>JANHGO010000042.1:15624717-15659654 GCA_024606505.1 Aquila spilogaster | reverse complement strand
CGAGCCACCCTGCGGAGCACTACGGGCCCTGTACTCCCCCACAAAGAAACGAGAAGGACCGTAGAACACCCTTAGGCATGCGTGCCTCCCGGCGCACCCGGCGGCCTGCTCGGCTCTGCGGCTGCGTCCCGGCGAGCCGGGCTGGTCGGGTCCCTAACGCGGTGGGGAGGAGGAATCCTGCCCCGGTGCTGCGCGCTCAGCGCCCGGAGCGGCCGCATCGGCCCGGAGCGAGCAGATGGCGAGCACTGGGCGTCGGGAGGGGTGGGCTAGGTGACCTAGATAAATAGGCCTGTGCACCGCTGAATGCGCGGGGTTCTGCACGGCGCTGACGCTGCTGGGCTCCTCACCTGTTCCGATGGCTTTAGAAGGTCCTTTTCATTGAAATCCACTTCCAATCCAGGGAGCCTGTTCCTTTTTAATTATTTTTTCTTACATTTTATTAACGAGATTTAGTCGAACGCTGTATTAGCATTCACACAGGTCACAGGCTAAAGGGGAAAAAAATACAGAAGTGGTACTGCATGAGCAGGCAGCCAGAAATGAAGCTGGGTGGGAACCTCCCTTTCTGCAAATAAGAACCGTGTTTCTTCTGTGTGAAAACTTACGAGATCCCAGGGTAATCCTGTCTGAGCATTTTTCTTTTTTACTGCTGGGGGAAAATGCAGAGGCTGTGCAGAAGGGAGTTGTCGGTCACCGTAGTCTGAAATGAGTCGATGGGTGAACTTGGTATTGAGCTTTCTGTAAAGGCTCTGGGGTGTTGTGTAGGAATGAGATGCTTAACTTGGCAGAGGAGGGTTTTTACGAGGGCTTGCATGTGTATCCTATATGAAAGGTGGAAACTTTGGTTACAGATCAGGAAAAACTGTTGGATTGTTCAGCCCATAAATAGTCCAAGGAAAGTGATGGTTGTCCCATTGTTTAAAACAAGACCAGACAAAGCATTGGAAAACACGCTGCGTGGAACAATTACTGCATTACGAGGGATTTGGATTTTATTGACATAATAGGCACTTCTAACTTCTGTGATCTTTATTTGTTTTAGCACTAGATGCAACCTGCAGGCTAAGGGCTGCACTGAACAAAAAGCCAACTAAGCATATTTGGTTGTAAAATCTCAGTGAGCTTCCTGCCTTGTGGAAGAAAATAATTAAAGTGCTATGTGGCTCTTCCTATGCCGTGGGGAGAGGTGATGCAGCATACTCCAGAAAATACAAAGTTTATACAGATAATTATTTTGTCTATAAGTAAACCTGACTGAGGCTTTTGAGCTCTGTGTATACGCTTGGAGGCCTTCCAGTAAATCCTTTTAGGTGCTGCTTAGATAAGGTTCTCCAGTGTGGTTAACTCCAGCCCTACTATGGATAGAAAGACTTAGTGTGTGCTTGAGGAAATGCATTATTCACAAGCAGTGTGTTTTAGCACTTGAAGTTAGACTTTACATATCTTCCACTTAAGGCACCTTGTTCTCACTTCAAAATGTTGGTCTGACACTTCTCTTTAGTAATCTCCATAATTTAACATACAGGGGTTGTCTGGCTTGCAGATGAGTCGCCTTGGGTTTTGATTAAGGCATATCTTTCAACTGCTGTACTTTGGCTGGTGACCACAGAAATAGCTGTAGGTAGTGATATTGGCAGGAAGTGATCAACCTGAGTCACTTCCAGATCCACTGAACCGATCCCACAGCACAGTGCTGCATCCATCCAGAAGCCCTCTCTGATGTCGGTGATCTGTGACTTCACCAAAATGCATATTTGTTTTGCCTTTTTTAAATTTAAATCCGCATTTAGTCTGGATGAGTTACCCATAGGGCTGGAAATGGATACAAAATTAACCCAGGTCTGTTTTATTTTTAAATACAAAATGTAGCATTTTTGATGCATCAACTAATTGTTCTTCCAGCCCGAAGCTGAATGCTGTGTTTTCACAGGTGAATGGAACCCTTGATTTTCTTCCACTTAAGAGAAGTTAGTTAAGATTCATAGGACTCTTTGAAGTTCAGATGGCTGAAGAAGTGCCAAGATATTCAGCCAGCCTTTGGGGCATGGTGGCGGACCCTCTGAATGCCTACTGTTTGGAAGGTTACCACTGCTGAGAAAGCCTTGGCTGGTGTTGAATCTGGTTTATGTGAGCTGATCATACTTTATCCATGCCTATACTTGCAGTTCTGAAAGTGGAGTTAGCCTCCAGAATGATGTGCACATAAATTATCATTGCCTATACTTGCAGTTAACCGCATTCAGCACTTGGCAGTTCCTGTTAAATAGACAAGGTCTAATTGTCAGCACTTGTTTTTTTTTTTTCTTTGAAGGCAGTGTATTCCACATCTTACCGAGGTGCTTCATGCACATACTGCTGGAGTGGAAATACTGTCACAGTGACTTTCCCCAAAAGCCACTGGCAGCCATCAAGCTGTAAGTGCCTCTGAGATTAAAGAATTTGGCGAGGAGTCACCTGGTGTTGAGAGGAAAGGCATCCCAGATGATCTGTGATCATAGGAACTTCACACTTGGACAGTTGGGAGCTGGCTGTTTGCCTGCAAATGAGCTGGCTGCTCACCGCAAAGGTGGAACAACTCCTCACTGGTGATGTCTTTCGCAGCAGTGACTGCCAGCTGCTTAGGGGGCACAAGTGAAGGAGAGGATCAGAATTGTCTTCCATTCTCTTCTGCCATCTGCAGAATTGTGTCCTGTTGTGTAAGAAAAGCGGCAGAGACCTTCATCCAAAACTGGGAGTGAAGGTCGATACCGAAGAAGGACCTTCAGGGACAGGAGAATGAGCAGACCTGTTTTGCTAGTGGTGAGGAGGGAGAAGATTCATGGAGGAGGAAAGAGCGTAGAAACTGTGAGAGAGTAGATGGTAGAAAAGAAGAGGCACAGAGGGTTGTGCATATGGCAGGATGGAGGACAACCAGGGACAAAGAAATAGGAGCAAGAGGAGCTAGATCCTGGGGAGCAGGACAAATACTCATACAAATTCCCAAGGAATGGCAAAATGATAGAGAACTGTAGATAGAAAAAAGGAAATTCAGGTGGTATGGGAGGTTGCTTTAATTTTTTTTTAAGAGCATGAAGTAGCAAAGTTTTAGACTAAAGAATTTAATTTGAGCCTCTGTGTTACTTGAACAGCTGTGTTTCTGAGGGGAAGAGAAGGTAATGTCAGTGGTACAGTCCATTCTGAATTCAAAATGTAAGTAATTTGAGTAAAAGCGAGACTAAAATATGCTCTTATCTCCGTGACTGTGCCTAATGTGAAAAATTTGCTATTGAAGAATGCCAGTGTGATGGCAACTGTGCTTGTAAAGCCTATACAAAAGGATTCTGTGCAGCAAAAGTGTCCCATTGAATTTTTTATTTAAAAAAGATTTAGTGAAGTTGAGAACAGATTCAAAAAATTCACGTTTAGGATACTGTGAAGCTTAGTGCTACCTCTTGATATATTGTTACCAGTTAGATATGAAATGCATTAGAGCATTTGCAGATAATACACAAGCTTGCATTATTCTATATATTATTTTTCAGACTTCTCCTATTACAAATAGATCTGTAATCAGAATGCTTTCCTCCATGGCATGGTTTCTTAAGAAGGGGATGAGGAGGGAAGCATGCCTGTGGCTGACAGTTGTGGTGGATCTTCTTCTACAGGGACAGCTATGTTCTCTTATTTTTTACCAGTATAAAAGTTCTGTTTTGAGTTAAATTGGGTGAAGGTGGCAGAATATCTAGAAATGAAGTGTGTTTTATCAGTTCATCTGGGATGTATTTTTATTCTATTTTTGTTTTATTTATGTTATTTATATAGTTTTCACAGAGCAAGAAGTGTTTTTCTGTGCGTTTCTTAGTGCCTGGGATACCTGATAGCCTGGTACCATGGTGGTTGTATTCAAAAAATACCCAATTAGGCTGTGTAGTATTGCAGTCAAACGGGAACAGTTCATGCTTCAGCCCTGCTAAACAACCTGTGCTGTATCATCTCATCACTGTCAGTTCCACCAGTGTAATGCTGCTGCAGGAATCAGCCTTGGCTGCCTCTTCCTATCCATGGTTTGTGTTGGCACTGATAATGACGTAGCGGTACAGCGAGTCTGGTCAGCTCTGTGATCTGACTAAAGTGAATCCTTTAAAAAAGTGGTTTTATTCCCATTCTGTGTAGCTGTAAATACTAACACAAAGGAGAAAAGGGAATCATCCAGTTCAGATGGGAAAGGCTAGGAACACTTCTTAGAAATTTGGTTCTGTTTGATTTAAGCCAGCCTAAAGGCTAAGACAACTTAAAATAGGGTTTGGTTGTTTTTTGTTGTTGTTGTTGTTGTTTTTAAACAAATGACTTCAGTGGTGCACCATTCAAATTGTGTTCTTGTGCTTCTACAAGCTAAGATTTTATTTGTCTTTTTACCTTGTTTCAGTAGCACAGAAAAACTGAACTATGGGACCTTACACCAGAATTAGTTAGAATATCAGACTTGGTGTTCCTGTGTTTTATTAGTACCTTTCCATGTGGCTTATTAGAAGAAACAGCCTGTAGAGCAGAACACAGCTACAGAAATTATTGAAAGAAAACTGAAAGAGCAGATCTGTTTTTTAATATCCTAAACTTGGTAGGCTTCCTCCTAAGATTTCTTACCGATTCACTTACCTGCCAGATTCTTTGTTTTAATTCTAGTTGAGGAACATTCCTGTTGATGTGAGCAGACAGTCCCCAGTGACCAAAACATCACAGGTGACTTAAGCCTAAGGAATTCTAAGAGTGAAGGCATTTGTCTCTCTAATCTTCATTTCATGTGATATTTAAATAGCATGTGTCTGCAGCTTCCTCCTCCGCCGAGTAGTGCTGCCTTGTTGATGGCAGCCAGATCAGAAATGGAGGTGGCTTTGGTTTTGGCTTGTGTTGTATAGAGGCTGGCTCTGCTTAATGTGGAGATCATCAGCCTCTAAAAATCATTAAGTGCATGTGGGGAATAGAGGCCTGCTGCTGTTAAGGCATAGACCTGAAAGGTGCTGAGTACACCTGTGATAACACTGCCGTCAGCCTCCTGGCTGAAACCCTCAGGTTAATAAGAATTCTTGGCCTGTAAAGCAGTAGCTCATTGAGCTCTGAGTATATGTGTACATATAAACAGAAATTAACTTTCAAATAAAATTTGTTCCTGCAGGGTTAAAGCCCAAACAAAATTCTCTATCTGCAAGCTCAGTGTGGTCTTTGAAAACCGACTGCGAGGTTTTTTTTGTTTAGCATGTAATTACCGACAATGATGATTCTGGAAACAACTTAGTTGGCAGTATTGTTGATGAAGGTTAGAATATGGTTGGCTCTTCAGCTACTGTTCCCCAGGCTGATGTCAATAAATATCCGTTTTAATCAGCAGTAAAGAAACTTTGGCTTGAAAGATATGGTAAATGTCAGATCTTGATAATGTGAAGCAACAAAAGAGCTTTTAAAAAGCTTTTCTGACTGGCCCCAGACTTATCTTTTTGATTGTATAAGCAGGATTTCTTCACTGCTGTTGTTCAGCGCTAATCATGGAATTACAAATTCCCTCTTTCATACATTGTATAGAGTATGACCCAAATGGTATCGAATGCATCAACACAGCCTGTAGTGGTGAGAGGTGAAGGACTCTAGACTGAAACCTGCACATCCAAAGGGCAGCGTGCGTCCCTTGCCAAAGGCTGTAGTGTGGGCTGCCAACTCTGTCCCACTCTCATCTCTAGGGTGGTGGTGTCCAGCTCTGTCACTTACCTTTAGCACGGGCTGGCTATGGCCAAAATTTGCGTGTGCCTTAGAACTGAGTGCAAGCCTCTCATTAGCAATATTCCCTCTGTGAAGCAGGGGTCCCTCATGCATCAGTCTGTGCCGCCTGCCTGCGTGCTGCCCCATGCTGGGAGCTGGTTGCTGTTCTAGGCTGTTTGTAGCTGCCTTGGCCTCACTCATTGCTGGTTTTTGCCTTCCTTTCTTCCTGTCCTCCACTCACACACATAGGAAGAACTGGGAATGTGTGTCAAGAGGTATACAAAGATTGTATTTACTCTTAAGGTTCTCTTTAAACCGGTTGTTTGACAAATGTGACCTAATTAAACTGGCCATTCATTTTCTCGGAGTGTCATACCAGATAAATAAATGAGTACAGCAGCAGGCTGAGAACTGTGTAGTGAGTCCTCCACTTTTTGACACTGGAAGCATCCAAATAAGCATTTCCTCTCCTTTACCAACTACACTGTATTTACAGAAGGTCTCTTTATTTGTTGCTGAGTCCTGACCCTCTCAGTTGTTCCGCTCAATTCCAGCAGCCACAATAGCTGTCGCTCAGTGAATAAATCTGCTATCGTGGGCTGGTAACTGTAGTGCCATGTTGGATAGCGTTTGCCTTTGTAAGACAGCATTTAAAATTTCATGAGATGGAAGCCATGGCTGTTGTTCCTTAAGATTGATTATGTAGCAAGCTAATTTAAAAACTACCTTTTAAAGATGTGTGATGAAGCTCAAGAGTTATGTATGTATAAGCAGAGCACAGTGGGGCTGACAAAATCCATCCCCCTCCATGTCCTGCTTTGTGCACTGGTCAACAGTGCAAGGGAATTAAAAACAAGGATGAGTATGGAATATCCTCACTGGTGTCTTCCTATTGTATAATATAGGAAAATAATGTAACATTTTATCGTACATGATGATTTAAAGATTGAGTACTGATTTATATATGGTAAATTGTGGCTAAGCGTTTGCCATGAAACCTCTTAGTCGTTACTAGAAACTGAGGTCTTTGTTTTGACTTGCCGGCAGGATTCCTTTGTAAGCAGTCACAGGATACCTTACTCTGCTTTTTCATGAGTATATCTGCACAATAAGACACTCCCTCTGTGAATATTTTAGGGCTAACCTCTTTTCTCTTACACTGAGTAGTAATCAGCAGTCTGTGTGTTCTAAAATGTATTAATGATAAATGGAGTAAAGTACAGCATATTGTTAGGAGGAGTTGCAGTGAAGTTAGTCTTAAAATATGTAACTTAAAATATTTGGGTGTTTTGAAAGCCTGTGATGTATGTCCTCATACGTTTTCCTGTAAGTTACTGCTATGAAAGATGTGGAGGGTGAAAAATTCCCATGTGTTAATACGTTGTGTGCACAAGTTGGAGTAATGAAGATATTTACTTAGTGTCTCAAATGTTTATCGTATCCTGGAATGTGTTGGTTATTAACTATGTAAAGATTAGGCTTTGAATATGACTTTTTTTATGCTATAATTAAAAATTCTGAATCTGATGAGACTGTCATGGTTCCTGCTAGTCTGACAGCTCTCCAAGAAGCTCTGTAACATCTCTTTGTAGCATTTCATGCAAACGTGATAACAGTTAAGGTAATAAACGTTCAAATAAGGTAATAAATGATACAAATTTTTCTTAGTTCATTGGGTTGATCAGGAAGTAGTTTTCACCATGGTGTGCAGTAAGAACTTAAAATGTTGATAGCATTTGTCCTCCCTGTTTCAGAAAGAACACTTCCTATTAACCGTCGTTAACATGGATTTTTGCATCTCTTGGCCATTCTGATTTCTTAATATTTTTTCAGCTTTTCCAGTAGATATCAGATTCTGTCTCTTCCAGGTGTTTTCTTAGCTGCTGGCACCTTTTTAAGTATTAGAAGAACTTTGGCAGTAGTCATCCACCATGTGGGTTTCAGTGCTCTAAATGTTAAGACCTCTCTAAGCATACAGATACTGGATGAAGCTAACATTTACCAAAGTGGTTTCAGTTAACAACACATTCATACTTCATTTGCTTTTTACTTTCTTTTTCTTTCTCTTCATGCTAATCATTGTCTGGCTATGAAAGGATGTCGGCTCATCATTGGGGGAAGGCTTTTGCGAAAAGGTGGGTTTTGTGTTGCGTTCCATTTATAGTTAGTCTTGGGCATAGTCCCTCACAGTAAGATCAGTTACAAGAGGAGATGTTCCACTGCATTTCCAAGTCCTGGGTTGTGTATTACCAGAGTGGTGTTGGGGCAGGGGAAGAATGTGTGTTTTTAAAACAGGTTGTCTAATTGGCTTGGAAATTTATAGGTTTTCTCAGAGGACCCTCCTACTCTGTGCAGAAAAAAAAAAAAAGCCTTTGAAGTCTAAAAGATTTCAAAATTGAACGTGATGCATACTATAATATGAGAAACAGTGAGAAAACATTGTCTTCTCATGAGTGGAATTCAGGCAACCTTTATTTTAAAACATGCTGGGGACACTGACTAGCTCAAGGCCACACAAAACATTTAGGCCCCTTCCTTCAGGTCTCTACTTGCAGGATAGGAGGCTTCCCTGCACCGCTATTTCTTCAGGGGGAGATAGGAACTGGTAAACTGCAGTGATGCTTTTTGCTGCATCAAAGTAGTCGCTGAGGAAGCTGCCTTGGGAAGCAGCTGAGTAGTCAAATGCTTTACCAGCCAATGCCTGATGTGAACTTTTCCTGGACCATCTATATTTGTACTTTTGCCTACACAGTTTAGTTTTTCTTCCCATCTACTTGCTGTGAATACTTGAAAATGATTTGGGTGGGAGCAACACTTTTAGCGCTTTTGGACTTTACACCTTTTAGTACTGTATGCAACCAAGCTCTCTTCTCCCTTCATTTCCATAAGCAAAGAAAAATAAAAAAATCCCTGTTGAAACTGGAAGCCTGTTTTCTGCAGTTTTGAGAAAGCTTGTCTTCTGTTCAGTATAATTCTGTATTTGACAGAGGAAGGACTCGCTGATAGATTTACTTCTGTGATGTGAAATAAAAGGTGAAATTAGGTATTCCTGTAAATGGACAGATTTCTATGGGGCTGAATGCAAGCTCTGCGCAAGTCAGTTGGAGAGAACTGAACTGCTTAGGAGCACACAGCTTGATATTCAACAAACACAACTGAAAAAGGTCATATTCTTGAGAAGAAATAATCAGAGTTAGGGTGGAAATACAAACCTCCATAGAAGGAGATTGTGTTAAATTTATCAACACTCATCCAAGTAAGTTCACAGCTGTTAATTCCTCCCTTTAAGTGCAAAGCTAGAAAGCATGAAAAAAATGATAGGACATAAGTCATTTCTCAACAGAGGACAGTGAGGCTCTCAAAATATATTAACGGGAGTGTTTTACTACAGAAAATAGAATATATAAGTATAGGTGTATCTATCTTTTACCTAATGCTGCTTATACAGAGTAGAAGAATATGAGTAAGATCACTTTTGAATAGTCTGCACACAAGTTCCCTGGTTTGAGAATACGTTGTACCTGATCCCCGTGTCTGTACTGCGTGTGAGGTAGGTCAGGTAGCTCAGGCAGTGTGTGTGCATGTACCACGTGCCCAGATGTAAAGAGGCTGTCACCTAATTAGTATTGCTTTACTTCCCTTTCTGAGGTAGATCATCAGCTCAGTGTAGTGCTACATAAATAGGGCAGCTGTATTCCTGGAGTGCTGCATGTGAAGTAAAAGTGAGCGTTCCTCTAACGCATCCAAGAAATATTCTCATGGTCTTGCACAGGACACCCCAGTCCCTGATTACAAGGGATAGAGGTTTAGGAGGGTGTTAACATCTAGCATCAGCAGTTGCTGTCTTTTTCTCTTCTAGCAGGTCTGAATGACCTGACACTTGAAGGTACCAGAGCAGCTGAGAGAGAAATTCTCTGGATTACCTGTTGCAAGGTGTGTTAGAAGTCAAAGTTTAGGGGAGTATAAAGGATTGGCATTGCTGTACCACTGCATTTGGGGATGAAGAGGGCCTCCCAGACATCCAGCATTAGCCTGGCATTAATGGCATGCAGAGCAGTGAAATTGTTGGAACAGGATTTCACTGGCTTTAGTAGTTCCTTCAGCTGGGCAGTTGGTCTTGTCGATCCTCTCCTTGAGAATGCTCCATTGGTAAGCACTTACCAGTTGTTATAGGTCTTGAGATCCTATTGAAAACATGAAATTGATGTCAAACACTTGGATGTCTACTGGATCTTGTTGTGGTTGTGCTTTTGGTTCTTGTGCCATTAGTGGTTTGGAAGACATGTATACTGCCATTCCTAAAAACTAGGATGAAGATTGCTAAAATACTAAGTAGGTCAGGATGGGCCAATCATCAGGAACACGTAATAAGCTGCGTTTGAGGAAACTTTTTCACTGCAGCCGAATGTAAGGTAATACTTGTGAGGAGCCAGGAGTGAAAGTTGTATGTGGTAAGGGACTGGGAAGCAATAATACATAGAGTTGGGGTTACTTTTGGGTGGTCAGGTACAAATGCAATCTCTGTGTTTTGTACCACTGCAACAGCTGTTGGTACGCTGTGCCCAGTGCTAGCATGAACACCACTAAAGGTGTTGGAAAAGTTGGAATGTTCTGAAAAGAACTATAAGAAACATTTCCTAGTCTTTAATCATTCTTATAGCAGCCTGCACAGGGAGGCTGTATGTATCTTATTAAAGTAAAGGGATTATGGGACCAGAGTAATTAAGTGCTGCACTGGAAGTAGAAACCTGGTAACGATGGCCAGGCCATAAAGAGAAGCCAAAGCCAGATTGACACTAAAACATTATATGCACCACAGTTTTATTTTTTTTAATAGTAACTATTGCAAGAGATTTCTGAGAGTTGCCATAGCCTTCCTATCAGTAGTATTTCTTAAATGAAATGAATGTCTTTTTAAAAATAATTTGATCACAGCTGTTGCACTCTAATTAACAAACCAAGGATCTTGGGATGCCAGACTATGTGGTCACAAGGTTACACCAGGTTATTAAATGGTGTGTGAACTTGCCAAGTGCCGTCCAAGCACATATTTTTTTTTTTTCATTTGTGTTTGTACCATGGTTGTTAGCTCTTCAGTTATGATCTCTCATCCCTTTGCTGCAGTGATTTCAGACTGAGTGTTTGCTGTCTGCTAAGTTTTTGGCTGTCCCTGTTGGGTTTCAGCAAGAGTAGAAGAGCTACAACTAATGCAGGAAGGAGTTGAAGGGATAGGTAACTGGATGGGGGCCTTTTGGGGCGGAAGTAAACAACATGGGAAGTGTTGGAAACAGCAGAAGGGAGAGCAGGACAAATGGAGATCACTTTTTGCTGCCGTACATGATACAGACTTCAAGGAGGGAGAAAGCTATTGTATTATTTGGGAAACAAACACCATTATATTGCAGAAAATGTACTTCAGTTGTTCAGAAAATGTAATTTTCCTTTAAGAAACAGGACGGCATACTTAGACCACTTGAGAGGAAAACGTACTTCTAAATGCTTTATTGAGCATTCTTTTCTTGGAGGCTTGTGTATGTGGTGCTTTTTGTATCTATATTATGGTGAGCCTAATCCTTATTCTTGAATTCCCAAAACAGTATAAAATATAGGGAACAAAGCTTATTTCCATCTGCCAATGGATGACAAGATAGATGTCTCCAGTAGAAGTTCAGTTCAGATTTACTCATGGGATATACATTTGAAGATCCCTTTTCTAAAGGTGGTGCTTTATGGAAAAGATGAGGCCACAAACAATATGTTATAACTAAACTGATACCTGAGCCACATTGTTGCAAATCCTTGTTGCCTGTTGGTGTAGAAGATGTCTAAGAGTTACGTTTTTATAAGTAAAGGGATATTTGATACTCAGATGTTGAAACAGAGAGAGATGTCTAAGCCTCTACATACATACTTATTTGGGGTTGGAACTGGATGATCTTGAAGGTCCCTTTCAGCCCAAACCATTCTATGTTTCTGTTTTTGAGGGAACTTGACGTTCTACCCTTCAGAGCTGACCTGTGTGCTTGGGTAGTGTTTGAACAGAAAATGAGCTTCTTTGTATTTGGGTTATAGCAAAGATTTCATTGAGGCTAATGCTTTAACTCCTTGGTGAATGCCATTGCTTCTGAGAACTATAATCAACAAGAAGAAAGAGCAAAAAGAGCACAGAAACGTAATGTTTTGAGAGGGGAGAATTAAGAATATCTTCTGCTTTTTGTCCTAAACCTCCTCTGGATCTCTTTAGACGGAGAGTGTGATGCGGGAATTCTGAGATGGCAGTAAATTCAGCCTGTTGTCTTCTGTGGAGCCAAGCGTTTGCTCCACATCTGCAGCCTACTGAGTGTATCTGACTAATGCTTTAATTGAGGGCATGGTGTATAGACCGTAGGCGTGAGCTGGGAGCTAAGGGACATGAGGGGGACCTTCTCTTTCAGAAGCTCTTTGCCAGGAGATGACTAAGTACTATTAATTACTATTAATTATACCTATTAATATTTGAGTTTTCTATATATTAAGATTTCTTCCATAGTTCTTCAGACTGTCTCATGTGTTTTCAGACATGATATTTTGTAGGAACAGGCATCTCAGCACAAGAAGGAAAAACCCCTCTCAGAGAGAACTTTTTATTTTATCAATAGTATTAAACTGTCTCAACATTGATGGTTGTTTTTCTTTATTTCTCAGCCTTACGTGTCTGTGTTTTCATTGCAGCACACGTCCCATGGAGGTGGACGGCAGGAAGTTTCCTCTCGAACTGGGCGCTCCGGAGCTCGTTGCAGGAATTCTATAGCTTCCTGTGCAGATGAGCAACCACATATTGGAAATTACAGACTCCTCAAAACAATTGGAAAGGGGAATTTTGCAAAAGTAAAGCTGGCAAGACACATCCTTACAGGCAGAGAGGTAAAGTGGTATGGGCGTGAAACAATGAATTGCTATCATTTGTATTATCTCTTAAAATAATATTATCTAAGTGTGTGAACTTTTTACTAGAGATATTGATGCTATTGTAGGTAAAAAATATATAAATACAACCTACATTTTTATTTCTAATGATTCTCAAACAGCTTCTTTTGAAAAAGATCTCTTAAATTTGCTTTTTCTACAAATCTCTGTGCATGTGAATTACATTCAGGCTTGGTACCAGAATTCTTGTCTAAATTCTCCATTCCTGGAGAACAGGCTAAATATACAGTAATCAAATAAACTCGCTGGGAAGATTGCCTCTTGGTGTTGCTAACCAGCACAGCGCAGGGCTGTACTGGACGGGGAGTCAGGAAAGGCAGTGAATCCACATCCTTGATTTTGGTGATCTGCTTGGTCTGGGTAGCCCAACACAGCGTTTCCTGGTTAGAGCGATGCATCTCCCAGGAGCTCTGCTGGCGTCTGCAGCTCTGGGCTGCCCTAGGAAGACATTACAGTTTGTTCTGTGGGTCTGCTGCTCTGCTGTGTGGTGCAGACAGGCTTATTCTTGTATCTCTTCCTAGTGTCTAACTCAGCTCCGTAATTAGTTTCTGCATGCCATTGTAACATAATTAATAACTTCCACCTAATGATGGTTCTCATTTGGAAAGCTATGTTGCTGTTTGTTCATTTCAGCAAGGTGTATCTTGGAGCTGATCTTATTAATAGCAGCACTACATACTAGAAGAGAAACTCCTTGTTGACCTATTCTTGCCAAACCTATGTAATTAATTAAATGTTGATTAAAGCAAGAGTTTTTAAATAAATGTTTAGTTGACTACAGCACTTCAGGAGAATTTCTTTTTCTGAGTTTATAAGGAATCCAATCCAGTATCACTGGGGAGAGCTGAGGAGGCATCATTTTGCAAGAGTTGCTGAGAGATATTATTTGTTTTGGTTTGGTTTTCAAAGCTATCAGTTCTGGTGGTCAGCAGTTGCCTTCTGGTGTTAAAGTTAGTGTCCTTTTCTAGAAAAAGTTTTCAGTTAATTGGTTTCCCCTTAAATTTCCTTCTCTCTGTACTGGTTCTTAACACAGGAAATACGTGTACTTGGTTAGTATTTCTTTGCTATTATTGTAGCTATGAGTGTTGGAGATGAGTATCACAGAGCCTATTTGGAGCCTTTGTGACACGCTGCTTTGCAAAAATTCAACTATGGTTTCTTTTAGTTGCACACAGCTGTGTGTTGTTATTGTTTGAGATGTCAACAAATCGTGGGATGCCATAAAATCTTTGGCTAAACTTGGAAAGATTTAGGTACTAAGTTTCTTCAACTGTCATGGAACAAATGCCATTCAGTCGATTCAAAGCATAAATACTTCTAAGGATCTGGCCGTTGGTCCAGGTTACCTAGAAGAGTGCATTCCTTTGAAGGAATCAAGCTACTTTCATAAGAATATCTTGAAGATATTTTAAACTGTTTTACCTTTTTGTAGCAGAGATGTGCAAAAGTTTATCTTCCTGCTAGATTAACTATACTGCGTTGATAGTGGTTTCATATTTTAGATGCATGTGACCAGAATTGTTCACAGTGTACTGGATGACAGTTTCCTCGCTGCCATTATTAACCCTTGCCCTTACAGAAGTTATCTGATCCATCTTTAGATTACAGTTACCTTTTTCATAGCAGTTACATTAATGTTTGGTTTGGTCGTGATGGTCATCAGCACCTTGTACTTTGTTGAATCTTGCTTTCATTGCTAATTCTCATCTCCACACTTTTTTACATCTGTTCTCCATTGCCTTTTACATTGACTCTTAATTCCTTCAACAAACTTAATGCACAAAGTCAAACCATAATGATAAAGGTCACTGGTGCAGGTGTTAAACAAGATGGGTCACAGGTCTGATCCTTAAAAAGCTCTTACTTATTTACTTCCAACCTGGTATCTCATCACCCAGTTATTTATCTAATTAACAGATCTGTGCACATTCCAGTTTATTTAGTACAATAATTTGTTTGTCCTCCTAAGTGAGGCTTTGCAGTAGTCAAGGTAGGCATACTTGGTGTGTTTCCATCAGGCGCAATTAGCAGTGGGAAAGTGTGTTGCCCTCTCTGTTTCCCTGCTTTTTCCTTGCAAGTTTTGAGCTGAAGGATTTGGTGGTAAATGGCTCTGCCAGAAGGCTGATAAGGTTCTTTCTTTACTTTTCTCTTAAAAAAAGAAAAGTCTCAATTTCTAAACCAGTGTTATTGTTTTGTATTTGTGTTAGAAGTCTCTGCTGCTACAAGAGAAAGGTGATTCTTTAAACCGCTGTTAGTCCTGGAATAATTTTCTTGGTCTGGCCTCAGCCAGACAGCTCTCACCTTCCTGAATTTGTGACTTCCTGCTTTACACACTCATTCCTGCTGTCTGCCCTGTCTTTGTTCCTGTTCGTTTTTCCACCTTATCTACTGAAACCTAAAATAAAATACTTAGTTTTGGGAGTTGCTCTTAAACGTGATTTTGTCTCTCCCACATCCTTGCTGTACTTTAACCCTACTTGTCATCTTCTTGTTACTTATGTGGGTATTCAGCTCCATTTCAGTTCACAGCTATTCCTTTTTTGTATCTCTGTACTGATTAACTTCTAAATCATGCAGCAGATCTGCGTTTTTCCTGTCGTTTCTTGTGAGGAGGCTGTGATTGGTCAAGCATTCTTGTAGGATATTTATTTGTCTTGCATCTGGAGTCCTTCCCTAAAACTTTTTTTTTTTTTTGAGACAACAGCTTTCACATTTCCAACTGAAGTGAATTTAAGGACTTTTTCCATTTCCATCTTCAGAATGTATGTGTGGAGGTTCAGGATGAGAACCTACCCTCAAATCACAGGAAGGGAAAAATGAGCAGCCCTCTGGGGGAGGTCAGAACACCAGCTTAACTTGGGGGGTTGAACTCTGCCAAGGATGAATGTCCTGTTCCCTGAGGAGGTATGGAGGGAGAGTTGGCTTCCCTGTATTAGAGCTGGTGTTTAGAAATACTCCTTCAAGATCCACTGTCTAGGAGACTATTATTTGTAGTCTGTCTGCCCTTTTGAAATCAAGAGTCTTCATTGTAAATCTTCTTTTGTTAATTCTCTGACTTTAAGCCATGTATTTTCTGTTGTAAATTATCAGGTTATTTCCTCTGACAAATTTTCCATACTTGCCAAAATTAATCTAAAAGATAAAACTACCTTTTGCTGTTTCCAAGGTGGTTGGAATCGCAGCCAAGAACATATGGACCCGTCTGTTTGGTAAAGACAGTGTTCAGCTGATAGCCAGGAAGTTAAAGTTTCCTACTAGGACAGAATTCTTTCAGGATCCAGGTCTGACTCCAAGGAATCCATTGTCTTTTGTGCTTGTCATTTGGAAAAAGAGTGAAATTGAAGAGGGAAAAATAACTGGAATGGTAGCAGTTTGGTTGCTTTGCTTACTGTTTCAGCTTTTTTTGACTGCTTTAACTGCCTAGTTCAGGCCTAATAGGAGGGATGTTTTAACTCACGTTATTGTGTATGGTGGAAGTGAATGCAGTTTTAATTCTGGTAATAATCTCACAGAATATCATGGCTGCTGCAATGGCATAATGGTGTAGGTGAACTTTCATTCTTCCAGCATTGGCCGTTGCACACAATGCTTGAAATTGTTCCAGACTTGCTTTGTGTAGAGAGAAAAGTCTCTGCTTTGGAAGGCAATTTGATGCTTCACTAACTATGCTTAGTAAAACCGGATTTTCTTTCTCAAGCTCATGAGAAATATTCTTGAGGGCAGCCTCCCTTTGTTTGTGGTTTGGGGACCTTATCGAGGAGCCTAAAATTGTCCCCTGTTCTCTGAGCAGTTCAAGCTCTCATAGTCATATGTTGGCATACTGTACTGATAGTGCTCATGTGGATAGTTCTCTCAGTCCTGCCTTGAAGGCTATAATTAGTGTGCTGAACAGTCCTGTGAGTCTACTTTTCAGAACATTGAGGTGTGTACCATCCCTGCATCTCCAGGGCTGAATTTGTTTGCGATTGTCAGACCTCTAAGTTTGATTGGCAACACCACACAGAGTGAGAGGTGAGCTGTGTTATGCTGAAACCCAGTGCCTCCAAACTTTGTGAGTTGAAACAAATTGAAATCGTTAAGAGATTGATCAGAATAGCAGAGCTCAGAATGCAAATGCAGCCTTTCCTGAGTGGAATGCACTTAAGGAAACAGCTGTATTCTGTGGCATAGGTAGTCTTGGGACAGCAGATGACTTCCAGGTAACACTTTCTGCTGTTGAAAAATGTAGTGGTCACACTACATCCAATCTGAAGTTAAGAGATTCCAGAAAGTAAATAACTGTTACCTGCATGAGAAGAATTCAGCAGGCATAAAGGTACAGATACATATCTTTCTTGGTTTCATCTTCAGCTGCTAATATAAAAATACCTATTGCTTAATGCGGATGTCTTTTTGTTTTGTATTTTTGAAGCGATTTCTCAAGGTTTTGTAATGGAATTTTGCTTTAGGAAATAGTGATCTGTAATTTTGGTAACGTACCTTTTGAAGAAGATATTTCCCAAAGCAAAAGTATTCTTAAATAGTTTCTCGGTGACATCTCACAGTATCTTGCATCTAGAAGGGCTCAAAATAAATCTTGAATCGCAGTTTCAGAAAACACCACATGTATCATCCAAGTCTGTGACACACCCAGGCATTGAACGCTGTGTTCACCTCTTCCCTCTCCATCATAATAACCACCCATGTGTTTTTGCACTTGAATGTAGGGAAACAAATTTGCTTTGGTGTAAGAATTTCTGTCCCCCATATGCTGCCAAGCCCAGGCTGATGAGATTACAAAGATGGCACAGGGCAATGCAGGGAAATGAGAGCTGTGGCATAGTGTCTACTACTTGAGCCAAAAATTCAAGGGGAACTGAGAGCTCTTTCTTTGTACCAGCGAAGTATTATAATCAGCTGACTTGCAGCATCTTGCCTCTATGAGAGGCACCATCTCCTTGGCTTCTGCAGAGTTTCTTCTGGTATGTTTAGCCTATAATTTAGAAGGGAAAAATACCATTTGGCACGTAACTCTAGCAAGATTCTTCCTTCTTGTTTTAACTCAGCCTGTATCCAAATTGCATTGCACTGAGGCTCATCTCTGCCTAGTCATTGTCTCAGATCTTCAGGCTCTGACTAGTTACCATGGTACTGAATTTCTTTTGATTATTTTGTGAAGTTTTCATTTTGTTCTTTTAAACATTTCTGTGCAGTATTTACCCAGAAGGTGAGAACAGCAAAGGGATGAACTTTTTCAGATCGTTTGCAGTACAGCCAATGGGTTTTTGATGACACACAAGTGGTTTTTCATTTTGTATCCATCAGGGAGCAAACTGATACAAATACGCAGTGAATTTCCAAAGGTGAACCTAGTTCTTGCAAAATTTGTGGTGTTATTTTCGATTTGCTCTGAAAGCTTTGCTTTTAGAAGCATCTTCATAAATTGCCAATGCACAGTCAGTTCTGCGTAATCCGTAGTGTAATTATGCTGTTTAAATATCATCTGTAGGCACCCTGCTCTCTATCAGGGTACTGTCTGGTATCAGAATTTCCACTGTAATATGTGTGATGATCTTAGTGTAAAGTCAAAGACTAAGTGACTTTCTCTTGTCTTAATAGCATTAAAATACCAGGGTTTTTTTCCACTCTCCTGTTTATAGTTTGTTGAAGTAGGAGTAAATTATACTTCAGTCATTAATTCCAAATGTTTTCAGCTTAAAATTGAATACAGATACATAATCTTCTAAAGAAACTTGGGTATTTTTGTGTAATTTTCATATTTTCAATTTGCTACTGGATTTGTCTGTTTTGCTGTAATGTGACAATTGATCATATGGAAAATACTGATCCTGAACTTTCCTTTTAGGTTGCCATAAAGATAATTGACAAAACACAGCTGAATCCGACTAGTCTACAAAAGGTAGGTTTTTGCATTTAATCTTTCAATTTGTATTATGATTTGTTTCCTTTTACCACCTCCCACCATTAATCCTGAATGCCTATGCTGAAGAATGTGAAGCATTGTATACTTTACACGCGTCTGACTGCTGTATTTAATAACTGGTTTTGTAACAGATATATTTTGAACAGTTGTTCAAAACGCATGTACAGTTTTATAGATGAGCTCGTACAGAGCTGAGAACCGAGAAAATGGTGGTGTTAGCTGCTTCCTTTCCCACAAACGAGGATGTCTGTGGTTTGGTGTCATGCCCCTGTGTCTCCTTCGTGCTGGTCATTTTGTTGAGCCTACAGATAGAAAGTGTGTTCTGTCCTTCTGTCCTCCCCAGCTGGCCTTGAAATTATTGCCTCTGAACTGAAGGCCAGGCAGTGTCTATGCCTTTCACATAGTTTTCAGCTGAAAAGGTGCCACAGTTTTATGGAATAACTTGGAGCATGATTATTCTGGTTTCTTCCTTCTAGCCTAAAATGTTTAATGTGCTGTTACAGTTGTATCGCCTTATCTATTTTAGTAAGTAGTGATAAATCCTACTCTTTCATCAAGCAAGCCAATCTGCTTTGGAGTGCCTGCAGGAAGTACGTTTAAATGTCACTTTTACCTAGGACTTTTCTAACTCTGTCCTTTTGAGCACTGCAGTCAAAGGCTTTTTATTTGAGTACTTTGATTAAAAAAAAAAAAAAAGTAACAAGAGCTCCTTGCAATATCTCTGTTTGAAGGAGAGAATATCCAGAACTTACCTGCAGATAAAATTAAATTGCATCATAAGAGTAAACTGGAGAATATACCCATTTGGGTTTTATGCCAATACTAAGAAGATTGTGTGATGAAATTGTTCTTATCAAAATTAATGTTGCAAAAGTAAATTGGAAAGATACACAAGTTCTTGCATTCTGTGGTTTGTTTGAGAGAGAGAGAGCAGCCCGCAGAAGGAAGGCAGCATCATCTTAGCAAGTAATGATGTCACTACTCCCTACTGCCCCTGCAGGTGGTATAAAAGTAGATGATGTGGTTACACTTTTCTCATGCTTGCAGTTTTCTCAAGAGTTTTTTTAAACATAGTTCGTGATGTTATTATTAATTCCTGTCTAAGCAGGAAGGAAATGAAATGCAAATTAGATAACGTGATGATTTAGATGAAGTGGATTTGTGTTGCAGATCTGTGCAAATTGGAATACCTGAAAAAAAATTAACTACTTGGAAGAGAAACAAAAGCTGTAATAAGAACAGGAGGGGGTCGCTGAGCATGGGAAAAATGGTCAGAGAAAAGCAGAGAGGCAGTGTTTTCAGAAGACAAAAGTAAAACCTTACTCTTTCCAGTGGTGTTACATGGAGACTCTTGGCATCCAGTGGTGTTACATGGACTCTTGGCACTGGCTGGAGCTGAGAGCCAGGTGCAGAGCAACCCCTTCCCTGGTGGCTGGAGCTTGCTCAGCACACAGCTGGCTGGAGGTGTGCGTGGCAGCCCAGTAGCTCCTGGCTACTGCATGCTCAGCCTGCACTCAGCTCTCGGTCTCAGCTGTCATTTCGTTTTTATATATGATGTATAAAATTAGATGATTATAAGGGGTAGCTTGTAAGTTGGTATTTCTTACCATTAGGTTCCTGAAATGGAAATCTGGAGGAGCAGTACAAAATAGCGTGATAGAAATCTGATTTGATTTGGGGACTGAGATTGCTAACGTTTGCTTCTCTAAGCTCGTTTGTTCTATGAGCAGAGAAGGTTTAGCAAGGTATGTCCGTGTTCTCCATTCAGAAGTGGAATGTCATTTCCTTAATGTTGAGTGCTTACTTAGCACAGTAAGCACACGGTGCATTACTTATCGATTTTGCTTTGTCAAAGCTCTTCTGAAAGCCCTTGCCCACTTGCACTGTCAGCACCGCCGTAGTCTCAGTGCATTGGAAGCAAACTGTGTGCATGACCCCTGGGTTCAGGACAAGCTGAGATGGAAGTGCCTCTGGGCTGGCACTTGTGGAGGGAGTGATGAAATACTGGGGTATGGCAAGGAGGGAAGGGCTTTGCTGAGAAGAGGTGGGGTGCGGAGCATGGGCCACTGCCTGCATGTCTGCTCATCCTCAGGTGGTGAGACAAGGGGATTAAGGCAGATTCCAGTCTTATGTCATCCACGCCCATCCTTCAGCTGCAGGAGGGGCTGCCCTTTCTGGGGGTGCTTTGCCCCCTTGCACCCACTGTGGGTGTGGGTGGCTGCAGCTCTGAGCGCTGAGTTTTCAGCAGTGCTGCTCTTTGGGGGAGCGAGCAGCCTGTGGGAGCCACATGCAGCTACTCCAACTCTTGTTTCAGGACCTAATTACGGCTCTGCTGCTTTTGCTTAGGAAAGAGGAAACTGTAGTCAGTACTTCCCTACCCTAATAGAAAAGGGAATTCTTAGAGCTTTTTTCCCATGCTACTGCTGTTAGTCATAATCATTATTCTCCAAAAATGTACTTCTGTACCCAGTCCCAGCGAATATCAGTCTGTCGGTCTCACTGGAAACAAGTGTTGATGCTACAGTAGCTCACTTCCTTCTAGACCAAAAAAAAATTGTTTGTTTTCCTTTGAATTAGCAATGCCATTATATGCAAGATTTTTATTTTTACCAAGCCCGTGTAATAGCACAAAATCACTTCTCATTTTCCTTTTTTAGAACTTGGCTCCTCAGCGCTAACCCAATTGAAGCTTTTTCCTAAAATCTTTTTAGAGCTTTTAAACTGTAAGTTTTTACATGCACCGTGTCCTTTCTGACCTTGGGTCTGTCTGTGTTACGAAAAGCGCAGGGAAGGTATGAGAGTTTAAATGCACAGAGTTTTCGTTTCTAGTGTGTATTTTGTCTGTTTTCAAGTTGTTCTTCATTTGGTGCAGATTTGCGTTGTGTAAAGCCTTCCTGATTGAGACTCCCAATTATATATAGGGTGTATTTCAGTGAGCAGTTATCAGGAGGAGCCTAACACATGGTTAAAGCTTGATGTGGCTCGGGAGAACATCTTGTGCAAAGCCTCCCTGCTTTGAGGGAAGGAGGTCAGGAAATGGGCTCTGCATCTGACTAGTGTACTGACTTGCTTTTTAGCAAACTTTTTTTCACTGTTTTTGAAGTTCTTTGTTACTGAAACTCTCGCAATAGCTAACGCAGGAACACTTGTAATCTGTCTTTCAGCTTATTCAAAGGGTTGGCTTAAAAGTGGGTTCCCCATTTCCTTAATCCGTGTTGTTTTAGATGTATCAGCATAATAAAGTTCAAGTAAAATTGCTTCAAGATTGTTACTCGGTATGTGTCTGTGTTTCCGTTCCTAATTTTCTTTTTGCTGTTTGTCCCCTGGCAGCATTAAGTTCTTTCCCTGTATCTAACATAACTTACAGTCAAAGGACCAGACCACAACAAAGCTGAAAGGCATTTGTTTGGCAGACTTAGGATGTTTGTCTTTCCCTGGAAACGTTTGTAGAGCTCCTGTTGACGGAAAATGAGCTATTCAACATGTTGGGAGTAGTTTTTAAGCTCTGTATTAGAAATAAAACTGATAAGCGCTGGTTGCAGCTGATAGTCAGCCTTTATGGTCACATGGTAACAAGTTCCTGAAACAAAGAAAATGATTTTCGGAGTGGAGAACCCTAATGTTACCCCTTCTGATGATATAACACCTTCTGTAACAGCCAATTATGGCTGTTAATGAATTGTGCCGTGGGCTTTAGAAAGTCTGGCAATAATTAATACTTCATTTATTGGAGATTGATGTACATTGTATTTTGGGGGAATTAAATCTAGGAAACCTTCTTTCAGCACAGTATGTGAAAGCTGTATCGTGTTTTATGTTCTGTTCCCCCCAGAAATAGAATATAATACAGTATCAATCCTTGCAGAAGTTGCTGTCTGTGTCAGAATGCCAAACATAACATTTAAACTGTTCATGGAACACAATCTGAAGTGCGTTTATATAACTAAAATTACAATAAAGCATTTGGTGGAGTTTATATCCTATTCTTAAGCATTTCTATTTTGAATTTTCTCAAAGACAAAAATAACCATTTTTTAAAAGCTTGTTTCCAGTCACCTACTTCTACACATGGCTCATATGTAGAAGTTACTTTTTGATAGGCTTCCATTGGGTTAGTAAAGCAGAGTAGTAGTCTTGTAGACAAATGGTATATTTAGAACAGCCTAAAACATAGCCTGGCTTTATCACATTAGACCATCAAACTGTACACTGCAGTGGAGGAAGTAGCCAGCTCCAGCCAAGTCAGCATTCTTTATAAAAAGATTAGATTAATGAGTATATTTGTTTACATGATGGCGCTGTGAACGTTAACCTCATCCTTACTTTCTTTTTCTTTGTTGCCTATTGTGACCCAATAGATTTTTGTGTTACCATCTAGCAAAGTGTCAGGCACAAACCTGGATAATGATTATATGATCATCAAAACCATTCTGTTTTATTTTTGTGCTCAGTTAGCGTACCATTCATGGCTGTGACTGTAGCATAGAGGGCAAAGCTTTTGGGGCAGTTTGATGAAGACTGCTACCCAAATGGCAGCCTTGACAGAAACATCAGGAGGCAGAAAAAGGTTAAGGTCTCCAAAGTGGTAGTTTGTTTTGTGAAAAGACACAGAGGTGGAAGGATTTTTTTTTTTTTTGGCTTTGTGGTTGTTTTTTGTTTCCTTTGTTTTGCCTTTATTTATTTATTTAGTTTCTATTGAGTAACTATGCAGATTTGTGTCATTAGTAATAAATGTTGACATATTAAATATCTTTCTTTCACATGAAATGTAACCTGAAGGTGAATCTTAATAGCAGCACTTTTTGCTTTCTTACTGTTAGCAACAATGCTGTTACCTCGCTTTACAAAATGCTTTTTTTCCCCTTGTCTGCACTCCCAAGGAGTCTGTACTTTTTGCTTCAGTCTCTTTACATTAGGTTCAGTATGATCTACTATGTTACTAGTGTTCCTGTAGATGCTGGAGTTAGATTTATAATAAAACCACTTAATTACTCCCTCTTTTTGAAGCATGCTGTTAGAAAATAATCAAGGCTTAAGAATGTCAGCCATCTGGAGTCCTGGGCTGCCATGGGGGGAAGCTATAGAGATACAGAGCTATAGAACTGTTATGCACATGGCTACCATATAACATGCTGCCTAAAAAGGTAATTATTTGTGAGTTTTATTTGTTGCTGTTTGTTTTGTTTTTAACAGCGGCTATAGAAAGTTAAAGGAATCTGAATACAACGGTATTTGCACTTGCAGGTTTTTTGTAATATTTTTATCTTGAGTCTTCTCAGGGAGACAAAATGAAACTTCTTTAATGGTAGATGAAATAATAATAATAATAAGCATCTTTAAAACATTTTATATTGCACTAACAACACCTGTGGCATTCTTAATATGACACTGTGGTTATTGTGCCTCTTAAAATTGGTTTTTACAGAAGAGAATTTTCAAAGGTGAAAATAAATAACAGCTGGTCAGCAATAGGTTTGGTTTTCATTTGTTGCTTGTTAAATGCAGTTGCATGTCCCACTGCAGAGTGTACTCTGTGTGATAGGCAGAGTTGAACTCTTTGGAAGTAACTGCTCAAGCAAGACCCTCTTCACATGACTGCTGTTGTCAGGGTGGGGGGAAAGAAGCCCTGCAGAGCCAGTATGTGGTCTATGAACACAGTGCTGTTGAGCTAACTCCACGCTGCAGCTCCAAAGAGGCAGCTGTACTCCTCTGGCACCCGTACTGCGCTCATCCCTTCTGCTGGAATAGATGTGCTGGGGTAGGTGAGGGAGCTGCAGCAGAACACTTATGGATTTTCGGAAGGAGTTCTGGTTTTGGTGGGATTTTCATGTTACATTCATGCTTTGACCTCGTGTGTCAATTCAGATTAACCCCAACGCTTGGGTGAAGGAAGGCAGCAGGCCTGTCACATAGCAAAGTGGATGGTGGAGAGGGTGACAGCAGGCTGATCCCTTTGAGGTTTTACCTTCAGACAGTGGTATCTTCTCTCTACCAAGGATTGTTTGCTCAGGAAAAGACCGCTGGAGTTTTGTCCCATGAACTGGCTAGCACAGTCTATGCACTGGGTCAGCAGTCTTGGAGGCTGAATGTCCGGCAATGAATTCTTGAAGCCGTGCTACCCAGGCCTGAACTAGATGTTACTGTGCCTCAGGCATCTTGAAGGAGTGCTTTTGAAGGCCCAAGGAGGAGCCTTGCCTGACCATTTGTGATAAAGCCAGTTGATTATTCACCTCTGAGTTTGTGTCATGCACCACAGCGTTTCTGTGGCATCCTGTGGAAGGCTGACCTCCAACAAAGAGCTGAAGAGTTCATACCATTAACATAATGTAGTGGTCTTCAGAGGGTGCTGTGGATAGGGTCTGTGGAACTTTGAAACCACAATTTTCTATGAAGATATGAAAGTGTATGAGATGTGTAGTGGCCTGTGAGGAGATGCATATAGGTTCAAAGTGGTCTTCTGGCCTTGAAGTCTGAGAACTGCAGAGCTGAGATCACTTGTGTCCTGAGCTACCTGCAGCACTTCAAGGGTGTTTTCAGGTTTTTGAGGGATTTGGGGCAGGCTTAGAAGAAGCAGGAACATCGCTCTTCCCTCCAGAGTGGTTACTTTAATGATCTTTGTTGAAATGCTAATAGTTATGTTTGCTCTTTGTGTTTAAAATTAAGTAAATATATCACATTGATCAGGCTTTAGGAAGATCAGGTGTTGCCTATTACTTTCATTAACATATTTCATATTTTATGTTTATTTCAGCTCTTTAGAGAAGTAAGAATAATGAAGATCTTAAATCATCCAAATATAGGTACCTTGTTTATTTCATGTAATACATAAGTTTAAAAGAAGGCTCTGCACTAGGGGGTTAATATACTATTATGTAGCAGTAAGAAACATACGTTGGCATAGCTGTTTAACAAAATAAAAAATATTGACCCTTTTGCATGAAACTGGTATTTACATAGCTTATTGATAACTCTGCGTTGAGTAGAATAATGATTTTTACTGAATTCAGTAATCTGTCATCAGAATAATTCAATACCAAAACAAGAAATGGTCAAGAAATTGTTCAGGATTGTAGGGCTTAATTGAAGCACTTCCATTATAGTACTGTCAGCAAACTGATTGATAACTTATTTGTCAACACATATGCCAGGACAGTGTGTAAAAATGGCTGTTGCTGACACTCAGTGCTGACACTCAAATTTGTGGAAGTTCTGCATAACTTATTTGCTTTTCCCTCATAGCCAAACGGTCTTGTTTTAGGACAAAATGTTGATCCTTATGAGTTGAGCAAGTATGCTGGAATATCTTCCATTTAGGGATATTGGAGAGAAAAAGCTTCTCTAGAGTAATATTCTGATACTGTCAGTCAGCAAGCAAATTATTGTTCTCCAACAGAATTCTCTGTGGAATTAAATTAATACTCCTGCAACTAGCTAATCAATTAATACATTGCTTTCTTTTCCAGTGAAGTTATTTGAAGTCATTGAAACTGAAAAAACTCTCTATTTAATAATGGAATATGCAAGTGGGGGTAAGTAAGTTTGTTATTAGAGCCAAGAGGTAAACAAATTACCAAGTGGCAGAAAACACTTTTTCCTTCGATGTTTTGCTTTCATTTTTAGCAAATTTTAATGTCATGGTAGGATATAAATTTAAGCAGTCGTTAGTAGTCTCAAGAACTCATTCAGGCTTCATATCTTGAAAACCTTCATTTTGAGCTCACTGGAATTTAGTTATATTTGCTTTATTTTACAACTTAAATTTAATTGGAGGAATCTTTGAGTCTTTGTTCAGCCTTTGATTGCTCTTGTTTATAACAAATGTCAGCCTTTTATTGTATTGAGCTCCCCAGGACTGGAGTCTTCTTTTGTAAAAGATATTTGGTGAAAACATAGATGGGACGTGTCAGAAGCACGAGTTCTGCAACTTCCGTTTTTTTTTAGATGTTGGTGGTGTTTGACATGTCTTCATCACAGACATTCTCCTGTCAAATATTACTATACTACCTATGTCCATTTCAGGAAGGAAGTTTTGGAGGAACTTAAATGTTTATTCCTGATAGCAGAGGGGAAAAAGTCTGCATCATGCCGTGTCAGGTATTTTCAGCAGAGCTAGAATTAAGGTATTTGGGCTTAAGTTACTCCTGGCTGGCTAAAACCTGATAGCCCACTCTTTGTCAATGTGACCCTTTAGCACCAGCATCTGGGAATCTCAAATAGTTGAGCCTTTTCTTCAGCTTTGGGAGGGAAACAGAGTTTATTCTCAGATAAGTTTCAACATTGAATTCTGCTGGATTATGTGAAGGTTAGCTAGTTATTATAGAACATGTGAAGGATCCCCAGATTGCCCATGTTGTCTTCTAGCAGCTCCCTGAACGTTCAGCCAAGCTTTGTCTAAACAGAAACAAGCATTTTAAAACACTGTTGTGATATTGGCCAGGGCACAATTGTGAAGGCATCTCTGCAGTTCAGATGCAGTTCAGATGGTGCTACACTTAAAAGCGAAGTCCTATTGCCATCTAGTGATTGGCTTCCACAAGGTAGAAGGGCCAACACTTCTCTGAAGTAGTGAGATTTTACTTAGAGTAATGGAGATAAGCATATTGCTCTGAAAGGCTGTGAGCAGTGCTTTGTGCATGTGTGATATTGTTCAAAGCAGGCATGGCCGGTTATCTGAGTGACAAGGATCAATTTTCTTTTTCCTCCTTACCATGAGACTGCTCGTACATGAGCTGTGTGAACTCTGGTTGGAGGATGTGGGAAACTGTATTCCAGTAACTGCAATATTTTGCATAAAGTGCCTATAATTCCTTATCTGGCATCATTTTACCTAAGTTATGAGGGCATTCAGCATTGCTGCTTCAAATTTTCTGAAGAAGCGGCTGTGGAATGTACCTGAGTGAATTTTCTGAGTTGGGAGTTAAGTAGTAACTCTGGGAGGGAAGCAAGGATATTCTGTAGAAAATCCTGACGTTCCTTCAGAATGCTCAGTTATTGCTTTTTCTGCTGTATGACTCTTGCTTTTTTTTATTATTTCAATTTGGTGAAGTTTCTTCTTTAAAAACAAATGTGAAGTTACTCAGCTCTTTCCTTGTGAGGTGGCTATCTGCAAAACAGTGGTTTCTTGCTCTATAGGGAATATTTAAATATTCGATTCACTTCTAAAATTTATATTAATCTTGCATATTGATGAAGAATCTTGAAAACTGCATGCTAACCTGTGCTGATGGGACTTCTTTTTTATGTATTTGTCAGTTTTTAGTAAAGATTTGTGCTTTCATCAGTGCCCCAGTGCTTCATGGGCCAGTTGGCTGCGCCTCCAGTTCAAATGTAGCCTGTACCGACATGCTACAAAACGACAAGATTGGTTTAAAACAAAGGAAAAACAAAGTTTTTTAAAAAGCACAGATTTTTTGTACTGTCTTGGTAGTCTCCTTTAGGCATCCACAACCATACAGCCTTGGGCATGTACATTCATAAGTAACGTTTCTGTCTTACTGACCTCATGCTTGTGTGATGGGTGATCTCAGTGTCCTGCTAGGTTCATTATTACAACTTTCATTGGGAATGCCTCTTTTAGGCTTAGGTTAAATTTAAGATTTCTGTTTTGGTTAAAATACTTCATATACCAGTACAAAGAAAAATTACAGTGCTGGTATAACAATATTTAGAGGTATCATCAGATGCTTTCATATATGAAGCTTATTTTTGCAGTGCATAAGGTGCCCTTGTGAGAAAGTCTGTGAAGCAGTGCAAGTCACCTCTGTTTGCCAAACAGAGGTATTGCCATTCCTTTTTTATCATAAACAATTGGAAGGAAATGTTTTTGTCTATATCCAGTCTTTCATTAAGCCTTATTGTTCTCTTGTGTAAGAGATGATGTTTGTGTTCTCTTCTGCCTTGTTCCCTTGGGCTAACCTATAATCTTAACCTCGAATTCAACTTGTAATGCAGTCATTCCAGTGAAGCTCCTGTGGGTAACTGCTAGAGAGGAATCTCTGTATTCTGAGTTGGCATTAATGTGTCTCATTATTGAATTATAGGGGAGGTGTTTGACTATCTGGTTGCGCATGGAAGAATGAAGGAAAAGGAAGCAAGAGCTAAATTTAGACAGGTATGTATAACATTCCTATACATCAGCTTTTTCCACCTTGTTTTTAATGCTGAAATGGATGAAACAGCTGTCCTTTGTGTTTGACTTATAGCAGTAGTGTTCACTGGGATGTGTAGACTTGTAGCACTCGGTGAGAGGAAACTTGGGTTACGGCAGTGTTTTGAAGGGGTTAGCAGTCCATTCAGCAGTGCTGGCTTCCTTAGTGTTCGTGCCAGGGTGTCTGGGAGTGCCAGAACACAGTGACTGCTTGGTGGACTCTGTTCCAAAATTCATTTCCTCTGGGTTGATTTCATATATCTTTACTTCAGCTGGTCTGCAACCTTTTGGAGATTGTTCAAGTACAACACTGCAAACCAGGTCAGGAGCAAACATGGGCAGTGCCTACAGCAGGCACCCATTCACACCTGTGCACTTGTATGAAAAGATGCAGTTTAACAGCTCTTCTAAAACATCACCGAAGAATAATTTCTAGGCGTGTTTGTTTATAGTTTTCTTTATGACAGATAAACTGAACTTGCGAAAATGCTGGAATTTCACTGATCTTTAGAAAGGCATTTCTATTCTACAGTAAAGCAATATTGAACATAAATATTTCTGCATAACTAGTTAAAGATCCAGATCCTCTTGTAGCATCTGGTGTTTCATTTGCAGATCTCCCTGGCCTAATATTCTCTCTTTTCTGTTCTCGTGTGGAAACTTATAAACGCTTATGTGATTACCATCCCATTGGATAACTTAGATAGTGTTGTGAGAATTAATGAAGAAGTCTTGTATTTATTTTTGCAAAAGACTAAAAGAAAAAAAAAAAGCAGTTGCAGACTTCAGGAGATGTGATTTGTGCTTGGTAGACTGATGTAGAGCTTTAGCGTAAGGAAAGTTTTTCTACCTCTGTAATAAAACCTTGTCTTTATATTTAATATTCCATCAGATAAAGCACTTTCCTTTGTGATTAAGATTTTCTTATGTAGTTCTTTGCTGTGCACTGGAATACATGTGATCAATTGTGCTGGGTTGTGGAGCAGTCATTTCCACTTTAGCTGTCTTTAAATCCCAAACCAGTACCTTTTTCTCTTTGTAATGTCATCTGAAGATCTTCAGAATATCTTCAAAGAATTTGCTGTTCTTTCTCACATATGAATGCTGAGAACTGGTTCTCTGATCTTTGTGCTACCTTTCTTTTAGCAGGAGTTGTGCGAAAATGGATCTTGCAGTAATTCCATTGCACATTTACCTTTTTTCTCTTTAAGGATTCAACTCTCCTTTATGTGAAAACTTGTGGGAACGCATCAGACATATTTTAATTTTATGGGATAATGTGGGTAGTACAGGATATAGGCAACTCCGCCCCCCCAAAAAAACACCCCATCTTCTTCAAAAACAGTACAAAGGAAAAGAATTTAAAAGATAAAACTGCTAAGCTTGAATGTTTGACCCATCAAGCGTTCTACTTCGGATTCCCTGCTCTATTTCTGTACTTTAATAGGATAAATGCTGTTCATAAAGATGCATGGGTGGCTGCACTTCATTCTACTGCAGTGTTTTAAGTCTCCTTCTGTAAGTCTGGTTTCCTTTCAGAAACCTGGAGTAGGTAGCTACCTCTGTCTTTCCTCAGTAGCTGACTTTACTGGTTGCTGAATTCAACCAGTTGTAGAGGATCTCAATCTCAAAGATAGGTTGTTGCGAGCAACAAAAGCAGGAGTGTCTGGGGAAAAAAGAGAACCATAGTAATACCCTAAGGACAGAAGCTATAGTATGAGCTCATCACACTTTGCTGGAGAAAAGAGCACGCTTGTGGGATCAGAAAACTTTGATCAGAGCTTTACATTTATCCGACACCAGGACTTTGACTGCAGGACAGTGAGAGGAAACTAGATCTTACTGGATTTATGGGTCATAAAACCATTCATTTTACCTTAGTGAAGTCTCACAATAGCTTCATATAGCTTTTAGCCATTGCTGGAGGGAAAATGCTCTGTGTAGGACTTTTATCTGATTCAGTGCAGCTGTTCTAATGTTAGATAGATTTAGCACATAGTGACTTAAAAAAAAAATTCCTATTAACTAGTTTAACAGAAAGGGGCCTCTTTAAACTGCAGAAACAGTTGTGCTATGGTATTGAGCTTAGTCCTTACAATGGATTATATTGTATCTTATTTTCAGGTTCTGTTTCTTCTTTCAGTAGACATTATTTAGGCATAAAACATTTGTGATTTATCTGAGGAGGCATTTTAGCTTCTCCCTCTAATAGACAAGGAGCTGGATTTGGTAATTTTCCCACCTTTACTTGCTTAAAAAAAGTTTATATACAAATACATTTTTTGTCCATTTTGTTACGCATACTCGGGCTTTTTAACAGCAGAAAAAAAATAACAAGACAGTGATCAGGTTATTCCAGTCATGCTTGAAGAGGAACACATGAGAAGGTACAAACACTAAGAATACAGCCATGTTCTCTGCAGTTCTCCATTTCAATTTCCTTTTGTGCAGCCATGTATGAGAAATTCAAATCCAGAATGTTTTTCATTCTTAATGTCACCTAATTTTAATTTCCCAATACAGACTTCCAGGCAGTTCTGGTTCAGTCTCATCATCTTTACTCCATACAGAAATCTGCCTATATGCTTAAGAATTGATGCAAAAATGGGGAGTCATGTCTCAAGGGGAAGGTGGATGAGTGCTTTCCTCCCCCCCAAAAAAATAGAAAATGAATATGTATTACTTTCCTCTCCTACCCTACTGTATCAGATTAGATCTGGCTTCCTTCAGTCTTCCCACTCTTTCCTGCAGAAGCAGTTCATAGAGTTTTGTTAGTGGTATATATTAGGACAAGTCTTAGAAAATAAAAAATCCACAAAATCCATATTACTGTTGTATATTCCAGTTAAGAAACAAAATGCTCATTTTAGCACTGTGGAAGAGACCTGGGGATGTTGTTTATCTGTCCTTTTGTTGTTCTGTTCAGTCAGCTAATCCTTACAAAGAATAGTTTGTCTCCTTGGAGATAACGTGTTCCATCTTGTTCTCAAAATCCTGTGATTATACAGATTTTTTTTTAATTCCTCCAGAGAAATGCATTGAATTGCTCCTGTTGTTACAGCTACAACTCTTACGTTTCTTGCCCTGTTCTCCCCACCTGTCAAGTATGAGCAATTTTCTCACACTAATAGGCTGGGAAAGAGGGAGCTGCAGTGGAACAAGTGACAGTATGTGGAAGGCAAGGAACTCAACCCAGTGAAGCCAGTGTTGTTCTTCATTCAGTTTTGACTGCCATTAATCTTTGTTAGACTTATTGCATTATTTCCCTTCCTTTTGGATTTGACTTGCTTCTTCAGTCTGTGCTATCCTGTTGCAGCAGAATAGTTCAGAAGTATCCCTAGAGAAAGCAGCTGATTGATAATCTGCTAGACTTTCTACTCTTGGACAGAGTAAAAGCAATTCAGAAGCAAGCAGTATAGTACTGTGTCTCTGCAGTGCTGAATAAAGCATGAGGTGTCTGTGGTGCTGGCAGGCTTGGGAACACCTAGGAAAGGGGAGCTTGTGACTGGGGCAAGGGAATGGTAGCAGGGAGGAGAGAATGGAGAACCTCATGGGTGGTACCAGTGGTGGCATGGGAGAACTCATCTCCTTTAGTGGCTGGAAGAAGCTGAACTGGGAGTCTTGAAAGAGGGAATCAGTGCATAAAAGAACAAAAGCAGAAAGGAAGTGTAGGAAACAGAAGTATTTCAACTTTTCATTGAATATTTGTTTTCTGTTATGGCATTTTGCACATATGCATGATTCAGTAATGCAGGGGCACAAAGACAATATTGCTGAAGTTTCAAATGCAAAATGGCTGGTAGGACAATTCTCTGACCTGCCAAGAGCCTTGCTTTCATCTATTCTAAACACTGAGAGCAGCATTGCTTCCTACAGATGCAGGAGGATTGTTATGCTAAGGTGGGTTACTTTTGTAATGAGTTACTTTTGGTAGCATTAATGTCATCTCATCTTTCTGTACTGGAAACGTTAATCTTCAACACAGAATGGAAATGCTTTTACTTAAGCGTAGTTATTGCAGCAAATTATTTCTACATGCAATTAACATATTTTAAGAAGTTATATCTTCCTCAATTCTGGACACACATGCATTACATTAAAATGTATTTTGACAGCATTTGTGATCATGTAACAATATGACCTTATCCAGCTTTTCTCTGCATGTAAAATTCTGTGCTTGTAGCTTTGAAGCAATATACTAGGGCAGCTGTGTAAGTAGCTTATACGGTTAGTTACATAAAGCAGGAAAAACTGAGGATATTTGGGAATTGTGATGGAAGAAATTATTGTTACACTTGAGAGGTATATAGTTTTTCCATTGTTTGCTACTGTTATACAGTATACAAAATATACCATATGCAGCTCTTGTCAGATACATGGTCATGTTTCAGTGCATAATTGGAGTTTAGCCAGACAAGCTTTCCCCCAGTAATTTCTCCAGTAGCCGTGCCATTTCTTAGCCTTTCCTCTCCATGCTATGGCATGAAAAATCACCTTTGGACAGGGGCTGGAAAACTTCAGTCTAGAGGGAAAGCTTTTATAGCTGTATACGGTATTGGAATGGAAATACTTTGGTAACCTTTCTATGAGACATTGCTTCTACTGTTCTATAATTAGTCATACAGGAGAAAACAAAATCCTCTTTCTAATGTGGTAGAAACCAAATAGATTAAATAACAAACACCTAAATAACCTGTTATTTAGCAGCTTTCTTGTAAATATGTTGTAGTAGTTGCATATGTAGTTCTGAATTGATAAGTACCCGTCCACATTAGTAATAAATATTGAACTTTTTGATTAAAACTCTGTTTCATTGAGATACCACTTATATAATTGGGCTTGTTTTCTATCCAGATAGTATCTGCAGTGCAGTACTGCCATCAAAAGCATATTGTTCATAGAGATCTCAAGGTGAGTGGGAAAGAGTGCGTGTGTGTGTGCACTACTGGTTTCTGTGCCTGTGGGTGTGATCTTTGCTGTGCCTATAAAATGTAGCATATACTGTTCTTTGGGGTGTGGTCTTTTTTTCTTTTTTTGCTTGCATTATAGCAGATTTTGGTGAATGTTTACAGTATCTAGAACTATTTCAAATAAAAGGAAGAGGATTTGTTATGCTTCTCGATACTGAAATCTAACGGCTTCCGAAAGATAGCTTTTTACCCTGTGGTCAGATTTAAATCTGATAGATGTCAGTGTTAGCTGAGAGGTCTTAAAAACAAACAAAAAGCAAGCAAACAAACAAAATAACCACTCCACAAACCTAGTTTGATAGAGGTGTGACAAGTTTTGATCTTGAACAGAATGAGTGATCAATTGTGATGACAAAACTGAAAGATGATTCTTTTGTAGCTTGACACAAAATGGTAATTGTAGAATCACAGCATGACTTAGGCTGGATGGGACCTTGAAGACCGCTCTGCTCCAGGTCCCTGCAGTGTGCTGGTTGCCCCTCATCAGCTCAGGCTGCCCAGGACCCCATCCAACTAGGCCTTGGGATGGGGCATGCACAGTTTCTCTGGGCATCCTGTTCCTGTGCCTCACCACCCTCTGAGTAAAAAATGTTCTCCTAACATCTAATCTTGATCTCCCCTCTTTAAAACCATACTGCCTTGACCTATCGCTTCTCGAAACTGTGCCTTTTGTATTAATATATTGCTATATAACATGTTAGATATATCATAGCTTTCTAATTTAAAAGCACAACAAAATGGTCCAATCCAAACTTGAAAAATATTTAAAGGTTGTGTATACTATCAAACTTCTGCAGGAATGCCATGTAAATAAGGAGTAGTGAGAGTATTCTTTTTTAATTTTCATAGATTAAAAATGTTAGCTACGGTACTTCCATGGAGAAAACAGATGGTAATAGCACAGTTTGCAGTTATCGTAACAGCTGCCATAGGCTGAAGCCATTGTACAGACTATTTTAAAGCAGAATATATGAAGAGCAGTCAGAAGTATATCAAAAAACCTTGCAAGGAAGGGAACGTTAACAGATGATCCAGCTTTTTGCATTTTAAGAATAAGTTAAAATGGGCAGTAGCCTCTTAAATCTAGTATTTTAAGTTCATTTTACGAACGTTTCTTTCTCTTTCAGGCTGAAAATCTATTGCTAGATGCAGATATGAACATTAAAATAGCTGACTTTGGTTTTAGCAATGAGTTTACAGT
>JANHGO010000042.1:15610692-15624439 GCA_024606505.1 Aquila spilogaster | reverse complement strand
AGGGGAAAATACAGGATTCCTTTCTACATGTCCACAGACTGTGAAAACCTCCTCAAACGTTTCCTGGTGCTAAACCCCACAAAAAGAGGCACTCTAGAGGTAATGGCACAAATAAGGTGCATCAGAAAGCTAGACGCTATATTTTTCAAACTGTATTTTTGAGTTGCGACTGATTATTGTCATACTGTTCCTGTATAGTTTATTTGGAGTGGGGTGGGGGATTGTTGAGTAAAGCATGTGACTTTTTTTTATTTTAAGATTTTGTTTACTGGGGTTACAAGAAAGCTGACTCCACAGTTACTTTCAAAATGAATGTGAGACTACGCTGCATATGTCATATAACTTTTCCTGATGGATACCTTGTGGATTCCTGCATTAATGGATGATCCATCAGGACATTTTCCACATTTTCAGATGTGTACTGGAAGTGTTGACTGCTAGGTTATGATGGGGTTGCCTTTTGCCTGCATTTTGTTCCATCATGGAGGAGAAAGGCTAAAACAATACTGGCTTCCATGGACTTCCATAGTCAAGCCTGGATTTACTAGACTTGTCAGAGTTGTCGCGCTGCTGCTGGTCTGTGTTACAGACTTCTAGCTTTCAGCTATGTGCTAGAATACAGCTGATTGGGAAGCAGCCTGGCTTGATGTGCATAGTTGGTCTCCTCACTGGAGCAAAACAAAACTGAGTAGGTGCTGGCACCTGTTCTGGAAAAGAAAAATTAGAAGAGGCCTTGGTGTTTGGTAGATAGGGGAGTTGTTCTTTCAACAGCTCATCTTCTTTTCTGGTAAGTGTATTATACTAACAAAACCCTTTCTTTTTAGCAAATTATGAAGGACAGGTGGATCAATGCAGGGCATGAGGAGGATGAACTTAAACCTTTTGTTGAACCAGAATTAGACATCTCGGACCAGAAAAGAATAGGTAACTGAGTATTTTTCAGCATACTGTTTGCATGATGTGGGCATGTTTTTTTTCCTCCACCATTCTGTATTTGTTTGCCATTTGGAAAAAATAACTGATTTTTTAATAATGATATTTCATCAGGCTTATGTTCTCACACTTAATCGTTTTGTTTAATTCTTTAAAATGTTCCACTCTTTCTCTTGAACTTAAACACTCAGCCAGGCTAAACATCAGAGTGTTTCTGTTACTTACAGAATGTGTGTTTGCTTTTAGATATTATGGTAGGAATGGGATATTCTCAAGAAGAAATTCAAGAATCCCTTAGTAAAATGAAGTATGATGAAATCACAGCTACATACTTACTGCTAGGAAGGAAATCATCAGAGGTAAGTACCATTCTTAAAAATGCAAAGAAACAAAGGAATCCAAAAGTGTCCATAGCAAAGTTAGAAGCAAAAATAAAGTCAGTAATTATAGGCATTGCATTCCTGCACAAAAGTCCATTATGCTTAAAAGCATGTTATGCTAATCATCAGTGTCAACTGTCCAAATGATGCTGTGTTTGTTCTCACCTTGATCTGAGTCAGTAAATTCTTGCCTTTAGGCTCCCCAAAACTACCCTGCTTGCTCAGCAGTTACTCCTCTGAAGGACTTTGTATGCCAGATACTGTCCTGTCTAGTCTAGGAGCTCAAGTGTGAATATGCCAGCTGTAGATGTTTTAAAAGAACCAAGGAGCAGGACCGATCAACCTAAAAACATTCCCGTGTTGTAGATTACTTTTCCATATGATGCTGAGAGGGCTCGGCATCCGTAAGCTGCTCTGGGTTCCTCTGCTGTAGGAGTTGGTGTGGTGGCTTCTACAAAATGTATTCTCTCTTCCTGTTAAAATCTTAAGAGAACTCTGAGGAGACACTGTTGAAAGGAGATGGGTTTTCTTTATCTGATTGTCCTTTGAGGAGCTGCAAATTCCACTGAGTTTTACCTAAGACAGTTGCACAAGAATCTAAGAGAACGGACCTCTAAGCAACTTCCTTGCTGACTCAAAATTTCCTATGTACCAGAGCCATCTTCCTTCTGTGTCCCTGTTACTGCTCCCCTAATATGGTGGATGTTGAATTTGTTTTGTCTGAACAACTTATTCTAATATTCTCATTTGTATTGTAGTTGGATGCAAGTGATTCAAGCTCCAGCAGCAATCTTTCACTTGCCAAAGTTAGGCCAAGTAGTGATCTTAATAATAGCACTGGACAATCTCCTCATCACAAAGTTCAGAGAAGCATATCTTCTAGCCAGAAACAGCGGCGGTACAGTGATCACGGTGAGCAATTCTCATTTTCAGTGTTGCAGAATATAGTGACTTCCAGTTCTGTTTGGTTTCTGCATTTGTCTCCATCCCCCAAAGGTAAGGAGGATGACAACAGTGTAGCTCACAGCATGGTGGTTAAATAATTCACTGAATAACCAATTTTTTTTAAAATGGTTTTGTTGTAAAGCCTTCAAAAACAGCATTCTAGAGGAATGCTGAATACACCAACTTAATTATTTTATTTTGCCTTGTCTTGTCCCTTGCATTCCTGACCATGCTGGGGAAGTCTTGTTACACAAATTGAAGAGAGTGTTGCAACCCCCTTTTTCATGAAAAGCACAGCACTCCTCCCCCATGCTCTTGTATGTCTGTTCAGCTTTTGTTTTCCTTTGGCACTAGTAGGTCAGCTTGTGTCTAAAACGAAGAAATGTCAGTTTGCCAATATTTCTTGTTTCCTGTTTCCTGAGGGTAGTGTCACTTGATTGTCCTGCAGGAATTAAATTTCTAAAGAACAGTGACTCAGACAAACTTAGAACTCTACTGCTTAATGAGTGTGCAAGGTAGTATCTTAGGGTTTTCTAAATATCTTAACCATCTTCCTGCTCTGACACTAACTCATAAAAGGAGTCTGTGTTTAGGTCTACTTTTAAATGCCTGAAGTGCATTCAGAGGTTGCTCTCCTTGGGGAGTTTCCTGGGATGACGGTTACTGTGTTTTGTGATGCTTTTTAATATATATTCTATATATATTTATAAATTTATATATTTTTATATATATTCATATGTATTTTTATATGTTTGTGTGTATACATACACTTTTTGATTGTTATTAAAACACTAACTACAAAATTTATGTATCCTCTTCTGAGAAGGTGTAACTGAGACAGCAGAAAACGCCATCCTGATATACTTACATGCTTTTCCCAGTGTGCAGGAACCTATTAAAGCAAGAGGGAGCTTGCCACTGTTGAATGGGCTGCCTCATTCTCAGGTGTGCTGGAGCAGTTTTCTGTTCTTGGTACACCCGGGGAGGCTAGTGGCAAACCGCTGCTGCTTCTGGGCTGTTCCAGGAGTGCAGTCCACTGGCTGTTAGTGCTGCTGGTGGTCCAGGGTTCTGTCACCAGGTACCTGTCTCAGGAGCCTGGTTTTATCAGAAGCTGGCTTGAACGGCATGTGCCAGCTTTGTGCTAATGAAGGATCATCTAGTTTGCATGAGTCAGTTACTTGTTAAGTGTCTTTAAGGTGACTCTAAAGGGGTTTTTGTAGCAAGCCAAACCAGTGCCAATACTCAAACACCAGAAGCTTCCGTGATATTCATAATTTTTTCATGGAAATCAAGTAGTATCTTCACCTGGAAAGGTTTTTGTTTTTCACAATATTTTGCTGTCTTCTGAAATATGCGTACTTCGATAATTTAAATAATTACCTTTTTGCAACTCTGATTCCCAGTGTTAATTATTTTGATTCTCATGTGTGAATACGTTTCCATTGTAGTGAAAAATAGCTACTGAACTTCTGAGAAGAAAAATCCTTTTCCTGTTTCTTTTGTGTTTCTTTTTTAAGCTGGACCATCCATCCCCTCAGTAGTGGCATATCCCAAAAGAAGCCAGACTAGTACTACAGACAGTGACCTCAAAGAGGAAGGAATTCAGTCAAGAAAATCCAGCAGTAGTGCTGTTGCAGGAAGAGGAATTGCACCAGCTAGTCCAATGCTTGGAAATGCCAGCAATCCCAATAAGGCTGATATTCCTGAACGTAAGAAAAGTTCGGCTGTTCCTAGTGTAAGTAGAAATGCTTATTTATCAAAACCATGAAGTGTTTTTGAGGGGTGAAAAAGTGTTAAACCTGTGATATATCGGTGGTTCTGATTTTACTTTTCATTACTTTTCAAAGGTGTATTCCAACCTGTATTTAAAAGCAGTGTGCCTGGCTTTTGTCGTTATGGGCTTCCACCACCTGCCCCTAAACCTCAACAACAAAAAAACCCCAAACACACTAAGGTGCATAACTAGTGAATTCACAGGGTTGAGCAGTAGGCAGTGTGCCAAAATAAAGAAAATCTTCAGTTCAGTTTGGCTTTAACTTGTATACTCTGTGGTGCCTCCCTCTGAGGCAAAGTTGGAAATCTGTTTTCACATAAGTCTTGAGTCTTGTAACATTTAATTACTAAAACTTTGGGGTTTTGTATTGAAAAACTTCCTTCTTTTCAGAAGAAATAACTTCCCAGTCCTTTATTCTTCTTGGAATGGTTTATTTTTTCTTCTAAACTTATCCCACAAAGCTGTCATATTTGGTCATATACTCAGCACCATTACTTACAAAAATGAGAACAGAACTTCCTGAGCTCACAGCTCTTTGACAATCTGAAGCAAAAGAAGTAAAATAAGATTTGTTTCACTTTATTGGCTCTGTGTTGTCAGTTGGCTCAGTGGCTGATAGTGACTTAGCTGGAGGATTTCAGCCAAAGAGATGGCCATGGAAAGACATGTCTTCTACTGCAGCAGCTGTCATTCGTAAATCTGAACAAGACCTCATGATTTTGGGGGACCTTTTTCTGATTTTTGTGGTCCCCTGCCCTTTCCCTTGTTTTTTGATCAGTCCAGAAACCATTCAGATTTTGTTTCTCCTTACATGACAGTTCTTGGCTACTGAGCCTCAAAATGGTAGGATAATCAAATCAGTTTTGTCCTACATTGGACTTCACTCGGTGTTGTGTAGTGCCTTATTCAGGAGCTTTGCATCGCAGTTACAACATATGTTGTATTTAGTATCTTCAGTATTTTGATCTGCTATTCTACACCACTCCCAAATCCTGGGGATTTATTTTAGTAGTCTTATTTCAAATTTCATACTACTGTAACTGAAGTAAAATCTGAGCTCATAACCGTAGGATATTTCTCTCTTCTGATTCAGTGTGCAACTGATCCAACTGATGTTTTACAAGCAGTGGTACAAGGTGGTGAACATGGAATCAGACTTGTGATGCCACTCAATTAATTAGGGTTTAAAATTGTCTCTGTTTATAGGTTGCGATGTCAGACAGTGCAAACTCTCTCTTTTTTTCTCCCCTGGCTAGAGATTATTCTTTTGCTTTCTGGCTGTTAGGGATAAAGGGAAGCACTGACTTTTTTCACAATTCCTGGAACTGATTAGGGAGTTTTATTTCTTACAGTGTTAGCATGCATCTAGAAGGAAAAAAAGAATGTTGGAGTTTACCATATTGTCCTGAAGTTGAAAAAAGTTTGAGGTGGAGAGAGTTTGTGTTCTCACTGAGCACTTAAGACCTAAAATCAGTAATATGGTGAGAAAATCACTGAAGAGACAGAAAAATACTGTTTAAAAACAATTATTACTTTGACAGATACAGTGAAAGTAGTAGAACTGGTCCTCGCTGGAGACCCTTAGCCAGTTGTGTGCTGCTCTTATTAAACAACAGAGCTTACAAGCATGCACTTAAGGATAAGAGTTGTGCTTGTAGAGCTGATAGCTAAGTCTGGGGTTGAAGTAAGGGGCTCCAAGCTGTACCTCTGAAGTGTCAGAGCGTTTAAGCTCTTGCAAACTAAATAGTTCTGCAAGCTGAACAAGTCCACATCAAAAATCTTCAAGTTCATTGGGCAAATACTAAATCAATAATGGAAACCTGCTACAGGGGTTGCATAGGTAGCAGCAACTAGTAACAACTTGTTATTACTCACAGCTTTGGATATTTCCTCAATGCTTGTAATAAGGCTGCCCCAGAGCCCTTAGTATAGCTTCAAGAAAATTGGAAGAGGAGGATAGATGGTATGTTTGGAAAATCATTTAGGACCAAAAAACATACTAGTGCTCTTAAGTAAATAGATTGGTTCATTATTGTAAGTCAGAAGCTGATTCTTTGAAAGTTTTTCATCAGTCCTCAGCTTGGTGTCTCAATGTGAAAATAGCCTGCCTAAGCAGTGGACACAAGACTCCCTAGGAAAAGAGGAGGACTCTGTACCACAAATTTGTCCTTTGTGCTGTGATTGGATGTTGTGCGTATGCTCAGAAGTCTTAACGTGCTTTCGCAGTGTCAACACCTGCAAAGAAGGCAGACAGTGCCACAAGGATGAACTTATGCAGCTAACCCTGACCCTAGGGGTTGTCATTCCATCAGGGAGTGTGGTGCTGTTGACACCAGTTTCGGGCTTCCTGTGCTGTGCATCTATGCAATTTAGTCATGCAGTAGATTGGCTGAACAAAAAAGTCATAGCTGAAGAACTTCCTTGATGAATTGTGAAAGCTTGTATGCTAAAAAGTGTAAAGGCCCCAATACCAAGACTGTATTCTTGCTAAAACTGACATTTGAAAGCTTGAAATGCTTAAATCTCCTCTCACGACCTCTGAAATCTGAGCCAAACAGAAAAAAAATGTATAGTGATCCTTCTGTCTTTGCATTCCAGAAAGAGCTGGGAAAGTGCATCTTCAGAGTCCTCCAATTTCAGATATGAATTACAAAACTTGTCCACTCACAAACCTGAAAATGCATAGTCCTTAAAGTTTGATCCAGCACAGAGGTTGCTGTCTTCTCTTTCTAGATGTGCAACATCCCAGTACATTTTAATGTTATGTGGTGTCTTCTCAAGGGAAACAAATATTTAATGTTCTAAGGGAGCAGGTAGAAAGAAGGAAGCCACCCATTTTTGTGTGTATTTCCCACCAGAAGAACAGTTGGATATTCTAGGTGCTTCATTCTCGAGTATGTTCAGGAACACAGACCAAAATGATAAGCAAATATTAATAGGCAATACTTCAATGTACCCTTGGTTTGTGAGGGCTCCGCAGAGTGTCTTGCACAGCGTGACCTCTCAAGAGCACACAAACAAAACTTCACCTTAGGTGCACAGCCTTCATTGCTAGCAAGTTTAGTAAAGAGAGGGGAGTTTGCCCAATGACAAATGTCAGAGAAAAGTAGAAGAATCAATGTGACTTTTTTTTAACATAAACACATTCAAAGACAAAGGATGTGTAAGGAATAAAGTACAAGGAAAGGGCCAGGAGGACTTCTGCTGATGCTTGGCACATGCCTATGCCTAAGGAATATCCAGTGAAAAATTCTTGACAACCCTTGAGACAACTACATCCATCTTACGTTTTAATTAATAGTTCTGCTAATCTAAAATACTGTTGATACTCTTTGTACTTTTTAACACCATGAGGTTGCGCAGTTCACTTGATTTCATTTTTGTTTGTACATTCACGTAAAGATGTATAACAGGTCAGCAGTCTTTTAAAGAGACAAGATGGCTTCATTAAATCTGCTGCTCAGGGATTGCATTGCTTGAGACTCCCTGTATAGCAAATATTTTGCCTTAAGGCACTGGAGGAGCTTTTGCTGGTTATTGAGAATATTCCACTTTAACAGTTTTATTTCAGGTTTGGAAACAAAAAAGGTTTGTCTACTCTCCTTTTGTGCTTGAACTAGTTTTTCCTTTCTTTTTTTTTTATCCTTCTTCCCATGATTCTCTACTGTGACCATTTATGTAAAACCTTTTCTTAATGCTATTTTAAAAATCCACTGAATTTCCCTTGTCTGTCATAGCAGTAATTCTTCAAAGAACTCCAAAAGGTTAGTTGAGCATGAAGTCCCCTGCCTGATTCTTAGTGGCCATCCTTATTCAACATGTGCTTATCCAGGTGCTGACCAGTCATTCCCTTAAGCTAGCCTCCTCCAAGACTTTCCCCAGCAGTGATGTTTAAAGTTAATAGCCTATTTTGCTTCCTGCTTTGCCCCGTGATCCTTTTCTTTAAAGAAAAATTTTAAAGGTTTTTTTCCACTTTCCAACCATATGCAGTTTCCTGTGTTATGTTCTTGGGGTGGGGAGAAAAAAATATAAGGCTTGCCGGCTTTTACTTCCTCTACAACCTGGGTGTGCATGTTTATCTGGACCACCATGCTTTTCCTACAGTAATTGCATCTAACTTTTTATAATTCTGTTATCTGTGAATTACCTAGCTTCTCAGTCGTTCCTGGAAAATTGACCGCCAACTTGGGCATATCTCCACCCTCTTTCTCTGTAAAGACAGAGGCAAAGTAATTCTATTTCTTTTCTCCCTCTAAAGTAAGGTCTGTAGTTTAAGTTCCCCTGGTTCTCTTGTCCTCAATGTATTATGCTCGTATTTAAATGTATATTTTTTAAAATGTCTTATTAAAATTCTCTGCAATTTGTCTCTTTAATTTGACTTATTCTTCCCTGTTTTTAAACTTGTCTAGTGTTTTATAGTATTTTAATATTTAAAAGTCCATGTTTACCTTCCCACTGAATTTTACCACATTTGTTTCTTAAGTCTTTGCTTTTCCTATCTTGTTTAAGGGTATGGTTTTAACTTAAAGGAAAATTCTACAATCTGCAAGTGGTAAAGTATTTCAGAAATAGGTTATAAAGACATAAGGTATCCAGATGTAGATGAATGCTATACATGTTGAGAGTTTGTAATTCAGAACATTGGTAATTAAAAACTTTAAGCGATATTAATTTTGAGCCATCAACATGAAATACAAGAACAACTTGTTAGAATTATTTTTTGTGATTGCATTATTCCTTAAAAATACTGGAAGGTGTTGTATATTAACTTAATTATTGTAAGTCTTCTAACTGTGTAGAACTAGCATGAAGTAAAACTGCCTTCAATTATATGTAGACTTAACCCCAGAAAAGCCTTTTGTGGGGAATAACAAGCCTGTGTTTTTTAATTGTAGAATAATACTGCCCCTGGAGCAATGACACGGCGCAACACATATGTTTGTAGTGAAAGAACCACTGCTGATAGGCATTCAGTGATACAAAATGGCAAGGAGAACAGGTATATGAAATGTCTTCATATGGTGTATGTCCCTGTCTTCACATTTCCAAAAAATTGTAATGCCTAATTTAAAAATCAGTAATACTCTAGTGTAATTCTTAATGAAAGGTGAGTACAGATCTTTGGTTATGGAGCACCTGTAAGTATGTTGGGTTTTGGTTTTTTTTCCTATACATACAGTCTTTATACTTAGAATGTAAAAGGAAGTTCCTAATTTCTGGTTAAATACATGTCATATTTGTACAGCCTTCATCTTAAATCAGCTGTTAACTCCTGTGGCCAAACAACATACACTTGCAGAAGAGGTTTGTTTAGTGTCAAACGACAAAGTCCATCTCTCTTGGGCCATTCTCTTTTTACATTTCACTCTAAACTGTACTTTGTTGGGATTATTTGGAATACTGTTTTTCTACAAAGTCTCAGGGAGAAGGTCAGTTTTTTCTGAGCAAAGATGAAACAGTGGTAGGCCATTGTCTTGGACTAATAATGTTCCTTACTGATATTCTTGTAGTCTAGTTGCTTCCCAGTATTTACAGAACTCATCTTGAGAAGGGATGCACTGATACCTCCATATTCTGAGTGAAAACAGTTAAGAGAAATAACAGGTTTCCTCCTGCTTTACTGAATGAAAGCCTGACTGGAGCATGCAATGGAATTGGAGTTAACCAGTTCATGTATTAGCACCATGGCCATGTCTAGTGCCATCCTTCCCTGTGTACCAAAGACTGAGAGCCGTAGAAAATAAATATAATAGTGAACGTACACATTAGGTATAGAGTAATACTTGTGAAACATACCACCAAATTTCCTGGCTGGGTGAGGTGTTTTAAGTTCCAACCAACCATTCTTCACAGAATTTTCCTGGTCTTAGAAACTGGTAACAGTTAAGTACTTGACCATTGCCAGGAGAGCGCCCAGATAGCTAGTACTTAATAAAAATGCTTAAGCTTGGAGGAATATGTCCATCTCTCCTAATCTTACCAATTTTCTCCACCCCTTCCTAATTTTATGATATATTGTAAAGGGTGGGAAGAAAATACTTTTCTTCTAGGTCAGGTTTAAGTTGGTGAAAGGTCTGCCATTTTTTGCACAGAATTTTTCCGCTTCCTCAGCAGTTCATAAGGAAGAGTGGCAAAGTTGTGATGTTGCATGGAAGGTCCTTCTGTCCCTTGTTTGACTCCTGGAGCCTAGGGATAAAGAACATGATTTTGACCCTGTCTCTTCCTCCTACCTTTCTGCAAACTGAAAGTGGTTAAGAAAAAAGTCAAGTATAAGTTTGAAGAGTGCCAAAAGTCTAGCTGGCCAGCTGGGCCTGCAGTCAACTGTCTTGTGAAGTACAGCACAGCTATTTGGTACTGTCTCTTAGTGTGTCTGTCTCAGCCTTCATTGGTTAGTCCTTGTTAACGTTACCAAGTTTGTTTAGATTAAAGCTCACCATCCTTTCTTTGATTTGATACGTTAATAGCTTTTTTCTTTCCAAACTATCTTTGAAAAATGGATCTTTCTGTCCAAAATAGTTTTGATCGGATTTGATTACTTGATTTCTTGGTTTAATTACATTTTTGTTCGTCTTTAAACTAATATTTTTGCAGTATCTTATCTAAAATTTCTTTATTACATTTTTAAAAGTTATTAGATATTGTTTACTAAGAAGGCTTGAGATTCAGATGTCCCCTTAATTTAGGAGTAACTTCATAATCCTAAGGAGCTGTCTTCTGAAGTTGTTATTTTTTTCTCCAGATTGGAGTTTCTCAGCAAACTACTGTCTTTCCGGTTTGTCGCATATGGGCATTAAGCTCAAAGTTAACATTGAGTAGTACTTGGCAACTACATTAATTCTATTTTATATCCATAATTGGTTATCCTTACGTAATTTACCTTTTATTGTCAATATGGTATACAAACATCATTTGCTTATCCTGCAAACTTTAGCCCTGTTTGGGTCATTTGAAATGTCTGAGCATTTATATTTTCACTGTTGGGGGGAAAAAAAAAGTCTTTATAGCTTTTATCGTGTATTATTGATTACTACTTTTGTTACTTTTTATAGAGGGTTAAAATGAGAAAAGATAATGAGAATGCATTGCTAATTGTTTTACAATTAGACTTCTCATTGTCTGAAACGCTTCAACACTAAACTGCACATTCATTTTGGCACAATTTCAGAATTACTGTGATTTGGCACAGAATTCAGAGCTTACGTCTGAATATATTTTGTTGTTGTAACTGGGCAAAGGCTTGGCTGATCACATGAAATGCAGGGACCTTTAACGCAGGCTAAATCGATATGGCTGTTGATGGGACTGGCTCTTCAGAATGAATTCTGCCTGCCTTCAGGTGTTTCTGTAGTATCTCTAATATTGTACTTTCAACTTGGCAGAAAGAACTTTAGAAACTTGTAATGGTGGTTCTTCTGTGAAGCAAGATCTGACGTAGAACCTGGGCTTTGTATAAATCCAAGGTTTTGTTAAAAGTGCTTTCTGTGCTTTTGAAATGCCTATTGGTGGCAAATGGTAAAGGCAGGAGTAATTGCTATAAATGATTTGTTACAGATTGGATTTTAGATTTTCCATAGCCAGTCAGATACTAACTGTGACCCAGTGAAAACTTGGGAGACTTGCCTTAAAAGGCAAGATGTGCACATCTGAAGTCTCTTCTTTCTGTAGAGAAAGTTTTAAAATGTTGCTTGTTCTGTTTTTATCTTGCACATTGAATTCTGAGAAGGCAGTATTTCCAAATGTATGGAAACTTTGAGGAATTGATAGTCAGCTAGTGGGCTTGATGTTGGAGAAAGTAGTCTTGAAGACCCCTGTGCCAGACTGGTAGAAGCAAAAAAAAGGTTTTGAAGTTTCACATCCCTACTTAACACATTGTGTGGCTGACACAGGCATTCTGCAGAGGACTGCTGGCTTTCCTCCAAAGTCTGAGCATTAATTAACGCACTTGGGGACTTGTGAAACACTCTTCATAATTATAGGCAATTGCTTTAAATCATTTGTAACACAAATGATTTACAACAGCATCAGATTTTTAATAAGCATTGGCACTAATTAGTGAATGTTAGCTCACTGTTTCTGTGTTCCCAGGCTAGTAAGGAAGCTGATTTCTAGCAAAGATTCAGAGGAAGAGATATATATGCTTTAATAAGTGCTCTGGTACCTTACTGATACCTTTAGCTATCACATCTTTGGAAGCAGGCGACTAAATAAAACTTGGGTCTAATGTGTTGTAAATCTAGATTCTTTCTCCTTTATCTTTTGCAACAAATTGAAAGGAGCTAGAAGTGCTTGAGAGGCTAGTGACCAATTATTTGGGGATTACTTGCCTTCAGAGTATTGCTTTTGAGATGAATGTTCATTTCCTTACAATTTCTTAATACTCTGGGATAATGTAAAAGCTTGGCTGTGTTGCAGGCTTTGTTGTAGAGATGCATACACAATGTGGATGAAGTTTTCTAGATTCTGAAAAGTTAAAACCAAGAGAAAAAGTAGTAGATTTTGCTAACGGTTTTAGCCAGCAGTTCTGATGTCTGAGCTGTGGGGTGTTTTCTACTAGTGCTTTGGGAGCTAAGCCTGAGAAGTGGGTCAGCTGATACTTGTAGCTGGACTAGCTTTCTCCGAAGTCTGACATGCCAGAATGAGATAACAGGACTTGAATTTCAGTATGTGCAGTCATGATGTAACTTGGAAGTGAACATGCAGTGTCATGAAACTGTCGCTGACAATTATGATTTCCTAACCTTGAACAATATTTCTGAACTACAGTTGCCTTACTTTTAAAGCAAGCAAGATGAATGACATACGGTGTTGTAGCCTGAAAGGTCCAATACATCTTGTGGCCTCTCAGTTTTCTCACATCCTTATCGTTACTAGATAATGTGAAGGCTGCAAAGAGTATTTTGGCCCAAAGAAAGAAGAAGATTTCATGCTCCAATTTTAACATATTATACAGCTGGCAGCTTACTGGCCATTCTGCTAAGACGGCACTGTATACCTTCCTTCAAAGCCTGAATGGTAATTTGGAGAATTTAAGGTTCATGGCCAAGCAATACGAGACGCTCTTCAACAGTCATACCTCTTTCTTCAGAGAACACCAAGTGTTATTCATTGCTTCCTACATGTGCAGGTTGATTTATAGTAGCCTTTTTGTTTGGGCCTCTCTGGACTTGTTAAAGATCATGATATTGTTGTTTTCGATTGCACCTGTGAAGTCCTCTCAGTTATCAGATGTGGATCGAGATTTGACAGCTTGCCCAACTTACACTGATTTCTTTTAACATGGATACATTCTGAAAACAAAGTATTTCGCTGCAGTAATGGAGCTGTCATCAGTCTTCGGAAAGTGCAGTTGGTGGGGTTTTTTAATGCATTTTTTAATGTTAAGACCAATACGAGTTACATCAGTGCTTTATAGTAGTGCTTTGGCACAGAACACCAAGTTATTCAGGTTCTGTATGTCAAGGAGGGTATCACTGCAAACTAATGCTAATGGTAAGAGAATGATCACTTCATAGATGTCAAGTGATATAGTAAGGATGCTTTTTAAGGGGAGTGTAGGGTAGTTACTGCTATTTACATAGAAGAGGGCTGTTAGAGTTCGTGTTCTTTGATAAATCAGTTAATAGAAGGAAAAGTTTGCTTTTTTTCTATGCAGTAGTTTGTTGTTGGTCCATCATGCTCTTCTTTCTGCCTCTGCCTGAACCCAAACCCCCTCACA
>JANHGO010000042.1:15599716-15610525 GCA_024606505.1 Aquila spilogaster | reverse complement strand
TAAGAACCTGAAATCGTTGTGAAACTAACTTATACCCACTGCTTCTTAACTTTGTGCTGTGGAATTTTAGTCCTAGATTGTTCTAGTATATATTGCCCACAAGATGTGTGTTTCCTCATTTTTTTTTAGTCTTGTTTACATTTGTCTTGTGGTGTGTCAGGCTGTCTGTGACATAATCCTGCAATAATGAACCTTAATTTTTTTCTTAGTGTTAGGAGTATTGGACATTCCCTATTGTCAAAGTTTGTGGGAGACTTTAACTCTGTATCCTGAAGGACTTCACTACTTGGAGCAGTTCACTTGTAGAGAATTTTGTGTAGGATACTTTCAAATTAGCAAGATTTTCAAAGATGAATATATAGAATGTGGAGGGAGAGACACTAAAGTTACCTATTGCTTCTCTTTCCTGGGAGGAAACTTTACTTGTCTATTCTTTTATCAGTCTTCAGTGAAACATTGTGTGCCTAGTTTATCTGGTCTTTTCCAGGATACTCCTGTTGCATTTTTCTGCCTATGTAGGTTTCTGTTTCGGCAGCCTTTTAATCCTAACTTCTTACAAGTTTTGATTCCATACAGTGCTGTAATAATGTTGGTATTTCCAAACCTGGCCTATATAAAAGTGTCTGCTTATGCTTTACTGTAGAACGTAGTGTTTTGTGTTTCCTGCAGAACTGTAGTGCTTCTGGAAAGAAGTTCTAGCATTGTTTTTTTTTTCTGCTCTAGCACTATTCCCGATCAAAGAACTCCTGTTGCTTCAACTCACAGCATTAGCAGTGCAACCACACCTGATCGTATTCGTTTCCCCAGAGGAACGGCTAGTCGGAGCACTTTCCATGGCCAGCTCAGAGAGCGACGTACTGCTACCTACAATGGACCACCAGCCTCCCCCAGTCTGTCCCATGAAGCAACACCACTCTCACAGACTCGAACCAGGGGCTCCACTAACCTGTTTAGTAAACTAACTTCAAAACTAACAAGAAGGTAAGCCTTTTAAAATGGTAATGCAACATTTCCTTTTTACCGGGTAGTAGAAATACCTGGTAGTTCATTGCTTAGGTGGTTTTGTCCACATTCTCTGATTAATGGCTTAACAATTTCTGCAACTTGAAATGCACTGGCTTATGATTTTTTCATAGTTCTTTTTGGTTACAGAAGCCATTTGTTTTTAGCAGTTGAATCAAGTGGGATAAAAAGTGAGACAGTTTGGTCTGTGCTCTTCTATGCTCTTCATCCTCATGTCTGAGGTACAAATGCTGCACAGCTGAAACATTTCAGCTCAGTTCAAAAGCTGCTCGCTCTGACTTCATGGTCAATCAGTAGACAGCATAAACTAGGATCGCAGTCTTGATATTTAATGTAGTGTTAGAAGCTCAGGTTGTGTTTCCCAATCACTTAGGCTGTCAGTGTTTCCAGAATAATCTTGCTGGCAACACATGAATAGAATTATCACAGGTGAAAGGTGAGGGGCAGGAGACAAAAGTTTCTTTTGGCAGTAGTGCTAGCATAGGTCATGTTAAAATAATGGCAGTACTATGCTTTCAGTCTAGGCAGGAGTCTGGTCAAACCTTGAAAAACTTATTCCTGTTTTGACCTTTAGTTCATGTGCAGATTCTGGTTTTGGTGTGAAGGTATGTTGGTGTAGCCAAAACCTAGCTTAAGTAGGTGTTGTTCCTGCACTAACAGTTTTTATTCTAATTGGACTTATAGTTTCAAATCCATGTATGATTTAAATTAGTTCCTACAAACCCTAAAATTGAAAACTATCTATTTTCCTTCTATATTTAAAACCTGTTGATTCACATACTGCATACTTCAGACCACTCTGATACCAACAACTTGTGTTTGCAGAAGTGAGGGTTTGTTTATCTTTGCCTTAAGATAATCTTCATGCTTTTGTACCCTCCTCATCAGGTGAAATTTTTTTGAATATATCATTCTGATCTTGGCCTGCTTGCTTTTGTTTCAGGCTTACATCACATCAGCACCAAGCCATTTACTTCCTGTCTGTTCTGTGATTATATGTGCCTCTCTCTCAGCATCCTCTTCATAGTCTCCAATTCCTACAAAATAGTGCTGAGCCAAACTTGCAGTTTTTCACAACTGGCTGATTTCAATTTAGAGACTGAATTTCTTTAAAAATTTAGAAGTTGTTTCTGTGAAAAACAAAAATGTGACAGCCTGGCCTTTGGTAAATGTTTTACCCTGCTCAGCTCTCTGCCAGCTAACACTTCCCTGGGAAATACTGTGCTGTATGAAATTCTTTTTTTTTTTTTTTTTTTTTTTTCTTTTTTTCCCCCCTTTTTTTTCTGTTGAGAGAGAGGGATAAAAGATTAATTTGAATTTCTTTTTAAGAATTAAGTTATCTGCTTTTTGTCAAGTGAAGTCTTAATCAGACACATTCTTTTGTTACATCTTTCTTACTGTACTTTTGTTTAATGTCGTTACTTAATTTTCCATCTGACGTTCCAAATGTGGATGCTCAAACTGTGAACATGCAAGCTTTTCACTCAGTTGTTTAGGCAGTATTCAAACTTCTATCACTACCTCTGAGTTTCAACTTTTTGCAGTGCAGTGTGGTTTTCTTGAAGTTTTTCCGCCACTACTTTTGACAATAGTTTAAATTGCATCTGAACTTGATTAAATAACATCCAGTTGTAATACAATAGCACTGTTAGAGATGGTTAAGTTTGCACTTGGAGGACCTTTTACAGCTGGGGCTCTGTTTAGTATAGGTGCTGTACAGACTACTAAGGAGGTGAATAGTGTCATCAAAGGACATCATTATATTTCTTCTCTTTAAATAAATTATAAAGAACCTTGAAACCTGTTAATTTATTTTAGCATTCTCTATGGGGAATCAGAATCCTTTTGATTATGAACTAAGTATGTTCTGGTGTAGGCAATTGTTACAGCTTCTGTCACTAAATTAACTAAATATTTAAGGCAGTTTTTGGCACAGCGTGGCTGACCTAACGTGCTGAAGGAAGGAAGAAACCTAACTCTGAAAATACTCAAGATCTAATTGTAGTAGAGTTACCGATTTTTGCTTTCTATTTGAAATACATGAAGAAAATCCAAACATATTTTTATGTGGCCTTGCAAATTGAGTTTCAAAGTGTTTTGACACCAGTACGTATTTTAATTCGTAATAACTACTGGTGGCATATTTCCCAGAAAAATTAAGTTTGGAAGCAGCAATGTTAAGAGTTTGACTCTTCAGACCCTAAATCCTCTGCCTAATCTCAATGTATTGAAGTGTAATTTCATTGCGCGTTTTAAATGACATCTTTTTGCATGTTTCACTCTAAATGGCTTTTTCGATTTATTTTGTACAAGACTTTTTGTTAATTATTATTTTGGCTTAATTTCTTTTAGAAACATGTCATTCAGGTTTATCAAAAGGTAGGATTTATTTATATTTAAAAAAAAGTGGCTCCTGCAATTAACAACAGATTTGGCTTTCTAGCCTTGGTTTCCTGAAAAACTAAACTTTCTGCTGAGAACTAAATACTTTCTTTCTTGAGAGGAAAGCATAGAATAAATCCATTAACTCATGATGATACTTAAGAATCTGTGGCACCTGTATAACAAGATGCTAAGCATGCCTTGTGAATTCTTCTTTCTTTGATAGAGTTGGTAGTACCAAAGTAATTCTGTTCTCTGTACTAATACACTTAGCATGCTTATGTTTGAAGAATGAGGTGTTTGATAACAATGATGAAAGTATAAACAAAACATAAGGTTACAAGCAAATAAAGGTAAGTGATTCTAAATTTACATTCTTTCTCTCTTTGTTCTATGATATTTTATAAAAAAAATCAGTTTGAAGTGTTGTCTGCAGGTGATACAATAGAAGGCAAACTGAACACGGTTGTGAATAACAGTTTGGTATGGAAGATTGAATGAAGATGCAACGGCTGTGTACTTATTTTAAAATGGGATGCATTTGCTGAAGTGAATTGCAGCTGCAGTGCAAATAGAGCACTTCAGTTATAAACAAAAAGTATAACATCTATGTAAATTTACTGACAAAAGGGAAAAGCTCACAAGTCTGATTTGCATTTCAAGCCCAAAGGATTTAATTTAGTTTTACAATTTGGGAATGAATCAAGCTGCTATATATCTTGTTAATCCATTATGATTCATGAAAGTTGGTTATACAATTTTGATCAGCAGGTAAATATTCCAGTAGAATTTTGTAATACTCTGTTCAGTTGTATGATAACTTGGAGCTTCTTAAAGGGTAGTACTTTCAATTTCCAACTACTGATCAAAAATAGGGAGATGGGGCCAAAAACCAGACATCTGTTTTAACTTTCGAAATGCAAGGCTATGCACGTGACTAATTTGAAGTTTGTCAGACCATTTCAAGGAAATACTTTGATTAGGGAGACCTGTGATATGTAAATTGCTGCCTAAATTTGGGATTATTATGTACAGTCCGAGTCTAAATGTACCCTACCCGATTAAATGAGTAAATTCCATGCAACGGTATTAATAATCAGAGCTCTTCCAAACATGACTATGTTTAGAACTGGTGTTGGTTGGGTTGGCTGGCATTGTCATAGCTGACTTGAGAAAAAGAATGCACACCAACTTTTAAGGAAGGAAACAGTCCAACACAGCATACAGATGAAACTGAGCAGCGGAAATAGTTTTAACCCATTGTGCGTCATGAGTTGTGGGGTGCATACCACATTGTAAGAGGGAGCTTTTGCCTCTCTAGTCACATTGCTTTTAAAACAAAGGGTTATGATCTGTGCAACCTCCACAACTGGATACATATAAGTTTGTTACACTGCTGCTCTGAAGAAAGATGGAAAATGCTAATATGAGTACAATTTTAAACTATAAGGTTACTGTTCACATTTGAGACTTAAAAAAGTTAATTTTTTAATAATTTTTAAAGATTTTCCTTTGACTTGAGGCCAAGAATCTTAGAATATTGTGGAGATAGCTGCTACAGCTTCCATGAATATGTCTTTTGAGTAAGAGATTTGCAAAGTCTTACACCACCTACACAGGACCAGACTCTGCTTTTTAAATTCTGTTTTAAGAGTGCATGGTGCCCCTTCATACCTGATCTGTATGTAGGTACAAAATAAAATTGAAAATGTTGGGGGTTTTGGCAATTTCTTCTCACTTTTTGTGCTATGAATCTTTGATACTGAAAGAACTACTGTAACTGAATAGCACATATATATACTACTGCAACATCATTCTGCGGAGCTGAACAAAATAATCAGTAACTCCTTTTTAAACTACTGAGTTCTAATACTGTACTTGGTGCACAGAGGTATAAAATATATATGTATCTCTTGTACCATGCACTGTCCTTGCCAATCAGCATATTGTGGAAGTCTAAATTAACCTTCTGACAGCAAAAATCACCTTCTATGTTCTGGATTTTATTGCAGCATCTTTTCTCCATTTCCATAAATTGATCTTATTTTAGCGTCTTGCGCTTTTTGCTGTTTTTCCATATCTTTTTAGACAGTTTTCTTTGTGTTTATTTGGATTTTCAACACAGTGTACAAAGATGTAAAGAACAGAAAACACAGCATAACTCAGGACAGATGTATGGAAACATTTTTGAAAGCCTTTCACAAATTATAAAGGAGATAGTGTATAGGCATTGCATGACAAATGAGAACACAACTTTCCTTTATATTTGTTCCATTCTCAAGATCAAGGAGCATCTTGGTCCATAAAATTAATTTATGTAAAAATACAAGCAAAAGCAGAAAATTCAGAGCATACATTAGCAATTTGTAGTTCCCGCAGAAGTGAAGATTGTATTAGCAGTGAGGCGGCCTCAGGGCTGCCTCTGACTTGCAGACCCACTGAAACAGTACTGGCAGTACAGTAAGTGACTGTTCCTGAAGCACCAGTGCTGGGCTGTAGAACTGGACAATAACCATGTGCTTCATGAAGGAAGGAGCATCTAGAAAGACTGGCACAGCTCTCCAAAGCTTGGCGTGATGGCTTGTATTTGAGGATACGTGTCACCGAATGCAGTTCCTCATGCTAAATGAATGGAACATTGAGGCATGGAAAAACTGAAGATAGTAAGGATTTTCTGAGAGGCTTCCATGAAAGTGTTTATTATTTCAAAGTGGCAGGTATTTTGTAAATTATGACCTTCTTAGATTTAGAGTACAGTGGTTTAGAAACAGAACAGTTTGGCTTAATTTCAACCATGAAAGGGTCTAAGAACATCATTAGGGATTTTCCCTCCCAGACTTTTCTGGCTAGATTCCAGTAACAGTAAGACTATTCATTATCAGGGAGACTGGTTATGTTCCCGTTTTCTACAACCTTTGGCAAGTTAAAAAAAAAACAAAACAAAAAAAAAACCACCACCAACAACAAAACACACAAAAAACCAACAAAACCAAAAACCAAACCACAAAAAGCCCCATAAATGCTTGCAGCTCTTAACAAGGCTGTTGTCTTCCACTTTGTAGGACCACAGTAGGCTCTTTAAAGTTCAAGTACTCTCAATATTTCAGTTGAGCAGTGTTTTCAAACTTGTTGCTTGCTTTGCCTGGTAAAAAGAGCCTTTCCCAGATCACCTGAAAGGTGTGGATTTTTTCAGTTGGTACATGCGATGGTTTCTCCCTTCCCACCTACTCCCTTCTCGGTCCTACAGAGTTGTTGTCAAGGATGAGTTCAGGGACTGTATATGCAGACCTGAAAAATCTCTTTCTACCTTCTCCTGTATCCACAATAGATAAGTAGCATGAGATCTCATGAAAGTAACTACCATTAAAAATCCACTTTGAAGTGCTAGAATTAGTTGAGGACTTGTCAGTTGTTTTCTTCTCATTATCTTCTTTATCCTTTTTGCTTGTGACAGCTGTTCATTAGTCAATGGCAAATGTTTCATAGCAGAGACTCTGTCGTACCATGTGCTGTGCACTACCTCAGAGAGCAGGGTTCTGATCAGATGCTGTTGTGACAAGCAGCTCATAGCTGAGTGACTTACCACTTTCTTAATTGGATTTCTATTGCAATAGCAGTGTGAATTTTGAACAAGGAGCAGACTCCATAGCCTGTACAGCAAGTGCTGCCACCATGCTCCTCGCAGTGCTAACAGCGTCTGTTTCCTCGTGACAGGGACTGTAGAGTCCTTTTACAAGCCTGTTCCCTCACCACAACCCTCAAAAGGAAGGAGGAAATTAAGCCTCGTAACACCCCCCCACACCCTGATCTAAGTACTGCTCTGCATCAAAAAATAAGCTTACTGTCTTACATTCCTATCCCTAGACACTTGTCAACCAAACTGCTTTAATAATTTACATTATTCAGTGAAGCCATGTACTAGCTTAGAGTAGTCTTGATAAGAGCCTTATAAAAGCAGCTTCCCTGCAAGCAGAGTTAATGCTGAGATGTCAAACCGTGGTACTGCAATAATGGGAAGGTCAAGGAAGATAATTTTCCCCTTAATTCTGCTTGATAATGGGTTTTTAAAAAATGGTAGTGATCAGCAATGTAGCTTTAAGCAATGCAAGAAGACAGAAAGCTTAAGTTTATTCTTAGATGTGGAAGATGCGTCACTGTGGGAATTAATAGGATAGAGTTACCACAGCTTGAGAAAGCTTGGATTTACCTCTAAACTTTTGTTAAAATATATATGCATCTTGTTCTTTTGCGTTAAGGTATTTGGTATTGTTTTAAACACCTAATACCTCAGATCTGATGTGCATGCAAACACACAGGGTGATGAGACTTGTCTGTAAATAGGGTATTTTTTCAAATATACATTGTACTCCCAGATAAAACTTCTGTATATCACTAGCCTAAAAATAACTGGGAGTTATTTCTCTTTTAGGAGGTACTTACTAAATAATACAATAACTTCAATACACTTTGTAACTTTAGTTTCACATTTTCTGCTTTTAGAAGTTCAACTTTATTCAGTGAGTCCTACAGTATTAATATATATAGACATTCATTGTAAAAATAAGTTATGGTCTTTTTAAAAACTGTAGTTTATAGACTTCCATTTAGTTTGACACTATATTCTGAATTTGGTCTAACTTATGAAGTTCTTTACATCTTTGTTGCTTTGTATTTTAACACACCTTTGGCATGATTGCAGTATCTTTTAGGAGCTACTCAGATATTGTATATTATAGTGTAAGATTTGTCTTCTCTTTCCCACTTCCTTTTGCTTCTGCATTCTTTTCAATGAGGCTCCCGACTGAATATGAGAGGAACGGGAGATTTGAGGGCTCAAGGTGAGGGTAAAATTTTTGTTTAAAATGTTACTTAGGTGAGTTTGAACCTTTCTCCCCTCGATTACGTGGCATAGTGGCTTCAGGCAGCAGCTTTTGTTTTGTGTAAGGCTTTGAAACTAAAGAAAGAAGCATTTCTGTCTGCAAAATGGCTATTAAAGCACTGACTGACTTGGTTCTAAACTTTCATCTTTCCTGTTGCCTTTTCCTTTGTGTGTTTTTTTGCATTTTAGTCATTATAATTTGCTGTTGTCTTGTAGATGTGTAGGTAAGTGGTCTCTAGTGAGGCTGCAAACGTGTGGGATAACCACTGAAGGGTGATAAGATATGTCTCATCTCCAAAATCACAATAAACAATACTTTTCACGTTATACTCTTCTTCCAAAATCTGCATATCAAAAAATACTAGAAATGATCAAACTTGTGCTGGTTCTGCGAACTGTTTTCAGGTAGAAAAAGCTTTCAAAAAACAAAATGAGCATTGACTAGAAGTTGGTGTTCCCCCTGCCCCCTTACAGCCTTATTAAATTAAAACCTTAAAGTTAAAACAAAGTTCTCTTTAATTTGCTTGCTGAATTTTATAACATCTGGCAAATCATGTAGCTGCATTTGACAGCATAATTCTATGACTCTTGCAGTTACTGAAATCTTTCTAATAGAAGATAAAATTATGAAATAGGTTATCTTTGAGAAATCTTATTTATTTAGTTTTGACCTTGCTATTGCTTTTTATTTAACTTTTTCATAATTGGCTGCTTTTCATGGTGGTAGAAGAAAAGCATTGTGTAACCAGAAATCCATTGCCAACTATTTTAAAGAGCAGCTTGACTTAATACTGTAAGTTGAACTTTGAAGCTCAACATGAGACCTAAACTGCATGGTTTGGGGTCAGTTAGGTTAGGTATTTTCAGAAAATACTGAAGCATGACAGTCAATATATTTAAGTCTCTTGTCCTGAGGGCAAGTAAATTTGAAGAGGCAACTGACAGTGTGCAAATATTCATAAAGCAAATATGTAATTTTTTTTTCCCTGGAGGTCCAAATATAGTTCCTTATTCTTCAGCTGCGTGACCACTGATTTTAATTGAAGTAGAAGAATCATTGCAAACTAGAAATTTCTGGAACGTTTATTTTCTTTGTCCTGTATAACTTTATTTATCCTTACAAAAGGAAAAGCTTTTTTTTATTATTAAAAAAAACAGTTGCAGACTTGGGAAATGCAGCCTCAATATTTTGTGCTTTATTTCTTAAAACTGTGACAGTAATGGTAACCATCTTATTCGCCATCTTTACTAACGATGTTGAGGCGGTGTCTGATAGTGACTTCCAACTCTCCTTCCTGCATTTCAGCCTCAAAGGCGCTTAGCTGCATAGCTTGTAGCAGTGAAACATTTCACCACGTTACCTCTATCAATTGTTGGTATTAAACAAATTACTTCATCTCTAAGTTTCCTCCCTGTTGAAGGTAACTCCAATAGCCTACAATGTGGTGAGTCTCTAGTGATCATCTCAAACACTTACCAGTGCAGGAAGGCCAGAGTGAAACTGAACCAGCCCAGAACTGGGTGGCACATGTTGGCCCTGGGACAGTAGGTGGGTGACCCCTGGCAAGGTCCCCTGGTCCTGCTGTCCTTCCTCCTGCTTGCAGCTAACTACTGTGGAATGCCATGGGCCCTCCCAGGGCCTGGTCTCCAACCTGCTGCACAGGAGAAGGTGCAGAGGAACCCCCAGGATCTTTCTGCACAGGCTCATCCCTGTTGCGTATGAGTGGGCACCTCCCATGGGCTGGCACTCCTACAACCTGGGCTGAGCACCCTTTTGTCACAAGTCACGCTATTTGAATGTTCCAGAAACTTCTAGCACAGACTTGGTGTTTCCGCTGGCCGCGTGGCCTAAGAATAGGGGTTTGAGCAGAACCTGCCTTAAAATCGAGCCGTAGGTGATGCATGTAGTTCTACCTGCGCAAGGTCGTTTCCCTCATGCTCCTGACTCCAGTGACTTCCAGTTGTGTCGCCCGCCGTACCATACCTTTGTTTCAGCCCCAACAGCTAATGCTTCACCTTGACTGTGTGTTTGTACAGCAGCTAGGAAAGCGGGGCATTGCTCGCAGCCGGAGCCTCTAGATGCTGCTCTAATACCGGTAGTGTGCGTTGAGTGTTAGTTTGCTTCACTAACATGAAATGTGGAGAAGTTAGCTGGCCCTGCTAATTAATAAATTCCTGTCTTTCAGCCGCAATGTAGCTGTGGATCAGAAGGACGAGAACAAGGAAGCCAAGCCTCGGTCGCTGCGTTTTACCTGGAGCATGAAAACCACCAGCTCCATGGATCCCAATGACATGATGAGGGAAATACGAAAGGTCCTGGATGCCAATAATTGTGACTATGAACAAAGAGAGCGTTTCTTGCTTTTCTGTGTCCATGGAGATGGGCATGCGGAAAACCTTGTACAGTGGGAGATGGAGGTGTGTAAACTGCCAAGACTGTCCCTGAATGGAGTTCGCTTTAAGCGGATATCGGGAACATCCATAGCTTTTAAAAACATTGCTTCCAAAATTGCCAATGAGTTAAA
>JANHGO010000042.1:15561858-15599332 GCA_024606505.1 Aquila spilogaster | reverse complement strand
GAGCTGTACCAGTACCTCTTTTTGGGCTAATTTTGGTGCTAAAAATTGAAATGGCCAAGGAGGAAACACTTGAGTTAATATTTAAAATAAGTGAAGCGATAATCAGTAAATGCAGGTTTACAGTTCACTGCTGTGTTAAGAAAAAAAAAAAGTGTGTGAAGGGTTTGGATTTACGGTTGTGAACATTATTAGTCCTGTTTTCTAAGTAGATCTCATGAGATTATTAAAAATTCACTTTTACTGAGTAAGTCTTGCATTATATTTTGCCCACCTATTTATTATTTAAGTCTGAATCAAATTTTTAAAATGTAGTTGACTTGTGCATTAAAATTTGGGTAAACGCTTCCATTCTTCTGTTTCTGCTAAACTACTAAAATTGTATCTTTGTCCTTTTGGCTTATGAATATTGATTGCAGCTAAGAACACTTTTCTGTTGTTCCACCATTCCTCTACAGAATGAGGCGGTCTAAAAGGATGTGCTAACTGCTGACTAGTGACTTTTTCTTTCAGACCAAGTTCTCTACATTAGACTAGGTCAGACTGATACAAAGCACGAAAGGACTCTCAAATAATGACGGTATTTTGATGCAAGTCTCCGCGTCCGAGTCAGTGCCATTCTGGGCTATTGCTGCACGTGTGGCAGTACTGTCCTTTGCGTTCTGGGTATGCACAGTATTGAAACCCAAAAGTGGGAATCAAACTGGCTACTGATCTCCTTTGTTATAACATCCAACTTGCTAAACTACAGCCATAGGCAGTAGCAGTTAAAACTTTTCCTTGCAGCTCTCTTCCAGCGTGCTTCCACTTGGCTCTGGTTGTATTGCTTTTGATGGCTTTGTGCCAGTTGTGTCTCCTAGCTTCTGCTGCAGAGGGAGTCCACTGTCGCTCTTAACATGCAGTGTGGAAGCCTGCCCTTGATGAACTCTGACAGCCAACTAGCTTCCTGTAGGACACAAAGATACTTTGGGATGGTCCCCACTTTTTAACCATCACTGTGGTGTGCCGGATTTGATTTTTCAAACTAGAATGAAGAGATTTCTTCATGCATTGTTTCCTACTGATACTCAGTTTATTTCATCGAGGACTTCTGTAGATAATATCCTGCATTATCTACTTGACTTTTTGTATTACTGTTTTATGGTTATATTTCAGTGAAACACTTAAGCATGTACTTCACATGTGCTTTAAACTGGAGCCTAAATTTGCATTTTAAATTTGCAGTGAGCTGATAGTTTCTCATAGTACACAGTTCAGATTTGACCCGAGGTGAAAATGCAAAATCCTTAATATTTTGCAAGTTAGTTCTTGTTATCTGTAGTCTGTGAAGGCAGCAGACTTCCCCTCTCTTTCCCCCTAAGCATTGATATTGATTATGCTAGTTTAAAGGATAATCATAGTTGTTAAATGTAGTAAATATTCCTGAATTTGCATTTTATTCTCTGTATATTCTGTATCATGCCATGGCTTGAGAACTCCAGGTGCTACTGGAGTTCAATTGGCTTTCAGTGCTCTGCCCGTGCCTGTGCTGCTCAGTATGGTTTTTTCCATGAAAACTCCATTTTGTAATAGCAATAAGACATTTCAGGGCAGTCATTGTACTTTCTCAGGTGAATGGTCACCTATCCTTTCACTTCCTAAATTTTAAGCACTCCTCCAAATGTATTTTTTTTCACCTGGCAGTGCACTTTGTTGTCTGAACTGAAAAAGTGTTCTGATAAATGATGTAAATCTGTATTCGATGGAAGTTACAAAAGGTTTCATATTAAATGTTTTCTGAAATACTCTCTTCCTACTTCACCTGTTAAGTATGTAATTGTTTCTAAAAGGTGCACCAGTATCATACTTTGGATATTTAAAGTTTGTACTTAGAGTATTTTTCTTAAAGTGTTCTCAAAAGGTTCTTTCAGAGTAAATCTGTATTTGAGGTATTAAAAAAAAATTACTTACTATAATCGGAAACAGATTTTTAACAGCTTACTTCCCAAATGCCGTGTAAAATTACCAAGTTGCAAGAATATGCCCTTGTTTCTTTAGCATACTGCGTGCTTGCTGTTCAAGTCTCTAGGAGTTGCCTGGAAAGGAGAACTGCTTTCTTCATGTCTCCAAAACAATGACGAACTTCTTCCCAAACACGGGCCTTTTACTTGTTCATATTCCTTGGGGACCTGTGTAGGTTTATCAGTGTTGCTGCTGATACAACTCTGCAGAACAACAGCTGTTTTTTCTCTCCTTAAGAGACAAGTTTTAAAAATACTCAGAGGTCACTTTGTGGTGAGGAGGTAGCAGCAGGCCTAGGCATTTTGAGATGCATGTCTAGCAACCAAGAAGGGATTTTATGTAATGGTATGACTGGTGTCCTGGAACGTGTGGTCTGAGTGGTGTGTTGGGGAGTGTTTGTAATGGGCTTGTGACCAATGTTTGCATCGCCAAAACCCGTGTCATCCAGCTCTGAAGATGTCTTTTGGTTGCTGGGTCTGGCAGAGAAAAATGTCTTAAGAGTTTGTGTTGCGGGGGGGTTGACTGCTTTAAATAAAAGTGTTTAGATATGTACATTTAAAAAAAATCTGAACACTGAGCAGGAACAAACAAGTTCAGATAAACTTTTTCTCATGCAAACCTTACCTGTACTTAGGCTTTCTAAACCACTTCAGTCTATTTGACCTCTTTACAAGGTCTAAGGTCCTTGACCATGTCAAGAAGAAGTAGAGAGGTACGTTAGAAGAACAGCTAGTCTTGCTGGTTTAAGTGTTTTGCATACTACATTTGTTCAAGCTACAGCATCTGGTCCAAACTTTGTGGCTTCAAAGATTTTTTAGTACAGATTTGGGCAAGGTTCACCTTTTTCTGCTGTAGTACAGTAAAATTTCAAGATGAAATATAGTGAGATACTGTACCCCAATCTTTTTTTTAATTGCAGTATTTTTTGTCAAGATAAATTAGAACGTTTAAAGAAAAATAAATCTGAAATTGTATCCACATGCTTATGTTAAAGAAATGAAGTCAGATGGTCAGGAGTGCTTCTAGTCATATGGAAAGATTGTAGCAGATCTGGAATTTAAATAGACATCTCTCCAATTCAGTTAAAAGCTCAGATATACATGGGCCTATCGGGATAATGTGTAGAGCTTTTAATCAGTCGTTTCCCACAGCTGCTGTGTCATACAGTGTGTTGTGGATTGCAATTTAATTAGGACTGCAGCCAACCCAGAGAACCATTTTCTCTGTTAAGCCCTGGTCTGGAGCAGCAGTACATAGATGCACACTTCGATTTAAAACTCGCTTGGTCGTGCTGGTTTCGGTTCCTGAAGGGCTCAGATACCACGCTGGGTGTGGGCAGAGGCCACCTATGAACTAGTGGTGTTCTCTGTGTTTTCAAGAGTGGGGTGTTTGGATGTTTCTTGCTGTGCAGTCTGTGATCAGCTATCCAAGACCATGTCTTTTCTTAGTAAGCTAAAGAGTTAAATATTTAGAGAATCTCAGTGGTAGATGGTATTTCTGCTATTGGGGGTGTGTGTCATACTAATGTAAAATTTTTGTTTTCTAATTCACATTGCAGATGTTTAAGAAATACTAAATACAGTTTTGGAAAGCTGATCCCACTGTAGATTAACATTTAATTTTAAACATGTAGATTTGCAATTTCTCCTATTTCCAACAGTCAATACAATCTCATTTCTGTAAGTTCTCATAGAAAAGCCCTGGAGCTTTCCTGTGAAGATAGGCTCACATTATTACAAATCACTGGTGCTGCCAATTAAACCCCTGATCTGACATTCTGATGAAGTGTGGTTGTGTAAATTCCACCTCTGACGGGAATTTTTCCTTCCGGTAGCAGTGACTTGTTTCATTGATTTCACCACTGACCATTAGTCCATTGCTTCAGAGAAACTGTTATCCAGCAAGAAGGGGTATAAGCTTTGGATAAAAGCTCAACCTAGTGCGATTAATAAGAATTTTTTAAAAGACACTTCTTCATACCAAAGGCCCATCAGTGTCCTGCATTACAGCAGCAGTAAATGCTTAGAGAAATCCAACAAACAGACAGATACAGTAATTGTTCGCCGTGTGTGTGTTCCTTACTTCTGACAAGAGCAGAAAAAAAGCTAACCTTTAAACTTGTTCGGATAACTCGATGGTTTTCATGTTCCCGTTTCTGCTGGTCTCTTCTTAATGTACTACCAGGTACTGCTTCCAAGGAAAGGGGCTGGATAAAATGAGCAAAACCATGGGGGAGCAGTCTCTTCACCCAATGCTTCTGAAGTTGAAACAGTATGGTATTTGAAGCAATAGAAAGACCCTTAACTGATCTTTTTTAGCCTCCTAAGAATGTTTTAACCTTTGGTACAAACAGTGGGCTCTTGTTCCAGCAGTAACTGAAAACTGAAGCTGTGTCAATACCAACACTATGAATCCTGTAAGTATCTGCACAGAAGCCATGTTCAGGGCATTAATTGCCAGTTGTTGGGATTTCATCTTCACCTACAAGTGCCATTAACACCTTGTAGTGGTTGTGACTTAGCAGGTAAGAAGCAGCAGGGGAAAAAAAATGCTTTTGCTTGGTTTTTGCTTCTGTGTTGAGCACTTGAAACTGTGTTCTGAGACTCGGATGTAAAATTCATGCAAAGTGGCCATGGTTATGGTTGCTGTGGGAACCACAGCATTGAATTTCAAGGCATAGAAATGTTGCAGTTCTCATTCCATTAGTGCCCTTATGTTATCATTTAATAATATCCTTATGAAGTTCAGTGCATAAAGCCAAAATATTCGTACAGTTCATGTTTCCTTGTAGTTGCTGATCACACTGAATGTATTAGGTGAATAAAAGCAGATCATGAAATAACTCACCAGAAAAATAATTCTGTTAAAACATATGGGCATGCAAATCAGAAAGTAAAATGCTACTGGTGTTGAACAATTGCACCATTTTCAATCATTTGCCTGTCTCGAGGTAAAGTCCTGTTTGCTTGGAGGTGTCTCTTACCAAGACCTCAGCTCAGTGTGAGCACTGTAACCAACTACAAACAGCAAAGTCTTTCTAAGCGCAGAATTATTTCCCCCCCTGCCGTCCCCAGCCAAAAGGCGTGAAATGAAGTGCTTTCACGCGTGTTTCCACAGAGATGGGATAAACACCAGCCTGATAGGATCTTGGAGACACTTGAAAGCATGTGTTCTAGTGGTCCTGCGTCTGCGGTGCCCAAAGGAGCAGGGGCTGGCGGCGTGGGGCACCTGCTGCGCAGCCGGAGGCAGGGTCGGCCGGTGCTGGGTGCCTGGGTGGATGGATGGTCCTTTCTGCAAGGAAAGGCGAGCTGCCGAGGGACGTTGCAGTGTCTGCAGTGGCCACAGGATGTCTCTCAAATGCAGAAACACCGTTCTGGTTGGTGTTCATCTGGAATGTTTTTAGAAAAGAGCTCCAAGGATCACTTGCTCTGTGCAGAGCGACGACTTCACATCGGTTATCAGTGTTACCATCCGTTCGGACAACTTCGACTTATTGTTAAAAGCATTAGGGGGAAAAATGCACCATAAGATATTGACGGAAGGTGCATATTTTTCAGGTTGAAAAATACCCTAATGCTATGTTTAACTTTCCATTATGTTTTATTGCTTTCGGAGCTGAGGTGTAGTTAAATGGTCTTTAGCTTTGCCATGGAAAACCTCTAGGGCTGCAAAACCCTTTTCCACTTGTCAAGCCTTGTTCCATCTCCTTTTCTAGAAAATGACCATGCTGGGCAGCAGACTCTTCTGCTGAGAAGGGTAAAAGGAATATTGGATATTTAAATTCATTTCCAGCTTTTTAAAGAGTAAGAATCTTTGTTTTCCTGTTCAGAAATTTAATTACTGAAGCTATTTTGCTGTTCATCCTTTAGTAATCAGTCTAATCAAGGCTGTAAATTGCAGCCAGCCTTTTCTAAAATAATCTGGGATCACTTGCCATTTATATTTCACTGTATTAAGTAACTCTAAAGCTTTATGCCTGGCATTTTCCATGTCTGCAGTCTGTTTTAATCTTCAAACAAATCTTCTTGCTTATGCTTTGAGTAGGCAAGAAGTGAAACTTCCTTATTTGCTCAGGATTTTTTTCAACTCACATATTTTGCTGCAGCTTTCACTTTTACTGTAATCAAAGTTTTGCTGTTGGGGGATTAATAGTGACTGGTACTAATATTTATCGCTGGGATGTTTGGCTTTGGCATCTGGAAATGGAGAAGCTGTTTATTTCAGTCAATCTCAGGCTGCTCCGTGTTCTTTCTATGAAAGAAGCCTGTGACTGGTCCCCTTCTTCCTGCAGTCCCAGACCCCATTGCCTGCTGCCGAGCCCTTTTCTGTGCTTCCCAAGGCGATGCCCTGAAGCACTGGTTGCGGTGGGAGTTGCGGCGTGCGCAGGGCTCATGGCTTTGTGTGTGGCTGTGCGGTGGGAACCGCGAAAGGAGGATTTTGCTGTTGGGAAGTTCTGTTCCTTGTCACCAATCTGGGAGCAGCCACCAGAGCAAATTTGTTGGGTCAAATGTATGTATTTTAGTGGTTTTATCTAACTGACCCCTTTATGAACTTCTTTATCGCTGGCATCTAAAACTTGTTGCCTTCTCCTTACCTCCAGAGATGAGCCTTGGCTGAACCCATCTGGCTGAACCCTTCTTTGAGCTAAAGTCTCGATTTAAGGGACAGTCTCTTTTTGAGGTCTCCTGTGGTGTCAGAGCTCCGTGAATCTCTCTGGACTGGGTCTGTAAGTGCTCTTCTAGCTGGGGAAAGAGTACAAGTGCTCCAGGGCCCCCTGAAGTGTCTCAGCACAGGTCTGTGGTACAGAGCATGGCAAATGCAAAAGGATCTCATCAGTGTTCAGTTGCTGAAGTGATTCTTCAGACCTGGGGGACAGTTTAGCTCAAATAAGTGCAAGGCTGTAATGAATGGTTGAATTTAGAGCAGTCCTTAGCATGAGGAGGAAGGAGAGTCATCTCTTCTGGATGACTGCAGTTCCTAGGTGCTTTCCAGACTTCTCGTTACAGATTCAAAACACCTCACCAGAATGTATACTTAATTAGGCGTATTCTGTAATGTGTGCAGGGCCTGCACAGTGGTGGGCAACGTGCATGACAGCAAAATGCCCCAGTGAGGAGCTGTGTGGGCTCTATGTACTAATGAACAGGGGCAGGACTATCCTGTTGTTGTGGCTCTTGAGGGAGCAACCTGCTCTCACTTGTGAGGCCTCCGTAAGCAGGAGGAAAAGCTCATCCTGGTCATGTTGCTGTAGGAAAACACACGCATTTCTCTCCCTAATGCTCCTTTGGCTCTGCTTGGGAAAGGCATTAAAAGGAGTATTGCAAGGTGTAAAGGCAGAGGTGGTGGGAGCTTAGTGGTGGCAGAAACGGAGCTTGGTGTCTGGGGCTCAGTGTACCATTTCCCATATCATCTCACACTGTGTTCAATGGTCCAAAGGGCTCTTGGGGTGAAGCTGCAGCTTACAGGGACTTCATGGAACGGCCTGTTCCTCCTCTGAGCTCTGTTTTCAGGGGACTTGCAGGGAAGTTTATCTCCGATCTGTCTGCCGACCCTGGTTGAAGCTAGCTTGCAGGTTCAACAGCTACAGGGAGGACAGATTGAGTGTGCACAAGCACAGGCGCTCACACACAGTGCCTCACTGCATAAGGCTTGTTTCTCTGGGAAACCAGCCTAAAAACTGTGACAGTTCACAGCAGGGACCAGATCTGCTGGTCAAGAGGCAGCTCTCCTTAAAAGGTCACTTTTCAGGTCAGAGTTGCACTTGGGGTGAATCCTGATGGAATAGGGGTTGATTCTGCTGTGCACAAACGGGAGCCGAGCTCTAGTCTGTGCACTCAATGACTCAAGTAACTTAAAATACCAAAGACTGTTTTCCAATTTTCTTTCTATTGCTAAGATTATTAGCTCGGGTCTGCCAGGGTGAGTGTTGCATGATGTAAGACATTATTATTTTTTTTTCCTGACTATTTTACATCTGGCTAATTCTGCTGAAGCAGCGGGGAAATGTGGAACCACATTTGCAAAGCAGTAAAAGTAAAGGCAGTGACAAAAGCATTCGTCAAGGATAAAAATAAAACAGAGGGATGAGAGCCAAGGCTTATGGGGAGACACGCTGTTTATTTAGCCAGCATCCAGCATCTCTCATTAACTTACTGTTACCTCTACCTTACCCTCCCCTTCTGTCCTACAACAACATGTGAGAATAAAGAATGTTTCATCCTTGCCTTGTTTTGTCACTCAGATGATGCCTTTTCCCAGTTTTCTGTCTTGGCAGCAGTAGCATTCAGCATTTCACTGCAAAGCTGAGTTTCATTGATTTAGCAGCTGAGTTCAGGGAAGGCAGGGGATGAAAACAAGTCCTAAATTTGGACTCAACCAAAGATAGACATGCTGCTAAATGGAAAACCAAAAACCTGGAAGTAAAGCTCTGGATCAGCATGGTATTGCATTGAAATTTGTGGTTATGCTGATTGCATCTGTTACGCTCACTGCTGTAACGTGCCCTTTAATCTTTACTTATGGCATGTGCAAGTGTCCTGGCTGGGGACGTGTGGAGCGTGGTGGCAGTCACTTCTGTGGTATCGGCTGGTTGCAGAGAAATGGGGTTTTGTGCTGCTAAGTTCACTGGTGATAGAGTAACCCTATGGGTAGGGCATTACAGAAGTTGGAGGCCAAACTGATCTCTGAAAGGGTCTGATCCCCCCGCTCTCCCCCAAGGGCTGTGTGAGTCACTGCTGGGGTGCTCTCCTGCCAGCAGTGCTCAACCTTTGCAGCTTGTTAGAGCAACGAGTGTATCCCTGGAGAGAGAAAATGGTAATTTCTTGCCCTTACTTAGCAAGTCTAAGCTACACTGGCCTGCTCCAGCCAGAGCTCTGGGGAGATCCACTTCTACACAGCTTTAACCTGCAGAAGCCCCTTGGCCTGAGAGGTGGGAGACCCTGATTCAGCTTGAAAGTGGTTTCCCACAGAATATAGGAAGAGAAGTAAGGAGGGGGGAGGGGATGGAGAAAAGGGTGCTGGTCCGTCTCCCATCTCTGTTATGAGTTCAGTATTGCTCTTCCAACAGCTCAAACCTTTTTACCAATATGTGCCCAAATTTGTGTGTACTTTTGGTATGACATCCAAATTTTTTGAACCCTTTAGTGGGGCTGGGATACCTGAAGCCATGTCCTCTGCCCAGCCCGAGCACCCTGCAGCCTGCAGGGCAGCAAATCCAGGAGCTTCCGCTTCTCTGTGTCCACAGCGATGTCTTGGAAACAATATTGTCAGTCAGTCTTTTCAAATGAAATTACTCTAGTGCTGGAGACAGCTCTGAACATTACAGCAAAGTGAGCACGCAAGGCCAACGCTCGTTGCTATAAGCTTTTCTTTAATTACCATGTGGACAGGTATACGGCTGGAAATGTTCCCAAATGTGGGTCATGCTGGCAAGGGCCTCTTGTGCAATATTGGCCATGTCAAAGTGATTGTGCTAGAGGAGGATTTTCTGGACACCTCTCAGCCTCTTCTCCGAGCAGTGCCTGACACCCACCCTGGCTGCAGAGCACCCTTCAGCCTGGCTTCTGGTGCAAGGGCGAAGGGCTGAGGTATGGGCAGCCTCTGCAGCAGAGATGCTCTTTGTGCAGTTTAGGAGGCCCTCCGCCAGCTCTGTGGCACTCTGATGAACGACGTGCACCCATTTAGAAATCGGTGTACGTGCAAAGAGGATGCGGTCACCAGCAAAGCTGAGCTCCCAAACCACTTTTTCGGTTTGTAGCGCAGCAAGCTGTCTGCGCTCGTGTGGTGTTGTACAATCTGCTGTTGAGCCTAAAGGGCGCGTAGCCTCCTTTCCCCATGTTTCTGGGGCAGACAGCAAAGGAATCGAGGTGTTAAACCCAGTAGGAGCTAGAACACAGCCCTGCTCAGCCTTGATGCCATCGGAGACAAAAAGGCCTGCCAGCAATCCCACTCACCAGCTGCCGTGTGGAAAATCCCGGAGTGGGCTGAGATTCAGGAAAAGGTACTAAAATCTGTCTTTGCGGGTGATGGGGTCCCTAACTAGGCCATCTCCTGAAGCAGGAGACTGAGCAGAAGTGGAGCTGAGTCCAGAAGAGGAAAGGCTGGAGTGATCTGATCTCTGCTTCTGTTCTGCTTTCAAGTAGGTAGACTAGATCAATGGATTTTAAAATGGAGTAGCAGGAGTTCCATCCCTAAGCACCCTCCTCCCAGGCATGGCTGGAGGATTGGGTCAGTTTTTAGGACAGTCACTTGTTCCTCCTCCCTGTCTAGTGCTTTTAACAGGGGTCCCCTCATGCTGCACCCCTCTGGGGCAATCTCCATACAACCAATGCACGGTCACCAGTGCTCACCACCACTGCCTGCCTGCAGCAAGGGTCCACCCTAGCATGAATGGGGGAGTACCCACAAGAAATAAGATCACCCACTGATGCATCCTTCTGTGTAGTTATGGTTTTCCACAAAAGAGCACCCCAGTCTGCTGCCATCTTACCCTACAGCGCAGCAGGGGGCTGCTGCCCCAGGATGGAGGTGAGCTGGAGGGTGAAGGACAAACTGCTGCCTAATCATAGCAAAAAGCCTCTTCCTATCTCGGCTGGTTTCACTTCTCTTTTCTGGCCTGAATCCAGGCTGGGTTGGGGCCAGGACACTTCCTAGCCCTGCTTTCTCGTTTAGTCGCTAGACCAACTTCTCCTTTGGCTGGCTGGATGCTCTCTGCTGGCCGCTCCTCAGAAGGACCTTCCGCATGGGCCAGGCTAGCCCTTGTGTGAAAGAGGAAGGGAAGGTCCTGGCCTCGCACACAGGGAGTGGTGCAGCTTGTGCAAGTGTCTGTCACAAGGCAGGAAGAGTAGGAGTCAGACTTTCCCAAGTCTCAAGTTAGATCTCTTTCTGGCCGCTGCGATGAGTGTGGGTAGGCTGACGTGTAGGACAACAAAAGCTCTCTGTTGGTAGATATAAGCGGAGTAGTTTGAGAAGGTCCCAAATTTTCTTCTCGGCAAAGGAAAGCAATAATTTTTCACAGTGTCATGAGAACTTTGCTGAAATTTTCTCACCTGGAGAAACGAAGAGAAAGGGCATCCAAGGATACTGCCAGGAAGACCTTCAAGCTTGTATTATAGTCATATGGCTCAGCAAAGAACTAGGAGGAGGCACAATACATCAACCCCATGGTTATTTGTCCTGTGTACAAGCTGCTGTTGTCCTTTCTGGGGGTCATAAATATTCTCAGTCAAATTGGGCAGATGGTTGGCCAATTATGTCTCTGGGGAGCCAGAAAGTCTCTCGAATCCTCACTGTAAAGAGCTGGTATCTGTTTGAAGTGGCGCTGAAAAGGGCTGTCTATCTCATTGACAGCCCTGGCTATGGCCAAAGCGTGGCCGCTTGCGTCAGCTGGACCAGAGGTGTCCTGTGCACATCGCAGGGAGGGAGCTGGGGGAGTATGCTGAAGTCTCCCTGGGTGGACAACTGTGACCACCTCACCACCACCGCTGAAGGAAGCAGCAAGCTGTTTTGTGAATCCCTTAGCCTGCAGCAGCCCAGAAAAACCTTGAGTGTTGGCTCTTGCTTAAACTGTCATATGCTTGAATTCAAGCAAAGTTTTCTCCCTCGGCAGAGAAGGAGCGAAGCCAGCCTCTGGTTTGGTGCTAGCCAGGAGCATCGCCGCTCTCCCTCCTGCCCCAGCCTGAGCGGTTCCTGGGCTGGCTGGTGGTGGGCCGTGCCTCCTGCTGTGGCCACGGCCACGGTCCTGCAAGAGCTCCTCCCCACGTGTGACGTGCTGCAGACAATGTCCCCAGAGGATCCAAGGGAAGGAGCAATTGTTACCAGGAAGGACAGGTCTCTCGGATGCCCTTTGAAGCCTCTGAGGCCTGGGAGTGGGCAGGGCTGAAGTAATGTGCTCCCAGAGCAGGAACACGCCAGAAGTCTGGAGGAGGTTATGGAAATAACAACAACAGTGACAATCAGAATAGGTGGGATTGAGCTCAACGCAAAGACAACAGGTCAGCGGAAGCAGGCATCTGTTTCTGTGGAAAAAGTCATCTGCTTTTGTGATGAGCCTGTGCCCCTCCTTGCCTTTGGGGAGCTCGGGGGAGGAGAAGACAGGAGGGATGGAGGTGGCTCAGTGTGCTGGTGGCAAGTCCTGGCTGTGTCTGAGCTAATGGCAAAGCTCGATGCCTTGGTGTGCATGTAGGAAAAAGCAAGGGAGCTCTTTTCCCCACTTACTGCTCCCGGACAACATCAGCTATGGCTTTTGTGAACCTCTGAGCCAAGCTGAACCTCAGTAGGGTGAACATGTCAGTAGAAACCCTAATGGTTTGCAGGAAACATCATGTCAGGTTTGGGCCCATTCAGCTTGGTGGACTCTGAGGTGACAGTAGGGACAATCTGTGGTTTAAAACAGGTCAGCCCCAAACTGCAGCAACTCGTGGTGGCCCTGGGTATGTGGCCTGCAGATGGATGGTCTGGAAATACAGCTCCAAAGGTGAGTGGAGACCCATCCGCAGCCTGCTGCTGTGGTTTGGAGAGAGATGCAGTTGGAAGTAACAAAATGCTGGACAGCGAAGGGCTGTGCCATGCCTCCTGGCACCGTTTGGTCATGGCTGGTGGCGGTGGCAGCCTAAGTGTCCCTGAGCCTGGCTCAAATCCAGCTGGATGCTGGGTTCCTGGTGGCGGGTGCACTCATGTCCCGCGATCCCACTCACCGTGAGCAGTCCAGTCCCCTGCTGCCAGCTCCTCGTGTCTGGTGGGTGCTCACCTGACCTGTCTACCCCCCGTGGTGGAGGTCATCCTGCAGGACCTCAAGGGGCTGGGGCCGTGTCCCCCTCTCCTGGGCTGTGTTCTTGTCACCTGCAGAGTGATGTTCAGGCTCACAAAGCATCACTCAGACCTGCAGGTCTTGCGAGCCCCCACTGGTGGAGGGCTGCCCCATGGAAGCACCACCCAAGCAGTGCAAGGGGAGCTCAGTTCCCAGGACACGTCAGCTCTCCTGCAAGCACCCTTGGCTACACTGGCAACACCCTGCTGTGTTTTGGAGCTGCACCCTTCACAAAAATATGAGCATCCCCAAACAGACCCGGGGTCCTAACATGACTTGCCAAGGATTTCTGCTGGGCTGCAGCTTCCAGCCTGTGCAAACATCAGCCCAGCCGGAGATTAAACAATATCCTTTAATAGGAACAGACAGGCACCGATTTCTAGCGCAGGGAGAAAAGCGCATTCCCCATTCAGAGCTCGCATGCAGGCAGCACGAGGGCCACAGGGGGGACTGGGATGCCCTGATTTGGAAGTCTCTTGCTTGACCCAACTACTCGAAAGGTGGCTGTTTTCCTGTGCTTGGGCCAAGGGAGATTTTTTTTTGTTAGAAGATTCCTCATCTGCTCAGTGTAGAGGGGAAGTTGAAAGACGCCAGCTTGCGCTCCTGGCCTCTGCCGAATGTGACTTTGACCTACAGCAGATACGGGAGTTACCACTGGCTTGTCAGAGCCTCCTTGGCGTGCAGGGCTGGAGCTCGCCGGCGCTGCCATTTATGGGGCTCCGGCTGTCGCCCTGATTAGATAGTGCTCTCCCAGCGCAGGGGCAGCTCTCCCTCCTGTGCCTCGCGGCGTTGCCTTGCTCCTCGAAGGCCACCCCGGGGTCCTGCCGGGGGGAGCCCCCGGGAAGGGGGCTGCTGAAACGCTCTCCAGCATAAACAGGAGCCACCTTTAAAAATAAGCTGAGAAAACAGCCAAGCTGAAGGGCATCGCTCCTGTTTCCATGAGAACGAGAGAATGAAGCCTGCCAGGGCAGCACTGCTCTGGCCTCGGCTTTCCGACCCCACTTTCACCCTGCAAGATTTCTCCCCAGCTTTTCCCTGCTTTTACCCCCTTTCCTTATTGGGGATCTTTCGGGTGGACCTCGCTGTGGTCCCTGTTCTCTGCAACTACTCCTGCTGCCCATTCTGGTCCACAGCCCCCCAGCTCCTTGTTTCACGTGCTGGGCTTTGTCCTCCAAGTTTTGGCCATTTTGGGATGTGCGACAAAACTTGGAGGACAAAGCCCAGCACCTGAAACAAGGAGCTGGGGGGCTGCGGACCAGGAGTCGGCCTCATCTATTGCAGGGTTTTATTCCTGCTAGCACTTGGGTTGGTGCAAGGGTCTGCCCTGAGCTGGGTTGGAGGGTGATGTCCCCTTTAGTGCCATCTCCACGCTGGTGGGAGGTGACCTGGGTGACCAGGGTCTCCAGCTGTGAGTGGACCACAAGGCTCTTCACCTCTGATAATGTGCTCTTTACAGTCTTTTCCATTCCCAAGAGAAATTCTGCAGGAATTTTCTATTTCTGCAGGAGAGGCAGCAGGGAAAGGTTGAGCTCTCTTGAGACCTTTGTACTTTATTTTTACTTTTGTTGTTGGGCTTTTTTTAATCTCAGGGAAGGAACAGAATAAAAGGGGCATAAATAAAATCCAACTAGTTGGGACAAAAATACTCGGGCAAAATCCTCACCCAGGACTGTGAGCGAATTTGTACGTGAGAGAGACACTCAGCTAAGGGCGGATTCTGCATCTTAAACCAGGATTGGGTTGTGGGGGTTTTTTTCCATTTGGAGAAGACAAAGAGTGACCAGGTCAACCCTCGTCTCTAAAGAGGATGAGCAGGAAGGCAGAGGACCATGTCCAAGAGCTGCTGTCCCCAGCCTCAGCAAAGCTGCTTCCTCCACACTGTGAAATGGGGCTAACGATTAAAAGCCTGCATAATGATTTGCTAAATGGAACATCATACAAATGCAAAGTACCATTAGTACTAAGCCTGGCATAAGCTGAAGGAGTGATCTTGGTTTTTTTCCCAAACTAGAGTCTGCGGTTTCACTGTTGTTGATGTCCCCAAAGCCTAGCCCTAGAGATGTCCTTCTCCTGGGTTAGCATTGCATCCCCCCCTTTCCTACCTTGGAAAGGAAAGAAAATACTGACAAGCTTTCAGCTGCCTCTGAAATATGCCTTAGCTGCATGCTTCATGCAGAGTGTAAGTGTTGTTGCTTAAAATAAATATATATCTGTATTTAATTTTTTTGTCTTATTTTCCAAAGATCGCACAGTCTCAGTGTGGCTTGATAACAGTCCCTCACCACAGGTTGCCTTTTCTGAGAGGCTCATTTCCAAGTCCCAAAATATCTCCCACAACAGCTCGTTTGGAAACTGCAGCCACTAGGCCACGGCCACCATGTCCCGGGTGCCGGTGTGAGCACAGGCTCACCGCCGTGGCCAGCTTGCTGCTGCTGTCCGCAGTTACCTCTGCCCACACTCCAGGGTTTTTCTCAGTGAGGTGGAAGGACAAGAAAGAACATGTTGAGAAATAGCAAACGGAGAATTATGTGCCAAGTTCAAAGATTAGTGGTTGGCTTATTAGGTTTTCCCCTAAGCTCAATATTAAGTAATGCTAAATGACCCACACAAAAATCAGAAGGGAGAATTAACAAAGGTTTAATGATGGATGTTTGTGTTTGAAAGCATCATGGGACTAAGTGCCGGCAAACAACAAAGTGTTTCCCCCCCTCACTGGTACCCACTGGAAGATATTTCTTAGTATCTTAAAAATTGTTTTACCTTACTTCTGAGTTTTATAAGTCTTTGTAATAACTGTTCCCATGCCCATTCAGCCTCGAATAGCTCTTAGGTTTATAAATACATTTCACTGTTTCTCTATATCTTCTTGATGTGTTTATTCCAAATTCCTTTCAGGTAATCTAATCTGTGTTTTCAGTGGTCCCTGCAACAACTCCTGTACAAGATGATGGATCTCCGGAGGAGTTGTTCTTGGTGGAGGCTTCACTTCAGAACTAAGTTGTATGAAAAATCTCTATGTGGCCATGTCAATGGCAAGCAAAATGGAAAGGATGTCAAAAGATCCCAGGAAAGTAAAGGCTGAAAGGGCACATAGTCTAACTGCAAAGCCAAGTCATTGCTGGCTTCAACACTGGTTATATAAAAGTATTTGGTAAAGATACACTGGCCATCTGCTGTCTTATGCCTCTTCAGGGACTCCAGGGGCTCCAGCTGACCCACCGCTTGGTGTCATTTCTCATAAATACTGCTTGAGGGCTGATCCTTTATTCCGTGTGAGGAAAAACAAAATACAATTTTTGTCTGCCTTTAAAACTGTGTTTTATACTACATTGAAGGGTTTTCCCAGCCAGGTGTTCAAGGGTGTCATGCCGAGGCACCAGGACTACCTGAATCAATTAAAAAACATTTCAAGAGGAGGGGGAAGGGGCTGTGGGGAGGGGTGCTCAGCCCCTGGAGACGTCCTGGTCCCCCCAGGAGAGGAGAGGGATGCGGCACCTTTCCAACAGTGGGTAGCAGCCCAGGGCTGCATCCTGAAACATGCAATCCTGTTGCATGTGTGAGGACACAAGTGACCACCAGCACGAACCGCTGCTGAGCATCTTTGACGGCCAGCGGGAGAGGAGGCTGGATGCTCTAGAGGTGGCTGCTGGGGCCAGACTGGTGATTGCCCGCTGGGGCTGGGGCCTGGTTTTGTCCAAAGTTTAGGTTACTGCCAGGAAGTGAGCCACATGAACCAAGGCAGAGCCCCGTCCTGCCACAGGGCCCCTTCCCCTCTGACACGCTCCGAAACCAGCCCCCTGTGCTGGGGGTCTTGCCCCACAGCAGCAAGCGGCAGGTCTGGCAGAGATGGACCTTCTCTGTCCCCTGCTGAGGTTGTCCTCATCACCTTATTCTGGCTCAGTGGTGACACAGGCTGCTGCCTGCAATCCGAGGCAGGCAGCTCCCCCCATGCTAAGCTGCAAGGTCTCCATCCTGCTGACAAGTCTCTTCGCAAACCACAGCGTTCATTGCAAATAAAAACCACCAAAAAAAAAAAAAAAAAAGCCCCCCAAAAGGCCAAACCACCAAGTAACAGAAAACACGTAGCTTATGGCTCTGGTTTGGTCAGTCCCCTGCAGCAAGCTGTGAGGTTAGCTCGCCTAGATGAGCCCTCAGCCCTGCCCCACTTCATAGCACCCCACAGCATGAGTAAGTCAAAGCAAGCACTTTGGTGAGATAACCGATGGGCAGTTTAGCTATTGCACAAGGGTAAAGTGATGCTCAGATGCAAGGTGTGATATGCAGCAGCTGGGCATTAGTGTGCTTCTCACACAGCCCTGCAGAGAACTGGCTGGTGCAATCCCTACTGCCTCTCAACCTGACTTTTTTCCATGTTAATGCAGTCAGGAGGTGCTTTGCAGTGAGAAATGGTCTTTATGGTCACCGGTGGCCAGGGATGCTGGCCAGGACCCACCCCTTTAGGACATCACTGCGGTGGGGAGGTGCACCCTTTCCCAGCACTTACCTCCCGCTGCTGGGATGGGGCTTCACAAGAGTTTGGGTGGTGGGGGGGAAGGATGGACCTTCTGGGATGCTGTGAGAGCCAGCACGGGCTGGGGATCAGCGTCTGGAGAGGCACAGGCAGAATGGGAAGATGCCCAGAGCACCTGGTGGGCACTGACACCGAGCGCTGCGGGTGGCTGGGTATACTGCAGCACTTGCACAGGCGTCCATGCGTGCCCGGCCTTGCGTTCCCTCCTCTGCTCTCCTCTGGCCTCCAGAACAGCTGTAAGAAATCCTCAAGCCTCTCCCGAGGCTTTCAGCAGTGGGAAATAGCTGAGCTGTTGATTACTTATGGCCCTTTCCACCCTCTAGGTAGGTGCAAGGTTTGGGGCACTGCTGGGGCCCCACCAGGCACCCCTCTGTGGGAGCAGAGAGCACCCCGTGCCACCCACCAGACAGAGGAGAGGAAGCGGGACTGGCAGCAGCATGTCCCCCTGGCCTGGCAGGGGCAGGGGTGACGTCCCCGAGGCAGAGAGAAGGAAGTAAGGCACTTATTCCAGCTCTAGGGAGAAGAGCATCCTCAAGATGCTCAACAATGTTTTGCCTTAAAGCAATGGCTTATAAAAAAAAAAAAAAAAAGCCAGCCATCAGTCTCACATGGCGAGGAGCTGACACTCTGGCCCATAAGCACTCCCGTCCATTGCAATCCTCTTCTCATGCACGTTCCCATGAGTATCTCTGGAGCCGTCTCTCCCCAGACAAGTCCCAACTCGGAGACTGTTACAGCAGCGATCCGATACGATGGTATCCCGATACCCCTTGCTGAAGACAGCCCACTTGTGGAGCAGCATGGTCCCATGGCTTTCCTGGCGTCCACCCCACTGGACACCTCTCCTTTTGTGCCCATCTGGACACACGTTCAGTCACTCGCTTCCAGCACGTCCCTCCGGATCGGCACTGCCAGCACGGGACAGCTCTGCTGGCTTCCCAGTGATCACAGGCACGCTCTGCCCAGGAGCCTGGGAACATCATTAGCCCGAGCAGTGATTAGCGATGATTCAGGGGATTTCACCACAGCTGTGGAGGGAGACCAGCCAGTTTCTGCGGGCAGACGCAGCCTGGCCCACACTTACTGAAACACCAGTTTTCCTGTCCGAGATGACTTCACCATCCAGTGCCCTAAAACCATCTCGTCTGCCTCTCACTGCTGTGGTCACCTCCAGCTTTGTCCCAGGCCAGCGAAGCAGGAGAAATCCCCTCTGTGCCAAAGCCCGTGCACAGCCTCTGTCAGCTCCCGTGGGCAGGGCTGGCGCCAGTGCTGAACCTGCCGTTGGTGTTCCCTCCGGTTTCACTGCACTTTTTGAACAGATGGCAGCGTTTGAACTGCGAACAGCCGCTATTTACATCCCAACAAAACTGTCCTCAGTGTACGTGCTAACCACTCTGCCGGACCAGGCTGAAGAACATGGGATTTCAGTTGAGTTGAGTTAATTCACTTATTTTTCAGTGTCTTGCTCATTCGCGAGTAATCCAGGAAAGCTTTGCTGTGCTTGAGTACTACCATCAAACACCATCACAAGAAGTCACTGCAAAAATATAAGCTGACACTTCCAAGGTCTCTTCAGCACAGGTTATTCTCAGTTTTACTCTCTGGTCATCAATAATGGATGTGGAAAGAGCAATCAGACCGCAGCCGTTGGCCGAACCTCGCACCCACCTGCACTAAACACAGTGAGAAGCCGAGGTCTTTACAAAGATCTGGGGCTTGCATGTGTATCTGGCAAATTAATCTTCAGTTCTGACTTTATTCTGAAATTGCATCATAGAAAGCTCGGGGTTGCCCATTCTATATTTGTAGCTGAAGCTTTTGACAGTCAATAAAAACCTCAGTGTTCACATTTTTCTGAGCGTTACCTTTTCTATCCCTTTTCCCAGGTGTTAAATATGAGACATTTTGCCCTTTGAAAGTTTATATTAATATATATACACACATATATATTAAAATATACATATGTATATATAGAAATATACGTACATATATTTATTTTTATATATGGTTTCTCATAGTCTTACTCACTGGCTGGAGGAGGAAAACAAAAATCTTTGGTAGGTTTGGATGCATCTCTGTTTATTTTTACCCTGTCTGGTAATGCAGATTTTCCCCGTTAATTGTCGATCCCAGTCTGAGCCCACGCTGACAATTTAATTACTAGACCCACACTGTGGGTGTAGTAGATACGGCTTCTCACCTGATGCGCACGACCTGGCTCTCTGCAGCGTTTGAATAAAAAAAAAAGATGGTCTTTCAGAAGGCGGGGGAACCCCCCCATCTCCACACACAAACGTCCCTGCAGCCCAAGGGCAGCCCTCGCCGTTGGGTTCTCCTGCGCGGTGGCCGGTGAGGCAGAGGTGCTGTGGGGCCGGGAACCCAAGGCGAGCGGGCCGGGCCTCAAAATGGAGCTGAGCGGGAGCTTGCATAATTTCTGTGTAAGAAAGTAAACCCTGGTGTGTCAAAGACGGGGGAAGAGGGTCAAGCGATGCAAGAGGCCTGGTTCTGATTAGGCTCTCATCTCAACATCTTAGGCTATGGGGTGTCCTGCTCCATTGCTGGGCTCGGCTCCCCCTTCAATGGGGACAAATAAACCTGACGAAGCCCCAGGATGGTGGAGAAGTGCCCTGTCCCACTGGCGGAGGGCTGGAGAAAATGGTCACCCGGGCTATTTATTTCCAGCTTTGTAACTGTGGTTTTTTAGAAGAGGTGGGAAGGCAGACTAGCCAGAGGAATGCGGAGCAGCCAAAGGAGCCTGCTGGCCTGCTGCTTCCCCAGGGGAAAAAGAAAAGCAAACAGGAGATGAAAAGGCTGTGATTCTGTCTCCATTCCCAGAACAGTGCCCTTCCCACCACGCTACCACATTTTTTGTGGGTGGGTGGGTGGGTGGAGCAAAGAGGGGAAAAAAAAAAAAAAAAAAAAAATCACTAAAACTCTCCTGCTCAAGCTATTCCATGTTGCGTAAAAATATGGTAACACTCATCTGAGGACAGGCTGGAGCCTAAACCTCCTCCCTCCCTGATGGGTGTCGGAGACATTAGGCAATAGCACCTTCCTTTTTCTTCTTAGCCTAGTGAAGGATTAATTACGCTGGGCAAAATGGAAAGCCGGAGGAAAGCATTGCCCTGGCCTCGGCTGTGGTTGGGCCTGAGCTGAGCTGAGCCAAGCAAGGATCCCCGGCGGAGGGCAGGACTCGAGCAGCAGCCTCCTGCGCCCCAGGCAGGAGTCTCGCCAGGCGTCCAGCAGATAAAACCACCTTGCTCCGTACTTCGTTTCCGTGAGAGAGGAGTCACGCAGTTGGGCCACCTCGTCCCAGGAAGCAGGAGCCTCCCTGGAGCAGCTGGACCTCCTCGTGAAGCAGCCCTCCGGTCCCCTCGCTTGGCCGGGGGCACAAGGGAGCATGTGGGGAGCTCGAACACTTCACTTGGGCCTGGGAGCTTCCCACGGCATGGCAGGGTGCCCAGGGTCGATGCCGTAATGCTGAGCTTCCTCCGTGTGGCTGAGTCCACAAGTGGGTGAAAGACCATGAATGATTTTCCAGTAGATATAGCACGAAAGTGGAATAAGGAGCATTTATGGGCAGTCCATTGCCAGTAAGTGTAATGTGAGATGTAAACGGTTTCCCCAGCAGCTTGATTTCTTGAATATGGACCCTGCGGTCCCAGCGGGCAACATGCTGCCCTGTGCCAGGCGTGCCGAGAGGGAAGGGGAATGGGCTGGCTCGCTGCTGCCGGCGCGGGCATTGCCCCGCACGGGCATCGCATGCAGACCGGGGCTAGGCAGCTGGCTCCCCTGAGGAGAGAGAAACGTTTGGAAGAGAAAGACAATGACAAAAAGAAATTCCCCTTGAAAACATTATAAAAATGGCGCGTGTTCCGAGTGGTGAGCCAGCAGCCGAGGGACAACGTGCCAGCCTGTGGGCGCAGGGCCTGCGAGGGCAGCGAAAGAAGGCCGGCGTTACAGCCGGCAGAGCACAGCTGCTCTCCCTGGCAGCGGGACGGCAGCGACGATCGCTGCTCCCGAACCTGTAAGCGAGAAAAGTTCAGCTGAAACTTCACGAGAAAGCCCAGAGACACAACACACGCCTGCATGGCCCGAAGGGCTTCCCGGCCCCTCTCCTCCCCCAGCCCGCGCCCACACATCGTCAGCACTTTTTTGGCCAACTGAGGAGTCTGTGCGCCGCTCCGGGCTGGGTGAGGGATGACGCCGCCACCGCTGGGTGTGATGCAGAGCGTGAGCTCACCCATCCAGAGGGCTCTGCCGGCCACGCCAGCTCCCGCATCCTTCCCAAAAGCTACGTGACACGGGTGGCTCCGCCAGCAAGGCTAATTGCAGTTCCCCTGTATAAAGCGCACCTGCAAGTGATGACCTGCCTCTCCTCCCCCCAGTTTAAGGCCAAGGCACCCCTGACCCACGGCAGCTTGCCGATGCCCAGCACGATTGCAGATGCCTGAGGCACGAGCGAGCAGCCGCTCCGTACGACCTACTTCGTACGGCCGCAGTATCCGAGTGACCCACGGTAGGCACCCAGGGCATGACGGTGAGTAATGCTGAGAATCAAACCAAAGCTTTTAAGGCGAGGGGGTGGGAGGTTTAATTTCTCTCTTGATCACAGGTTTTTTAGCAAGTTCCAGCTGGGGTAAGTCGCTGTGTCCAGCCTTTTGCCGTGACACGTTCATTCTCTGGAATATTTTCAATTGCTTTGTACAAGCTGAAACAAAAGCACGGTCATGTTATTCCTTGTGGCAGCAACAGGAGGGAACACAGCAAAGGTGGTGGGTGGGAAAGAAAACCAGTTAGAAATATTTTCTAGTTAGATGCAAGCATTGAAGACTAGCTTGCTGCTTTGACCATAATTTTTTAGCCAGCTACAGGTCCTACCTCAGACTGTGGGGACCCAGGGGCTAAAATGAGACAGAGAGATGTAGCAGCTCTGATGGGCTAAGGACATAGGAGAAACAAGATGCATAGGGAGAGAGATGTTTTTATTAGTCCAGCTGATATAGCTAGAAAAATATAGACAAGTTTTCAGGCACCCTCCTTCCATTAGATAATTGCTGTGAGTGCAGTAACGACACTGTGTTGAGGAGAGGTGCCACTAAATGAACACTCTCTGATTACAAGATACAGCACCAGCTATTCGCCAAGCGTCTGTGAACAGTGACATGAAGCACAGCAAGGAGGATCTAAAGAATATACAGAACCAACCAGTTGTCTCTTGCACAATTTTCCCTTTCCCGCTCTCACAAGCCTCATACAGAAAAATCCCTGTGCTGATTAACTCAAATACAGGAACATCACCCAGCACAGAACAAAACTCTTACATGTCACGTCCTCTCCCCACCCAGTTAAATTTGAATCACACAGAAAGCTATATTAAAAAAAAAAAAAAAATCTCATCTGAGATATTCACTCAGCCTTTCCCTCACCAAAATTTAATTAGCTTACCCAAATTGGAGTCATCACTTTAGCTAAGTAAGTGACAGCCTGCAATCACAGACTTAGAAATATCACAGCCTCTACAAAAGAAAGCTTCAGTTATCTATGCAAACCTATATAAAGCTGCACGCTGTGAAGCTATGTATCAACCTTTCATCAGACTCCCCCTATAAAAGCCAGGTTTTAGCAGTGGGTAGAGCTGTTGAGCAGGTGCTATCTGCTTCCCAGGTAGCACAAGCTGCAAAAACTCTTGTTACTAAGGGTCTGATGCTTCTAGCTATCAGTACTTCTGGAAAACATTGTTCTTGTGGGTTAATAATGTGATGCTTCCACTCAGCAAGCACACACATACACTGACTACAGCCATTCTGGATAACAGACTTACCTGATGTAACACTGTAAACTCACACCCAGAGAACAGCCTGAGCTTGCAAGCCAGACCCAGTTTGGAAAAAAACCAAGTATTTAGCATGTTTTAATTGACTATACTGCTTGCTTTTAGGTTCATGGGATAACTGCTACAGCTGAAGAAAGCTAGTTATCTGTGTTTTTCCTGTAACTGGTAGCTTACAGCCCTCACCTCTTCCCTGGCTGAGCTGAAACCACTTAGAGAGAAACATGAGTTTAATTTAAGTTTCACCTCACTCCTTACCCCCAAAAGAACAATTAGTTGTTTACACCAACTCTCTGCACATCTCTAAAGATGTGATCTTCTCCCCACAAACAGGCTTAGTGTGGGTATTATTATGGGCTGAAGTCTGACCTCAGAGTATTGCTCTGCAGCCCCAGGAGGACCTGCCTGAAAACAGTAGCCTTTTGTACCCAGATCTGTCTCCCCTCCCTTACAGGAGTCAGCCTGGCTTGCTGTAGTCAGGATAATGACAGTTTACAGTTGCCACAAGCAGATGCACAAGTCAAAGCCTCAGAGGTAGGACATGTTTGCAGTGACTCATGTTTAACACTAGTTCTCAAGTTTACAGCAACTACAACCAAGTTAAAGGTTCACTTTGACACTACTTTAACCACACTTCAACTTGAAGAGACTGCAGCAGCACAGCCAGGAAGATATGCTAGCACACAAAACCAGCCCATCTAGCATAACTAAGAAAACCAAGTCACTTAAATCTCAAAAGACAGTCAGTTAACACATCTAAGACATCTCAGGCCAAAACAATAGTTTATTTTGTTTTCAGCAACATCTCAACCATCAAAAAAATAAACTCTAACACAGATGGATGAAAGACTTCTCTACAGTGTAACTAAGTGGGCTCTGACCCGAGGGGTTTGAACTGGAGTGACATTTTATTATTCATCCAATAAGTTAGGAAGCATGAGAATAAAATGCTTTATTTCTGAGCTGGTATGAGGTCATCAATGGACTGGCCTTTTTCAAGGCGTTTTTCCATTTTAATGAGCAGCTTCACACCATCCACCACCATCTGCACCAGCTCCACTTCAGAGAAGCCCAGACGATCAGCATTGGAGACATCAAACACTCCTCCAACAGCAGCTGTGTCCACACCACCTGGAGCAAGAAATTTAGTTAGTACACTGACCACTGCTACAGCAGGTGAGTCTATCTTTCTTCCCTCACTAGCTTGAGGTGGGAACACAGCAAGACAGTTCTCTACAAGCTGCCACTGCCACCTCCTCCTACATGAAGGGAGATAAAGCTGTATGTGACTGCCAACATGAGCCACTGAGCATGCCATTAGGCCAGCTCTTTATTCTTTTAACCCATGAGCAATCTAACCTGTGGTCAGAATTACCACTGTAGCTATTTCCTAGCCAGAAGTTAAAACAGAATTCCCATCCCTGCTTACAACAGCAACAGCTGCCACCGGGTTTACCTTAACTGGTGCTCAGAATACCACATAGAAGGACATACCTAGGTAGCCAGATACAGTAAGGTATAAGCAGAGCACTGTCATCCCCAACTGCTCCAAGATACAATTTTAAGGCTTGCTTCTCTTCATGTGCTTTACGAGGATACCTTTTAGATGGTGTGACAGGCACTGCCAGTGTGAACCAAGACATGGCTCTGGCTGTAGGCAGGCTTTTGCTGGTGTCTGAGGGCAGCCTGACTAGGACATCTCTGCATCACCTCTCACCTGTGCCTCGTTTCTGCAGCCGAAGCCTCTTGAGGACTTCTCCAAAACTCTCATGTTTCCCAAGGTTTGGTAGCTTGATGTGCACACCAGCACGGAGCCCCGTTCCAAGGTTGGATGGGCAGGTCAGGATGTAGCCCAAGTGTGGATTCCACATGAACTCATAGTTTTTGGTCTTGAAGAGAGTTTCTATCTATAGAGAGAATGAATGTTTAGAGATTGTTCTCTGCCTGAAGGATGTAGGTCATCCATTAGTGCTCACTTACAGCTTCAGTTACATAGCAACAGCCACAACAGTTTGAACACCTATTTAAGTCAGTCACTAAGCTCCCTCCATTTAAAAAAGGGCCACCAAGGGGCTTTTAAGGCCTTAATCTTGCTCCTAGCAGTGAGACAGGCTACGTTTAAGCTACACTGAAATCTGAAATCACTATCTGTTGGGAAGCTTGATTTAGTACATGTCAAGCTGGCACATCTGTTAGGATTAGGGAAGGGCTGGTAAGGCTCAAGTTCATATCAAGACTAGAAGCTGAGAAAAGCATTCAGCCTAGAAACTTCAGTCCAGCTTTGCCCATCCACATTCAAGCACTTTCTCCTCCCTCCCAGGGTCTCTCAATGCTTGATTTATAGAACCATGTGGAAATCCTTTAAGTACAATTTAGACACTTGGATAAGGGTGCCACATCAGAGGACACATTCTAGATTTCATAGCCACAATGCTTTGACAATATAGGTGTTTCAGCCCTCACAGCTCTGGACCTCATCAGGGTGTTCCCAGAGACCCAGGCTATGAAGCACCACCATGCAGGACTCTGGAGGGGGCTTGAAAGAGTTTGCAGTCTCAGCTCTAACCCAACGAACATGTACCATTTGGACCTAGAGCTCAGGCAATATTGATTTACCTGTGTTAGCCCAGTACAGAAGCGGGTAAATACTTCCTTCATGTTGCCACCTTTTTGCATGGAAATAACTCTAAGGTGATCCTCCTCATTGATCCAGACAAGGAAGGTCTTGTTATCATTGTGCCTAGGAGACAAGGCAAACAACTTGTTGTCTGTCCCACCTGACATTTTCAAGATGATTGTAATAGCACCAAATTACTCATCACTATAGCTTTTATTTTGAGAGGCTCACTTAATTGCTTCTTCAAAGAAATTAATTTTACTTCTTTTGTCCATGGAGGACCTAACAGAATTAAGCTGGTATTTTTTACCCTGCTCTTTTCAAGACGTATCTAGAATTGGCCTGTATCTAAACAAGTCAGAATGAGTAATAACATGACATTAGCCAGCCTAACAGTATCAAACCCTAAAATCCACTCATCCCCCTAGCTCACTCATGGTCTGAGTTTACAAATTTAAGAGATTTCATCTGTTCAGCAGAGTTTGCAGAAGGGTGATCAGTACAGACTTTGAGGCAGCCCTGTACAGTGATGTTCGTAATGACACCATGTTGACAATGTATAACAAAGCCTTTTATCAGAATTTTGTCAGATTCTGTTAAACTGCACTTTATACCTTATCAGAGAACTAAGTTGAGTTTTCACTATTAATTTTAGATCGGGGCTCTTCAGAGATGATATAAAAACCTCTGAACACCAATGGGCCCCTCTTGTCCTAGCTTGCAGCTGGCAGCAAGTACTATTGTCAGTATTTATCATGCTGATAATTTCTCAGCTTGATTAGGATCAAAAATTAACTAGTACCTGAGGAAAGTTATTTATGCAGACAACACTGAGAATTTACACTTCAAGCCTGTGGATTAGTCATGCTCAGATGACAGCACTATCTAGTGCTGGCAATCTGCAGGTAGATGATGCAATCTTAGAGGTGACCTACAGAAACAAAGCATGCTTCCTCTGGGTTGTACTGAAGCAGCTACAGTAATAAGATTGGAGTATTCCAGCTGATAAAAACCTAGCCCTTGGCTTACAAGGGAGCCAGTTAATTATGCTGCAGAAGCTCCTGAGATGCAGAGTTTTATGTAGGTGACCTACATCTGACAAGCAGAATCCTTCCATTCCACACCTCTGCATCAGTCAACTCATGTCACCGAGTCTCTGGGGGCAGGGGGGGATATCTTATCACTAGTACAGGTAAAGCCATACTAGTCCAGCATAAGTGAGTTTCTGCAAGCAGAAGCAATGAGACTACAAGGGAGCAACTACGCATCCAGTCTGAGCTAAGCCAACACTATGGTTTTGTTACCACAAGTTAGTCTTGCTCCTGGGACAAGAGCTGAATGTAGTAGCACATCTACTCCTTTAGAAGTTACCTACTTTCACAAACTGCTTCAATTATTGTCTGATGCTTCACTAACCCAGGCTGGATGGGTGGGCTCTGGTTACAGGCTAGCCAACTGGCTTGCTCCTACCAGCCCAACGTGGTGCATGGTAACACTTATCCAAATTCTGCTGGTTTAGATTCAACTTTCCCAGAGGATACCACACAAGTTTCTCATTAGATTCCATAATACGAGTCCAGAAGCTGCCATTTTGCCCAACAGAACAAGCCACAGCCAAAACTGCAAGATGTTTTTGCAGGGACTTTGTACGACTCCTCCCTTCCAGGCATACTCACCAGATACCCCTGGCATCAGGCCAATCTCGTGCCATCCCAGATGCCAACAGAAGAGGAGAAACTGGCTTGTCAAACAAGAAGTGATCATCAATCAGCTGCTGCTGCTCTGCATCAGTCATGTTCCTCAGAGCATAGTACTTCCCCTTGAGATCACCTTCCAGACTACCCAGAGCTGAAAGAGAGTTACTTTTAGGATGGGACCAAAGATGCTAGACATTCCCACCAGTTTAGAGACCACACACAAACTATGGCAGTGCCTGATCTGCTGGGTTTGGTTCCCCCCTTGCTTTCATCTGCAATGGCAATGCCTTTGTGGCATTACAGAACTTAAGGCAGTATCAGATGATTTGTCTGCACCTTCCAGGCTTATACAAGTAGCCTTTGTTCCCTTACATGCAGTATAGAATCATTAGTGCTGCTTAACTGTAGAACTGGAGTGCTTTCTTCCAAGGAGAATCAAAGTCATTAATATAACAAACAGTATTATTCTAGTCAAGGACTGTTACCCTGCCCTTGAGAGGTTTTGGAACAACTACACTCTCAGTCTCCAGAACTGCACCTTGAGTGTATCCTTTCCTCTCACATATTGGAGTTGGGAGGCAATAGAAAAGAACTGCAGCTGATGAGTTCCACTGAAAACTAGGGCTTATTCCAGTCAATTGCACATTTGGAGCAAGACTACACCTCTAAGCAAGCTGAACATTAATGAAAGTCAATTAAAAGCAGCCACAAAATACTGCAACCATGACTCAAGCCCTGAAGTTGCTACATACCTATTACATTTCAGGTTTGAGCCATGATGAACCAACCTCTTTCCCCCACACACAGAGAAAGAAGCTTTCAAGATCAGCAAAGGTCAACTTAATGCAGTCTAACTTCCCTCTGACAAGTGCTCTTGCTCTCAGCTACAAACTGCAATGCTGAGGCAGCTGTAATGTAATGAGCCTTTTTCAGGGAAGGCTCCATATTCAGACTAAGTCTTGAGGGAGGTGGCTTTTGCCAACTGCCTCTATTTTCAAACTGCAAAGAACACCTCTTGTGCAAAGGACATAAGTAGTTTCCCCCATGCACCCAGTTCTCACTTTACCTTCAACAGAGAGCTTTTCAATAGCCCGCCTCTCTCCTCGACTACAATGCGGGGGAAGACAGAATCCACGGATGCTTCTACCAGTTCTGACACGGGAACTTAGCACGTAATTGGGATCCAGGTCATCACCTCCCTACAAGACAAAATAAACAGTGACTACAACCCTGTTGCCAAGATACCTACCCTAAATACATGTAGCTCCCATTTTATACTTGAGATATTCACTACTTGGCCTGTAAGCCAGTGTCTTGTCTTCAGGACTATTTTCTTCAACTTGAGCTCATGTATCTGTGTAACACAAGCCTTATTTTGAGGCTAAGCCTACAGCTACTAAGTAGTGCTAGAAGACAGGGATACCACCAGACCATCAGTTTTATGTCCATTTCAGACATTTCTGGGCTTCTGTTACCCCTTCAGATCTGCAATCTAGAGATATCAACATGAGGCAAACTCTTGTTGTTTAGGTAGGTGTTTACTCTTGCAAATAAGAATTATTCACTACTGTTATCCAAAGCCTCTTATTTTCAAGATGACCTATGGCTAGCCAGTCAACATCGCATTACGAATTCCTAGAGTCTACAGTAACATTTGAAATCCATAAAACGGGCAGAAATCCTTACTCCTAGCCATAACAATCTCTACTCTATAGTATGAGGCCACCAGGTGATATTTAAGATCCAAGATCAGATAGTAGAAAATGTTAAGTTTCATGACAGTCCTCGAGTCCTAGGACAGTGTTGTTTAACTTGACTGCTACAGCCCACAGTTCATGGAAATACATGTTGAACGTGTTTGGCATGACCTATGTTGCAGCAGCACATGAAGCAAGCTCCTGCTGCATGCCAGCTGCCTGGTTCTACCCAGCTACTGACATCCTGCAGAAGCAAGCTCTTAAGTCTGATTGCACTGGACACACAGCCTGTGGGTCTGTGCTGGGTGAAAGTGAGGGGACAGAGCCCAAGCAATCAGTTTAGGCAGCTGCCAACAACTTTATCCAGTCCTCAGACCACTAGGCATCAGTAATTGATCAAAAGTTTATACCTGCAGGTTATCAGCATTCAGGTCAGTCTTGTGCTCATCAGTTGGTTTGTAGCCACCATGCCTGTCTTCAATAACTGGATCAAAGAGTTCCTTAAACACATCATAGGATTCTTCATCACCAGCTACGCATCCTACTGTCATTATGAAGGGATGCCCTGCAGTGGTAATAAAGTCAGAAGAGCTAAGTTTGGGTGATGTTTGGCTGTACTCCAACACAGCACTAACCAGGCAAGTTCTTTAGTGGTAGGTCTAGTCACTTAGAAATGCATTCTTGCATAAAAACATGTGGAGAGACCCTACATTTCACACTTTATCCAGTTAGTAAAATGCAGTGCTATGGAAACCCATAGCTGTTGCCATTAAGCCACACTCATTTGTCAAGCTTGGTTTAGGACAAATTTGCACAGCACATCCAATTTCACTAGCTAATTTAGACCACCAGATAGAACTTTATGCCTAAACAATCATGCTTTGCTCTAAGCAAGCATGCTTTGCTTTTTGTTCTTTCTGCTACAGACAGAGCTGCATTTCTGTAGTCTGCTCATAAATACCACCTCCACAAGATTAGTTTTAAGTCACCATATTCAAAAGCACCAGTTACTTCAGCTGGCTCACACAAAATATTCTCAACGCATTTTACCAGGATTATCAACCCCAGTCTGAATGACATCATCCAGGGTGAAGCCACTGGGCGTGACTCTGTCTCTCAGTTTCTTGTATAAATCCAGGGTTAGAACTTTGGCCATGTGGTTGTTGTGGGTGCTCAGGTCCGGGTACTCCTCATCAGGAGGCAGTCTCTGATTATTTAGTTGGGCCATTTTGATATTGCTAGAGTAAAAATAAATACTGTAATGTTAACATGTAAACACATCTGCTCCCCCTTTTTTCATAGAAGTGCTAGAGAACATCAGGTAACCAGTCTGGAGTAGAAATAGACCAGAACAGCCAGGTAAGCCGACATTTTTTTTCCCCCCCCAGTTGTGTTATAATTAGAATGCATTTGGTTTGGGTTTTTTTTTTTTTTTCCCCCTCCAGATTGAAAGTATTTAGCAGAGCAGTTACATAATTGAAGTGTCTGGGAATTGATATGTCAGATCACAGCAAGGAACGTGGTTTGATAGAACAAGGCCTCTTTTAACACAGCCATGCGTTTAGAGCCATCTCTCAATGCTTTATGAGATTTGCCTCTCAGCAGCTCAAGAGCTTTGGGTGCTGTTGTCAAGAAGCACTTCCAGTAAGGAGGGAGAACAGATCATTATGCAGATCTAACGGTCCCCAGCCGTTACCTGGGTTGTCAACCCCAGTCTGGATGACATCATCCAGCGTAAATCCACTGGAAGTCTGTTTATCCCTCAATTTCTTGTACAGGTCCAGGGTCAGCACCTTGGCCATGTGATTGTTGTGAACGCTCAGGTCAGGGAACTCGTCATCAGCAGAGTACTTCATCTTCAGGAGGTTGTGGCTGTTTGAGAAGGGCATGTCTGACCCTACTGCAGTCACTGGGGGAGAAAGAGGGGAAGCCTATCACTGGGGGCTTGGCAGGCCTCCGAACCGCCCGAGGTGGGCAGCCAGGCACCCAGGCAAGGTCACCTTGGCCGTTGCTCCACCCGTGCCTTTTACAGCTTTGCTGCCGCACCACCTTCCACAAGAGCCAGGAAGGAGGAAAGAAAAAGTTCTTCACCTCCGCCAGCCTTGCCCCGTCCTTAAACGTCCCAGCCGCAGGGGCAGGGCTCTCCCCGCTCCGCCGGGGCACCGCCCAGGTGAAGGGATCCACCCAAGGTCGCGCAGCGCGGCCGTGGCAGCGCCGGGCGGTCCCCGCCGGCGGCTTTGGGGCGGGGGGGAGCGGCCGGGCCGCCCCGGGGCGGGCGGGCCCCCGAGACCGGCCGGGCGGCCGCTGCCCGGGTGAGAGGCCGGCCGGCTGGGGATCAGCGGTGACTTATCAGCGCCACGCTTTGCGTTTCGGTTTCCTTATTGCCTGGGTGCAGCTGAGGTGCCTCGGCGCGTCTTTGTGCGTGAAAATACGTTTTCTGCTCTTCGGCTTTGTTTTCCCAGGTCGACAAAGTTATCGGTGTCTTTAAAAGGTGCTGTGCAAGCTGCTCAGTTCCAAAACGCTGCTAGAGCCTGTCTTCACGTTTTCTGCTTGCCCCAGCTCCTCACAGTAACTTTGATGTAGAGCCTACAGATTACACTGGATGGAAGGGACTAAGCAGAAGCAAATAGAGCGATATTTATTTTAGGAAAGGGAGAAATGAACAGATTGTTTCTCTTGCGTAGGAATGTGGGAAAATTACAGTCTTACAGGCAGCGCTGAGTTTCATTTAACAAACGAAGAGGTCGCCTTTTCTGCCAGGTAGCGCTAGTTACCTACAAATGGTAGTTAAAAAATCCACCGTTACTCTTCCTTACATCATAAGAACGTTACATGTAGGTTTTTGCTTTGTTTCTTAATGTCCTGGAGGGGGCTTTAAGGCTCATAGATCTTCAAGGACCTACGAGTCTGGAGCCTGCTTTCAGTTTTCCCTTAAACTGCCAGTTTCGCCTTCGTTACAGTGACATTGACTGGGAAACAAGCAGATAGAGCTTTCAAGGTGCAATTCACCGTTTAGTTAATATTTTAGATTACATGAGCATTGTTTGAAATAAATATTCCAAAACAGAATTCATATGGTCTTTAGTGCATAACTGAAATCTATCTAATGGTGTATAAAATATTTATCTGACGTCATTTGGCGGAATTTCGTTTGAACTGCTAAAATTGAAGTTGTCATTGCATTTGATGTGAAAATTAAAACAAAACTGAAGCTTGGTCATGCTGGCAGTTATGGTGGTACAGGTCTGAGAGCAAAAGAGGTGAAGTAAATTGCCCTTGGTAATCTAGCAAGTCCTTCAAGAGCTGGAAGTAGAACTGGGGTCCCTGTTCGTAGGCTCACATCTAGGCTAGCTGTTTAGTCTGGGAATGAGTCAGTGTTGCAAGCATCTGGGGTCACTAGGTGGGGTTTTTTCCTTCTCCTGCTGCATTTACCTGAAATCTGCAGTTCTTTCAAAGCACTTGTGGGGAAGACTTGTCCTTTGAGAAGAGGCTTTTCAGAACTACATGTCCCAAAGTACTTTATTTGGCAGAGTAGATAGAATTTCAGTTGAAGTCAGAGCCTACATTCTACTTCATGTCCCGGCTCAGGCAACCTGTATTCAATTTAAAGTAGCTCCATGCCTAGCATGGGTAGAAAAGGATAATCTTAAGCAAGGATCTGAAAAAGAAACATGCAGCAAAGATTTAGCATAGTATCCATTTCATAACTGTTCAGATAGGTCTAGAACTTTTATATGTGTTGCCTTTTTTCAGTCTGAGTTTACCAGTGCTTTAAAACAAAGCAAAGAAACAAACAAAAAAAATCTATAGAGCAACAAAATTAATTCATTTCATCCCCCCTCCAAGCCTCGCTTCTTTATCCTCTATAGACGTATTTTAAGTAAGCTAAGGGATTCATTTTAGTTTAAGGTCTGCTGCAATGTACCCTATTGTCTACTTAAGTTCATTCTGCTGCCATTTTGCCAGCTTAAACTAATGGTTGAGCAGCTTCCCTCTCAGACACTTTCCCCATTTTAGAAGCAGGAAGTTCATTTTGCTAGCATGCTGCAAAGCTACCTGAAATGGCAACGATGGCCAGGAAGTAGGTCAGTTTGCAGAAAGTCTTACTTTCATGCTTCTGCAAATGAACATTCTGCCACCGTGCTGACACTACTTTGAAACAAAACAACTCTAAAACCCAACAGCGATTCAAATGCTTGACATTTAGAATTACTCTGCAGCCCGTTTCCTGCACTCCACTCCTGATTTCAACAGTTTGACTTAGATGCTTTGTATTTTATTGCTCCACAAGAGAGGAAGGGCTAGGGATACTTTATAAAAATGAACACTGTTGACTTGCAGTGTTTGCTTTGTTTATGGCTGGTTTTGTGATAATGCTTGATTGAAATGTGGAGTCCTTTCTGTGTTGATTTAATTTTGTTCATCCTTCCAAGTGGAAGAATTTGTGGAAGACTGTAAAAAGCCCTCCTGTAATACTTGTTTTTTTCACAAGTATATGTTTATGAGAACCCATTGATCTAAAAGTCAATCTATTAAAACAGTGGTCCCTTTTATGAGGGTTCCATGTACAGTACAATTCTGCAGCCACAACATTTTTGCATAAATTTATAAGATACTATATTTTATGGCTTTTTAGGGGCTTTATTTTTCTGTATGTTGAAGCACCTTATAAAAGCGCATCTGTTCATCTGGGGAGTTAATTTGCAGGAGGTATCCTAGTGCAATCCTCCCACTGAGAGGCACCATGGCATGAAGTGGTACATATTTGTAAGTGCTTTAGCACAGCGATATGCCTGTACTAGTGCTTACACTTGCGCTTTCTCAGAAAAGCACACGGTGTCATTTCAGAAGGCTTTCAGCCATTTAGGGCTGGCTCTCAGCAAAGTCCACAGAGGATATAAAGCAGCAGTGTCCCTCTTAATTACTGCTAGGTTATCTTCATCACCATCCAGACTTCTGATAGTGAAATCTAACAAGATTATGGCAGCAATGTGTCCTAATTACAGTTCTTTAAATAGTGAAAATTTTCAAACAGTAGGAGCTGCATTTTTAGGATTGCTGTATACTTACCAACCTTATCTAAAAGCAGAAAATTAGGAGAAAATGGTTTGACATTCTGTACTGTACCAATTACACAAGTTACTGACTTTTTAGTTTTTCATTTGTATTGCACAGTTAGTTCAGGCATAAAGAATGTATATATATTTTTTGAAATAGATGCTAATTTGGAAGACCATCTATTTTTATCTGAAGCTCAATCCAGTTCAGGCAGAGTTGTTACTACTGTTAGAATAAGGCAATATACTCTTTGTTTGGAAAGGTGTTTATTTCCTTTCATGACTTGCTTTAAATCATTATGTGACAAACAATACAAACAACAATTTCTAATTAAAACAGGGAAGACTGTTGAGAGAAGCAAGTTATTTCCAGCTCTGGCAATAATTCAGCTGAAGCAGTTGGCTATATACACACTCCTGTGTTTTACTGCTCAAAATGAGAAGCAGAAAAAGTAATCAGAGTTGTAATGAGCACTGTTCTGCAGTCATCTTCAATAAACATCTAGTTGAGCAAGAAAGGCTTATTGCACAGCTTTGTTAGCTGTACTTATTGGAAGAAATGTGACATTTTTATTATTCTAAGAGAGAGGTTTAATTTTGTGACATTTCCTGTTTCAAGTCTTCCAAGATAATTCTATTCCCTTTGGTCCTGTAAAAAACATAAAATATTTTATTATGAAAACCATAAACTTCGTAGTTTCAACAGAATCAGTACCTAGACCACCTAAATTCTAACAATGCAAGACATGTATATTGGATTTCAGAACACAATGCAGCTTTATTACTTTTAGAAGAGAATGGGGTTTTGTTTTCCAGCTTCAAAGTTTGCAGACATTGAGGTATTTTCCTTACAGTTGGCCTTTTCAGTTATTTATTGTATCACTTTCAGTTCCACATGCCTGAATTCTTCCACCACTCTGACAGTTCATGGCAGGACTACAGTAGTTTCCAATGAAATACTACTTCAAGATGAGAGGAGTAACATGCCACAGAATGGCACAGGTGGTGGGTCTACTGCCCAGGGTTAGAAGTGACATGGGCAGCATTAGAGGATCAAGAAAGAAAAAACAAACAAACAAACAAACAAAAAAAACCCACCAAAAACACCTGCTGAAATTTGGATGGCTTCATTTGGAGGCTGCATCTGATGTCTCTGGTTCATTTTGGCACTTCCCATCACCTCCCCCATTCTGTCAGTTCCCAGCTTTTACTTTCTATCTTCATACCACCTTCTGCACTCCAAGCACATCAGTGGCTTTTCAAAGTCCATGAGGCACAATTAACTCTGGAAGCAGTCCCATGGCAGTTGATGTAATTGGTTTACTGCTCCATTTCTAGAGGTATCAACCGCTTATCCTTCACACGCTGTTTGCTGTGAAGCAATGGCATCTCCTTCAGCCAGTCATCAGCATCAAACAAGCTGCATCACAGGGAATCACAGTGTCCTGCAATATATGTCGGACACTGGTTAGCTACGTGGTTGTACTGCAGGTTACCATCTAGTTTCAGTGTCACTTTTACCACAGTGGTTTCTTATTCTTTATATACCTTGCCATTTAGGTTTCTGATTACTAGCAAGGATCAGGAAAAAACGTTGTTTAGGAATGTCACCAGAAAGAGCAGCTAGCCAGCATTCGTATTCTTTAAATAGGTTAGTACTGTGCAAGTTGAACAGTTCACATTTTTACAGGCGCCCATGTGAAGTTTGCACATCTTCCTGAGTACATTTGGAATTATGCTGCTTGGTTACACTGAAAAGAATCTGGTCTTATGAGACTATTTTTATTTTGAAAATGCGTGCTTCAATTTCTCCCTAAATCCAGCACTTCCTATCACTGTCAGCATTGGTTTTGTTGGTGAATTGCTTCAGTGTAGGTTGCAGTATGTATGAACTCAGTAAATTATCTTTTGTCTTTAGTTCAATTACTTTTCTGCTTCATTGTAGGTGCGTATAGCTGCAAAATTCATCACTCATGCACCCCCTGGAGAATTCAATGAAGTATTCAATGGTAAGTAAATACAGAAAAATGATCGGTGGTGTTTTCTTCATGTTTCATCTATTATACGAGCCTAAGGCTGTGTCACAATATACTGTTTTTTAAGTTTAAGTGGTGAGAGAAAAGCATGCTGTCATTCTGTGACTACATATGCTTAATAAAATGATTTAACCATTTTAATGTTTGCATTTGTAGAGTTGAAAATGAAATGCATAAAGAGAAACATTTGATCAAAAAATGCAATAACCTACCTGAATTCTCTCTTCTCCAGATGTCCGGTTATTGCTCAACAATGATAATCTTCTCAGGGAAGGAGCAGCACAGTAAGTATTGATACTTCAAACAAGTCAAATTACCATCAGAAGTGTATATGTTTTCTTACACCCATCATTGTGTCATGCATGCAAGCCATTTGTTGTATTGAGAGCAATCTTCTGTAATTCCTTATCCCCCCCAACAAAATACATAATGAAAGGCATGGGTGATTCTTATTAAAAGCCTCAAATTAGAATTTGTGCTGTAGAGGCCATATAAAACTGACAGGAAGGCACTCTGCCAAAAGGTTTAACTCTGCAACAGCAGGAATGTCTGATCTTGTTGAAGCATGATTTGTAAAGCAAGTGAAGCCTGAAATACTGAGTAATCCTTAGCTGATGATTAGAAAAAGAACTGCTCTCAAAAAAAAAAAAAGCTTTCAAAATACCTTGTTTACTTGCACAGTTTCATCAGAAGGTGCTTAAAGGTTATGCATACAAGCTTTTTGATGCTAAGATTTTACTTCAAGCTAGGTGACATGTCAGTCAGCAGGTCTTTACGTAAGAAAATTGTTATAAATATTAGACTACTCATTTGTTTACGTTACTGCTGTCCGAATTGTAGCTGGGGTGTTCCTGTTTTGCCTTGCCTTGCTCATATTCCCCCAGGCTGCCTGCTGTTCTACTTTTGAACTCTGTACTTTCCTGGGCATCACTAAATAAACCTGGGTTTATTTAGACCTGGGGTTTTATAGCTATCGTCAATAAAAGGTATTAAAAAAATCCTTAAAGAGTGCTTATGTGTATTATTTGCCAAATCAAGTTGAAATTTTCTGTAATGTAAATCACACCATATACTTATTCTTGAGTCAAAATAAATGTGCATGTACAGCTAAAGTTCATGTTCTTTTAATTCTTAACAGTGCATTTGCACAGTATAACATGGATCAGTTCACTCCGGTGAAGATAGAAGGGTATGATGATCA
>JANHGO010000042.1:15541914-15561758 GCA_024606505.1 Aquila spilogaster | reverse complement strand
AGATTTAATAGTTCTTAGTTTTATTGTTATAAATCTGATCACTTTACTTTCCAAAAGCCATGAATGAAACTGTGATATGATGTGGTCTATTTCATATGCCTTACCCTCCCAAATTATTCTCCCTGAGCACCTCTCTCAGCCCTTGAACCAACTGAAGCAAGCAATTTCTGAACCAGGTATGAAAGCAGTGAGGTATGCGTTAGTAATTTTCGCCAGTGGATGAGAAATGTAACAGAGTCTTTCTTATTGCTGCTTTCCTTCATTTTGCAATAGCTTGAAATGTGGTAACCACCACTCATTGTGAAAATTCTGCTTCATGTGGCAATGAATCAATGAAATGAATCAAATTCAAATGAACAGGCTGCCCAGAGAGCTGTGGTGCCCCATCCCTGGGGGTGCTCAAGGCCAGGTTGGATGGGGCCCTGGGTGGCCTGAGTTGGTGGGGGGCAATCAGCCCACAACAGGTTCCCTGGATGAGCTTTACGGTCTCTTCTAACCCAAGCCATTCTGTGTTTCTATGGTAGTATTTTGGGTACCCTTTTAAAGATATTTTCTCCATTTACCTCCATGCTCTGTTTGACTTAAGTCAAAAACTGGCATAAATTGAGACTTAACGCTTCTCAATGTGATGTTGGTTTTAATAATTAAATACACAAAAAGCTGTTTAATTTCAAGTGTATTTCAGATCTTATGTCAACCAGTAGTACATCAGGTGCCAAGATTTTCAAACAATAAGACATTTTGTATTTTCAGATTTTAGATTTGTATCGTAGCAGAAGGAATTTTAACAAATGCTAATCATGTTTTAAAAATACATTTTGTTTATAATATACTCTTTATTTTCCCAATAAGCTGTCAGGAACATATTCCTTTGGAGGCAGAATACATCCTTTAGACAGCACTCTCAGACATAGAGGTTTTGGGTGGTTCTGTGTGGAGCCAGGAGTTGGACTCAGTGATCCTTGTGGGTCCCTTCCAGCTCGGGATATTCTGTTCTAGGAGCTGAGGGAAGGAGCACTTGTTGCCAGGAAGTACAGGTCCCGTGGATGCCTTTTGAAGGTGCTGGGCAGGGCTGAAGTGCTGAGTTCCTGCAGCAGGGATGCAGCGGAAGTCTGGAGGAAAAGCAGCTATGGAGATAACGGCAGCAGTGACAACCAGAAGAGGTGGGATCGGGCTCAGCTCAAAGACGACCCATCGGCTGAAGCAGACATCTGTTTCCGTGGAAAGAGTCATCTGTCGCTGTGATGAGCCCGTTTCCCTCCTTGCCTTGGGGGCAGCTGGGAGGAGGGGAAGGAGGGATGGAGGTGGCCAGCGTGCTGCTGCTCAGGCCTGGCTGTGCCTGGACTGCAGGCAGAGGACCTCCGGGTGGTGGGCTGGGGGCATGGATCCCGGCACCTGTCACCTCTGCTGTGGGCAGCCCTGCTTTGCTTCAGGGCCACACCCTTCACAAAAGCACGAGCATCCCCAGACGCACCCGAGCTCCTGATGTGCTGCCAAGGGTTCCTGCCAGGCTCTGCTTCCATCGTGTGCGAGCACCAGGGCAGCCTGGAGAGTAAACAATATCCTTTAATAGGAACACCGGGCAGCTGCTTCTCGTGCGGGCAGAAGCATTCCCCATTCAGAGCTTGCATGCGGGAAGCAGGAAAGCAGAAGGGGAAGCGAAATGCCCTGATTTGGAAGTCTCTAGTAGAAAGGTGGCTGTTCCGTGTGCCAGGGCCAAGGGAGATATTTTTATTCAGCGGGAAGTATTCCATGTCTGCTCAGTGTAGAGGCTCCAGCCCACGCTCCCTGCCCTCAGTGAACGTGACCATGACCTATGACAGGCTCAGGAGCTGCTGCCAGCTCCTCGGGGCCTCTGTGTGGGGCTGGGGCTGCAGCCCTCTGCCCATTGCCCACCCCATGTCCTGAGGCCTAACCCGCTCTCTGCAGCCAACCCCATTTTCCGAGGCCTAACTTGCTCCCTGCACCCAGCAGGGCCAGGAAGGGAGATGCCAAAGTGTGAACAGACATCCAAGCAGCAAAAACGGTGAAGCGAGGGTGGGGGTGGGGGACATCACTCCTGTTTCTATGAGAACAAGAGAAAGAAGAAGAGGGGGATCCTGGCTCCAGCTGTAGGTTTCCTACTGCACTGTTACCCGCTGATGGGCTCTCTCCTTGGCTCGTTTCTGCTTTTTCCCCCTTTTCTTATGGGGGCTGTTCTTGCTGGAGCTGCTGCTGCTGGTACCCAAGCACCAGGAGTCCCAAAGCCCAAAGAAGGCAAAGCTTTGAGGGCAAAGCACCTGCAGCTGGGGTTTGGGAGATGGCCTGCTCCAGGGCTGTAGTCACTAAGGTTGGAAAAGCCCACTTAGATCACCTAGTCCAACCATCAACCCATCATCACCATGCCCACTAAATGTGTCCCTCAGTGCTGCATCTTCCACTTCGGTGCTGTTTGGCTGAAGCAAAGGTTTGCTCCTAGCTGGGCTGCAGGGTGATGTCCACGTCAGTGCCATCCCCACCCCGGTGGGAGGTGACCTTTGGGGGACCGGGGTCTGCAGGCTGGGGGGAGCAGGTAGACCACCAGGCTCTTCACCTCCCGTGCTGTGCGTTATACAGACTGACTTCTCAGCCCCTGGGAGACGTTCTGCAGGCAGTTTTTTTATTTCTGAAGGGCAGGCAGCAGGGAGAGGAAAGGTTGAGCTCCCTTGGGAACTCTGCACTTTATTTTTACTTCTGTTTTTGTTTCTTTAATCTTGAGGAAGGAACAGACTAAAAAGGGCAGAAATCAAAAAATGCAGCTCGTTGGGACGAAAGTGTGCGGCTGAAACCTCTGCCCGGGGTTGTGAGTGAGTTTGTGCACGAGAGACGCTCAGCTCGGGAGCACTCTCCATGTCAAACCAGGACTTCATTTCATTTTACCTGTGTTTCTTCTGGAGGAGTGAGCAGAGTGATGCTCCCCTCCCAAGGTGAGCGGGGAGGCAGGGGACCACATCCAGGAGTGAACTGCTGAGGGCTATGATGTGCCGAGCTCCAAGATCAGTGCTTCGCTTATTGGGATTTCTTCTAAGCTCAGTATTAACCTGTGTTGAACAGCACACGCGGAAGTGAGGGTTAACCAAGGCTGAGGGTGGGGGCTTATGTGTGCGAGGGTGGTGGGACTGACGGGGCTGCATGCGGCAGTGTTCCCCTTTGACAGAGCCTAGCAGGTATTTCTTTGCATCCCACCAGCAGCCACAAAGTGTTTTATCCCACTTCTGGTGTTATGAATGAACCTTTTTAGTAACTATTCCCATGCTCAGCCAAATAGCTCTTGGTTTTATAAACGCATTTCATTGCTTTCTGTATCTTCTTGATGTGTGTAATGCAAAATCCTTTTAGGTAAATTAATGTGTGTTTTCAGTGATCCCTTCTCAAGGTTAGCATTAATTTAATGTGAATGATAGGAGCTGAAAGGCCCATCAGTAGGGCCTTTTGAACAAATCTAGGTGATGGCTCTCTGGAGGAGCTGTTTGTGGTGGAGACTTCACTGTGGAGCTACATGGTAAGAAAACCCTCAATTTAGCCACGCCAAGGGCAAACAGAATGGAGATGGGGGTAGAGAGAAGGAGAGTGCACAGGTACGGCAGGAAGTGATGGCTGAGTGTGATGCGCTAACTGTGGACACGTGTCACTGCTGTTTTTAACGCTGATTATATAAAAGTATTTGGAAAAGGCACTCGGGCCATCTGCTGCCCTGTGCCTCTCCAGGGGCTCCAGCTGACCGCCCGCTCGCTGTCCTCTCATCACCACTGCCCCAGGGCCAGGGTCTCGATTCCGTGTCAGAAAAGCAGACTTCACCTTCTGTCTGCTTTTAAAAACTGCAAAGAGCAGTGTGCAGTTGGGGAGAGCTTTGCTTGAGGATACTGCCCTGCTGCAGCTTTGCAGCCTGTCATCATCCCCATCACCCTGGTGTCCAAGCAGTGGTGTTTTTCTCCATGACACTCTGCTCCCCAGTACTGCCATCACGGGTATCCCACATCTGCAGGAGTCACCGAGAGCCTGGGACCAGTCAGAGAATCACTTGAGTTGGAAGCGACCTTTAAAGGTCATCTGGTGCAACGCCTCTGCAGTGAGCTGCTAGAGAAGCAGAGCCCCTTGCAGGGCTCAGGCCAGGACGGGCACAAGCTGCTGCAGTCCCTGGCAGGCAGCTCTCCCCGTGCTCAGCAGCACAGGCTCCATCCTGCTGACCGGTCTCTTTGCAAACCACAGGGCTCATTGCAGGAACAAATAAAGAAAGACATGCACCAAAAAAAGACCAAACCAAACCGAGTGCCAGAAAACATGTAGCTCGCGGCTCACTGTTGGTCACATCCCAGAGGCAGAGGGATGGAAACAGGGTGCTCGGAAGCGAGATGCTCGGTGATGCTCTGCCTTAAAAAAAGGCTTATAAAAACAAAAGAAGCCCGCTCTTACTCTCCCGTGGTGAGGAGCAGACTCTCTGGGGCCATGGGTGTTTGTGCCCGTCGCAATCCTCTTCCCGTGCAGGTTCCCACGGGTATCTCTGCAGTCAGCTTTCCCCGGACAAGTCCCAACTCGGAGGCAGTTGCACAGCAGTGATCTGACCCAATGCCGTCCCTCTGCGAGGATGTCCCGCTGGTGTCCATCCCGCATCATGGGAGGGCTCAGCTGGCTGTGCCGACAGCCCCAGCCACCATTTGCCATGGCTTTGGGATCTCTGAGCGCCCAGGATGCTCAGAACAGGAGGGAAACAAACACGGGTTTCTGGGTAGGTCACATTTGCTCACCTCCCGGGGTCTCACGCGTTCCTGAGTGATCCAGGCAAGTTTCGCTGTGCTGAAACCTTTGATTTTCGATAATAAAAAAAAGCACCACCTCAGTGTTTCCATTTGTCTGAGGACCCATTTCACTGCTGCTGAGCACAGGACATTTTGCCATCTGAAATTCTATATACATCCACGTATACATGCATATATAATATATGGTACCTCAAGCTCTTGGGCACTGCTTAGAAGAAGAAAGCAAACACCTGTGTAGGTTTGGATACCTGTTTTTACCCTGTCTGCTAAATGCAGCTTTTCCATTAATTGCTCATTCCAGCCTGAGTCCTCGCTGCCTATTTACCTATCAGAACCACTCTGTGGGTGCAACAGATACGTTTTCCCACCTGATGGGGAGAGGGTTTGGAGAGACAGGCACTCGTTCCCATCAGTGTCACCATGACTTGGGCTGTGGGGTGCCTTCCTGCATCGTGGGGCTTGGCTCTCTCTTCCCTGGGATGAATAACAGCGCACTAAGCCCTGGGTTGGCAGAGATATCCACGTGGAGGGTGCGTCCATCAATAGCAACTGGGATTTTTGAGGAAAGGGGAGGGCAGAGCAGCCAGAGGAACGCGGAGAAGCCACAGGAGCCTCTCGGCTGCTGCTTGGGCAAAAAGCAAAGCGAGATGAAAAGGCTGTGATGCCATCTCTATTCCCAGCAGCGTGCCCTGCCCACCACACCACCACATTTTTGTGTGGGTGGAGCAAAATCAGTCCAACGCTCCCACTTGAGTTATTCCATGTTGTGCAAAATATGGGAACACTCATCCAAGTGTTGGACGCAGGCTGAGCCGCGACGGCCCTGCCTGCCAGGTGGGTGTCGGAGCCATTAGGCAATAGCACCCTCCTTTTCCTTCTGGGCAAAACGGGAAGCTGGAGGCGAGCATTGCCCTGGTTTGGGCTGTGGATAGGACACAGTCAGCAGGTGAAGGCACCGGGCCCCAGGCCTTGTTTTCGGGACAGAGAGGAGCCACCCTGTTTGGGCAGCTCACTGTGGGATGTTGGGGCCTCTTGCAGCTTGTGGCCCTATTCCACTCTCAGCTGCCACCCCAGGGAGGCTGTGGCAGGGCTGGGAGCTTCCTGCCCCATGGCACCATGCCTGGGATCGACATCACGTCCCCATCCCCCAAGTGGCTTAGCCCACAAGTGGATAAAACACCATGAATAATTTCCCAGTAAATGGCATAAAAATGATAAAAGAAGTGTTTATGGGCTGCCTGCTGCCAGTAAGTGTAACGTGAGAAGTAAATGGCTTCTCAGAGCTCAGTTCCCTGGGCAAGGAGCTGGGAAGGCAGCAGGCAGCTGCAGGGGCTCTTAGGGGGAGGCAGGAGCATCTGGATGAAGAAGGGGATTAAAAGGAAGAAATTCCCCTTGAAAACACCATAAAGCCAGTGCGTGTTGAGACTGGAGAACACATCAAGTTGTGCAACAGGGCAACACAACCGGCACTGTGTTACAGCCAACAGACCCCCATCTGCGCTGGTACATGGTGGGATGACAGGTGCCTCTGCCAGCATAATTAAGGGCAGCTCCCTGCACCAAGCACACCAGCCACTGCTGCCTGCACCCTGCTCCCCCCAGGACAAGTCCACTGCCTCCCTGACACGGGGCACAATGAAGTGCTGCTGTGTTCTTGGCACTGCGCCCTGACAGCTTCAGGACAAGGGGGTGGAAAGTTTAATTCTCTCTCGAGCATAGGTTTTTAGCAAGCACCAACCAGAGCAGGACATCGCGTCCAGCCTTCCACCGTGTCAGGTTTGGGTCCAGTCACTTGCTGCAAGCTGAAACAAAAGCATGGTCTTGTTCCTCTTAGCAGTGATAGGAGGGAACACAGCTAAGGTGGTGGGTGGGAAAGAAAATCAATTTAAAAAGCAGCATTTTCCGGTTGGATGCAGGCATTAAGGACTAGTTTGCCATTCCCACCGTTTGTCAGCTTGCTGTGGGTCCTGCCTCATGCTGCTAAAACCAGCTGAACAGATGCAGCTCTGATAGGCAAAGGGCATAAGAGAAACAAGATGCATAGGCAGAGACATAGCCTTATTAGTGCAGCCAACATAACTAAAAAGAAATAAATAAGTTTTCAGGCACCTCCTTACATTGGATAATTGCTGACTGCAGTAACAACGATGTCTGGAAGAGAGACATCACTAAATTAGTGCTCTCTGATTACAAGATGCAATACCAGCTGTTTGCATGGTGTCCAGAACAATGACACGAAGCACAACAAAATCTGAAGGGTACATAACTCATCAGCTCCTTCTGGCACCGTTTCCCCCCACAGCTCTCACAAGCCTCCTCGCCCCCATCCAGCTAAACTGAATAATGTACAGAGCCACATTTCAAAGAAGTCTCATCTGAGATGTTCTCTCAGCCTTCAGCTTATCCCAACTGCAGCCATCACTTGAACTCAGTGACAGCATGCAATCACAGCCTTGGAAACATCACAGCTTCTACAAAAGAAAGCTTCAGTTATCTACATGATGCTATATAAAGCTGCATGCTGCAGAGCTATGCATCAACCTTTCATCACGTTCCCTCTATAAAACCCGGGTTTTAGCAGTGGGGAGAGCTGCTGAGCAGGTGTTAACTGCTTCCCAGGTTGCACGAGCTGCAAAAGGTGTTGTTACTAAGGGTCCAACACTGCTTGCTTCTGGAAAAAAAGGGGCTCTTGCAGATTCATAAGGTGAAACTTCCCCACAGCAAGCATACATGTACAAATTACAGTCATTCTGGAGAACAGATCTACTTGATGCAACAGTATAAGCTCACAACCCAAGAACAGCCTGAGTCTGCAAGCCAGACCAGGGCTGGAAAAAAAAATTGGTACATTCTATCTGACTGTGTTGTTCAATGTTAGGTTCATAGGGCAAGTGGGGCACAGAGCACCAAGAGTAAGCTGAGTAAAGCAGTAGTTATGACACTTCCCTGTAACTGACTTGTAGCCCCCATCTCTGCCCCAGCTAAACCCAAAGAGCTTAGTTGGAAGCATTGTTTTAGCCTAAGCTCTGCTCTACCCCCACTAGAGCCAGTTAGTTGCTTACTCTTACCCTCCGCACATCCACAGACACGAGGACGTGATTTTTTCCTTAAACTAGCATAGCGTAGGTATTATTATGAGCTGAAGTCTGACCTCAGAGCTTTGCCCTACAGCATGAGGAAGACACAGCTCTGAACAGCAGCCCTTTGTACCCAGATCCCCTCCCTTGCAGGAGTCAGTCTGGCTTGCCCTACTCCACATAATGACAGTTTACACTCATCGTGAGCAGATGCATAAGCTGAAGCCTTCAAGGTAGGGCAGGTTTAAAGTGACTCACGTTTAGCACCAGTTCTCAGGTTTACAGCAGCTACAATTATGTTTAAGGCTTGCTTTTGACACTGCTCTAAGCACACTTCTAACTCCAACAAGTAGACTACAGCAGCACAGCCAGGATGATATGCTAACACATAAAACCAAGCAGTTCAGCTAACCAGGAACAGCAAGTCACTTTAACCTCAAAGACATTCAGTTATCACACCTAAGACATGTCAGGCCAAAACAACTGTTTATTTCATTTTCAACAACATTTCAGCCATCAAAAAATAAACTCTAACACAGATGGATGGAAGACTTCTCTACAGTGTAACTAAGTGGGCTCTGACCCAAGGGGTTTGAAATTGGAGTGACATTTTATTATTCATCCAATAAGTTAGGAAGCATGAGAATAAAGTGCTTTATTTCTGAGCTGGCATGAGGTCATCGATGGACTGGCCTTTTTCAAGGCGTTTTTCCATTTCAATGAGCAGCTTCACACCATCTACCACCATCTGCACCAGCTCTACCTCAGAGAAGCCAAGACGATCAGCATTGGAGACATCAAACACCCCTCCGACTGCAGCTGTATCCACACCACCTGGAGCAAGAGATTTAATTAGTACACTGACCACTGCCTGAGCCAGTAAGTCTACCTTTCTGCCCTCACCAGAAAGAGGTGGGAGCATGGAAAGACAGTTCTCTACAAGTTGCCACCACCTCCTCTTCCCTTCAGGGAGATAAAGCTGAATATGATGAAACATGAACCACTTTTTTAATTCTTTTAACCCATGAGTAATCTAATCTGCACTCAGAAGTACCTGCTGTAGCTATATCCTAGCCAGAAGTTAAAAATCAGAAATGCCATCCCTGATTACAACAGGCCCACTAGGTTCACACCTTATCTGGTGCTCAGAACACCACATGGAAAGATACGTCTAGGAACACTCAGAAGCTGGATATAATAAAGCTTAAGCAAAGTACCAGCATCTCCACCTCTTCCAAGTTACACTTTTAAGGCTTGGTTCTTTGCATGTGCTTTAGAAGGATCCCTTCTGGATGGTCTGTCAGGCACTGTCAGCATGAACCAAGATGAACTTCGGCTGTAGCCAGGCTCTCACTGCTGTCTGGTCAGAGGCAGCCTGACTGGGGCATCACTGTATCACTACCTCTCACCTGTGCCTCGTTTCTGCAGCCGAAGCCTCTTGAGGACTTCTCCAAACTTCTCATGCTTCCCAAGGTTTGGTAGTTTGATGTGCACACCAGCACGGAGTCCTGTTCCAAGGTTGGATGGGCAGGTCAGGATGTAGCCCAAGTGTGGGTTCCACATGAACTCGTAGTTTTTGGACTTGAAGAGAGTTTCTATCTATAAATAGAGAGAATGGATGTTTAGAGATCGTTCTCTGCCTGAATGATGTAGGCCATCCATTAAGTGCTCATTTACTGCTTCAGTTGCATAGCAACAGCCATAACAGTTTGAGCAGCTATTTAAGTCAGTTACATAGGCCCCCTCCATTTGTAGAAGAGGGTCACCAATGAGGGGCTTTTTAAGGCCTTAATCTTGCTCCCAGCAGCAAGGCAGCCTAAGTTCAAGCTACACTACAAAGCCTGAAGTTGCTATCTACTGGGAAGCTTGATTTAGTAAATGTCAGACTGGTGTATCTCTTAGGATTAGGGAAGGGGCTGGTAAAGCACAATCTGATACCAAGACCAGAAGCTGAGAAAAGCATGCAGCCTAGAAACTTCTGTCCAGTGTCACCCATCCACAATTAAACAATTTTCCCTCCCACCCAGGGTCTCTAAATGCTGTGATTTATAAAACTATGTAGAGATCCTGTAAGTACAGTTTGATAAGGGTGTCACATTAGAGGATTTATTCCAGATTCCATAGTCATAATGCTTTGCCAGTACAGGCATTTCAGAGCCCTCTCAGCTGAGGATCTCATCAGGATGTTCCCAGAGACCCAAACTATGAAGAAGCACTCCGCAGAACAAAGGAGAAGGATGTCACCTCCTGTGTGCATGCTCCCAGCCTGGAAGAGCTTGTATGGTCAGCTCTAACCAGATTAATATTTAGACCCAGAGCTCAAGCAGTATTTGATTTACCTGTGTTAGCCCTGTACAGAAGCGAGTAAACACTTCCTTCATGTTGCCACCTTTCTGCATGGAAATAACCCTGAGGTGATCCTCCTCATTGATCCAAACAAGGAAGGTCTTGTTGTCATTGTGCCTATGAAGACAAGACAAACTTGTTGTCTCACTTGACATTTTCCAGTCAGATATAGTAGCACCAAGTTACTCACTGCTGTAGCTTACAAGAGGCTTATTTAATTGCTTCTTCATAGAAATTCATCTTACTGTTCTCCATCCAAGCACTAACAAAGTTTATACTTTTACCCTACTCTTTTCAAGAGGTATTTGGAAGTGGCCTGTATCTATACATATCAGAAAGTAATAGCATGACAGTAACCAGTGTTAGAGCATCAAAACTTAAGAGTTCATTGATTTCTCACCTCATTTATGTTCTGAGTCTACACATTTAGGAGATCTAATCCGTTCAGAGTTTGCAGAAGGGCAATTAATATAGGCATTGAAGCAGACCCATAGACAGGTGTTCACTCAGATACCACATTGACAGTGAATAACCAGAACTTGATGAGAATTATCACATTGTTAGGCTGCCCTCCATACCTTGTAAGAGAACTAAGGTGAGTTTCCACTACTCATTTAGATCTGAGGCTCTTCAGAGATACCATAAAAACCTCTGAGTACCAAAGACCCCTTTGTACTAGCTTGCAGCTGGTCAACATGTATCACTCTGATGATTTCTCAGCTTGATTATGATCAAGAATTAAGTAGTACCTGATGAAAGTTATTTACACAGACTGAGACTATACACTTCAAACCTGTACATTAGCCATGCTCAGATGACAGCACTATCTAACACTGGCAATCTGCAGGTAGATGATGCAATCTTAAAGGTGACCTACAGAAACAAAGTACACTTCCTCTGCATATATTGAAGCAGCTACAATAATAAGCTTGAAGTATTCCAGCTAAGAACTAACCCTTGGCTTATAGGGGAGCAAGTTAATTATGCTGCAGAAGCTCCTGAGATGCAGTTTTACGTAGGTGACCTACATGTGACAAGCAGAATCCTTCTACTCTACACTCCTGCATCAGTCAACTGATGCCACTGAGTCTCTGGGGGGGCAAAAATATCACTAATAAGGTAACACCATATTAGTCTGGCATCAGTGAGTTTCTGCAAGCAAAAGCAATGAGATTACAAAGGAGCAACTATGCATCTGGTATCAAGACTCAGCTAAGCCCATGCCATGGTTTGTTACCTTAGTTACTCTAAACTCATGGTACAAGAGCTGAATGCAGTGGAATGTTAACTCTCTTAGAAGTGATCGACTCTCCTAAGTTGCTCTAGTTATTGCTTGGGGCTTCACAAACCTGTGCTGGATAGACAGGCTCCGGCAACAGGCCAGCCAAGCTGGCTTGTTTCTACCAGCCCTGTGTAGCACACACTAACACCTGGGGCAAGTTCTGCTTTCAGATAAAACTTCCCCAGGGGATACCACACAAAAGTTCCTCATTAGATTCAGTAGCATAAGTTCACAACGTGCTGTTCTGTCCAACAGTATCAGCCACAAACAAAATCTCAAGATTTTTTTTTTTTTTGCCCGGATTTCATGCAGCTCTCCCTTCTGGGCATATACTCACCAGATACCCCTGGCATCAGGCCAATCTCGTGCCATCCCAGATGCCAGCAGAAGAGGAGAAACGGGTTTGTCAAACAAGAAGTGATCGTCAATCAGCTGCTGCTGCTCTGCATCGGTCATGTTCCTCAGGGCATAGTACTTCCCCTTGAGATCACCTCCCAGACTGCCCAGAGCTGAAAGAGAGGCACTTTCAGGATGGGAGCAGACTACAAACATTCCCAGAACTTTAGAGACTGCATTCAAACTATCTGCTGTTGTTGGTTCCTCCCTTGCTTTCATCTGTAATGGCAATGACTTTGCGTGGCATTACAGAACTTAGTACTGTATCAGATGATTTGTATGCACCTTCCAGGCAGAAACGAGCAGTCTTTGTTCCCTTACATACAGTATGGGAACGTTACTGCTGCTTAACTGTAGAAGTAGAGTGCTTTCTCCCAAGGAGAATCAAGGTCACAAATACAAGCAGCATTCTAGTCAAGGACTGTTACCCTGCCCTTGGGAAGTTTTGGAACAGCGACAGGATAGCACCTTGAGAAAGTATCGTTTCCTCTCACTTAAAGCAGGTGGGAGGCAACAGAAAGAACTGTAGCTGAGGAGTTCCACTGAGAACTAGAGCTCACTCAGAGCAGGACTACACCTCTAAGCAAGCTGAATGTTAATGAAAGTCTATTAAAAGAAGCCACAAAATACTGCAATCATGACTCAAGCCCTAGGGTTGCTCCATACCTATTACATCTCAGGTTTGAGCTGTGATGAACCAACCACTTTCCCCACACACAGAAAGAAGCTTTCAAGATCAGCAAAGGTCAACTTAACACAGTCCAACTTCCCTGACATGCGCTCCTGCTCTGAGTTACGAACTGCAATGCTGATGCAACCCTAATCCAAACTGCCTTTTTCAGGGAAGGCTCCACATTTGAGTTAAGCCTTGAGGAAGGCAGCTTCTGCCAACTGCCTCCGTTCTCCAACTGCACAGAGCACCTCTTTGCCTAGACAAGGTCAGCAGTTTCTCCTCATTTCCTGATTCTCACTTTACCTTCAACAGAGAGCTTTTCAATAGCCCGTCTCTCTCCTCTGCTGCAATGAGGGGGAAGACAGAATCCGCGGATGCTCCTGCCAGTTCTCACACGAGAGCTCAGCACATAATTAGGATCCAAGTCATCACCACCCTACAAGATCAGAAAATTAGTCAGTACTGCCTTGCTGCTAAGATGCTTATCCTAAATACACACAGGTCCTATGCACTTGTATTTGAGATGGACTAGCTGGCCTGTAATATGATGCACTTCAGGACCATTTTTCCCAGCTTTCCAACAAGTACGAGAGTAACAAACTCCTTGTTTAGAGGCTAAGACTAGGGCTACTAAGAATGCTAAGAATGTGCTAGAAGATAGGAATACCATCAATTTTTACACGCATCTCAGACCCAGATCTGGGCTTCTGTTGCTCCTTTTGCTTTGCAATCTCGATGTATCAACATGAGACAAACCCTTGTTTGGGTAGGCATTTACTCTTGCAAATGAGAATTACTCATTATCGTCAAAGTGTTTTAATTTTTGAGATGTCCTATGGCTAGCCAACCAAGATAGCAGTTGGGATTCCTAGAGACCGCAATAACATCTGAAATCTGTAAGATGGGTAGAAACCTCTACTTCCAGCCATAACGATGGCTATTCTATAACATGAGACCACTGGCTGATTTTTAGCATACAACATCATACAGTAGGAAGAGTTAAAGTTTCTAGCAGCCCTGGGACTGGGTTATTTCACACAACTAGCACAGCCCAAAGAAATACATGCTTAACGTGTTTGGCATGACTTACATTGCAGCAGCACATGAAGCAAGTCCTGCTTGTCAGCTGCCTGGTTCTACCCAGTTACTGACATCCTACTGCAGCAGGCTCTTAAGTAAGACTGTGCTGGGCACAGTGCCTGTCAGCCTGTGCACGGTGAAACCCAGAGGACGGAGCCTGAGCAATCACTTTAGGCAACCACTAGCAGCCTTCCCCAGGCCTCAGATCAGTGGTTATCAGTAACTGAACAAAAATTTGTACCTGCAGGTTATCGGCATTCAGGTCGGTCTTGTGCTCATCAGTTGGTTTGTAGCCACCGTGCCTGTCCTCAATAACTGGATCAAAGAGTTCCTTAAACACCTCATAGGATTCTTCATCGCCAGCTACGCAGCCTACTGTCATAATGAAGGGGTGGCCTGGAGTGGTAACAAAGGCAGAAGAGCTAAGTTGGGTGACGCTCGGCCATACTCCAGCACAGCACTAACCAGGCAAGTTTCTTTGCAGCAGATCTAGTCACTTAGAAATGCACTTACTTAAGAGCATTTGGGAGACCCTACATTTTACATTTCATCCAGTTAGTCAAATGCAGCGCTATGGGAAACCATAGCAGTTGCCATTAAGCCACACTCTTGTCAAGCTTTGGTTTAGGGCAATTTTGCACAGCACATCCAATTTTACTAGCTAATGCAAACCCATAGACAGAACTACACTTAAAACAACCATGCTTTGCTGTGAGCAAGCATGCATCGCTTTGTTCGCTCTGCTACAGACAGAACTGCATTTTCATAGTCTGCTCATAAACACCACCTCCACGAGCTTAGCTTAAGTCACCATACTGAAAAGCACCGGTTACTTCAGCTGGCTCCCACAGAATATCTCAGCGCATTTTACCGGGATTATCAACCCCAGTCTGAATGACATCATCCAGGGTGAAGCCACTGGGCGTGACTCTGTCTCTCAGTTTCTTGTACAAATCCAGGGTTAGCACTTTGGCCATGTGGTTGTTGTGGGTGCTCAGGTCCGGGTACTCCTCATCGGGAGGCAGCCTCTGATTATTTAGTTGGGCCATTTTGATATTGCTAGAGTAAAAATAAATACTGTAATGTTAACACGTATATGCATCTGCTCCCCCTTTTTTTTCATAGAAGTGCTACAGAACATCACATAACCACACTGGAATAGGACGAGCTCGGAACAGCCGGGTAAGCCCACACAGCTCAGAGAATTTTTTTTTCCCCCGGTTGCATAAAAATTAGAACACATTTGGGTGTTTGCTTTTTTTCTGGTTCGGATTTGAAGTATTTAGCAGAGCAGTTACATAATGGGAGCGCCTGGGAATTGCTGTGTCAGATTGCAGCGAGGAGCACGGCTCGACAAATCGCGGCCTCCTCAGCACAGCCGTCCCTCAGTGCGTGCGGGGTTTGCCGTCAAGGAGCACTTCCAGGAAGGAGGGGGAGCAGAGCGCTCTGCAGTCCTAACGGTTCCGCAGTTACCTGGGTTGTCAACCCCGGTCTGGATGACATCATCCAGCGTAAATCCACTGGAAGTCTGCCTGTCCCTCAACTTCTTGTACAGGTCCAGGGTCAGCACCTTGGCCATGTGATTGTTGTGCACGCTCAGGTCGGGGAACTCATCATCAGCAGAGTACTTCATCTTCAGGAGATTGTGGCTGTTTGAGAAGGGCATGGCTGTCCCTACCGCAGTCACTGGGGGAAGAGAGGGAAGCCTATCAGCGGGGGCCCGGGGGAGGCAGCCAGGCACTAGGCAAGGTCACCTTGGCTTCACTTCCACCCGCGCCTTCTGCACCTTCGTCGCCACAGCACCTTCCTCAAGGCCAGGCGAGGAAAGGGGGAAAAAAAAAAAAGAAAAAAAAGAAACTTTTTCCACCTCCGCAAGCCCGGCCCCATCCTTCAGCATCCCGGCCCGGACGCTACGGGGCTCGGTCGGGACGCAGGGAGGCGGCCAAGGCGGCGGGGCAGCCCCGGCGAAGCCTCGCGGGGCGGCCGTTGGGAAGCGCCGCGACCGGTGCCGGTACCGGCAGCGCCGCGCTGGGGACCGGGGCGAGCGGGCAGCACAGACCGAGCCGTCACACAACGGACGGCTCCCTCAGGGGACGCGGCTGGGGCGAGCGTATGTAACTACCCTGCTAAATACCGGGGTAAGCTGCTTTCAGAACGGGGCTCCGGCTCAAGCTGCGGCCGCACCCGGTACGCACCTGCCCCCCGCCGCCCCGCCGCATCCCGCTCCCCCCGCCGCTTTCCCGGCCGGACCGGCTCCAACCCACACCATTCAAAATACATTTTTCTTATAAAAGTTAAATCGCTTGCTTCTTCTTTCCTTTAAGCTGCAGGCGGCTCGGCTGCCCCGGGACTTACCGAGGGCTCCGCAGCCAACGCAAGGACCTCCGCGCCCGCTCCGCACCCACCCGCTGCCCAAGCCGGAGTGGAGCCCCGACTCTACCGCCGCGCCCCTTTTATATAGAGCGCGACCCGCCGCCCCATTGGCTGCTATTTATAGCCCATTCATTCCATTGGTCGAGCAGCCGGGGGGCGGAGCCAACGGCCCCTCCTGGCCGGTGAAGGCGTGCCGCCATTTTGCGCGGCGGTTGGGCCGCCGGTGGCGTTGGGCTCGCTGCCTGCCGCGGGGCGCGAGCCGTGGCCGCGCTGACCTCGTGAACGCAGGCACGGACGTACATGCGTCCCAGCGGCCGCCGGAATATGGGGGCGCCGTTCGGTACCAAGGCGGCCGCACGCGGCTTTTTGCCTTCACCCTCGCTGGCTGGCTCCTTTTACCTCAGTTTTGAACATAGGTTTATTGTGCAACGTACAGAAGGTCTCGTTTTGTCGTGCGCAGAGAAAGTGCCTGAACTTTACTGAAGAGGGGCTGATTTCCCCGTGGTACAGGAGCAGAAGGGCATCTGACCCATCTGAAACTCACATTCAGGCAGTGGTGACTGCTGCTGTGCAGGGCTCGTCCCAAAGCTCTAACACAGCCCAGAATTCAACATTGCAGATATGAAGTGAATGACAATCCTGAGTTGCCCTTCACCTTCACGTAACGGACTCTTTCTCTGCAGTGCCTTTCTCTCATAGTTCATCCCCACACCCGGATCGTGCATTTAACAGCACCGAGTTGTGTCAGAGATGGACACAAACTTCCCCGTCGCGCTTCTTCCAGCACCACAACCAGTGCCCTCAGCACCAGGGCAACGCTGACACAGCTTTAGGAAAAAACAAATACACAGGAAAGCATTGCGAGCTAAAAAGCATAGACTGCCTCAAATAAAAACGCACCTTGTTTGGCTGCCACCCAGGTTCCCTGTTATCCCTGGCAGAGTGAGAGCACACGGATCTGCAGAAGTCGGGGGCTCAGCGTGTGTGCAAGTCTGGTCTCTTATCTCCGGGATCAAAGAACAAATCCTCTCTAAGTCCCCTCTGCCTTTTTAACCTCACAGAATCTTCCCCTGTGTTTCACTAGTTTCACGCAATGCTCGTTCTTCAGGACAGTGTAAGCTGCAGGTAAAGCCCTCCTATGCAAGTACTCAGTGAATGTAAGTGTCAAATCATACCCAGAGCCCTCAAAATGCATGTCATGTTCCTGGATGAGCTGAGCTGCAACACTTCTTCTTTTTGCCAAGTTCTAGTTGTCTTTTTTTTTTCTTTTTTAATGTAAAACACTCATCAGAGTTATTTTTAATGTAGAACAATACAAATAATACTAAGAACATACTGTAACATTACAAGCTTATTTTCTGGTGTTTTTCTTCACCCAGAATAAAGCATACCGAAGAGGTACTGAAGGCTCCTTCTGTCTCATTGGATAATTTATTGCCACACGCACAAGAAGCAGCTGTTATTAGATTTGTGGAGATTATAGATTTATAGTTTATACATTTGTGGAGTTACCTCAAGAACCAAAATCCAAGGGCTCACTTCTGTGCACTGGAGACACTCTCTCCCTCCCCATCCTGCAGAGCAGGGAACACCAGTTGTTACAGTAGTTATGAGCCGGTTGTGTTCTCAATGTGCCATTCATTACGGCACTTCCAACACCTCTCCTTCACACAGCTTTAGTCTGAAAGAAGACACGGAAAGAGAGCAGAGCCATGGTGGGAACACAATCAAAATACACCCAATGAACTTGTTCCATGAACACTGCACCCTCTACACCCTTTTTCTCACCGTTACTTGACAAATTTATAATACGCACTAAGTCAGAAGTGGCTCTCAGCTCACATTTTGAGATCTGCTGAAAGCTGTGTGCAAACTGGATCCTACCTTCGTTACGGCGTCCCATCCCTGCTTCCCTAGTGGCTTAATTATAAATGCTGTGTGGTGTGTCAACAGCCTCTGATCAACTGCTTTATCAAGCTCATCTGCTGAGAGAATACTTTCCTTGGATCAGCCTGTATTGCCTGTTAGTCTGTGATAAAGGCATCAACAAGTACTTCCCAAGCTGGGACGATATCGTAGTGCATACCGACTTGTAAACTATGATGCAGTTTGGCATTACAGGCTGGAAAGGTGGGGTGATTACTCCAGAGATCTCCATGCTGAGCTTCAACAATGAAGAATTAAGGGAAGTTAATAATGGGCCGTACAGCGAACACTTCCTAAGAGGCTTAATTATAAATGTTGTGCAGTGTACAACTGCAAGGAGATATGTGTTAGTTAGGGAGTGTGTCTTCTGAAGTTACTCACGTGACAGCAAGATGAACCTGAAGAACTGGGGGTAAACGTCCTGAAAATCTAGGACATTTCCAAATCAGGAAATAGCAAAAGAAAAGTTTACTACGTATAACCACATTGCTTCCAATGCCTTACTGACCAAACAGCAATTGAAAATGAAACAGAACACTCATGCACCAACCGATGAAAGGAACTGGTTGTAGCTGCATCTGCTTAACTTCCCGAACAAAGATTTTCTTCCCGTTTATTGCTCTATGTACATGTGCCTAGTTATTATCCTTTTCACATCACTTGAGCTTCCCGTCGAAAATTACGATCATTTGCAGTAAGCTGAGTGCTGTGAAGATAAGGAGCTGTTCTCGGTCTTATATACAGTCAGGCCCACAGTCATCTGAGCAGGGAAAGAAAGGACACAAGAATGTAAACGATGGCAAATGACATGAAAAATGACACAAAAAAACAAGGTAGGTGCAGATATAAAGGCAGAGTAGAGCTGTGATTGCCAGTCAGAAAAACAGCTGAGTAGGAGTCTGCAGTTTAAGAAACCTCTGAAACTGCATACATTATGTTTAGATTAGACGGAGGAGAGTTTCATAACTACATAACAAAGAGTTCTGCAATTATGATACGGGCGGGTCAACAGCGTTAACATGAAAATGTTCTCACTGAAGATAATGGGCAGTTTTCCCTTCACTGTTGACGAAATCACACTGATAAAAAAAACACTGATAAAAACGGTCACCTGCACGGCTCTCAGTGAGGCATGCATTGATGGCGTTCTAAATTGTGGGGCAATGACTGCTTCTCCACTCCTGTGCACCGCAAGGCACTGGTGAACGCGGCAGCGAACGGAGAATTATCTGACTGAGACGGAACGTTACCTGTGCGTCCGAGGTGACTCACACTGCTGTGCCCGCGCCCTCCCATGCCAGGTGGCCTGGGCTTGTTGCGAGCAGCAGATGAGGCGATATCCTCCTCCTGTGCATCTCCTGACTCCATCCCCGCGCCACAGGGGCACCTCCGGCTCTCCACATCAGCGCAATCCTAAACACGAGACACAAGTAGGAGTCAGAACCGTGCTATTTGGGGTTTTGATAACGATTCCGCTTCTCCTGAGCCCACGCTTTGCTGTGGGTTTCTCCTCCAGCCTCCAGAAACCGGCACGAGGAGGTCGGTTGGCCTCGAGCTGCCTCTCCCCGGGCTCGGCAGGGGGAATAGCTGGAACGTTCTGGAAGCCGCCTGCACGGAGGCTTGGGCGGCAAAGGCACGGCCGCTGCTCCGGGAAGGGGCTTCTCTCCCGTAGGACGGAGCCGTCGGTTGCCCACGTGTGACGAGCATGAGAATCCCCTCCCGGGTTCACGGCTAACTGCGCCCGAGGAGGTGCTCGGAGGGAAGAAGCCGTTGCTGGAACGGCTGCCCAAGCACCCACCACCCGTAGGGACCTCTGCTTTCACCGTAGGCAGGGACCGGTTGCACGGCCCTCGCCCCCCACGCGGGAGCCACCGGGCCACCCGGGCCGGGCACGAGCGGCGACGACCGGCCGCTCC
>JANHGO010000042.1:15492105-15541814 GCA_024606505.1 Aquila spilogaster | reverse complement strand
AAGAGCAGCAACAGCTTTCAGGGCCTGCACCTTCCTTGTGGGAGCAGGAGCCGGACGTTTGCCTTTCCGGAAAGAGGTTCTGCCGAGGACGAGCGCCATGAGATGTTCCGTCTCTGGGAAAGCACCTGGCGGGGGGGGACGGGACCCGCCGCGCCCCGGCCCGACGGAGGGATCGCGCCCGGCGCCCTCCGCACCCGCGGAGCCCCGGCTGCTCCCCACCGCCCCCGACTTGGGAGCGAAGGGGTGGGAAGCATCCAACAAGCCATTATACAACAGACGGCTCCCTCGGGGGACCTGGCTGGGGCGAGCATATGTAACTACCCTGCTAAATACCGGGTTAATCTGGTTTTAGAGCGGGGCCCGCTCCAGCCGGGGGCAAGCCCGGTAAGCACCTGCGCCGCGCCCCGCTGGAGCTCCGCGCCACGTCCCCCGCTCCGGCTGCACGCCGGGCGCCCCTGTCCTGCGCTGCCCCCCGCCGCGCCCGCAGCCCCGCTCCCCCTCCTCAGCCGGACCGGCTCCACCCCACACAGCGCAAAAAAAAAAGAAAAGAAAAAAAAAAAAAATCTTATTTTAAAGCTGCAGGACTGCTCGGCTGCCCCGGGACTTACCGAGGGCTCCGCAGCCAAAGCAAGGACCTGCCCGCCCGCTCAGCGCCCCTCTGCTGCCCCAGTCGGAGTGGAGCCCCAGCAGCCGTGCCGCGCCTCTTTTATATAGAGCGCGACCCGCCGTTCCATTGGCCGCTATTTATAGCCCATTCATTCCATTGGGCCAGGCGCGGGAGGGCGGGGCGAGCGCCCTGTCGCTGGCCGGGCCCAGGCTTGCCGCCATTTCGTTTGGCCTCGGGGAGGCAGGGCGGTGGGACTCCGCCGGGGCTGCCCCCCGCAGCGGAGAGGCAACGGCGGCCTTGGTGACTTCATTAAACACGTACACGAGTGCGGAATCCATCTCCGCCTTCCATCGGCCAAGGGTTGTCCGCAGGTGGCGGTGCGGTTGCACGCCGACACGGGCACATGGCGTGTCGCCGTTTGAGGCTTCACACCTTGAGGATTCAGTAATGCTGTAACATTCCATCATCCTAAAAATAAGGGCTTTGTAGTGTCAGGACTGGCACGCCCTGAGTAGCGTGAGTGATTAACTCCCCCTGAGCGGGCTTGGCAGAAGCCACCGACATGGCTGTGGCTCTGGCGCTCAGCCCCCCGCGCCCGAGAGAGGCGGCCTCGTTCTGCAGGGGAAGGCACCTGCCGCCCGCCCTGCGCCTCGCCTCCAGCACCTGCGAAGCTGTGGGCTCATTTTACAGTTCAATCTGAAAGGAAGTAGGGTGGTTGTGTGAAGCACAGTGAGTCTCCTGCTCTTGTCATGTGCCAAAAAAAAAAAAAAAGTCTTAAGCTTTATTGGAGAGTGGCTGATTTCCCGCTGAAGACAGATGCAGGAAGGCTGGGATTTGACCCATGTAAAGCTCACCTGAAATTCATGAAAATAGGGACTTCTGGTCTCTTTGTATGAATGAGCAGGGTTTGTCCCAAAGCTAAGATACAGCTGAGAATCCCGCTGTTTGCAGAAATAAATATACTAACAACGTGAATTACTATCTTGATCTTAATTTCACCTTTACATAATAGTTTCTTTATCTTTCTCTGACGTGTATTTCTCACAACAGAACCCACGTTTATCCTCCTGTCCAAACAGAGAGTGTACTTATCCATGCGAGTGCGGATCTGAGTCGCAGGGTTCCTTACTTTGACACGAGTTGTGAATGTCAGGAGACATCAGCTGAAGCTCTTTCCCCACCACAATTCTTTCAGAACCACAACCAGTACCCTCACCCTGACAACGAGAAGCATGTGCACTTTACAGAACTGCTTAGGATTTAAAAAAAAATATATACATATAGTGGAAATTATTACAAAATATAAAGCATAGACTGCTTCAAATAAAAATGCGTTCTGTTTGGCTACCATCCAGATTTTGGAGTTACTCCAGGTCTGATAGACTGAGATGCTGAGTATACAGATCTCCAGCAGAAGCCAAAGGGCTCGGCATCTGTGCAAGTCTGGTCTCTTATCTCCCGGATCAAAGAACAAATCCTCTCTCTAGGTCTCCTCTGCCTTTTTAACCTCACAGAATCTTCCCCAACGTTTTACTAGTTTCACACAATGTTCATGCTTCAGAATAGCGTAAATTGCAAATAATGCCATCGCTAAGCAAGTATTAAATGAATGTAAGTGTAAAATCATACCCAGAGTCTTCAAAATAAATGTAGTACTCCTGCATGACCTCAGTTGCAAACATAGTTCTGATTGTGGATTTTGTTGATGTAAAACACTCAGTTTTATTTTTAAATTAGAACAATAGAAGTAAAACTAAGCATTTTCTTACTTTACACCATATTTTTGTGGCATTTTTCTTCACAAAAAAAAGCATATCAGGGTAGGTAGTGAAGGCTACTTTTGGTTTATTCCATAATCTGTTGCCGCACAAACAGAGAAGCAATCAACTGTTCTGTACTATTAATTGTTCCATAGATTCATGGAGTCAAGGTCACCTCAAGAACCAAAATCCAAGGATCCACTTCTGTTCATTGGATATGCTCTTTCCCTCCCAGTCTTGCAGAACAGGGAATACCAGTCATTATTATAAGCTGGTAGTAGTCTCAATGTGCCATTCATTACAGCACTTCCAACACAAACAGACACCTCTTCTTCACAAAACTTCTCTCTGAAAAGACATGGAAAGAGTGTCACGGGTACAAAACAACCAAAATATATCCAATTTATGTGTTTAATAAATAGCGCACCCTCTACCCCCTTTTACTCACCACTATTTGACAAATTTCTAGCATGCAGTAAGTCAAAAGTGGCTATTACCTCACTGAGTTTTATTCAGACAGCATTTTAAGATTTGCTGAAAGCTGTGTATAAGTTGGATCCTACCTTTGTTACAGCATCCCATCCCAGCTTCCCTAGTGACTTAATTATAGATGCTGTGCCTTGTGTCAACAGCCTCTGATCAACCGTTTTATCTAGCTCATCTGCTGAGAGAATACTTTCTTTGGATAAGCCTGTATGGCCTGTTAGACTGTGATAAAGGCACCAATACTCACCTTCCGTGCTGGGATGACATCTTGGTGCATACTGACTTACATGCTACGTTGCCGTTCTGCAGCTCAGGATGGGAAGGTGGGTGATTACTCCAGAGATCTCTGCACTGAGCTTTAACAATGAAGAATTAAGGGAAGTTAATCATGGGCCATGCAGCTAACTTCCTAAGAGGCTTAATTATAAATGTTGTGCAGTGTACAACTGCAAGAGGAGATGGGTGTTAGCTAGTGAATGTGTCTTCTGAAACTACTCGCGTGAACATAAGATGAACCTGAAGAATTAGGGGATAAACATCTTGAAAATCTAGAAGAATATTCCAAATTAGGAAATAGCAAGAGAAAGTGGTTTGCTACGAACAACTGAATTGTTTCCAATTCCTAATTGACAACTAAACAGCACTTGAAAATTAAACATAACACTCATGTATCAGCAGATTAAAGAAATTGGTTATAGCTGCATCTGCTTAACTTCTCAAATGAAACTTCTTTTCCCATTTACATTTATTGCTTAAAATATATTTTCCTAGTTATTATCTTTGGTGTATTTTTTTCAAACTGCTTAGGCAGTCTGTTGAAAATTACTGATCATTTCCAGTGAGCTGAGTGCCTGTGGAAACTAGGAGTTGCTGAGCGTCTCGATCTTGCATACAGTTGGGCCCACAGTGATCAGAACAGCAGTTCATCATGGGAAAGAAAGGACATAAGAACATAAACAATGACAAATATAACCAATGACACTAAAAATGACAGAAAAAACCCCAAGGTAGATGCAAATATAAAGGCACAGTAGAGCCATGATTGCCAGTCAGAAAAACAGCTGAGTAGGAGTTCGCAGTTTAAGAAACCTCTGAAACTGCATACATTATGTTTAGATTAGATGGAGAAGAGTTTCATAACTAAATAACAAAGACTACTGCAATTATGATATGGGCAGGTCAATAGCACAACAAAAAATATGTTCTCACTTAAGGTAATGGGCAAAAAATTCCCTAATACTTGATGGAATCACATTCATTAAAAAAAAAATCTCAAACTGTCATCTAAACAGCACTCCATTATTGTGTTATTGATTGTGGAAGGATGACTTTTTCTCCACTATTGTGCATCACAGGTTACTGGTGAACGCAGCACCAGCACCGTACAGAGCGTTATCTGATTTAGCCGGAACGTTACCTGCACGTCCAGGGTGATTCACATGCTCTCTGCTATGCCCATACCCCTCCCATGCCAGGTGGCCTGGGCTTGTTGCAAACAGAAGATGAGGCGATACTCTCCTCCTTTGCTCCTCCTTGCCTCCTGACTACATCCCCCGTACCACTGGGGCACGCAGGGCTCTCCACATCACTTCAATCCTAAACACGAGACAGAAGTAGGAGTTAGTACCGTGCTATTTGGGGTTTAGATAACGATTCCGCTGCTTCTGAGCCCACATTGTGGTTTCTCCTACAGCCTTACGAAACTCATATGAAGAGCTTGGTTGGCCTTGAGCTGCCTTTCCCCCGAGGAGGCTGCCCTGGGGGGAGGGCAGGCAGAGATTTCTGGAAACCGCCTGCCTGGGTGCCGGAGGCGAGGCCTGGGTTCACTGATGGGAAAGGCAGAGACATTCCCTGGGGAAGGGGCTTCACCCTTGCTGCCGGTGACCCTCAAGTCTCCCCAAACACACATTTGATGGGAGACACATGAGTTCCCCTTGGGTTCACTGGCAACCCTCGCGGCCCGCCACAGCAACCCGCTGCCCCCTGCGACCCCTCGAGTTTCACCGAGAGGCACGCTGAACGGCAGATGCCCCTCTGCACCCTCACGGCCCCACAGCCGGCTGGGACCGCCACCCCTCGCCCAGGCGGGACCACCCCGGCCGGCTCGGAGAGGGCTTCCCGGGGGGCTGCCGTCGGTGACCGTCCCCCTCCTCAGGAACCCCGCAAGCAGCGCTGAGAGGACCGGAGGCTGGGTCGGGCAGCGGCTGAGGGGCCGGGCGCCTTGATCGGGCTGCGGGCGGTGGGGGCTGAGGGGCCTGGCGGCGGGAGCTGGGGCTGCCCGCGCCGGGCACGGGCGGCGGCGACGACTCCCCGGCTACCGGCAGGGCTGGCGGGGGCGGAGGCGGCGGGGAGGCGGGAGCGTCAGCAGCCTGCGACCGGGGCGGAAGGAGGCGCTGGGCGGGCACCGCGTGTGAGGAGAGCCAGGCCGGGCCTGCTGGCGGGGCTCAGCCCCGGAAGGTAACGGCTCCGGGGACGGGGCGAGCTGGTGGCTGCCGGGGGGACGCGAGGCCCTGAGGAGCGGCGGGGGCCCTGGGGCGAGTGCGCTGCCGCTCCATGCGGAGCCGCCGCCCGGGCCCGTCACGGGTTAATGCTGCTCTCTTGCAGGCTAATCCCTCCTCTGAGCTCGCCGGCAGGCTTTCTCCCCTTCCCTGCCTGGTCTGTGCTTTTAACCCCCACCCCAGCAAATACCGAATTAAATCAGTCAACCCTGGACACGGCCCCGGAGCAGCCATTAGGTTCCCGGGTCCGCTGCGACCGGCTCACGCTCTCCCAGGGCGCGGAACGGCGTTACCGCTCTCACGGCACGGGAGCCGGGCTGCGGCTGAGGGGGCGCGGGGAGAAACGGCCCCCGGGAGGGCGGGAGGCCCTGCGACCAGGGACGGCCTTTCTGCAACGGGTGGCCAGGGAGCGGATTCACCGGCCTTCCTCTTACCGGGGGGGGGGCTGCGCTGCCCGGGAGGTGAGACGGTCACGCCTGCCTCCGCCGCCGCCTCCTCCTCCGGAGGTTCCCCCTGCTGCCGTGTCGAGCAGCCAGGCATCTCGGAGAGGGAAGAGGCAGCTTGGTAGGTCTGTGTGGAAGCCAGTCAGGAGAGGGAGAGGTGTATCTGGGTTTGGTTGAAGGGAACACAGAATCACTTTAGGGGTTTAACTTGTGAGGCTGCAAGCGATCGCCTGGGTCATTGAGTTTGGGTCGCTGCAGTCAAGGGAAATGTAAAGTTGAGGCAAGCCCATTGAAAAGTCCTAACCCCTTGCCACAAGCCACTGCCTCACCTTCCCTTCTACTGCCACTCCACAGCACCATGTGGCAAAAGTAATACTGTACCAAGACATCTGCGTGCTACCCAGAGAGTAAAGGAGACGGAGGTGACACCAATGCAGGAGGCCCCGCATTGGTAGGGAATGGAAAATTATTGAAAATGAATGAAAATTAGTGCTTGTAGATCACCATGCTCCTTGTCATAGCAGGAGACAAAGAAACTACCAAAACTACTCACAGACCCCAAATTTAGTGGCGGGTACGATCTGAGCCCAAGAGATCTGTCACTTGGGATGTCAGCATACACTGTTGTGACAATTAGCTGTGCAAAGTGGAGCGGCTCGAAGGCAAAGAAACTGGAAGCCCGTTTGTGTAATCAAATGGAGAATAATTCTCTCCACATCCCTCCAGAAATGCTGCAGGAATGTTGCTTTTGCACATGGGTGTAACTACAGTCTAAATAATGTGAAAGAAATGGATTACAGTCGAGCTCCTTTCAAATGGTACTGTTCTAAGATCTGAAAACTGCATTGCATTAATAGTATCTAGAGTGAGAACTACAAGTGTCATTTATGAAAGATTAAGACATTAATATAATCAGAAGGTGCAAGCTATAAAACACGGTTGAGCATTTGTACTATCTCACAAAGTCCAGTATGTATATGTTTCTGAACTCATGGGATGCCCTTCTTACTATTTCACCATATGTCCAGACAGGCCTGTTCTGCTTTGGCATCTGAATACCTTATGCAATAAGCATGTCATAAGTTATGGAAGTTTTGGCCACAAGCACATCTGTTTATCAGTCTCAGTGACTGCAGTGGAAGAATTCTAAATCTAGCTGCTTAACAGCAAATTGAACCACAAAAAGTTCTGGTCAACAAAAAAAGACTAGAATTTGAGAACTAAAAGTTTTTAATGAAAACGATGAAGTAGGACCAAGCTATTACACACTCAGTACAAAAGCACTGGAATCAAGTCATTGTTCTGAAACTAAAAGTAACGCTGCTTTTAGTTCTGTAGTGGAAGAAGTACCAGAAATCTGACTTCCAGAGCCTTCTGTCATAGGCTTTAATTTCTAGTTTTGGGATTACCATTACTTCCTTCCATGAACTGATCAACCTGCAGCTTAGACAGTTAGCTGCCATATCTGAAACGCAATGCCAGGTTTCATTGTAAGCTGCCTTCTCATTTCTAGATCTTCTCAAAGGCAACAAAATTTAATTGTAGTTCTCCAAACAGCTCTGAGATCATGGGGCTAAAGTGATACAACTGTTCGCGTTAGTTTGCAGATGGTTGTTTACATTTAGTTGCAGCACAGATCACTTCCCGGACAATTACTTTGCACCCCCAATGGCATATTAAAGGCCACAATATTGTTCTTTTCCTTTTAGTTAGTCATATTTATGCATAAATTAATGCAGATACTACCTTTATCCTATCTCTAAACCTTCATTTGGAAGACCTTCAAGTAAACTTTTGTTAGTGGTCCTAATAACTAGTGATTGATATCCAGGCAAGTAACAGTTGTCTTATGTTGTAAGTCACCAAGGGATAAGCCAGCAGATGGAAATAAAAGTTACTACTTAACAACAATACTCTGAGAGCTTCTGAACTGGAATTGAACAGAGTGCTGAAATTGATACTACCTTGCAAGTTTTGAGTAAATTATAATTTATTTCCTAAATTTTCTTTAAAATGTACCATAAAATGGGAAAAATACGGGTTATATTAAAATCTGTGGGATCTTTCCATTGATTTTAATTGGATCAGCAGTGCAGTGGCAGGGAGGTCCCTGAACTTCATGGAGTTCTCTTGCTAACATCTTATTTGCACAGTATGGTTTTGTTCTGTATTGGGGAAAATAGAATTACTTGGGTTTATGTTTGTAGTTTCAGCTCCATTGTGATCCTGCAAAACTCTCTTGGCATATTTATTCTCTTCTAGGTGACAACCACCAGCCAACTACAAGACTGTCACAATGAGTTTTGTTGAATATGGAGATACGATAAAGGATGGTGACACAGCTATTGTGTTCTTGGGCCATGAATCCATGTTTCCTGTGAAAGTCCAGCATGGCACTGTAACTCAGACTAAGTATGGGGTCATCAGGCATTCCACAGACCTCATAGGCAAGAAGTATGGCTCCAAAGTGACCTGCAGTAAAGGAGGGTGGGTGTTCATTCTTCATCCAACTCCAGAACTGTGGACTATGAATCTTCCGCACAGAACACAGATTCTGTATTCCACTGACATCTCTATAATCACCATGATGTTAGAACTGAAGCCAGGCTCCATAGTATGTGAATCAGGTAATAATTAATATGTTGAAATCCTTTATTAAGAACTAACACCAACACTTTAATGAAAAAACAGGCTTATCTTTATATTTTGCAAAAGGTCTCTTTTTTTTTCCATTGTGATATAATTTTCCCAGTCTACACATTGAGTAATTCTATTTCATGTGCACGTGTTATCAGCTGCTGTTTCTTCAACAAGTGATGTTACCTCAGTATGCTGGCCTTATGTACGGGTATACCTTTGAGTATGTGTTTGATTAATTTTCTTAGAATAAATATATAAGCATTTTTCTTTCCCTTTTCTAAAACTGTTGTTAAGTACTTAAAAAATATTTTTAAATACATGATTTGAATCAAAGTTCAGGCTTTGAATTTGCAGTTTCAGAGAACAGAGTTGAGATCACCCAGTGAAAGAGACTGTGATGATAGGATGTTGAGCTAATAAGGGAAATAAATTGGCAGTATTTATATAATGTGATACCATATAAGTACATGTATTGCATCTTTCTCTTCCAAAGTCTGATCCACTTGTAGCACTGCAACTGCGTGTAAAATCACTGTAGCTGGATAATACAATGGATGATGTGTTCATCACAGGGCTGTGTTTTGTTTCTAAACTTGGTTTAATTTATTACGGCTTCCATGATTTTGCTTAATTTGCAAGTGAGGAAATTTTATATTAATAGATATTTTCCTGGTTAAATACAGTTTATAGTAATACCTGCATGACTTTATTACTACAGGCAGTATGAGGCTTGCTTGATTTGAGTGCATCTCTGTAGTTTGGAAAAATATGAACTGAGGTAGTTTGTCCTTGTTTTTTTCTGGTTGTTTCCTTTGAGTCTTTTTATGAAGCAGTTTCATACACTTCCCTCTCAAGCATAGATACAACAAAGGATCAGCATGACAGGATTGTGCTGCACTGCATTTTCTTGCATTAAACATTTCCTGTTCCCACCCAAGCGTAATTTTGGACACCTTTTCAAGCCTAATGACCACTTTCCAACACAACTGAAACACCACTTATCTTTGCATCCAATTGCACCCATTAAGAAGGAGGTGGTATATGGAGCTGGTTGCTGTATAGCAGCACTTGAAACAGGCAAAGCCATATGCAGAAACCTCTGGTACTGCTAAAATGGTTGGGTCCTATGAGTTTATAGTTTGGTTTGTAGGACAATCAGGCATTTTTAGGGTTGTCATGGGAAGTAGCAGTATTGATCATTGGGGAGCTCTTCACATCTTCCCCTCCCTGCTATGTTTAGACAGAATGGGAAAAATAAACACAGCTAATTATTCAGGGTGAGGGAGGTTTGAATTGCTCCATGTTCTGTCTCACTTGGAATAGGCGAATGTTAAAGTACAGAGCTGCACATATGTTTTCAGTAACGTAAAAGGTACCTAGAGAGGGTGAAAATGTTTGAAAGTTCATTTATCTAAACAGCTAAGAAATGGAAACACTTGATGAGATAACCTATTCAGATTCCCAAAAATGTTGTGAGTCAAAAGTCATAGCCACAAACAATCCTTTTTGCTAATGGGAAACTGTCCCCAGGTTTATTATAATGCCTATGCTGTCAAAGTATTATAACTTCAGCTTTCCGGGAAAAGTGAACAGTTTTACTACTATAGTTTTGCTTGTATTGCTTGAAAGATTCACTGTGCTTGAAAGATTCATTCTGCAAATGTGCTTGCAACTGACCAGAAGTGGTGATTTGAATTAAAAATTTTACAGTTATTGACAACTGGAGCCTCCAATGTGATGATGTAACCTACTTTGGTGCCATCCTAAATTAGACAGTATTCAGTGATCCAAAATCATTAGTTCTAGATTAACCTTGTGTGGCCCAGACAGAACCAGCCCAATGGCGATTAATAGAAACAAGACAGGAAATCTGGTCTAGCAATGACATTTGAGTCTGCTTCCTACTGGTGCTGGTTTTAGATGTATTTTGAGCGTTAATTAGCATGGAGGTCTGCCTTTTTTATTGTTTGAAATTGAACTGATATAGATAGTTGCTGTACGGACTGGCAAAGTAGGCACTGTAAACAGGCCAGGCTCTCTTCCTCTTGTCTTACTAATTAGACTGTGGAAGAGTACCGTGCATTTACCCAGTGTAAGCAAGCAGAATGTATGAAGAAAGGATTGATAAAGTGAGATGAAATACCCTCTGTGTCATGTTGTAATGCTGTGAATATGAGTGTAAATGATCTTTTGTGTGTGATAAGAAAAATTCAGTAGAATAACCAGAAGGCTTAATTTTATATCAATTGAATTATGCAGTTTAAATTGATTAGTCATGATTTGTCATAAATGATACAAACATATTAATACAGTTTTTACTATTTTTAATCATCTTTAATAAATACATAAAGAGCAAGCTTGTCAGCAGTGCATGCATAATTAAAATGATCCAAGCATGCTCTATTGAGGCTATAAGGGAACTCGGCATCTGCCTTTTGTTTCATGATGGAGGTGTAGGAATATGATCCTTTTTCTTTCTTCTGCTAATTTCTAATTTATAAAGGTATGTTGAGATTTAAAAACTGTTAGCACCGTTCCTGGAGCTAAGATCTCTTGAAAGCACTGGTCCCTGGTCTGAGGAATTCCCCACTCTGATAGTCTTTAACAGCTGAGTCTTTCCAGAATTAAAGGATACTTGAGATAGCTGCTAAAATACCTTCTGTGGGTGGCCTGGTAGTGTGAAACTTTAATTCGTCAGGTAACTCGGATCCCGTTTGCATTCATTGCACGTGCAGCCACTGTCTAGATGAAGGCATGAGCTGAATCTTTTTTTGTGTGTGGCTACACTCTCCAACACTAATCTTGATGTCAGCTTCCCAGGCAAGGCTATTTTCAGTCCAGTGATTACAGCTGCCTGTAGTAAAACAACTCCATTTGACAACAAATATTGAGTTTTTTACATTTATTTTTATACTACATATGAACCAATATGAAACCTTCCAAATATTTTTTCCAATCAAAAGAGTGTGGAACCCTTTGTTTTTAATTCCCAGTCCCCACATATCGAGGCTGTTTTACTGTCCTCTCTCCCTGGTGAGACCTGAACAAGTGTCTGTCCTAACCCTCTAAATTGCTCAGGGAATGCAGTACAGCACTGTGAAACCTCGTTTAATCTGATAAATCTCAGAAATATTTTGGCTTCGATGGAGCATTGTATTTAGACAAAATGTAATTTAGTCAAAAGTATTCTAACCACCATCCCAGTGATCCTTCAGCAACCAACAAAATCAGACTCACATGAGCAAAAATGTTAATTGGATTTTTCGTTTCCCTTCAGCTAAATCCCAAATTAAAAATTGCTAAACCCTGTTCATTGCCACACAGCAATGGGTTTCTGAGCCCACAGACTGGATTTCTGAAGACTGAGAACAGTATTCTGGGTTCTCATGGTTTCTCTGTGGAGGAGTAATGAGAGCTGCTGGCCGGCCTTACACTAGAGCTTCTCAAAAATAATTATGAAATTTTCAAACTCACAGCCTGGCTATAGATTTTGTTAAGAGTACACTCATAAAAAAATAATGAGGACTTAATGATTAATGGATACTCAATAAATGATTAATAGTTTATTGTGGAGTCCCAGCAAGTCAGCTGTATACTTATGACTCTTCCGAAGCGCTTATAGACTTTTGACAAATACTGCTCATGTCTTTACAGTTTTTGTGGCATAAGTATATGTAAACTGTTTGCAGCTCTATCTTTAGTGTAAAATACAGACCAAAGTTTCTAAGTATTAATTTGATTTTGGAATGTGCTCATACTAATTAAGTCAATGTTTTATGATGTCTCCCTTATCTACCTCTTAGCAGCTGTTCAGGTTAGAGTGTGGGAAGAATTTGAAAACCTGATCCTTGTATAGCACCTTTTGAAGTATAAGAAGGGCCTCATCAGTACAAACATCAGAGAGCATAGTATTCTCTTGACATACCAAACAACTCAACCAAAACTGTGGCCACATGAGGCATCCCTCTAATGTATTCAGACTTGTGGCTGACCTGCAGCTGATGAGGAATGCTGTTCCTACCCTAAAGCATTTGTTTCCAGACCTTCTGGACTCACTTTCATCTTATCATTTCACTTGACCGCCACGCGCATTTCTCATGCAGCTCTGAACTTAACAATATTATGTCCGTTTGCAGAAGAGTCCTCCCTAAAGAACTCTGACTCTTGAATCTCTAAGGAAAAATTCTTTTCAGTTTTCACATTCCCATTCCTTTTGTAGGCAGTGCCAATCTTGAAAACTTCCCTGCTATCCTTCCCCCAACTCCGCAGTCTGCTCAGTGTGCAGTGGCCCTCTCTGACTTGCAGGCTGCTGCCTAAAATGTCTATTTCAGCATGGTGTCCACAACAGATAGGCAGGAGAAAGAGCTAATCTTCTGTAAAGGGAGCTTCTTGATCTGCTGTTTCCTCTTTCAGCTGCCAGCTCATCTCCTTGAAGCTCTTTCCCTCCCTGTCCTCCTCCCTCTCTTTGTCCCTGCTTTTGCTGTGTCTCACCTCTGCCACCATGATTTGTGCCCTTGACTATCTTCACAGTAAGATCTTAGGGTTAGTTTCCATCAGATGCTTAGTATCTCTTAATATATTTGCTAAGAATTATTTTCCTGTTACATAAACTTGTCATGTACAGTGAGCAGTCTTTCTCTGTTCAGTGTTTCTTGACAGATAGTAGCTGTGGAGTTATTAGCTCTGTCTAAAGATTAATTTTCCTTTGGTTTTGAGGCTCCTTCCGTTCTCGTGGCTGACTCATGACCTGCCTTACTATTTGCTAGGTCTAAGTGGCGTAGCTAGGAGACAAATACAGCAACACTGTCATTGTTTTGTTGTATTTGCTCATTTTAGAATATCTTAGGTAGCCAAATTTTGCAGCAGAAACTTCAGTTCTATTAAAATGTTATTAGATACTGTATTGACCCAGTATTAAGTAATATTCCTTATACTTTTTCACTTTTCCTCTTTTCAAGCAATATGAACCTATGTATGCACTTAAGCTTCTTCAGCTTTATTCCAAAATGCATTTGCTTATGCACTGCTGTAAATATCTATAGGTCCTAAATCACAATTTGTAGTTCCTTTTTTAAAAAGAAGCAGCCATGATGAGAAATTTTTAGGGAAGACAAGCCAAGCGATAGCCTGCAATGAGGAAATATAGTGGAATGCAGAATCAGGTCACTTATGTTTATAGCATGGGTGGGATTCCAGGAGGTTAGACAGATAGGCTTTGCAAGAAGAAAACCAGACTAAACAGAAAACTGTAAAAATATACTCTCTTACTTGGTTATCAGTCAAGTGCTATGCTAGATATTGTGGTAACACTCGTGTTTCTTTTGACAGTGTTCTGATGTGTATCTATACTGTGTTGAAATAGCACACGTTATTTTTGAACAGCTCAGATGTTGTCCACTGCAGCTTTGAAAAGGTGAGAAATGATCTTAATGTGGACATTGTCTCAAGATGGCTGAAGTGTGTGGAGGCTTCTCTGTGGAAAACCTGTCACTTGAATAAGCAGAGAGTGAGAAGAACAGATCTGTTTGAGGTCAGGAGAATGATCAGGGAGTTCATCTGATCAATACTTACTTGTCTACAAATCAGAAGGAGGTATCAGTAAGTGGTGAGCTAGAGTGTTTCATCTAGGTGTTGACTTCTTAAGATTGAGATCCCTCTAAAACTGCAGTGTTTTCCTTGTCTTGGGAGAGGGCAGAAACACTCCCCTGAGCTTAAATGTATCAGAGAAGAACAGAGTGTGCTTGAGCTCAGGAAGAAGGGAAGGATACTACATCCGTCTGCAGGGCCATTAGCCAACTAACTCGTGGTTTTAACACAGGATCTCAATTCATGCCTTTGGACTGAGATGGACCACTTTCTTAGTCTACATGCTGATCCCCTACACGGTGCCTCCTCCTCAGATTTTGAGCTTTGAGTATGGCATACTGGGGACCCTGTGGTGTCTTATTAAATGCCTTCAACACAGATGTCTGCTTTTTGACTAAGATGTTTAAGATCACAGAGTAGTCAATGTAAAAGAGCATCATATTTTCCAAAGGCATTAGCAATGACCTAAGTGCTCACCTAAGTGAGCTCTAAAAACAGCAGCAGTAGTGTTAAGAATGTCTTCAGTACAGTTTGAATTATCGTCGTTTTACCTCTCTTCTATAGGCTCCATGATTAATACGCTCTAGTTAAATGGGCATTGTCTTGTGGTAAAGAGCAAATAGTTTCTAAGGCTATTTATAGTGCAAGCTGTCAGAAAGGCAAGCGTCCTGGTATAAAAATTATAAACTGTATTTGTTCTAGAAGTTGTCTTACCTTCCGCTTTCTTGGTCAAACCAGGAACATAGGCATTTCACCACACCTGTATGAGAATGAAAATCTATTGAAGTCCATCCAGTTCTTAACTTGCCTCTTCTGATACAAAATAGTCATTTTTGAGCATTCAGTTTTTTGGTTCATTGCTATACAGGTAATTCAGCTGTGATATTTCAGGTTTGGTAGCATTCTAGTTCATGTCTTCAGTAGTACTCCTTGCGTTTTGCTGCTTTCCTGACTGATTCTGTATCATGCTAAGGATACCTTTCATTGCCCAAGGAAACCTGAATCTGACTAGAACTTATTCCAAACTGGTGCCTAAGACTCTTTGAGTCGTATTTTGCCAAATACTGCTTTTCCCAGTAGTGATCTTGAAATAAGAACAAAGAGGAATTGAAAAGGAATTGAGAAGGTGGTAGGAGGGCTCAAGTGTTGACTGTTGCAGATTTGCAGGGGAGAGGGCGAATGTAAACATTCATCTCCCTTTCTACAACATCAGAGAAACATAAGGTTGAACCCCTGCCTTTTGTAGACAGTGCTGCTGGGGCTTCAGGGGTTGTGTTGAGTATGGACTCATGCTGAACTGCCAGACCCTCATATTCTTAATGAATTACATCAAGCGTGCTGAACTATCAGGCACATGAGAGTTGAGGGTCATCATTTCACAGGACTGAGTTCAGAATCTGTCATCTCTTCAAGGATAGATTTTACAATGGTGCACGGTTCATAACCATCTTTGTTTCTTGCAGTTTTGAGAGTGTTGTCACGGAGAAGGCAGGCAACATCTTCAGAAATACTCTCATTAATGATGTTAGTGTGATAGAATTTGATATGTTAAAATGTGATACATATGTATTATTCTCATGTTTGTGGTAGCCAGTCAACAATAAATAATTCCTGGCAACCTTGTTTAACAAAAGCTCAGTCTGTAATACGCCTGCAAGTGGTGACTTCCAACATCCTGGTTTTAGTTCAGGATTTGGCTTGGAGTGTTTGTGAATAAAAAAAAAAGAGTACAAGAAAAGAAGCCAAAAATACTTAATGGGTTTTCCTAGGAAGAAGACAAACAGTATCTTCTGTGGTGTTTTTAAGAGCAGATCTAAAAGGAAAGTGATTAAAAATGTAAAAGAATATGAATAAGGAAACTGGATACATGCACAAGCTGCCTCTCCCTTCTGCTTACAGCCCAGCTGTGCTGACAGGCCTTCTGTTCACTCCTTTAGATTAGCAGAGAAAGATGCAGAAAGCGTGCAGCATGACCCATTTGAGAGGTAAAATAATTAAATTCTGTCAGTTTGCAAAAGTTCTCAATTGTGCAATAGTGCCTTCTGGCATGAAATGTAAAGGCAGAATTTCAGTCATTTTAGCATCCTGTGAACAATAGTTCCCTGCTCTTGTCATTAAAAAAAAAAAACCAATGAAGTGCTTTCTTTGCTATGCACATATATCATTGAGTTTTTACAACCACATGGCTGTTGTGCTACCATTACTCCTTTTGACCAGGGAAAAGTTTATGTTGACATTTAGAGCCTACAGATGCCATGACCAGATAGTTTTTCATGTGTGCACATGCAAGTGTCTTTTGCCTTTTGTTTGCTTTATTTTAATACTGGCATGAATGCACGGATTTTCCCTTTAAATAAATGTGTGTGTCAGTTTTTCTTTTCCCTTGGACCTCTCTGAGGCCAGTGCTAAAATCTGTAGGTCCTCTCTCCCTGTCTAATCTGCCCCATTAAAGTTGGGGGGAAGGTGCTAGTCTGCCCGTTGGGGCCAGAGCCCTCTCAGAGGGAAGCAGAGGAGCAGTGCTGATTCCGCAGTGCAGGCGGTTGTTCTGGGGGCAAACATGGGCCCTGAGCTCTGTTTACAGTCTGAATGGCTCCCCTTTCAGAGCTGTCAGATTAAATGCAGTGCCACAAGAATGTTTCTCCCCTTACGTGACTAGAGGCCAAGAACCTTGGATCCGTCAGTAAACTCTGACTTCCTGAACAGTTACGGGAAGTATTGCTCCAATTAAGCAGCTGTACCAGCCCCTGTGTCCCCTAATTAATTTCCTTTCTACTAGTTTCTGAGCTTTCTCCACCACTGCCGTACTTCAGGTTCTGTCCTTTATAAGTTTTTTAAGATTTATGTTAGTTGAAAGAACTTGCTTTAGGCTGAAATTTAGCCTGAACAGTCATTGAAGATAGCTAGAAATAGATTTTCTTTCTACAGGAGAAATGTGTTCCAAGTACAGAATTATAAATCAGTAAACACAGATAATTTGGGGTTGCTGTGGGGTTTTGAGTTTGGGGGGTTATTCAGTTAAATGCCACTTGAGTGAGTAATTTGCAATGTGAATTGGTATATGGGAGTTTTCTTCAGTGAAAACACTGGTTATTAGTCATTCATCTATTTAATACTCCAATGGATCATTTAAAAAAATTTCCTAAATTATCGAACTAAAAGAAGGAAAAAAATCTGTGTCTTAATAGTTAGTCCGTGGTTGTACACCGTAATTGTACTTACATACAATTTCAGGTATGTGATGGATCTCATTAGACTTCAGTAAGATTGTGTAGGCATGTATGTATGTAAGTCACATGTGAAATCAGGCTGTTTGGTCAGTGTGACTGCAAGGAGCCCGGAGGCCTTAGTTTTGGATAATGTCAGTGGGAGCTGAGGGTGGCCAGTGTCTTTTAAGAGGCCTGGGCTAAACAGACTCCATATGCTGAAGCCATTTGTTTGCATGGATGTCAACAGGACTTTCAAACACGGACCCTTGCCAACATCTCTTCTTTCTTTTAATGAAGTATAAGGTTTTGAAAATACGTTAAAATTTGCCTTCATCTCTTTTCACCCTCGAAGAGTCTGGCACTTTGAAAAAAACTCTCTGGATAATTTCCCTGAATTTTTCCTGTTGCATTTACTTCCTCCTGTTCTCTTGTGGCACTTGTTAGAGCTATAGCTGACCCTTGACATTACTATTCTACTCCAGGGAGAGAGGACAGGTCCTGAGTTTGCCAGATTTTTAATTAATGCTTTGAGGACCCTAAAGACTGTTTCCTATGTCTTTTAGTCCCCCTCTCCTTGTGAAGGAAGGACTGTTCTCTTTCAGTAGTTTAACCAGTGGTTTCTGTTCATTTGGGTTTTGGGTAAGTGGACTTTGGGTTTTGGCAGGACTAATGGAGAAGACCTTTGTTCTAATGTTTAGCACTGTCAAAAGGCATTTCATGAGTTGTTTTTCTTTTGTAGGTACGGGCAGCGGATCCCTCTCCCACGCTCTCATCAGGACAGTGGCTCCCACAGGGCACCTGTACACAGTGGAGTTCCACCAACAGAGGGCTGAGAAGGCCAGGGAGGAGTTTCGAGAGCATGGGGTGGAGCATCTGGTCACCGTGACCAACCAGGATGTCTGCAAAAATGGGTTTGGTGTCTCAAACATTGCAGATGCCGTATTCCTAGATATTCCATCTCCATGGGAAGCCATAGGACATGCAAAGTCAGCATTAAAACCTGAAGGTAACTGCACTTACCTCTTTCTGTTCGGGAAGTACTGTGTGTGCACACATCTCTGCCTTTGAGCCATACGCTAGATCTGCTCGTTTCCGTTGTGCGATCACTGTTCTCAAATGTCAGTCTCTAGGTATTTCTAAGGCTGAAAAACCTTCAAAAGAGGTCTTCAATTTACAGTGGAAGATTTGAAAGGACAAGAACAACTTTTTCCTACAGGCCTGTGCTAGCTGCTACAATTAGCATGGGCAGTTTATAAAAAGCCCTTTGAACCTCTGTCAGGTGCATTTTGCTAGATCTGAGGTGTGTGCGAAGCAGCAGTAACGATAAATGCTGAAAGCAAATTTTTTCAGCAATTCAGTGGAAAGGTGTTTGTATGAAAGGTGTTTGTATAAAAGGTGTTCAGATGCACTTCACATCAATCATTGCAGATTTGGACCTATTTAACAGAGCACCCCATCAGTAATGTTAAAGAAAAGGTGGTTATACTTAAATATGCTTGCCAATTTCTGCCTTAAATCTTTGCTGTTGGAGCTAATGAGAAGTTTGCTGTTGGTTGCAGTGGGAAAGGAACATAAAGGCTGTTATAGCTTATGCCAGTTATTCTGGGATTGTGACAGCAAGTGAGAACTGCTGTTGAAATTTTTGATGGATTTCATCAGTTTATTATAAATCTTTTCCCTATTGAAAAATCAGCTTCAGTGAATAAATCATTCTTTCATCCTGGAATGAGTTTTCCCCTAAGTAGTGTTACACTAATGTAACCATACTATTGTGGATCTGAACTAACTTGCGCCAGATCACTTCCATCTACAAAAGTGACTTTTCTAATCAAGAGAGCATGGAGTGCTGAACAGTGCATGTGCTGGGACATGAGTTTATAAAACTTGATTATGTGCCAAGGCCCAGTTCTTTGTTAAAATATGTAATCACAGGCCTGACTAAGTGAATTACTAGGTCTTCTTGAAATCACAGGATTTAAACTTGTCTTTAAAGGTCACTGAATATGCATTACCTTGCTGAGTCAGGACTGACCCAGCTGTTAGGCTACCTCAGCTACTACTGAAAATTTTCTAGAAGCTTTCTGATACTAATGTAACACACACTTTCTTTAAAAAGTGAATAGGTAGAGACTTGCTAGCACTCTGTACCTGCAAGAGTTACAGCTTAATTTGTAGCTGCTTTCCAGTGTGTCCTGGGAAAAAAATAATTTTCACTGCACTGTACGATGCCCTTCCCATGCTCAAATTATCTAATCTAGTGAGCACAACACTCAGCTGACTTCCCAGCTTAGAAGGCGCTGCATTGCGCAGTCCAATTTGAATTATTTAAGTAGTGTATGTTTAGAATACTAAGCAGAGCTGCTTAAACAGTTCTAAGTTGTGAATTCTTGTCTTACTCCAGCATTTGAAATCCTAGAAAAGGTATTATAGTCCCAAACTGGCCATACCATCTGGCTATACTTTTCTGTGCTATGCTACAAGGTTACATCTGCTTAGGCAATATAAATAATACTTTAAAATCCCACATTTTTGTGTTTGTGAAGTGGCATCATGCACTTTGCATACCAGTCAAAAGGCGAAGTTGCTGTTCCTTGCTGCAGTTTTTGCTGCAAACAGCCACCAGTGTCTGAGATCTGGTATTAGTCTAAGGCTCATCTTTTGGGTTTCATAGTACCTGAGCCAGGGGGCATTTTTTTTGATTTTGCATATAAACAAAATCTGTTTTTCATACAAAATATAATTGATTGCAGTAGTAATAGGTACAGACTTACACATGTTTCTGGTTTTTTCCAAATCATGCAGCTAGTTTTGTTGTGGGTTTTTTTGTACTGCTGTAAAATCTAAAATACGATAGAAGGGTATCTGTAACTGCTTCCCTTTCCCTACCGCAGGCAGATAATTTTATAGTGCTCCTTTGTTTTGTTTTCGAATAGTTAAAGCTCTTCTGCAGTAAGAACAGTCTGTGCACATACTGCTGTTGTTCACTGCCATTCCAAGGGTTAGTATAGTGATAAAGCATCACTGGAGAAAAGGAGTTGTTCCACTCTTTTTGCTCCACCCTCTCTCTCTCACATCTGGACAGGGTCACATTTGAACCATTCATACTGTGGGTTTTATTGTGATGTGCCATGCAAATATCGCAGCTATACTGCCAGATAGCGATAATTTATTCCCTAAAGTCTTAAGGTACTTTGAATGAAATCAGAGCTAAGGAAATTCAATATATAGCATCAGCTAGCCTCCTCTTTAAAACTGCAATATTCATTATAGAGTGTTCAGCTGAGACAGTGTGTATGAGAGAGTTCTTAACCTTAACAAAACCTTATCATATCAGTGTTTTCTCTCCTACTTAAGCTCAAGATCCTGAATAGTTGCAGCTTCTAGTCGGCTGAGTGTTAATGATGCTCTTTACAGAGTACATTTATTGCTCGTGTTACGCCTTGCAGTATGCTGTAAATACACTATTTACAGTAGCTTGGCCTCCCATTTAAAGCACTGCCCACCTCTGAAAAGCTAAAAGAATAAAATGGCACAGTAGGTTTGTGACGCGAAGGTTCTTGTTCTCTGGTGATGTGCTCTGCCGACGTTCAGGGATGCATCTTAACTGCATCTTTCTGTGCTGATTTCACCAGTCACACTTTCAGCAGAAATGCTGCTTGTAATATCTCTCGGGCAGTGCTGCACTGCAGAACTAGCTTTCATTTCCAGACCTGCACTGTTTTTTCTTTTGCAGCATCTGCTGATTAATGCTTTTCTATAGTCATAGCTGCTGTTCCCAGTATCTGACCTTGGTGGTTTTTGCAAAGTTGCTGTTAATCCCTTCAGGTTAAACTTTAAAAATTGTGAATGTAACAAAATGAAAAAATTGTGAGGTAACAAAAATATCCTCGATATTCTACAGTTCTTAAATGCTCTGAAACTTTTGACTCACAGTCATCTCACAGCTGAATACTGTAGTGCTTTGAATATAATTCTGCACCCACCTACTCTACTCTTATAAATATTGTCTATTTCTTCCAAGGCTGTGGAAGATGAGGCAGAAACCCATTTGTATAATAGTTTTCATACAGATTTTAAATTTTCAGGTAGGGAGATGGAAAAATACAGCCTTATATTAGGTTGGATTGGCCTCTTTCATTACAAATCGGTCCTTGGTGGTGTTTAAATTAACAGTCTGAGTCACAAAATTATTAAAACCACCCCTCTTTTATTTCCTTTCTTTCTTTTAAAGACTTTACTCTTAAATGCAGACTTGCCACTCCCTCTTGAGCATCATAAAGCCTCTAAATTATGAGTTTGTCAAATTGTGATCCTTGAGATATCACCTGAATCAGGTAACATGGTGCTTTCAGGTCTCCCCCCAAAACTCTGCAGGGAAAGTTCCCTCTGAACATCTCTGTGTTTCCTGCCATCACAGAAGCCCTTCAGCAGTACTGTGCTCTTTGTAGTAGTAGTAGGTTTTCATTTCCAAAGTCTTATATTTGTTTCATTTGTACACAACGGACTTAAAACAAGTCTTGTTTGCATTTTTTTCCCCTTAGCATAGCCATTGATTGTTGTCCTAACCTGCCAGGTTTGGTTATTACAGATGCTGTATAAGAGAATAAATAATATCTCATCCTCCCAGTAGCCTGTGGTGCAGGTAAGGCATTGTCTCGTTTAGCTAGTTTCAATTTTCATTTGGGCTTGCCTTCCTCCTCCCCTGAGCTTTCAGGGAATACCGTGTCCATGTAGAAGGTCTCACTGGCTATTTTTCTTGAGTCCCAGAGGTTATTCATGATCCGGTTTTAAACCACCCAGATGTGGCTTTGAGGAGCAGCTGAAATCCCTGGCCACAAGTCTCACCCCTGTGGTGTCAGGGTAGGGAGTACCCCAGGCTGAATCACACTGAGAAGAGGGCAGTGACATCAAGGCTGATGTTATTTGGGCTCAGACTACCTCAAGAACGCACAGGGAATGTGTTAGGGCAGGAAGTGGAGCCTGACAGTCTAGCATGCTGTTGTCCTCCACCCATGCAGGTGGTACTCAAGTCAGTATTAACATTTCTCATGTCCCCAGGAGACTGTTTTGGAATAAATGAATGAAGCAATAAGTGCTTGCTGAAATGTTGGCACCAGCCTTTGCTAGTGTGGTACTTGCTTTGATTCGAAGGAAAATTAACTGAAGGTGAGGTTAAAGATCCACAAACTAACTTTAAATTGAAGCATATCCTGTCCACATTGAGGGGCCATCTGGTCTAGTGCAAAGCTGCCCCACTAGGATCTAGGACTGGGTGCTGACCCACAAAGCTTGGTCTGGTTCCCAAGCACTGGCTGCTTGCTGGGCCAGCCCCAGCTGTTGTATCTCATTGGAGGGCATTAAGCTAGCTCTGGTCTGTCAGGGATTGGTAGGTTAGGTGCACGTGATGGGCCTGGCCTGAAGTAAAAGTGATTCTCTCACGTGTCAAAAGTCAAGCAGAAGGATTCCTGCATCGTAATCCATGCTGTGGAATGCCGACCAAAGCTATTGGCCTTTACACAGTTTATAGGAAGTAGTTTGGGATGAAAGGATCCTCAAAGGAAGTTGTTAAGTTTTGTTCCCCAATTCGGAGCCAACTGATTTTTTATTTTCCTTGTTGCATGCTTTTGCCAGCCCATAATAGTGAGCAGGAATAAATTCCTTTTGAACGATGCACCTACAAATGTAGAGGTTAAGGTCACATTTGCAGAAATTCACATCAAGCTCTTACTAATGAGCTGGCAAGTGATTTGGAGAAAATTTTCTTTTCTGAATCAAGAAACATCCTTTAATTTCTTCCAACAGCCGAATCCTCTAATTTCACTTGTCAGGGAAGCTACATCAAATCGCCCACGAGCACACTCACTTAAAGGACGTTCTGTCCCCTTTTACGGAGGCAATATTTTTAGTGTCCTACTAGCGCAGAGTAAATGCCATGGTGATGCTGCTCAGTGACTCTCCTGCCTCACCCCTACATAATGATAATGCTTGTGTGATTTTTTTTCTTCCATGAGATCTTTGTAACATAATCTGCCAATTATGACAATGCACTGAAGTCCCAAAACCCAGAGCTGTATTCTTTTACCAGAGATAAAAATGCTGTGTTATATTCTTTACATCACAGAACCATTTCTAAAATTACAGGCCCTTTTCTCTGGAACTTAATGGTGCTGCGCTACATATGTTCTTTTTGCATCTTCTGAATAATATTGGGATGATGAAAAAACCTGTCAGAGCACTTGTGACACATACTATAACTACAGAAGTGAGAGCACAAAACTTGGACGTGTTTTGTGTATTGTAAGCATGCACTGGAGTTCTTGTCAATTGGGTAGCACTGCCAGATTTTCCATACTTGAAACCTAATGCAGTTATTAGCTAAATAGAACTGGTAGAGGTGTTAGTCCTTGCTCAGACAAACCGGAAACAAAATTGCTGGAGTTGCACGGGAACGCACCAGTAACTGCTCTTGAAGGAGGAGCAATTTCCAAGGCACTGACCTCCTGGAAAGATGCAAGGGTGTGTCCCTTGATTACTAATTAGATACTGTCTGTTAAAATGTACAGTGCTATGTGGATGCAAATTTTCTCTTTTATTTCCCCCTTCCCTTAAGCTCTCTTCTCTAATCATTCCAGTCTGAATTGTACTTCAATTTTCATATCCTCTCGACCCTATTGCTGGTTACAGTGACTGCCAGGACTGTGTGGGCTTGTTCCAGCCTACAGATTCAGGAGATTTAACCTCTCCATTAAATGTTTCAAACTAACTCAGTCCCTGTAAAATTGAAGGTAGAAAAAAATTTAAGTCTTTCATACAGTCTCATTATTCTCTTCTCCTCAACTGTAGCACTTGTCAGATGCATTATACATGAATAAACACATTTCTAGACAGCTCTTCAGATCAAAAAGCTCACACAGCTTCCCAATGTGAACAGGATTAATCTCAGATAATTACTATATCAATTTATGGTGACACACAGATCTCATTAACCAAATTTAGGAACGGTAGCTTTCCTAAAAGGAGAGCTCTGAAAGAACACAAACTCCGTTTGTACTAAAAAGTTTCCGTTCAGTTGTTTTCACTGCTCTCTAGTCTAGTCCACCCCTTTTTGAGCCACAGACAGAGCAGTGTGCCCCAGCGAGCAGAGAGAGGGAGTACATGTCTTTTCTTCATTCACTAAGGAATCCTTGGCATGGCAAGACAAAGCAATGCATATTCAAGTCCTTTAAGCCCTAAATGCCTCTTGATGTCTAAAAGGACAAGAGGGCTCTTAGAGAATCTGAGAATTGTGAATGCTGAAATCTAGATTTATATCTGTTTGGTGATTGTGACAGAAAGGGTGTTGCCTAGCTGGTAATCCGGTGGGGGTACAGAGGGCAGCCCACAATGTAGAGAATTCAGAAGCATCTGGTCTGTTGAAGATCTGCTCCTAGAACAGATGAGTATGTCCTTTTGAGTGCTGTTTTTCTGCTGCTCAGAGTCCAGTTTTTTTGCTGTCTAAACACACCATGGCAATTGAAGCTTTACCAAATCTTTCTATTTTAGACAGCGTCTCACAGGCTGGAGCTGCAATTTCATTTTTGCCTTCCAACCTTCTGCGAATTGTATGTTTCCAATTGTCTCTTAATATCTGCTTAATCAAACAAGTCCAGCCTGCAAGTCATGTCCGGCCTGCCCTATGGTGTGTCCAGGAAAAAGCAGAGGAGGCCCCTCTCCTGCTTGTTAGGATCCATAAAGACAGATGCATGGTGGTTTTGCTTCTAAGTTGTTTGTAGGTATGTTTATTTGGGAGTGATGTATAATAATAATGAGAACAATAGGTGCAAAAGGGAAAATATTAAATTGGCAGAACTACTGAAACACACTGGATGCTCTCAGTTATATGGAATACCAGCCATTACGCTGTTTTCTCACTCTTCATACCTGAGAAGCTTCCAGCAATGCAGTAAGTAAAGTAACATTATTTTTTGCGCTTCCCCTCTGGATATTAGCTATTGCAAGCAAAAGCTTTCTTCCCTACCAAGTGGCTTGAAAGCCTACTTTCTGTAACCCTATGTCCCCAAGCAGTTCGCTTTGCAAGGAGGCAGTCTGATAAATCATCACCAAGTTTGGTGTTGACATGCTGTGCTCAGCTGACCATCCCGAGGCAAAATGAAGGGTGCTCTGCCTTTAATTGAAGGCTTGACAAGAACCGTAGGCGGCTCTGCAGCTTGTATGGCAACAGCTGTGTGCAGACTTCTTAGTTTTTGACTGTAAATCTAGAGCATGTGAATTTGAAAGCCTAAACATATCTTGAAACCCTTGTAGTCAGAATAAATAAGAACAGACTTACTGTAAATGTAAATCTATTTCCCTTTTTTATTGCAATATAAAACACCAAAAACAAAAAGCCTGAATGAAATAGTAGTAAGTCTCTGGTCTCTCTGCACATTCTTGCTTTGCAGACAAAGAGTTATTGTGAATTGACATTTAGCTAAGTTAGACATTTGTTCAGTTCCCTACACAATAAGAATATAACATCTTTCTTTATAACATATGTGCATCATAGTAGCTTTCTAATTATGTAACAGAAATTTCTTCCTCAGCTTTTCTCTTTTACATCTACATACGTGGTGGAAGTGTGTACTGCTTTGGCCAGAAAAGATTAGCTGTCTGATTCAGAATCATTTTGGTAGCCCTGGCCATCCTGATGAACATAAAAATCTAATTTCATGGGAGCTAGCGGACTGGGTGTGCAGTTAAATCAGCATCAACAGAATTGGTTAATAATGACACATACCAGCATTAATTTTGCAGGTGATTATTAGATTTGGTTTTTAATTGTCACTCGAGGGAATTACTTGTCCAGGGTACTTTGTTGTAAAGATGCATGATAAGAACCCCTGGCTGTGGAGACTTTATTTCAGGACTAAAATTAAATCCTACTTAGTATATGGTGGATTAATGGTCATGGAAGGTGTTCTTCCCCAGTCAGTACCCAGCACATCATTGCTGCACAGTAACTAGAGTGCTACAGTGACGTGACACTTTCAGACCTGATGCTTTCTTTTTTTAGACTTTAGAAACAAAAAAGGAAAAAAAAAGGGGAGTTTGAGATAAAGCAGGCTTCATGTAGTCCCAGGATAGCCTCTATTTTTAGCAGGATGCTTTGCTCTCACTTGCATGGCTTCTTTAACTGCTTAGACAACTGGTGTTGGAAGGCTTGACTGGATGAGCCTGGGAGAGGGCTGGGAAGGAATGTAAATCAGGTCAGCAACCATTTTCATCTAATTGTAATAAGTAAAACAATAGCTGAAGCCACATTGCCCAGCGTTCCTTCCCCTAGCACAAAAGCCTTTCAGGAAGGGCAGTTGCCTTGTGGGACACTGTGTCCTGGGTGAAAGCACATGCCCTGGCTTTATGGTAGACAGTGTCCTTATAATTCTTTGATCTGATTTGGCTGTGGCTTTCCAGAGTAAATCTGAATCATTCTATTCTCAGCTGTTAAGGTGACATTGTAGCACACAGAAAGTTGTAGGGGGCCTATTAATACTCTGTATTTAGAATCAAAAATCTGATCTATGCAGAGACAAGGAGACAGTGTTAGTTTATCACTTAAAAGTCCTATCCTGGAGTTTTGAAGCATTTGCTGTAAACCTGCCCAATGTGATATCCAGTAAACTTTAATGCTCAGGAGACATGCTAGTCAGCTTGACTAAAAGGGTAAAGCCTTAACAGCACTCCATCTATGGCCTGGAGAGATTACTTTATTCTGTACACGTATACCATCATTCTCAAATAAACACAGCAGCTTTTATCATAGTGTGTGTGCACGCACGCTTATATTCTAATGAAGGCAACTCTGTACAGTGTGTGGAGAATGACTTCTGGCTTTGTGTAGGTGCCAACTCCAGTTCGGTGCCTCAGCCGAGAATAGTGGATAGTGATTCCAAAAGAGTTGCTGCTCTAAAGAGATCACCTTTAATGGTTTTGTTGTGAACAAATGTGGGCAACACTGGATTTGGAAGATGAATGAATTCGCTGTTGCAATTTTTAAAGGGTCTGAAGCATCTTGTGGAGTCATCTGTGTTTGATTTTGTGCTGACGCTTTACACCTGCATAGTAGCCTCATGGAGATTTTCTTGAAAAATGTTTTCACTTTGTCTGTATAATAGTAACTCTGTGCATCTGTGAGAATTTGAAAAAAGATAAAAAGCGCTTCATTTTGGTTTTTGCTCTCTTTTCCACTACCTGTCTCGTTTTGCAGGTGGCCGCATCTGCTCTTTCTCCCCTTGCATTGAACAAGTCCAAAGAACCTGCCTAGCGATGGAAGAATTTGGTTTTACAGAGATTAACACCTTGGAAATTCTGCTCCGAGTGTACAATGTAAGGACAATTAGCTTGCAAATCCCTGACCTTGGAGAAGCAGCTGAGGATAATTCTAGCACTGGCTTTGACAGCAGCAACCCATCAAACCAAGGTAGCCCGTGCGCTAATCTGCAGCAAGGAACTGTGCAGTTCAAAAGTGGCGTGCCACTCAGGGAGATGGTCGGTCACACTGGATACCTGACCTTTGCCACCAAGAGCCTGTTTTAGTACATGTTGAGTTTGTGCAGTTTGGAGTGTTTTGTGTGTTTGTGTATGTATTCTGTGTTCATGGTTCTTTTTTGTAGGGCATCCAAATTTTTTCTTGTCAGGGAATTCCATATATAGTCACATTTTGTTGGAATATGCCTTGTTTAAATAGCAGACAAGTATTAACCAGAGCAGCATCAAGGGAATGTTGAAACTCTGGAGTGGTGCTCCACTTGCTGTCAGAAAGAAGATGAAGTAATAACGAATGGCCATTCACTGGAATGTGCAGAATAAAGATCCCCCCCGATAAGAAAGCAAAACATACAGCACACTCATTGCAAATAAGTTGGATTTTTCCTCCTCTTTTCTGAATTACTTTCCCAGGTTTAGTTTTTTTTTTCCTAGCACCACTAGACACTTCTGGTTTTTAACTTCTCTAGTGTCTGTGTTGCTCTTAGGAATGTGAAAGTGCCTACTTGCTTCCTTTTAGATAAGAAAGTTGCGAGGTTGTAGTTTGCCAGCACAACTGATCATAGAGTTAGTGTTTCCTCGGAATAGTGTTTGGATGCACAGAGGATTATTGGCAGTGCTCAGGAACACAACCTCTCACTCCGTTCCAGGCTGGCATCTGCAAATCATTTAGATTACACAGAGGTCAAAGAAGTGTGCTAATTTTTGGATTTGGTTTAAAATAGTATATTGTTCTCATCAATTTATAGTAGAAATTTGGACCTGGATTCATACTGTAGTCTTGTAATAGATCATCCGCTTTCATAGTTGATGAATCCACTGTGAAAATTCATTGAATGGGTGGTTAATATTATCTGAACACCTCTTTGTAAGCGGTGTGGCTGAGGTTCTGTTTGTTTGGTGTTTTATGTGCATTATGGTGTACTGCCTTCCTGCAGTTGAATGACGGATTGCTTTTGGCAGGATTTCTGTCTCCAAATTGCAACAACAATGCAAACAGTAAAATCCTCAACCAGCTTTATCAATTAAGTTTTCAGACCATTTACTCTTTGGTCTTCCATACGGAGCTGGTGGTTGTGATGAACTATGTGAATGCTGGATTAAATTTTGTATTTACAGATTAAAATAATTATGCACATTTATAAAGTTCCTGTTTTGTTTTTTTTTTTCATGAATTCAAAAGTATTTTTATTCCAGCCACTAGTACTGTCTCTGGAAGCATTTAGCTGTGCCTTGCATTTGGTACCTGAATATATTGATTGCCATGTAAGAAAAATAACCATTCATAAACCACTGCCTGAACGTTTGAACCTGATATCCCTCCCCCATTCTTGACAAAAATAAACAAAGCTAAGCTTTTAACGTGTTATAGCAGAACGCTAATCCATAACGGTTTAAAGAAAGCTCAACCGATCACGACAGCAAAGATAAACTGTTGAGCAGATTAAAGGCAGAAAGCAATTCTGTTGAACTAAATCAGTTATGTAAGTTGGCCTACAACTGTAGCACTTTTCCAGAAATTACATGAAAGTTCTCCTTCTACTGCTGTTAATGTCCTCCAGAAAGGCATGCAGTAAACTGTTAATACTCTTTGTATGGTTTGGTAGCTGTGTTATAGTGACACGCTTGCATGTGTATGCATGTGCACGTTTGTGTGCTTAAACCACCAACCATAGAAGTAAGGCTAAGGTATTAACATAAACCAGAAGAAAGGATGGGGAAATACGACATTAAAGCTAAAGGTTGTTCTTAACTTCCTTCAAGGTGATTCTCATTCACTAACAAGTGGGATCCCCAGTCTTTACCAGGGATAATTCCAGCCCTAGACTTGATTCTTTTTTCCTGACAGACTTTATTTTAAAACAGTGTAACATTTAAACAGGATTAAAGAGGAGCAAAGTCACGTTTCGGTCCTACAAATAGCCGTGGAATGGAAATACCAATGTGTCTTCATGGAGCTTGAAACAACGCTGATGCCCTTCTGCCTACAAAGCCCAATTCAAAACCCCTTGAAATAAACCATTGACTTTGCATGGTCCCATATTGATTTGATCCCTGCTGAGGAAGGACAAGCATTGCGTAAGAAGAGAAGGATTTCATTTCTGTCTTTGCAATATTAGAAAGGCTTCTGTGTTTTTGTTGCCAATCACAGCCATGGCCAGCAGCACCACACCACTTCCTGCTGTTGCTTTGTTGTCAGGGTCACAGGGAGGATCCCACACTGTCCAGTGTGGATGGTAATGTGCTGCCAGAACCCCCCATTGTTTATTTCTGGTTATGATCACCCGCATTTTACATTCTGGCTACATTCCCTGCCAAAAGCGGTAAATCAGAAACATGGGTCTTTACTGCCACACTGGGAGAATCTGCCTGGGCCATGCTTTCAAAGACTCATTTCTCTTTTTAATATGTTTTAGTCTTCTGTCTGGCATGAAACATCTCTTCTCGCCCTGACACAGTTCAGTCTCACGCTGGCAGGCTGCACGTTTTCATTGCTGCCATGTGCTTGGATCCCTCAGTTGTTATGGACAAGCACTAGTACACAGCTCTGCCCAACAGCCAGGTTCTGCTTGTCCCTTTGCACTCCATGCCCTACAAGCTAGCGTGGAGAGCAGTCTTAGACACCTTGCAACCTACAAGGCAAACAGTAATGACTAAGATGAGGCTTGTGAAACACTTGAGAAGTCTGCTGCTGTTCACTGTTTACCTGTGCTTTAATTAAAACATTACAGATCTGTATCTCACTGTGGTTGTTCCTGCTTACCTGTTAGCACAACACTGTTTTCTTCTGAAGAAGACATGATCATAAATCCTGCTTGAGAACCTTAAAGGGATAAAATAGCAAAAATGCTAGGAACTCACTCCTCTGCTTAATTTCCTGCTCTGTCTTCTCCTTAGGTACTTTGGGATATGTGATGGTGAGGAGATGGTTCTTCCTGGGAAGTGTTCCAGAGATGAGGGTTCTGGTTCACGCTCACTCCCTTGAGAGTACATCTGTGCTCCATTAGTCCTGGCGAACGGGATGATTGCGGACGTCATGGTGACCTAGAAAGGACGGGGGCCCAGAGATGCAGCAAGCCTAGATCTACTTGTAAATACTGGCGCTCATCCCAGCAGAATCTGCATCATTTAGGTGGACGAGTGCACTGGGCAGCCCACGTGTTCATGCCTTACCAGGTTCCTTCTGGACAGAAACTGGAGAAAACTCTGCCCTCCTGGGCTGCAATTCAGAGGTGTTTGGTGCTCCCAGCTCACCTCTGATGCCAGTGGGAGCGGTACAGGCTCAGAAAAGGAGGGTTGAGAAATGGCTGGGCTCTCGGAGGCCATTGCTGGGCTCCTTCTCGGCTTCTGCTTGCGCAAATATGGGAGGCACAATAAGAGCAAAGTGGGAGAGTCAGCATTGCATAACCATGATGTTACACCAAAGGTACGTGCAGCTGTGACTAGTCAAAGGGAGGAAGGGGGTTGCTCTAGTACCAGAAAGTTCTGTCTGTGTCACCATGAGGGAAAGCATTTACATGCTGCTGGCCTCTCTAGTGCTTCTGAGGAACTATGTTGTTCAGATGCCAAAAGAGAGGAGCCAGATTGTGTTATTTCCTTTCTCCCTACGTGACGGCTTCTGAACTGGAATGAGTCTGCATCAGTATCAACACAGGGAACAAATAAACCTTGAATTAAATAGTCAAATAAAAATAATCCTCCTCAGTGGTATCCAGCCCTTTACCTGCATATCTCACCCAGGAGCTGTGTGTCCTTTTGTAGGCTGTTCAGGACACGCTGTTCTCCTCTGCCGCAGGGCAACAGCTTTGAACTCGGAGGTTAGCTGGCTGATATGCTGATAGAAATAAATGCAGAAGCCAGCTGGGAACACTGGCCTATGGGGCATCTCACCGTACCTCTGTGTTTCTACCTGGCTCCCTAGGTAGGTGGTCCACAACTGGGCTTCCCTTGTGTGGAGCAGTCTCCCCCCATCTGCCCTTAAACCCAAAGCTAACGGAGGTACCGCTAGCATGCAACAGCTCTTCCTGGCACTCCGAGGTGGCTCAGATTGCACAGCCAGGTTTTTGGCGGAGGCAGGCCTTTTCCTCTTCTCTTTACTGGACTGCAAGGCAGGGAGAAGGGCTGGGTTTTGCCACCCCATCAGGACATGCAGCCGCAGAGGCTCTGCAGGTACAGCTGCTGTGAGATGCTGTGGTGAGAAGCTGCCTGGCTGCTCCTGAGCCCAGGGACCCTGCAGAGAGGAGAGCGGTGTGCTGCCGTGGCAGCAGCCCAGCATCATTCAAGCCACTGAAGACCTCAGCCTTCCGTGGGGGCTGAGTGGTTTGATGCTAAATATCGTATTCCTTTATAGTTCTTAAGAGGGCAATTTGCATGAATGGTTCCAGTGGAGCTGTGAAGGAGCTCTCCCCAGGGGTCTGGATAGCTGCAGGAAATGTCAGAGACCAGGACCGAGTGAATTCAGAGCTTCTGCTCCCAGAGGTGCTGGCTGAGCAGTCAAAGCTACGTAAGTAGAGGAAGGAGCTTTTTCCATCTTTTTTTGATAGTGCTGATACTGATTCAGCACGAAGCCTATGTGCATGACTAGGTCTAGTAGTCAGCTAGGAGAAACTGTTGCTTTAGCAACCTCCCTTTGTATGAGGCACTGTGCAGGAAGGGGAAGTCTGCAGTGGGATTTTCCTCTCTCTCTTATGTTGCATTGGGGGGGGGCTGTAGTCCCCCCCCTTCCTTCAGTCAAAAGTACGTTAGCAGTAGTTACCCCTAACACAGGTGTCTGGGACTCGGCATGGCTGGTCCCTGGGCATGTGGAATGTAAGTTTGTGATTCCAAAATACACTGAGCCAGAAGTTATTTTATTCCTCTGGGGGAGTTAGGAAGATGATGAGACTGTAGGCTTTCTGGTGCTTTTTTACATTGGTTCCCCCATGCCCTTAGAAATTGTCTATAAAGCACTATTTCAGAATAATTTAAAAAAAAAAAAAGATCAAGAGCCTCCTATTCCTAGGAATCAGCTGGATTTGAGGACAAATCTGTTTGGAGGAAGAAGTGGAAGAAGCACTAGCAAGGTAGAGAACAATTTCTGGGAGAAGGCTCCTCCTTAGCTGTCCTTCTGCAATGAAGAGGCAATTCTCCAGAAGGTTCCAGCTGCTCCCCTTAAAAGCTGTGGGATCAGAAATGCTCATTAGTGAGGATATCAGTTCAATCAGGCTGTTTTAACAAGGCATGTAGGCTGGGATCTACAACTGATGGACTGGAAAGGAGGGAGGGATAGGAGAAGGTTTTTAAAGCATCTGCATTCAGTTCAACCTGTTGGATTACATATACGTCATGTCATGCTGTTCTTGCAAAAGTCGCAGTATGGTCCAAATTATCTTAGCAAAATATACAATATACTTATATATAATACAGAAAAGAATCACCCACTTCAGTACATTACTAGGCAAGAGCATGGGACAAGAAAGATTTGATTATCTGTGTTGAGAAATCAGGTTTAACTAAGACACCAGTTGCAGTTTGTGCGTGTTCTCTTACTGTGTGTTTGTGTTCTCTGTCAGATAAGGTGGAGACATTTAAGAAAATGGATAATACTTGAGTGGAATATATGTCCCACAAGCACACAAAGCCTCACAGATAGGAAGTCGACTTCCAGTTTTTACCACCCAATGGTCCCTGGAGGATCCTTCATTGTCAACGTTTCCTCATTGATCTTAGCAGCACTTTAAAGAGAGAAAATCGCCCTTTTTCAGTGGAGAAAGCAGATATTCACATGATTACGGCTGATTCCCAGCCTGTGGACACATGTCAGAGCAAGGACGGCAGCACTGGACTCCTTAAGGTTTCTTATATAGAGTATAAATGGGACTGTATCCCCCTCAATGGGTTGCTAGCATTACATCCAGCCCCTATGCATTGCTAGCATTATTGCAACACCACGAGGCCCAGGTGGGCTAAACACTGCACATAGAGCCTATCCCAAAGAGCTCACCAGCTGAGCAAGCCACAGGCAAACCAGGCATGGTGTGACTGGTGCACGACCGTGCAGTGCATGAGCTAGCCAAGGCTTTCCGCTGACCCCGGGAACAGCGCTGGGTCTTGTGCATTCTCCTTTGGAGCGTTTTCTGCCTCCGAGGGAGTACGCAGGGCTCAGTGTTTCCTTTAGACTGAGCAAGCACCTTTGCACCTGCCAGGTCCTTCTGTACCACTTCTGTCAGAGGTGTATTGTAAGAGTCAAGGTGCAACTGCCTCTCTAGGAGAGGAAAATGTGATTCTTCTGCATGATAAATCTCCGTGTGAGACATGATTTCTGCTTCATAAGGAAACACTTCCTCGTTTCTCATGCAGTTTGATTTTGATCCTGCAAACATGTACTCAGGGAGGGGAAGGGATTTGGTAAAATGGCTATGGCAAGGAGATGGAAGTACCCGCTGCTGTTGTGAGAGCATGGTGGTACCTCCATGTAAGGGAGCTGCTGGCTGCCTGAAGAAAGAGCAGATTTCTCAAAGAAGGTAAAGGGATTTCATGCCCCAGTTCCTACTGACTTTCCTTACTCATTTATTTTAGTGGGATTTCAGCACAGCTCTCTTGATGACCTGGGCCCTGGATGCATAGGCTTCTTTGGGAATCATACAGCACCATGCTCATTTTAAAGGCTGGTGCATAACGGGATTGTGCAAGTCAGTGGCAGGATGGAAAACAGGACCTGAGGCCCCAGATCTTCCCTCTCCTAGAAGGGTCACAGCTCCTTCCTAAATAACAGTGCTCTCCTAATGCTAAGCAAGAATCTCCTCCAGAGCAAAGCTCTCACCTGGCACCATCTCATTGCCCACAAGGTCTTACAGTACCTGGATGCAAATATAGTTAATGTTCACCGTGTCACGACTCATTACCAAATCAGAGCATGCAGCCATATCAATGCTTAATGATTTTCTGAAACTTTAATTCATTTTACTCTGTAGCCTTTTTCATTAATTAGCTGGATTAATTTTATAGAGATTAAAAATGTAAGTCAATCTCTGAAGCAGAAAAGTGGCATTTTAAAATCTATATTCTATCCCAAGCCTATAAATACATCTGCCTCATAAAAATCAGCTGTTCATGGTTGTTCTTATAGCAGAGGGGATGACTCAAAGAGGCTTATATGCTGCATTGTTTTTATCAGAGCTGAAAAAAACCCAACCAAATTCCCTGTGAATTAGAAGGATCAGTGACTATAGATAGATCCTGTGTTTTTCCCCCACCAGGTAAAACATGGCACTGGTTTTGGATAGTCTGGATCCAACACGGTCACGCTAGCAGCAAACAGTCACATTTTGTTGCACTTTTACAGAATACCAGCCAGCATTTGATTTCCTCGAGTAAAAATCAACAAAGCAGAAATACCACGTAGGCTGCCAATTGCTCAAAACAGCACATAGCCAGTGGTTTCCTCTCTCCCTGCCCCACTTCATTATAGAGCACCTAAGAGTGGTTGAATTCAATTATACACCCCAAAATAGTATTAAAAGACCATGAATAAGGCTGCAGAGCCACCCATGCAAAAAGCTAGGGAATCTAATAGAATTAAGGCACTTTCTGAAGCCATTAGTTGCAGGATAAATAAGGCTAAGTAACAAGTTCAGGGATAAGGGACAGAGGGCAGAGGTCCTAGCTGGGTCTCGCAGGAGCATGGAGGTCACGAGTGGCATCCCAGCGTCCGTGCTGGTACTTGTGCAGCTCAACATCGTTATAAATGACCTGGAAAAAGGGCTGAGCACTTAGCCGAGGAATTCTGCTGATGGCACAAAGTTATTTATGGCAGTAAGGATGGGGACAGGTTGTAAAGAACTATAGACTTTACAGGTGAGTCCTTCTTATGAATGACTGACTGGGCAATAAAGCACAGGTGAAACTCAGTGTAGGTAAATGCAAAGGGCTACCAAGGTGAGGGGAAGGAGGGCAACTCTGTCAAGAAGTGTGAGCCGATGGGTGTCGGGTACCACGTGTTGGGGCTGCAGCACAGAGAGAGAAGCTCAGCACTCATCCTCTCTGAGGGAAGGACAAGCTTGTTCCTTTTCACAGGAGCCGTTTTAAACCTCCTAGCAGAGCGTGACTAAATGGAGCTAATCTAGGAGCTCATGCCCATTTACTTCAAGGTCCCTCTGTACCTTTCTGGCAGTGATGGTCTAAAGCTGCATGACACTTCCCAAAACGTGTAATGGCTGCTTGGTGCAAGTCAGAGTCAAGTTCCAGTTGTGTTTTCAACCACAGTAGTAAGATTTATATTGCAAAACTCTAGTGGTTCTTAACAGCACATTTGCCCACTTGTAAGATGGGAGGTTTTCATTATGACTTTGTTTCCTAAACATTTGAAAGCCTTTGAAAAGCAAAGGCCTTGCTCAGCTGTGTCCATAAACATTCAAATTATACTTGACTTGATAAATACCCTGTATTTATCCTCTGAGTACACGTGTTGCTGTTTAGCAAGTGCAGCAGTCCTGTGAGACCAACGATGGAAGAAGCCTCCTACCTGCAGCGCAGCCTGGGGAGCTAAACCTCCTAGCTCCTATGCCTGAATTTGTGATGAACCAAAGAGCGAGACTTCTAAATTCCTTGTTTAAACTCCATTCCACCCCAAAACCGAGGACAGCAACCACCACAGCGCCAGGGAGGGCACTGCCAAGAAGCACCTTTGGTTGCACTAACTGATGGAGAACTGGGCAACCCTCCTTGTCCTGTGACTGCACCTCTCAGCCCATTTACCTGCACCAGGGTTTGGGCTGCAAGCAGGTGGCTGCAGCGGGGAGCAGCCCTGCTCCCCGGCCAGGCAGCTCGAGTGACCTTGGGAGGTGGCACGGTTCAACAGGGGCAGTTTGATTTATAGGCATTAGGATTTTACCAGGAGTTTTAAGAGACAGCGCTCTGCCTCAGGAACAGGCAACATAGCAAACACTGGTGATGGTGCTCTCCCCTGCAAGGCACCGCACAGCTGCAGGGAGTATCTGTTTCACTGCTCCTGACAGGGCTGCCCATGGCATTTCAACTTTTTTCTGCCTACTACTAAGTCCAACTCTTCCACTTCGTTTGGGAAAAAAATGCAATAACCACACTCTACAATTTGCATGAAATTTTTCAACAGCCCAGGCTAAAATCAGTCTTTAGGTGCTTGGAATTTATTTGAACTAATTGCTATTTATGCCTTTCTTTTTTTTTTTTTTTGGCTTTTAACCAATCTAATCAGCATAATTTGATTGTGCTGGAACAAATCTACAAGACTCCAGAACTGCTCTTGCAGATCATGCAGATTAAACATGAACTAATTAGTAGATTTCTGGATCTCTAAGTCCACAGCTTTGGAAAAAGCTGACAATGCCCATCAGTCTTCCCACAAGAAGAGAGAGAAAAAACCCAGATGCACTAGAAAAATGGCTACAGATGGAGACGTGTGAGAAGCCTTTGCAAAAGAAAAAAAAAAAACCAAAACAAAGACATTGGGATATTAAGCAACAGCAATTAATTAATTTTTTTTCTTCTAAACATTTTGAGAATAAAGACCTTTTTCTGACTTTAGGTCACTCTTTTGTGGAAATTGAACATGGTTCTGTAAGAACTAGTGGCCATAAGCCACCATGGAGTAGAAAAGAAAATGTAGCAGAAGCTATGAAGATGAATATTGAATTCACCCACGAGTTAGTCCAAGCACATCCAAAAGCCATGACGTCAGTGAAACGGAAAAACTCTAACTATCACCCTGGGAATAAAACCAAAAAATTGCTTTGCCAATATGCGAAGGCTTCTTCATTCTGAGTCTTCTAAAAGTTTCCTTGGGAGACAACAATAACTCGATCAGAAACGTTCCAGCAGATGAAGAACAATAACAGCTGCTCCAAAGCTCGTGGCAAACAATGGAAAGTCCCCAGTGGATTTGCTCAGTCTTGAACAGGGTCCAAAATTAACAGAATTTTGGAGAAGAGGTAAAAGCAGCTGTCTGCCTGCGAGAGTGGCATTCACGCAAGGAGGGAACTGGAATGGCCCCGTTATTCAAGCCCCGTCCAACAACTGCCACTGACAGGGAAGAGCCTAAAAAAATGCACTGGAAAAGTGGGTTCAGCAGTGGTCCCGAAGAAGGATGCTGCCTTCCCAGGCTCAGTGTTTGATGGGATAACGTGGACAAACTTGGAAAGGTCTCTCTGGAATTAGACCCGTCATGCATAAGGTGACATTGTTAAATCCCAGGTGCATTAAAGAGGTGGTTTTATGTTCCTGTTTGGTTAGTCACAGGCAATCAGGGTGCCCTCCTGATCCCACCGGTACCGGTTTCATGGGAGGTCTTGTGGTTGCATTCGCTGGCACTGAGCTTATCAGGCTGCCAGCCAGGGCTGCTTGGGCCGGACAGGCTCTGCTCTTTGATCTGAGCTGATTAACGTCCCAGACCGTTTCACCTTCAGCAGTTACTCAGGGGATACCCATACACGAGACTGCTCTAACGATTTCCTCTTCTCATCGCCACCTAAGGCCTTCCTTGCTGCGCAAGAGTGGGAGGCTGCCGTGTCTCTGCCCAGAGCCCCCGTTCTCATACCCAGTGCGATTAGAGTTAATGAGGAAATTTAAACCAATGGCATCAGAAATGCATTTGGCTCATTATCTTTGAAATACAGATAAAAGAGGCAAGACAGCTTCAAAGACATCTGAAGAACGTCCCAGTGCTGGAGTCTGAGTTTCACGGTGCGGTGCTGGCACTGCCCCGGCTGCCGGGGATTTACTGCCGCGAAACCGCAGCCGGAGCCGGCCGCCGGCACCCGGGGAGTGCTGGGCTGAGCTCCGCAGCAGCACAGGCTGTGGGAGTTGGTGCAGCCTCGCAAGGACTTTTGGTTCGGTTTATCTACGGATAAGGGAACTGTGCTGCCATGGGAGCGACAGTGTAAGCGGCGGGTTTTGTCAGCGGAAGGACAAATTCCTCTTTCACCTTTTCAGGACCTGGACCAAACCTGCACAGCGAAGCTTCGTGCCTTCCCCACGGTTCAGAGCAGAGCAGCTTTGCACTGTGGTGCAGTAGCTGGGGAAAGTAAGCAGGAACAAACTGAACCCGCTTCACTTTCATAGCTCTTCCCTCCACTCCCCCCCAAAAGACATATTTGGGAAGTCCCAGAGACTCTTTCCTCACAATGCAGCTTGAATTCGGTTTCAATAGAAGACCTTACTTCTCTGCAAACGGAGCTTTAACAGCACATTTATTTCTTTAACAGGAAAATCAAGCTGAAGAGAAAATAAAAATTAACCCTATTCCTGAGCTTTTCACTAGTACATGTTTATTTTGTCATTTCTCACAAAGCTACATAGTCTTTTATTTGAAGGGAGCTTGTGTTGCATCATACTCTTTTGGTCAGGTACAATACTCCTAAAAATAATCCTAATAATAAACCTCGTGCAAACATGCACATTATAAGCATGCTCCCTTCCCAAATTCCTGTCCCTGCCCCATGGAACTGGAATCAGGCTTTTTCCATGACATGGTTAAAGCCTGTGCACAGGCTGAGCAGAGGCTCTGGGTCCTAGTCCTTGCAGTTAAAATCCCTCTGGAATTTGTGTCAATTTATCCAAAGACCCACTTGGAAATACTGCACAGGGCTTAAAACCCCCTCCCCCATGCTATTTTCGAGTGCAAGCTCTAGCAGCTCTGAAGCATTTATTCAAATTGCACCCACAACTTTTCAGTTTGGTCTCTTTTTAATGTGTCAGTTTAAATCCCTTTCCCTTTCTCAGGGCAGCTCTTGGGCTGCGTGGTGGTGTTGGGGCTGCTGCCCGAGAGCAGGAACAGTGCAAGGTGCTCTCATGGCAGCGGCACCATGGGGATGGCTTTCTCATTTCACTGCTTTGCACGTCTTGGCAGGGAAGGGGTAGGTTGGTTTATGCCCCAAAAGCCATGTTGGCACTTTGGCATGTGTGAAGGCAATGCAGCCAGCAGCCTTTGCTTTATCTCCTTAATCACCTCCATAACTTTTCCTGCCTGCGTCATGAGCTGCTAATTCAGACATTAGTTATGGATGGGGGGGGTTGGGGGTGTATTAAAGGTTTTATTTGGGGGGAAAGAAGCAGTTGCACCTTCACCACAAATCATCACACTCAGTCATCACTATGCGCTTGCAAAGCAAAGGCTGGGTAGCGACAGAAAATTGCCCCGAGGTGGCTATGCCCCAGAGGCAATGCTGCCGTCAGCTGCCAGAGCAGAGAAGTGCACACACACCGTGCCCCTATGTCCCTGTCACCGCTTGGGACACTGCAGGGGACTGGTGTTATCCCGCTGGAGGAGCCATGTTCTCTCCCTGTCTGTCTCACCAGGAGCAAGCGAGGAGGGAGGAGGTAACTTCAGAAACTCAAGCCCCAGAACTGGGAAGGCTTTTGCCATGTTGCTTGCTGAAATCGGTCTTTCCACTTCTCTGCCAGTCCTCCTCCTCCCAGTCAGGCCTGTCGCTGAGGAAATGCTAAACCCTGGGAACTCCAGTGCCGATTTGGGGAGGGCACGGGCAGGGAGGCTGCTCCCCCTCCGCAGAATCAATCCCTCCAGCTGTGGGGGCAGTTTCTTGCAAATTCAAAACAAAGAAATCAAGGAAAATGTGATTACCTGTACAGGAAAGCTTCAGCTGATGGAGCAGGGCCAGTGTCCCTGCTTGGCCAACGCAGTCTCTGTGTTTGACCTTGGATGGGTCACTCAGGTCCAGCAGGGCACTGTCACGGGCAAGGACTCTGCAGTCAGTCAGCACGGGGCCAGATACTGCTGCCGGCTCTGCCCTTAGCATTCTGCTGTTTATTATTCATATTAAGCCTTCTAACATGCTCGTTTATAATATTAGTTTCTACTCTGCAAAGGCCGTACAGACATGGTGATCGATTATATGCAGAAAGCAAAGTGAAGGATGCTTTATAAAGTCAGCATATTAGCGGTTTATTCAGTAAATGAATGTCTTTTAGAATGCTTATGTACATTGAAACAAAGATCTGTCATAAATTCTGTAGTTCAGGCCTACAATTTATATTTCTGAAAGCCAGGGAACAAACCAATATAATTCAGCCCTATCTCTGCACACAATAAACACTCTATACTCTTCATCCAATATGAAAGCAAAGTGTTTGGAGGTCTCTGGAGCAGAGTTGCAATAGCCAAGCTCAGCTGTAAGATGCACTAGCTGGAAGCCAGATGAGCTCATGGTAGCGCAGATTAAAGAGGGAGCAGTGTGATGCAGCTTAGTTCATCCCCTGCTCCTCTCACCTGCATCCCACTGGCCTGAGTTGTACAGGGGCAGTGCTTCAATTTAGTAAAGAAAGTGTTCTGTCATTTTTCTCCAGATCTTCACAAGATATAGCCTGTTCTTAATGTAAATATCAAGAATCTCAAAAAAACTCTCCCTTGCAGCACACAGAGCTAAACAAAAATGTCTCTTCCTTAGAGCTGGCACTGTTTAAGAAGTCTTAATGAACTTCTCTTATTCACTAAAATGCTTTGTTTTTAAAAGCTTGCTGTTTCATATTTAAATAACAGCTTTAAATATGTCTTTTGCATATCTTCAAATTTGCAACTTTTTTTCCTCCCACTTTCCTCCAAAGTCCATGTTATGGAGCGTACATGATATGGTCTTGCAGCTGCTTCTCTGTGAGGGAAATCCAACAACTCACCAAGTGGCAACTAGGAGGAAATATCAGCAGGGAAAGTTAATTTCAATGAGAAGAAAGGAAAACACCCAGTGACAAAAGGCAAAGCCAGCTTGTGCTACCAGTGGAAACCGCTTGGTCCTGTGGGACCCCTGAAAATCATACCCAGAGGACTCGACCCATACAAGCACCTTTGCTGGGCTTTCTCCCTAGCTTCTTCTTTTAAGGTCCAGCCCAGCCTCACTTAACATGGACATCTTGCTACACCTGCATGACGTCTCTCTGAATTCTGCCTGCCTGCAGAAAGTTGAAGAAATGGCATTCTCTATTAATTTTTTTCCAAGCAAGAACTGTTCTTTTAATTACAGGTTTTAATGTGATATAATGTCACTCCTGTGCTCTCAGGCGCCCTGCTGTGTGCTTTTGCAGAGCAACAGTAGTATCCTAGCAGTGATAAGATCTTTATAAACCCATTGTCCTTGCTAAACAAAGAGGACTTTGATTCTATAGTAACATTGCATTTGGTGAAAACTTTATTTGCAGACAGTCCTTTCCCTTCAGCCTACTAGAAAACCCTACCATTGACCTTCAAAGGCTTTTGAATTCATGTCTAGCAAAGGAATTGCAAGGTGAGCAACTGACTTTCACCCTGATTGTCAGAGCTGCCATTGCTGGCCCCGCCTCAGCGCGTAACCTTCAGCCGTGGACTCCGAGCTCGCAGTCAGCGCTTTTACCACCTGAGCTCTTTGAAATGCCTTTCAACCCCATTGCAAATGGTAATACTGGTGATAGAGAGAGATTAAAGGCCGATAGGGGAAGTGTCATAGGAACTATTGGTATCTCTCCAGTTGTCTGCCAATATTTTCCAGGAGCCTATTTCCTCTTATATCAGGATATATATATTAAAAAAATGATCTGCCTTAAGCAAGTACTTCTTATCAGCAGATAAATGCACCTGCACCACCAGGCATATGCGATTAAGGAGCCTGGGCTCGAGGTGACACAGCGGTAGCACATGGTACCGTGCAGAACAGCAGGTGGACTCTTTCCGTCTAAAAAGTTGTTTGTACTAACCATAAGGAATGAACCATTAAGCACAAATGACTCATTTAGCAAAATGCTTTGCAGAGTACCATTGAGTGGACCCTCCAATCTAGCCTATATATATGTGCCAGTCCAGGATTGGGGCGGGGACAAAATGTGGCTTTAATCCCTTAAACTCTTCAGATAAGCAAAGTAATATAAATGTGTATAATACAAAACTGCACGTCTATGATCCAAGGTGCCATTGTGGCACCCAGGAGTTCACCAGCAATGCTTCCTTTCTTCTCAGGACAGTAATATGGGGACCAGTTTCCAAGGCTGTCATGTATTAAGTGTTTTTCTCAATGAAACCATGCTCAGGATTTAGGGATCAGATCTAAACCCATGGACATAGTTGGAAAGCCTCCCATTGACTTCAGCAGCCTTTGAATCAGTCCCTCGTTTCTGCAGGTGCTGCGGGAACAGGGATACACAGTGCTCTGCAGCAGTGTTTTTAAAAATATATTTGGGATCATCCCTCCCTCTGGCAACCTTTAGTTTAGCAGCTTAATCATCAGACAGGAACAAGCGTAGCTGAAAGATCTTTCACCTTCCTGCAATGAGTTAATTTTCTCCCCTGCTATATTAGCTGTCATACATCTATATATATTGTCATTTGTTTCTTACCCTCCTCCAGATCAGAGGGCTGCTTAATCACTGCCTGTCAACTCCCTCCTTGCCATATTTCAGCCTGCTCATTTAAAATGTTGTTATTTGCTCCCTGGGCAGGCAGTAGTAAACCAGAGAAGCAATCAATAAACGTCCTTAACTGGAGCTCAGGCTGCAAGCGGAAGCATTGTCTACAACAACAGGGGGAGGATAAATCCTTGTTTCCTTCCCCCGGCACTGCTGATTGCACGTATGCACTGATTCACTTGTCAGCTTGCCATTAGCAGACGCGCTCTCCCTCCTGAAGCAAAGGGATTGCGAAAGAAGAGAGGGGAAAGCCATGTACGGGAGCAGCCGGTGCCTCCCTGGGCAAGCCGAGTCTCCTCTCCAGGTTGGGCTCACACCTCCAGGACATCCCTCCCTGGGCAGGCTTTGGGTGCCTGCAGCCCGTCCCCATCCCAAGCGCCCGTGAGGTTCCGGCACCGGCTGGCACATCACGGCCCCGCAGCATCCCACAGGCAGGCCACTGCGCCGGGGAGAGCCCACGGTACGGCAGCGACACGCCGCTGTCCCTGCTAAGGGCTGAGCTTTGCGGTTGTCCCGCTCAGCGCCGAGCTCACCCCTGCCGTGGCTGGTGCAGGTCCCCACCAGACCCAGCCGCAGCCGGCGGCCCCGCAGACACGCGCCGGTTGGAGCTCCTGCCCCTCCAGAAGCAGGGAGGAGCTGGTCTCCTCTCCATCACGACGGCCCGTACCAGGTGCCCCATCCCTCCTCACCTGTCGCCTGCTGCGTAGCTCGTCAGCGGGAGCCGGGGATTTCCTCCTGGCCTCGAGTGGCAGCACCTCTGCACCCCGAAGCCTCCAGGCCCATAACTCTTGTCGGAGTTGCAAATGCCGCTCAGACGCAAGCGACGTCCCCCTCCTCCTCCTGCTCTCCCAGTCCTCCGCTACTGGGATTCTTTGGATGCAAACAAATGTTACTACACTCTCACCAGCCGTCCTTTTGGGAACTGGAGAGATTATTCTTCTAACCGGCACTTTACACTCGGACAACACCACCAGGTTGCAACAAAACAAAAGCACAAATCTGTCCCCAGTGTTGCCTGCTGCAGTTAATTCAAAGGCGTTGTCCACACTGGGAAGTTGCCTCCTGTTGTTACTTGCCGATTAAATCGAGGTACCAAATGCCTCTTCAGATGCCAGCCTAAATAAGGGTGTTAATTCCGCTGGTGGCACAGCCAGTAACTGATGTGAAAAAGGGTTGGTGGGTGAAAAAATGGTGGGAAACATTTTTATTTGTTCTGCCAGTGATGGAGCTCATGCAGGTGACTCCATCCCTGGGTGCTCTCACTCATCTCCAAAGCTCCCACCAGTCAGTGTGTGGGTCACCATGCTCCCATCCAGCCTGGGCTCCTGAGCAGATGTTTCCATGCCATTTGATGCCACTGTGATGGACGTCATAAGCCATAAACCTGGCATTGGGTGAGCAACGGGGATGAGAGCTACCCCTTCTGGGTCTGGTGAGGTACCAGAGCGGCTCCCTGCGGCTGGTGGAGCTGCTTGCTCAGGGACATGCCAAAGGAGGCATGGGAAAGCAGTGGCACAGCCACTTTGTCCTTGGGTACACAGACTTTACTGCAAGACCAGACTTGTTTCCATGCTCGGTGATGAGAGCAGGGAAGCGCCATGCTCTGTGCAACACATGTCTCCAGGTTCATTATAAAGAAAGACAAACAGTTCATCTCTGCTGTTTGCCGCCAGGGCTCTGCAGCCCTCACCAGCCTGGGGACAGAAGTCTGGAGAAAGCAACCTTTGCTGCAGCATAGCAAAAGAAACAGAATTTATTACCAGTCATTCATTAAACAAATGGAAAAAAATCTCTGCTCGATTGATGTGACCCTTTTTTTTGACTTCCAGACCCCTCACTCTGCATGTTCAGAGGTGTGAGCATCCTGGCAGCACCCACAGCCATGTGCTCTGGGACCAGGCATTGCTGTATATCCTTAGCATGTTAGGCAAAACTGGCACAGAAAGGTCCTGCCCAACCTCAGCAAAGGGGTAAGAAACACCGTGCCAATGACAAGCGTTTGTGGGCTTGAGTCCTGTATCTAAGCGGCTCCAAATGCTCAATACTGATGTCTTGTTAGAGACAGTAAAAAGGCATCAGCCATGTGGAATGGGCTTGCGTGACAGCTGTTTTACCCTAGAGGCATTTCAATAATCACTACATTAATTGCATCCCAGTTTGTACATTTTAACCCAGCAAAACTAAAAACAGCATTTGTCTTTCTTATACACATGCATTTTAAGTCCACTTAAGCATACAAAGCCATGAGAGGTGGTTTTCTTTCCTGCTGTCTCTGCCTGGGATCCTGTGTGTGTCTACAAATGTTTCCATTTGTTCCCCTTATCATAACATTTTCTTGATACAGTAGAATACTGGAGATATCCATTAGATTTAATGCCAGTCCATAGGATGGATCTTCTCCAGTTTTAGCCTTATCTTTCTCTGTAAGCCCTCAAAAGTTAAGTGTTTGAAATTTATTAAGCGTTCCTGAGTTGGCCTATAGAGAAAAACTAGGCAAATGAAGCTCGTTGAATGATGTTGTCCTCATAGACACACCTTTTAGGAAAGTTTCAAATTAGAAATCATCTACCATTGAACAAGCAGGACACTTCCCTGTGGGAAAATCAGGCATTCCAAGCTAGGAGCTGGAAGAGATCCAGAATTTGGGAATTGGAAAATACAGCTGATTTTCACTCCTGATCATAATGGACATGGTTTAGTGGTGGACTTAGCAGTGTTAGGTTTACGGTTGGACTCGAATGATCTTAAAGGTCTTTTCCAACCTAAATGATTCTATGATTGTACTTCATTGCAATACCCTGAAATAGCTTGGTGGGCTCTGCTTGTTTCAGTAGCCTAGTTCGGTCTGTGTTGAGTTCTGTAGGTACAGATGCCACTTAGCTATTATTATTTTATATTTAATTCATTACTGTCATGGTTTAACCCCAACCAGCAACTAAGCACCACTCAGCTGCTCGCTCACTTCCCCCCCACCCAGTGGAATGGGGGAGAGAATCAGGAAAAAAACATAAAACTTGTGATTGAGATAAGGACAGTTTAATAGGACAGAAAGGAAGAAAATAATAATAATTAAAAAAAATAATGAAATTACAATTATAATAATAAAAAAATCGGAATATACAAAAGAAGTGGTGCACAATGCAATTGCTCACCACTCACCGACAAATAGCCAGTTAGTTCCTGAGCAGCGATCCGCCCCCCTCTGCCAACTCCCCCCAGTTTATATACTGGGCATGATGTCATACGGTATGGAATACCCCTTTGGCCACTTTGGGTCAGCTGCCCTGGCTGTGTCCCCTCCCAACTTCTTGTGCCCCTCCAGCCTTCTTGCTGGCTGGCATGAGAAGCTGAAAAATCCTTGACTTGGTATAAACACTACTTAACGCACTGATGTTTTTCATTGTTGCTATCAACATTCTTCTCATACTGAACCCAAAACATAACACTATACCAGCTACTAGGAAGAAAAATTAACTCTATCGCAGCCAAAACCAGGACAATTACTTGTACTCTGATCTTTGCTGTTGGCCCAAACCTAGCATGACAAAACCACAGAGGTAGTTAGATGAGAAGCCCTTTCCAAAGGGACTTGACTGCCTCAAGTCAGCAGAGGGATTCCCAGGGGTGCTATAGCAGATCCGAAGTAGATATGTGATACAACAGCTGCAAACAATGGAAGGAGGGAATACCATAGAAAAAGAGTAAAGGAAACAGAAAGCTACACAGATTGCTCAAAATACCCTTTCATTCCTGCCAGTCTTGACTCCATAACACATCTTCTCCTAAAGCAGCCCTAAGAAACACCATTCTCTGTCCTCCTCCAAATGTGATCCGACATCTTCTGCCTTGACACTGGAAGCTGGGAGCAGGCACCCATGCTGTTGCATTTGCAGCTGCCAAGGTGGAGAGAAAAAATTCAGGCAATTCCAACTGATCTACTCATGTGTCACAGTCATCAGCTGTCAGCAGTGAGACACTGGCCGTCCATGTTGACCTGTCCCATACATATCATGAAACCAGAGAGTTGCACACACAGATGCACCTGGCCCACACCTTTAATAAATTTTTCCTTCTGTCTCCATCTTCTCTTGCAATAAACCAGCTCCCCAGATGGCTCACACTATAGAAATATTCCACTGCAACAGCTCTTAGATACAACCAAAGTTTGAGAGATGCTACCATGGTGCTGGCTGAAAGAAAATATGGCTTGTCAACTTTGTTCTCAGATGACAATAAGTGTCACATGAATCATTGCCATCCCAGCCAGAGAGCACTATTAGTGTCAAGAAGAATAATAAAGAAGATAAGGAGTGCAGAAGAGCACGTGCAGCCCACTCTAATTACTCCAATCACTAACAAGTCAATGAATCGAAGCATGAAAGTGAATATGCCCCAAAAAGTGTAAAGCTGAAGAAAGCACTCCTTATTCCCTGATGCAGAAGAAGAAAGTCTGCATCAGCGAAACAAAGCTTCAAAAGCAGTACAAAAAGTTGAGCCTGAAGCTGTCCTGGCCACACTGCACCCTTGGAGTCAATCTCCCTTCTGCAAAATAGAGATGGTGCCTCCTTTCCTGCATCATTGCCCATCTGGATTTGGTGTTTTTCAAAGTTCTCCTGGTAGGTGACTGTCCTCTGTCCAGCACACAGGAGCTCCCACCTCTAGGCAGGAATCCCCAAAACCTAAATAACAATCTGCACAAACTGTGCTCCCCTGTATTAAACAGAGACGCAATGAGGCAAGAGGCTCTGTAGTGGGCTGAAGACTACTACATGTACTCTCTGGGATCAGGACAGCCCTGGGAGGAGATTGAAAGTGTCCTCTTTAGTGCCCTTTCTCCAACACAATCATCATTACTGTTCAAGAATACTCCTCTTTTCCTCCCTCTTGTCTCCATTTCAAAGGGCCTGTGACATTGCGGCAAACTGGCAGAGAATGAGAGCGTCCAGGCAGTTTTTAATCAAACCATGCAGTTAGGGTCTTTCCCTTCTCATTCTGCCAGCCAGGGATACTTGCCATCATGCTCTGTTAATGCTCTCTGCTCTGGAGCAGAAGTATCAGCTTAGACCCTGATTCAGGCCCTCCGCTTCTGGGAAGGAAGGAATAGTTCACAACCTGATTCAGAACCTCCTGACACTCAGGAGAAGGGCTCATTCCAGTCCTGATTCACACTTTTGTGATCTGATTCAAACCCTCCTGGCCCAGCAGTGAAGTGGGACTGTGACTCAGATGTCCGGGTTCACAGCAGGGTGACTCAGGACCCCTGCGGACCACAGCTGGGACAACTTCTCCAAAAACACCTCTGCTCCTCTGCTACCTACTGGTGGACACACTACTGCCTGGGCGCTGGGGATGAGCTGTCCCAAGATGCACTTTGGACCAGATCAATACAAAGAAGCTGTATGTTCAGAGAACAGCAGGGCACCAGGATATTCAGGCTGAAGTGGCACCATGGGTAAATAGATGCTAATCCACCTCTGGTGATCACTGCACTTTCAACCTGTTGCAAGAACCTGCCCAGCACAGCCCTTCCTTCCGACACCGTGCCAGGTCTTGTTCTGCAGACGCTGCTGGATTGATGCCCTTTGTGTCCTGACTGGAAGAATTCAATGAGCTTTTTCGGCATCAGCAGCTCAGGGCTGCTGGGTTTTGTACCTTGTGCTTACACTTATGGGACCTGACAGTAGCTCTTTAATTCTTAATCCTTCCAAGAAGCAGACTCTGTGTTCCTTCCAACTCGGATCAGTCTGGACCTCATTAGTACTTCTCACTCGGGTTTGCCTAGAGGAGGTGGCAGACGTACAGACACCGGCAAAATTGCAGTCATTCACTATGGTGTTACTGCAATCAAGGCCTGTGAATTTTACACTAAATTGGAACTGAACTCCTTGGTAAAGCCCCTATGGCTTCCTCGGCATTTCTGATTTCCCTTGGTATATTTTCCTTTTTTGCCTTCCAGATTTCCATTTATGCTCATAATTGAGGTTAGGGCAGGCACAGGATGCAAACCGCTGATGCGGTCCGTCTAGGGGCCCTTACTCTCAGTAGTGGTGGGTGTTGCCGGGTGTATTTGGGTGTGCATACATGGGGGAGGCTGGAAGCTCTAGAAAATCTTCACTGACATCCATTGATGAACAGTGAGAAGAGCAGCTAAAAGCTGCTGAAGAATCCAGAGCAGGGTCAATTATGTTATCTTGTGAACAGGACAGTCCTCTACTGGTGCTCTTGGTAGGCACCCTCCTTGGATGAGGTCTGAACAGGTCAGCTTTCAGGTGGGCTCAAGACATCAAACACATCCCATTGGATCCCAACACCCTCCACAGGAACAGAGACACATTGCCCATTGGTATGTGCTTAGATAGGGTTGGATCACTCTTCCCTTGCTATCTCAGATCTGCAAACCATGCTTAATTTCCCCAGTTTCTGGGTGGAGGATTAAGCTAATGTCATTTTAGAATTTGAACAGAGGAGAGAGGAGAGGAGAGGAGAGGAGAGGAGAGGAGAGAAGAGAGGAAAGGAAAGGAAAGGAAAGGAAAGGAAAGGAAAGGAAAGGAAAGGAAAGGAAA
>JANHGO010000042.1:15415501-15492005 GCA_024606505.1 Aquila spilogaster | reverse complement strand
AGGGGAACCTCAGCCACGGCCCAGAGCCGTGCATGGGGAACAGTGAGTGCGGGGCCAGGTTCAAAGAAGGCATGTAGATGAGATGGAATCAGAGCTGCGTGCAAATGATATTATCCTAAATACAAGCTGAAAACAACAACAAGTAAATAGTGTCTGTTACAGGAGAGCTAAGAACATCGATATAATCCGATGGTGCAAGCTATAAAACCTCATTAGGCATCACTACGATCTCACTGTGTCCAGTGTGTGTACAGTTCTGAGCTGATGGGATGCCCTGGCTGTTCTGCCGTGTGTCCAGACATGCCTGCTGTGCTGTATCAGTACCTACACTGCATGCCATACGCTTTGGAGTCATGGCCTACCAGCATGTCTGCTTCTCATCCTCACTGCAGCAGCACGTTTATAAATGTAGCTGCTGAACAGCAGATTGAACTCAAATTCTGGTCAAGAAAAACAGACTGCAATTTCAGAACTAAAAGGTTGTTTTGTTTTGTTTTTTAGCAAAAACAGTGAAGTAGGACAAAACTTTTACACATTCGATATGAAAGCACTGGAATCAAATCATTAGCAGGTTGCCTGGAGAGGCGGTGGGTGCCCCGTCCTTAGAGACAGCCGAGCTCAGGCTGGACGGGGCTCTGAGCAGCTGAGGGAGCTGTGGGTGTCCCTGTTCGGTGCAGGGAGGTTGGACTGCATGGCCTTTAGGGGTCCCTTCCAACTCAAACAATTCTGTGATTCTCTTTTTCCGTGAAAAGTAATGCTGCTTTTAATTTCCTTGTCCAGCTACCAGGAGTCAAACTCCAGAGCCTTCTGTCGTAGACTTTAATCTCTAACTTTGGGATCACCTCATTACACAATTCTTTCCATGAATAGATCAGCCTGCAGCTTAGGTTGTTAGCTGCCTTATCTGAAAAGCAGTGCCAGGTTTTATTGTAAGCTGCCTTCTCATTTCGAGGTTTTCTTCTCCAAGACAACAACGTTTAAGTTTGTTGCTCTCAGAACAGGAAGCTAAAACAATACAATGTGTTTGCACTAGCTTGCAAATGGTTGTTTACATTCAGCTGCTGTGTGGATCGCTTCCCAGACAATCACATACACCCCCAATGGCAAATTAAAGGCCACAATGTTTTTTCTTTGTACTTAGTTAAATTTATACCTACATTCATGTGGATGCTACCTTTATCTAATCTCTAAAGCTTCATTTGGACAACTCTCAAGTAAACTTTTGCTGGTGGTCCTAATAATTGGTGATTGAGATCCCGGCAAGTTGCAGTTGTCCTATGCTGTAAATCACCAATGGATAAGCCAGCAGAAGAAAATAATACTCTGAGAGCTTGTGAACTGGAACCAAACAGACTGCTGAAATTGGTACTGCCTTGCACATTTCCCAGTAGCGTTGCAGAGCAGGCTGAGTGAATTGTAACGAATGTGCTAATTTTAGTTCGTAAATGTACCGTACAATGATACAAATAGTGGTTATATTCAAGTCAGTGAGATGTTTTCATTGATCTTAATTGGGTCAGGAGCATGTTGAGGGGAGGTCCACGAGCTTCACAGAGTTCTCTTGCTAACATCTTACTTGCACAATGTGTCTTTTTTTTATATTGGGGAAATAAAATAAATTGTACTTAGAGCTTCATCATGATACCATAAAACTGTCTTGGCATTTGTCCCCTTTTAGGTGACGACCACCAGTCAACCACAAGGCTGTCACAATGAGTTTTGTTGAATATGGCGATACGATCAAGGATGGTGACACAGCTATTGTGTTCTTGGGCCACGAGTCCATGTTTCCTGTGAAAGTCCAGCATGGCACTGTAACTCAGACTAAGTACGGGGTCATCCGACATTCCATGGATCTCATAGGCAAGAAGTATGGCTCCAAAGTGACCTGCAGTAAAGGAGGATGGGTTTTTATTCTTCATCCAACTCCAGAACTGTGGACCGTGAATCTTCCACACAGGACGCAGATCCTGTATTCCACTGACATCTCTGTAATCACCATGATGTTAGAACTGAAGCCAGGCTCCATAGTATGTGAATCAGGTAATAATACTTTGAGATCCTTTATTAAGAACTAACACCAACACTTTCAGAGGAAAACACGCTTAGCTTTACATTTTGCAAAATAGCTTTTTTTTTTTTCCATTGTGATACAATTTTCCCAGCCCACACATGGGGTAATTCTCTTTCATTTGCACATGCTATCAACTATGCCTCTCCAACAAGCAACATTGCTTCAGTATGCCAGCCTTATGTACACATGCCTTTGAGTACATGATTAATTCATCTTAAATATATAAACAGTCTTCTTTCCCTTATCTAAAACTGTTAAGTTCTTCAGACTTATTTTTAAAAAACATGATTTGAATCAAAATTCAGACCTTGGATTAGCAGTCTGCGAGGACATCATTGAGGTGAATTAGTGAAAGATGGCAAGGGGCTGGACCTAGCAATATGGGAAATCGAATGTCAGTATTTCTACCATGTGATACCATGGAAGTATATTCTGTTGTTCTCTTCCCAACTGTGATCCACTTGTAGCACTTCAACATCATGCAGGGCTCACTGCAGTGGCATAATAGAACAGATGATGCATTCATCACAGTGCTGTACATTGTTTCTAAACTTGGTTTAATTCATTACCATTTCCATAATTTTACATAATTTTTAAGTAAGGAGGAGTTACATTTCATGTAGATGGATATTTTCGTGGCTAGATGCAGTTCATAATAACACTTCCATGATTTTATTGCTGCAGGCAGTATGAGGCTTGCTTGATTGGATTTGATCTCTGTAGTTTGCAAAAATATGAACTGTAGATAGTTTGTCCTCATTTTTTCTGTCTGTTTACTTTGCGTATTTTTAGGAAGCAGTTTTATATGCTTCCCTCTCTAGCATAGATATGGCAAAGGATCAGTGTGATGAGGTTGTACTGCGCTGTGTTAACTCGCGTTTAACATTTCCTGTTCCTACCCAGGCATGATGTTGGGCAGCTGTGGGGGTATTGTGGCTGCTTTCCAACACAACTGAAGTGCTGCTTATCTGCATCCAGTTACACCCAGTAATAAATGGGTGCGCTGGAAATAGGCAAGGCAGTGTAGAGAATCCCCTGGCCCCTTGGGATAAGTGAATGTTAAAGGACAGAACTGCATCATTAGTGTTCTCAGTAATGATGAAAGATGAAAATCTTTGAAAGCTCATTTATCTGAATAGCTACGAAGTGGAAATGCTTGATGAGGTAACTGATCCAGATTCCCAGAAGTGTTGCGAGTCAAAAGTCATAGCTACAAACAATCCTTTCTGTTAATGGAAAACTGTTCCCAGGTTTGTTTTAATGTCTGTGCTGTCTTAATTAGTGTTTTAACTTCATCTTTCTAGGGATAACAAACAGTTCTGCTACTAACGTTGTGCTTGTATTGCCTGAAAGATTCACTGTTCACAAAGAAAGAAGGAGTATTATGTCGTGAAGCAGGAGTTAATCTTGAAGCAAGAGTTCTTACTGCAGGTTTGCTTACAACTGACCAGAATTGGTGATTTGAATTAAAAAATGTTACATGTATTGACATCTGGAGCCTCCAGTGTGATGATGTAACCTACTTTGGTGCCATCCAAAATTAGGCCATGTTCAGCAATCGAAAATCATTAGTGCTTGTTTAACCTTGTGTGGCTTAGGAGGAGCTTGCCAATGGTGATTAACAGAAGCAAGGCAGGAAATCTGGTCTAGTAATGGCATTTGAGTCTGCTTCCTGTTAGTGCTGTCTTTAGATGTATCTTGAGCATTAATTAGCATGGAAGTCTGGCCTTTTTTTCATTTGAACATGAAGTGATACACATAGTTGCTGTGGGGAAGAGGGATACGCATAACAGGCATGGTAAACAGGCCAGGCTCTCTCTTCCCCTTGTCTTGCTGCTAGGCTGTGGCACATGTCCTGCACCTACCTGGGGCAAGCAAGCAGAACTGGGGAGCAGTCTGCACAAGTGTACATAGAAAGGATGGGGAAAGTAAGATGAAATGCCTTCTGCATCACGTTCTGATGCTGTGAATACCGGTAAATATTATCTTATGTGTGTAGTTAGGAAAAATCAGTTTAAAAAGGAAGGCTTAATTTTATATCCCTTGAGTTGTACAGTTTAAATTGATTCATAATGGTCTGTCATAACTGATACAAGCATATTAATTCAGGTTTTACCATTTTTAATCATTTTTAATAAATACATAAAGAGCAAGCTGGTCAGCAGCACATGCATAATTAAAATCATCCCAGCATACTCTATTGAGGCTGTAAGGAGACAGCATCTGCCTGATGTTTCATGATGGAGGCATAGGAATATGATCCTTTTTCTGTCTCCTGCTAATTTCTAATTTATGAAAGTGCATTGAGATTTAAAAACTGCCGGTGGAGCTAAGATCTCTTGGAAGTATTGGTCCCTGATCTGAGGAATTCACCAGTTTGAAAAGAGTTTTTGGCAGCCCGATCTTTCCAGAAGTAAAGGATACCTGAGATAGCTGCTGCAATACCTGCAGTGGGTGGTGTGAAACTTTCATTCTCGTCAGGTAACTCTGATCTCACTTGTGCTCATTGCACATGCAGTCACCATTTAAATGAAGGAATACATTAAATCTTTTGTTTCACCACTCTCCAAAACTCCAAAACTAACTTGCTGTCATCTGCCAAGCCAAGGCTGTCTTCAGTCCAGTGATTACAGCTGCCTGTAGGATAATGACTCTATTTGACAACTAATATTTCTTTTGTTTTGAAATTTATACTACATTGGAATAAATATGAAACCTTTCTGATATTGTTGCTAAACATAAGTAAAGACCTCTTTTTTTTTTTCCAATGCCTGCTTATCTGGGCTTTTTTACTGTCCTCTCTCCCTGGTAAGGCCTAAACAAATGTCTGTCCTTACCCTCAGAATTACTCAGGGAATGTAGTGCAGCACTGTGAAACCTCATTTAATCTGATAAATCTAAGAAATATTTGGGTTTCAACAGAGCATTGTATTTAGACAAAATGTAATTTAGTCAAAAGTATTCTGACCAGTATCCCACTGATCCTTCGGCCCTCGACAAAATCAGGCTCACATGAGCAAAAATGTTAATTAGGTTTTTTGTTTCCCTTCAGCTAAGTCCCAAATTAAAAGTTGCTAAACCCTGTTCATTGCCACACAGCAGTGGGGTTCCAAAGCCACAGATGGGATTTGTGAAGACTGAGAGCAGTCCTCTGGGTTCTCATGGCTTCTTTGTAGAGGGGTAACAAGAGCCTCTGGCCAGCCTGCCTTGCACTACAGCTCCTCCAAAACAGTTATGAAATTTTCAAACTCGTGGTCTGAGTGTAGATTGTGTTAGGAGTATGCTCATAAAAAATTAAGGAGGACTTAATGATTAATGGATACTTAATAAATGATTAATAGATTATTGTGGAGTCCCAGCAAGTCAGCTGTAGTGCTATGACTCTTCTGACTGCTCAAGTCTGCACCATCTCTGTGGTGTAAATGTATGTAAACTCTGCAGCTGTATTTTTTGTTTACTCACCAAAGCTTTGTAACTATTAATTTGATTTTGGAACATATTCATATTAATTAAGTCTTAAGTTTTATGTCTGCCATGTCTGCCTCTTAGCAGATAAATGAGAGAAGAGCTCGAATATGTGGTTCTTCATAACACCTTTTGAAGTAGCAGAAAAGCCTCATCTGTACCAACGTCAGAGAACACAGTATTCTCTTGACATACCAAAGAACTAAAGCAGAACTATGGCCACATGAGGCATTGCTGTGTTGGGTGCAGCCCTGTGGCTGAGGAGTGCTGTTCGTACCCTGAAGTGCTTGTTTCCAGACTTTCTGAGCTTCCTTTCATCCTCGCATTTTGTTTGACCACAAAGTGCATTTCTTGTGCAGCTCTGAACTTCACAATATCACCTCCATTTTGCAGAAGATCCCTCCCTGAAGAACTGCCTCTTGAATCTCTAAAAGCAAATTCTTTTCAGTCTTCACATTCCCATTCCTTTTTTAGGTAGCGCCAGCCTTGGAAACTTCCACGCCATCCTTTCCCAGCTCCTGAATCCAGTGAACAGTGGTCTTCTTTGGCCTCTAGCCTGCTTCCTAAAGCCCATTGGTGCAGGATGTCCACAGCAGAAAGGCAAGAGAAAGAGCTCATCTGTAAGGGGAACTTCTTGATGCACCATCTCCTCTTGCAGTAGCCAGGCCACTTCCTTGAAACGCCCTCCCTTCCTCTCCTCATCCCTCCCTCTGTCCCTGATCTTGCAGCTTCTCACCTCTTCCACCGAGATTTGTGTCCCTGACTGTCCTCACAGGATGACTTTTGAGTTAGTTTCTATCAGATACTTAAGGTCTCATCATATATTCACTAAAAATGATTAACGTTTCTCCCGTTACATAAACTTGTCATGTGCGGCGAGCAGTTTTCCTCTGCACTGTGTTTCTTGTCAGATACTGGCTGTGGAGTTTTTAGCTGTGCCTAAAGATTAATTCTTCTTTGGTTTTGAGGCTCCATCCGTTCTCATGGCTGACTCATGACCCATCTTATTATTTGCTAGGTTTCAGTGCGGTAGCTAGGAGACTAATACAGCAACACTGATTGTTTTCTTGTATTTGCCCAGTTTAGAATATCTCGTGTAGCCAAATATTGCAGCAGATACTTCAGTTCTATTAAAATGTTATTAGATATTGTATCAATCCAGTAATTAATAACACCACTTTTCTTGTTTTTGTGTTATATAAACCTGTGTATGCACTTAAGAGCTTCCTCAGCTTTAGTTTGGATTACAAACCTGCCATAATAAACCTGGCCAATATTTTGCATAAGCACAGCTGTAAACATCTACGGGTTCGAAATCACAATTTTACTTCCTTTCTTAAAAAGGGAAAGCCCACGAAAGGGAAATGTTGGGGGTAGGCAAGCCAAGCAATAGCTTGCACTGAGAAAATGTAGCAGAACACAAAATCTGGTCTCTTGTGTTCACAGCACGGGTGGGATTCCAGGAGACTAGGCAAATTAGAAAACCAGGCTAAACAGAAAACAGTGCAAGCATGTTCCCTCTTCTTCAGCTCTCTCTCAAGTGCTGTATTTGATGCTGTTGGAATGCTTGTGTTTCTCTCAACTGCTCCCGATGTGTATCTATACAGTATTGAAGTAGCAGGTGTTATTTCTGAAGGGGTCAGGTGTTGTCTGCTGCAGCTTTGCAGTGAGGATTGGTCTTAGTGCAGATGCTGCCTCATGATGCTGAGGAGTGTGGAGGCTTCTCTGTGGAAAACCTGTCCCTTGAGTCGGCAGAAGGTGAGAAGAACGAATCTTTTTGAGGTCAGGGGAATTGTTGGGTTGTTCATGTGATCAATACTTTGCTGTCTGTAAATCAGAAGGACGTATCAATAGGTACTGAGCCAGAGTGTTTCATCTAGGTGTCCACTCATGAGGATATAAATCCCTGTAAATCTGTGCTGGTTTTGTCTTAGGGGAGGGTGGAAGCGCTCCCCTGAGCTTAGAGGTGACAGAGATGCATGGAGAGACTGGAAAAGGAGTTGAGAAGGTGGTAAGAAAGCTCAGATGTTGAGTACTGCAGATTTGCAGGGAAGAAGGTGAAAATAAACATTAATTTTTCCTTCTATAACATAAGAGAAATAAAGGTTTGAACCTGCCTTCTGTAGACAGTGCTAGAGGTTGTGTTTGAGTACAGAACTGTGCTGAACTGCCAGACCCCAGGTAGGATATTCTGATAAACCACAACAAGTGTGTTAACTGTCAGGCATATGAGAGCCAAGGGTCATTGTCATTCACAGGACTGGGTTCAGAATCTGTGATCTCTTCAAGAAAAGAAGAAATTTTGCAGTGGTGGATGATTCATAGGCACCTCGTTCTTTGTTTCCTGCAGTTTCGAGAGTGTTGTCATGGAGGAGGCAGGCAGCATCTTCAGAAATACTCTCATTAGTGATGTCAGTGTGAGAGAATTTGATAGAGTAAAATGTGATGCGTATGTATTATTCTCATGTTTGCAGTAGCCAGTCAACAACAAATAATTCCTAGCAACCTTGTTTGACAAAAGCTCAGTCTGTAATACACGCCTGCAAGCAGTGACTTCCAACATCCTGTTTTTGGTGCTGGGTTTGGCTTGGAGTGTTTGTGAATAAAAAAGAGTACCAGAAAATAAACCAAAACAATTTAATGAGATTTCGTAGGAAGGAGACAAACAGTATCTTCTCTGGTGTTTTGAGAAGCAGATTTAAAAGGAAAGTGATTAAAAATGTAAAAGAATATGAACGAGGGAACTGGATACGTGCACAAGCTGCCTCTCTTCTGCGTCCATCCCAGCTGTGCTGGCAGACGTCCTGTTCACTATTATAGATGAGCTGAGAGCAATGTAAAAAGTCAGCAGCACTACCCATTAGGAAGGTAAAATAATTACATTGTGTAGGATTGCAGAAGTCCCCGGTTTGCAATCTTGCTTTCAGGTGTGAAACGTAAAGGCAGATTTCAGTCATTTTAGCGTCCTGTGGGCATCCCTGCTTTCGTCATTACAAAAACCAGTGAAATGCAGTTTCTTTGCTATGCACCTACGTTATTGAGTTTTTGCAGCCATGTGGCTGCTATGATACCATTAATTGTTTTGACCAATGAAAAGTTTATGTCGACGTTTAGAACTAACTGGTACCGCAGATGGGTAATTTGTCACCCATACACAGGTAACTGCCCTCTGTCCTCTGCTTGCTTTATTTTAGTACTGGTGTGGATGCAAGAATTTTCAAGTTAAGTAAATGTTTGTGTCCCAGTTTCACGCTCCTCTTGGTCCTCTCTGGGGCCAGTGCTAAAGTCAGAGGTCCTCCCTCCCATTAAAGCTGGGGGATGTGCTGCTGTGCCTGCTGGGGTCAGGGCCCTCCCAGGGGGAAGCAGGGAAGTGGTGCCCATTCTGTGAAGCGTTCAGTTGGTCTCATGTCAGACGCGGGCCCTGAGCTCTTTGTGGTCTGAACAGCTCCCTTCTCAGAGCTGTCAGCTCAAATCCAGTGCCTTAGCAATATTTCTCCCCTTATGTGACTAGAGGGCAAGGACCTTGGGTCTGTCTGTAAACTCTGACTTCCTATCCGAGTCGGGAAAGTATTGCCGCAATTAAGCAGCATACCAGCCTCTGTGCCCCCTGATTAATTTCCTCTCTGCTGGTTCCTGAGCTTTCTCCACCACTGCTGTTCTTCAGATTCTGTCCTTTAGAAGTAGTTTTTAAGATTTGTGTTAGTTAGAAGAACTTGCTTCAGGCTAAAATTTAGCCTGAACAGTCACCGAAGATAGCTAGAAATAGATTTTCTTTCTACAGGAAAAATGTGTTCCAAGTACAGAGTTATAAATCAATAAACACAGATAATTTGGGGTTGCTGTGGGGCTTTGAGTTTGGTGGGTTATTCTGTTAAATGCCACTTCAGTGAGTAATCTGCAATATGAGTTGGTATATGGGTGTTTTCTTCAGTGAAAACGTTGGTTATTACTCATTCTGTATTTAACATGCCAATGGATCATTAAAAATAAGTTTTCCAAATTACCAAGCTAAAACAAGAAGACGTCTGTATCTTAATGGTTAGTCTGTGACTGTACGTGGTAATCATACTTATGTACAATTTCGGGTATGTGGTGCATCTCATTAGACTTTATTAAGACAGTGTAGACTTGTACAGGTGAGCCACCTGTGCAGTCAGGTCACCTAGTCAGTGTGACTGCAGGGAGCTGAGGGGCCTCCGTTCTGGGTAATTTCAGGGTGCGCTGAGGATGGCCGCTGTGTCTTAAGAGAGGTCTGAGCAAAACAGGTGCCATGTCATGAAGGTTAGTTGTCCGCATAGATACCAGGAGCGTTTTCAAACACCGACTCTTGCCAATATCTCTTTCTTGTTTTGAAAATACGTTAAGCTTTGCCTTCATCTCTTTTTACCCTAGAAGAGTCTTACACTTGGAGAAAAAAAATCTGTAGTTAATTTTCTTGATATTTTCCCATTGCATTTGATTCCTCATGTTCTCCTGTCACCCTTTGTAGAGCTGTAGTTGGCCCTTTGTAGAGCTATATTACTCTCAGATTTTTAATTAACTTTTTGAGGACCCTGAAGACTGTTTTCTAGGTCACTTGGTCCATCTGTCCTTGGGGGTGGAAAGACTGTTCTCTTTTGGTAATTTAACCAATGGTTTCTGTTCATTTTGTTTTTCAGTTAGTGTTCCAAGCAGGAGGATCAATGAAGAAGACGGCTGTAGTAGCGTGTAGCACTATCAAAAGGCATTTCACAAGCTGCTTTTCTTTTCTAGGCACAGGCAGCGGATCCCTGTCCCACGCTCTCATCAGAACAGTGGCTCCCACAGGGCACCTGTACACAGTAGAGTTCCACCAACAGAGAGCTGAGAAGGCCAGGGAGGAATTTCGGGAGCATGGAGTAGAGCATCTGGTCACAGTGACCAACCAGGATGTCTGCAAGAATGGGTTTGGTGTCTCAGACATTGCAGATGCTGTGTTTCTGGATATTCCATCTCCATGGGAAGCCATTGGACATGCAAAGTCAGCGTTAAAAGCTGAAGGTAACTGCACTTAGCTCTTTTTAGGAAGTACCGCACTTGTACATGTCTCTGCCTCTCAGCTATATGTTAGATCTGCTGCTTTCCATTATGTGATCACTGTTCTCAAATGTCAAAGTCCCTAGGCATTTCAAAGGATGAAGAACATTCAGAAGAGGTCTTCAATTTGCAGTGAAAGATTTGAAAAGAACAGTCTTTTCCTACAGGTCTATGCTAGCTGCTACAATTAATGGGCAGTTTATAAAGGAAAACAACGTTTGAACCTTTGTCTAGTGCATTCTGTAGATCTGAGGGTGTGTGGGAGGCAGCAGCAACAATAAATGCTGAAAGCAAATTTCTTTGGCACTTCAGTGGAAGGGTGTTTGTATAAAAGGTGTTCAGAATGACTTTACATCAATCATTGCAGATTGGACTGGTTTTACAATGCTCCACATCAATAATGTTAAAGAAAATGTGGTTATACTTAAATATGCATGCTGATCTCTGCCTTGAATCTCTGCTGTTGGAGCAAATGAGAAGTATGGCTTGGCTGCGGTAGGAATTGAACCTTTAGGCTGTCTCAGCTTGTGCCAGCTACTCCTGGATGGTGACAAGTGGGGACTGCTATTGCAGGATTGGATGGGTTTTGTCTGTTAATAATGAATCCTTTTTCTGTTGAAAAGTAGGGAATAAACTTGGTACCTGCAAGGGTAACAGCTGAACTTGTAGCTGCTTTCCAGTGTGTCCTGGGAAAAAAATCATTTTCACTGCACTGTACAATGCCCTTCCCATGCTCAAATTATCTAATCTAGTGAGCAGAACGCTCAGCTGACTTCCCAGCTTAGAAGGCGCTGCATTGCGCAGCCCAATTTGAATTATTTAAGTGGTGCATGTTTAGAATACTGAGCAGGGCTGCTTGAGCAATTCCGAGGTTTGAATCTGTGTCTCACTCCAGCACTTGAAAAACCGACGAAGGATACTATAGTACCAAACTGACAGTACTCTTTGGCTATACTTTTCTGTGCTGCAAGGTTACATCTGCTTAGCCAATATTAAAAATATTTAACAGCCCGCATTTTTTTTTGTCTGTAAAGGGGCATCATGCATGTTTCACCAGTCAAAGGGTGAAGCTGCTTACTGCCATTTTCAAATAGTTAAAGCTATTCTGCAGTAAGAACAGTTTGTGCACATACTGCTGCTGCTCACCTCCATTTCGGTGATAAGGCATCACTGGAGAGAATGAGCCCTTGCACTCTTTTCCCTCTATGCACCCTCCGTGACAGGGTCACGTTCAGGTTTTATTGTGATGCACAATGTAAACATTGCATCTGTGCTGTGAGGTAGTGGTCATTCATTCACTGAGGTTGTAAGGTACCGGGCTAAACAAGTTCAATATATAGCTTCAGCTAACCTCCTCTTTAAAAACACAATATTCCTTATAGAGTTTTCAGCTGAGACAGTGTGTAAGAGCGAGTTCTTGACCTTAACAAATCCTTATCAAATCAGTATTTTCTCTCCTACTTATGCTCAAGATCCTGAGTCTTGCAGCTCCTAGTAGGCTGAGTGTTAATGATCCTCTTCACAGAGCACATTTATCACTCACGTTATGCCTAAGAGTAGACTGTAAATATGCTTCTTACGATAGCTTGGCCTCCCATTTAATGCACTGCCAACTTGTGAAGAGCTAAAAGGATAAAAATGCACAGAGAGTTTTTGACTGGAAGGTTCTTGTTCTCTGGTGACATGCTCTGCTGATGTTCAGGCTTGCATCTCAGCTGCATCCTTCTGTGCTCATTTCACCAGTCACGCTTTCAAGCAGAAATGCTGCTTGTAATATCTCTCAGGCACTGCTGCACTGCAGAACTTGCTTTCATTTCCCAACCTGCACTGTTTTCCTTTTGCAGCATCTGCTGATGAATGCTTTTCTGTAGTTGTAGCAGTATCTGACCTTGGTGGTTTTTAGCAAAGTTGCTGTTAACCCCTTCAGGCTAGATTTTAAAAGAAGAATAATTTAACAGAATGAAAAAAAATGTGAGGTAACAGAAATATCCTCCACATCCTACAGTACTTAAATACCCTGAAACTTTTGACTCAGTTGTCTCCCAGCTGAATACTGTAGTGCTTTGATTATAATTCTGTACCCACCTACTCTGCTCTCTAAGTATTGCCTATTTCATACATACATACATACATACAGTTGTTGGAGTTGGAAGGAACCTTTAAAGGCCATCCAGTCCAACCCACTTGCAGTGAGCAGGGACACCTACAGCTCCATCAGATGCTCAGAGCCCCATCCAGCCTGACCTTGGCTGTCTCCAGGGACGGGACGTCCACCATGTCTTTGAGCAACCTGTGCCAGTGCCTCACCGCCCTCATTGTAAAAAACTTCTTTCTTATGTTCAGACTACATCTCTTCTCTCCATAAAGCCCCCAAATTATGAGTTTGTCAGATTGTGATCTGTGTGATCTCACCTGAATCGGGTGACATGGTTTTGTCAGGTCTCTCTGAAAAGCTCTGCAGCAGAAGTTCCCTCCAAACACCTCCCTGTATGGGCCTCTGTATTTCTGCCATCACAGAAACCCTTCAGGAATACTCTGCTCTTCTTAGAGGTAGTTGTTTTTCATTTCCAAAGTCTTTTGTTTGTTTTGCTAGTTGGCAGTGGACTTAAAACAAGTCTTGCTTGCATTTTTTCCTCTATCATAGCCATTGATTGTTGTCCTAACCTGCCAGGTTTGGTTCATACAGTTGCTGTATAAGCAAAGAAATAACACCTCAACCTCCCAGTAGCCTGTGGTGTAGGTAAGGCATTGCCTGACTTTGCTACTTTCAATTTTCATTTGGGTTTGCTTCCCTCCTCCCCTGCACTTTCAGGCAATACCAGTTCCATGCAGAAATTCTCAGTGGCTATTTTTCCTGAGCCCTAGAGGTTATTCATGGTCCCCTTTTCAAACCACTCAGGTGTGGCTTTAAGGAGCAGCTGAAATCTCCAGCCACAAGTCTCACCTCTGTGGCAGCTGGGTTGGGTGCACCCCAGGCTGAACCATGCCGAGAGGGCAGTGACATGAGGCTGCTGCTGGTTGGGCACGGGCTGCCTCAGGAGCACACAGGGAATGTGTTAGGGCAGGAAGTGGAGCCTGCCAGTCTAGTGTGCTGTCTAGACGTTCTTCCTCCACCCATGCAGGTGGTACTCAAGATGGTATCAACACTTCTCATGTCCATAGGAGGTTGTTTTGGAATAAATGAATGAAGCCATAAGTGTCTGTAAAACATCATCACCAGCATTTATTAGAGTGCCACCTGCTTTGATTCAAAGGAGAACTTGCTCAAGGTGAAGTTAAAGATCCATGAGCTAATAATCAAGGTCAGGCTGGACAGCACTCTGAGCACCCTGGTCTAACTGAAGGTGTCCCTGTTCATTGCAGGGGAGTTGGGCTAGATGGCCTTTAAAGGTCTCTTCCACCTTAAACAATTTTATGATTCTATGATAGTTTGAAACATAACCTCCCAGTGTTGAGGGACCATCTGGTCTAGCGCAGAGCTGCCCCACTAGGATCAGAAGTAGGTGCTAACTCTCAGATTCCGTCTGGTTCCCAAGCACAGTTTGCTGAGCTAAGCTCAATTGGTGTATCTTGTTGGTGCGCATTAACCTAGCTGAGTCTGTGGGGGCTTTTAGCTCAGGTACGCATAATGGGTCTGGCCCAGCAGCCTGAGCAGAAGTGATTCTCTCACCTGTCATGAGCTAAGCAGGATTCCTGCACTGTAATCCATGCTGTGGAATGCTGGCCAAAATTGTTGGCCTTTGCGCAGCCTGTAGGAAGTAACTGGGGATGAAGGGAAACTTAAAGGAAGTTGTTAGATTTCCTTCATGAGTCTGGTGCCAACTTTTTTCTTTTTTTTCATTTTTGACACATGCTTTTGCCAACCCCGTAGCAGTCAGTGGGAATGAATTGCTTTTGAACGATGCATCTACAAACATAGAGGTTAAGGTCACGTTTGCAGAAAATGGCATCGAGCTCCTATTAATGAGCTGCCATGTGATTTGGAAAAATTTTTCTTTTCTGAATCAAGAAACATCCTTTCATTTCTTCCAACAGCCAGATCCTCTGATTTCACTTGTCAGGGAAGCTGCATCAAATCGCCCACGAGTACAATCATTTAAAGGACATTTTGTCCCCTTTTGCAGAGGCAATATTTTTAGTGTCCTACTAGCACAGAGTAAATGCCATAGTGATGCTGCTCAGTGACTTTCCTGCCTCACCCCTACATAATGATCGTGCCATGGGATCTTTGTAACATAATCTTCCAATTATCACAATGCACTGAAATCCCAAAACCCAGAGCTATGTTCCCTTACCAGAAATAAAAATGCTGCGCTGCATTTTCTGCGTCACAGAATCATTTCCAAAATTATGGGCCCTTTTCTCAGGAACTTAGCAGTGCCGCACTACATATGTTCTTTTCACATCCTCTGAGTAATGTTGTGATGATGAACAAACGTAGCAGAGCACTTGTGACGCATACAGCAACCTGGAAAGGAGAGGGCATGTAACTTGGACTCATGTTGTTTTCATATCATGAGGATGCATTGAGTTTGTGTCAGTTGGGTAGCACTGCCGCATTTTCCATGCTGGATACCTAATGCAGATTTTAGCTAAGTAGAACTTGCAGAGGTGTTACTCCTTGCTCAGACAAACCAGAAACACAGTTGCTTGGTGGAGCTACACAGAAGCATACCAAAAACTGTGCTGGAAGGAGGAGCAACTTCCAAGGCACTGATCTCTAACAAAGATAGCAAGGTGTGCCTCTTGCTTATTAATTAGATACTTTTCATTCTATGCTTAAAAAATGTGCCGTGCTTTGTAGATGCAGATCCTGTCTTTTATTTCCTCCTCTTCCCCTAAGCTCTCTCCTTTAATTGTTCCAATTGTACTTTAATTATCATAGGCTCTTGACCCCACTGCTGGTTACAATGACTGCCAGGACTGTGTGGGCACCTTCCTGCCTACAGATTCAGATTTAACCTCTCCATTAAATGTTTCAGACAAACTCATTCCCTGTAAAATTGAAGGTGGAAAAAGAAATTTAAGTCTTTAATATAGACTCATTATTTTCTTCTCAACTTTAGCACTTGTCAGGTGCATTATACATGAACAAACACATTTTTAGACAGCTCTTCAGATCAAAAAGCTCACACAGCTTCCCAATGTGAACAGGATTAATCTCAGATAATTACTGTATCCTTTTATGATGACACACAGGTCTCATTAAACAAATTTAGGAACGGTAGCTTTCCTAAAAGGAGAGCTGTGGGAGAACACGAACCTGGCTTGCGCCTAAAAGTCCTGCTCCTTCAGCAGAAGAGCATGTCCTTCTCAGTGTTGCTTTTCTCTCACTCGGAGTCCACTTTTTTTGCAGCTAAAAACACCGTAGCAAATGAAGCATCCCAAATCTATTTTAGGCAATCTGTGTTAAGTCTGGAGCTGTAATTTCATTTCTACCTTCAAGCCTTCTGCTAATTGCAGCCTTCCAACCTTTTCTTAACACCTGCTTAATGAAATGAGTCCAGCCCGGGAGTCCAACCCAGCCTGCAGGGTGGTGTGGAGAGGAGACAGCAAAGAAGACTCCCTCACCTGTTTGACAGATGCCACCTGGATGTCAGCTATTGCAAGAGCCTTCTTCTCTACCCAGTGGCTCAGAGGCCCATTTTCTGTAGCCCTGCTTCCCCAAGCAGCCTGCTTTGCGAGGAGGCAGCCTGATAAATCAACACCAAGTTTGGTGCTGCCATGCTGTGCTCAGCTGACCATCCCGAGGCAAAATGAAGGTTGCTCTGGCTTTAATTGAAGGCTTGACAAGAGCCGTAGGCGGGTCTGCAGCTTGTGTTGCCGCAGCTCTGTGCAGGCTTCGTACTTTTCCTCTATAAATCCACAGCTTGTGCCTAAAGATGTCTTGAAATCCTTGCAGTTGGAGTAAATAGGGAGAACAGGTTTGCTGTAAGTGTAAATATGTTGCCGTCTTTTGTTTCAATACGAATGCAAAAAATGAAAAGCCTGAATGAAATCGTAGTAAGTCTCTGATCTCACTGCAAATTCTTTCTTCACAGACAAAGAGTTACTGTGAGCTGACATTTAGCTAAGTTAGACATTAGTTCAGTTCCCTACACAATCAGAATATGGCATCATTCTCTATAGCATATGTTCATTATAGTAACTTTCTAGTTATGTAACAGAAGTTTCTTCTCGAGCTTTTCTCTTTTTTATCTACAACCACGGTGGCAATATCTACTGCCCTGGCCAGAAGCTGTTGGATACAATTCTGGTAGTGATGGCCACACTGATAAACGTATAAATCTAATTTCATGGGAACTAGCGGACCGGGTGCACAATTCAATTGGCATCCCCAGGGTTGGTTAATAGTGACACATACCAGCATTAATTTTGCAGGTGGTTATTAGATTTCTTCTTTAATTGTCTCTCCGGGGAATTACTTGTCTGGGGTACTTTGTTCTGAAGATGCATGATAAGAACTCCTGGCTGTGGAGACTTTATCCTGGGACTAACATTAAATCCTGCTTAGTGTGCGGTGGATTAATGGTCATGGAAAGTGTTCTTCCCCAGTCAGTACCCGGCACATCATTGCTGCGCAGTAACTGGAGTGCTACAGTGACACTTTCGGACCTGATGCTTTCTTTTTTTAGAGATGTGACTTTAGAAATGAGAAAGGGAAAAAAAAAAAAGGCGAGTTTGAGATAAAGCAGGCCTCCTGGAAGTCCCAGCATTGCCTCTATTTTTAGCAGGATGCTTTGCTCTCAGCTGCACGGGTTTTTTAACTGCTTAGACAACAGGGCTTGGGAGGCTCAACGGGATGAGCCTGGGAGAGGGCTGGGAGGGAATGCAAATCAGGTCAGCGCACATTTTCATCTAATTGTAAGAAGTGAAACAGTGGCTGAAGCTGCATTGTCCGGCTCCTTCCCCCAGCACAAAAGCTTTTCAGGAAGGGCAGCGTCCCTCGTGGGACAGTGTGTCCTGGGTGAAAGCACATGCCCTGGCTTTATGGCAGACAGTGTCCTTATAATTCTTTGATCTGATTTGGCTGTGGCTTTTCAGAGTAAATCTGAATCATTCTATTCTCAGCTGTTAAGGTGACATTGTAGCCAGCAGAAAGTTGTAGGGAGCCTATTAGTGCTGTGAGTGTGGAATCCGAACTAAACCATGTGCAGAGGAGAAGGCGAGTGTTAGTTTGTCACTAAAAGCCCTGTCCCAGGGGTTTGGAGCATTTGCTGTTAAAACTGCCCGATGTGGTATTCAGTAAATTTTAATGCTCAAGAGACAAGCTAGTCAGCTTGACTAAAAGGGTAAAGTCTTAACAGAGCTCCATCTATGGCCTGGAGAGATTACTTTATTCTGTGCACGCATACCATCGTTCCCAAATAAACACAGCCGCTTTTGTCGGAGCGTGTGTGCACGCACACTTAGATTCTAATGAAGGCAGCTCTGTACAGTGAGAATGACTTCTGGCTTTGTGTAGGTGCCAGCTTCAGAGCAGTGCCTCGGCCCAGAGCAGTGGATAGTGATTCCAAAAGAGGCACTGCTCTGAAGGGACTGACTTTTAAGAGTTTTATCATGAACGAATGTGGTGGGCAGCGTTGGGTTTGGAAGATGAGTGAGTTTGCCATTATAGTTTTTAAAGAGTCTGATGCATCTTGTAAAGTCACCCCTGCTTGATGCTGACGCTTTGATCCCGCAGAATTGCCTGATGAAGATTTTCTTTCAGAATGTTTTTACTTTTGTGTATTTCATGGAATCTTAGAATATTCCAGGTTGGAAGTGATCTGTAAGAATCATGGAGTCCAACTCCTGATTGTAATTCTACATGCAGCTGGGAGAATCTGAAAAAAGAAAAAGTGCTTCGTTTGTGTTTTTGCCCTCTTATCTACTACCTGTCCTCTTTTGCAGGTGGCCGCATCTGCTCTTTCTCCCCCTGCATCGAACAAGTTCAGAGAACCTGCCTAGCAATGGAAGAATACGGTTTTACGGAGATTAACACCTTGGAAATTCTGCTCCGAGTGTACAATGTAAGGACAATTAGCTTGCAAATCCCTGACCTTGGAAAAGCAGCTGAAGATAATTCTAGCGCTGGCTTTGACAGCAGCAACCCATCAAACCAAGGCAGCCCAGGCACTAATCTGCAGCAAGGAACGGTACAGTTCAAAAGCGGCGTGCCACTGAGGGAGATGGTGGGTCACACAGGGTACCTGACCTTTGCCACTAAGAGCCTCTTCTAGTACACTTCAACCTGGTGAAGTTTGGAGTGTTTTGTGTGTTTGTGTGCGCTTGCTGTTTTCATGGTTCCTTTTTGTAGGGCATCCAAATTTTTCCTTGTCAGGGAATTCCATATATAGTCAGATTTAGTTGGAATATGCTTTGTTTAAATAGCACGCAAGCATTAACCAGAGCAGCATCAAGGGAATGTTGGAACTCTGGAGCGGTGCTCCGCTTGCTGTCAGAAAACAAAGTAATAGCAAGTGGCCATTCACTGGAACGTGTGGGATAAAGATTCCTCCTGATAAGAAAGTAAAACAGCACACTAATCACAAACAAGCTGGATTTTTTTCCTCCTCTTCTCTGAATGGCTTTCCCAGTTTTATGTTTTTATCACAGCACCACTAGACACTTCTTTTTTTAAACTTCTCTCATGTGTGTGTATTGCTTTAGGGAATGTGGAAGTGCTTCTTTGCTTCCTTTTGGATGTGGAAGTTGCAAGGCTGTATGGTTGCCTGCATGGCTGCTCACAGTATTAGTGTTCCTTTGGAATAGCATTGAGCTGCACAGAGGGTTATTGGCAGCACTCAGGAACACAGCCTCTTACTCCATTCTGGCATCTGCAAATCACTTGGATTACACAGAGGTCAAATAAGTGTGCTAATTGTTGGATTTGCTCTAAAATGCTGTATTGCGATCAATTGATAGTAGAAAATCAGACATGGGTTTGTACTGTAATCTTCTAATAGGTCATCTGCTGTCATTGTTATGAATCCACTGTGAAAATGCACTGAATGGATGGGGAATGTTATCTGAACTTCTCTTTATGAGCAGTGTGGCTGAGATGCAGCTTGCTTGGTGTTTTATGTGCATAATGGTGCGTTATCGTCCTACAGCTGAATGACAAAAAGATTGCTTTTGGCAGGACTTCTGTCTCCAAATGGCAACAATAATGCAAACATCGTAAAACCATCAATCAGCCTTATTAATTAAGTTTTTAGACCATTTACTCCTCAGTATTCCATAAAAGCTGGTGGGTGGGATGAACTTTTTGAATGCTGGATTACATTTTATTATTTAAAGAGTAAAATAATTAAGAAAAATGTTGAAGTTCCTCCTTTGTTTTTATTCTGTGTATTTTTTTTGTAACAGTTTCACAGCTATTCCAGCCACTAGCACTGTCTCTGGAAATGTTTAGCTGTGCCTTGCATTTGGCACCTTAGAATATCAATTGTAAGAAAAATAACCACCCATAACCTGCTGCCTGAGCAATTGAACCTGATATCCCTCCCCCATTCTTGACAAAAATAAACAAAGCTAAGCTTTTAACATGTTATGGCAGAATGCTAATCCATTATGGTTTAAAGAAAGCTCAACCGATCACGACAGCAAAGATAAACTGCTGAGCAGATTAAAGGCAGAAAGCAATTCTGTAGCACTAAATCAGTTATGTAAGCAGGCCTACCATTGTAGCTTTTCTCCAGAAATTATGTGAAAGTTCTGTTTCTGCTGCTGTTAACTTCCTCCAGACAGCCATGTGGTAAACTGCTAACGCTGTTGATATGGTTTGGTGGCTGTGTTATAATGACGTGTGTGCAAGTGCATGTGCACGCGTTTGTGTGTGCTTGAACTGCCACCACGGAAGTGATGCTGAGGGACTCACATAAACCAGAAGAAGGCACAAGGAAATACAAAGTTAATGCTACGAGACTGCTTACCTGGAGATGATCCTCACTTTCTAACAAGTGGGATCCCCAGCCCTCAGCAGGGATAACTCCAGCCTTAAGACTTGGATTCTTTTTTTTCAGACAGACCTTATTTTAAAATAATGTAACATTCGAACGGGATTAAAGAGGAACAAAGTCACATTTCTGTCCTACAAATAGACATGGAATGGAAATACCGATGTGTCTTCATGGAGTTTGAAACAAGGCTGATGCTTCTTTGCCTACAAAGCCCAATTCAAAACCCCTTGAAATAAACCATTGACTTTGCATCGTCCCATATTGATTTGATCCCTGCTGAGGAAGGGCAAGCGTTGAGTAACAGGAGAAGGATTTAATTTCTGTCTTTGCAATATTAAAAAGGCCTCTGTGTCTTTGTTGCCGGTCCTGGCCATGGCCGGCACCACACCGCTTCCTGCTGGTGCTTTGCTGGTAGGGTCATGGGGAGAACCCCGCACTGCCTAGCACAGACAGCACTGCGCTCCAGAAGCACCGCCGCTTAGTTCTGCTTGAGATCACCCACCTTTTACATTCTGGCGATCTTTGCTGTCAAAAGTGGTAAATCAGAAGCATGTGTTTTTCCCATCACAGTGGCCAAATCTGCCCGGGCCACGCTTTCACAGACTCATCTTTCCTTTTAATACTCTTTAGTCTTCAGTCTGGAATGAGACACCTCTTCTCCCTGCCCTGCTACAGTTGAGTCACACATTGCCAGGCCACCTTTTTGCTAGCTGTGCACCTGTGTCCCTTGCTTTGGATGAGCACCAATACACACCTCTGCCTCACAGCCGGGTTCAGCTTGTCTCACGTACTCCGTGCCCTCCAAGCCAGCAGTCGTAGACACCTTGCAACCTATAGGGCAAATGGTAATGACTCAGGAGAGGCTTGTGAAACACTCGAGAGGAGGCTTGTGAAACACTCGAGAGGCCAGCTGTTGTTCACTGTTTTGCTGTGCCTTAATTAAAGCATCGCAGATCTGTATCTCATTGTGGTTGTTTCCTGCTTACCTGTTAGCACAGAACTGTTCCTCTGAAGATGTGAATATAAATCGCGCTTGAGAAACTTAAAGGGACACTGTAGCAAAAGTGGTATGAACTTCCTCTTTTGCCTAATTTCCTGCTCTGTTCTCCTTAGGTACTTTGGGCTACGTGATGGTGAGGAGATGGCTCTTGCCTGGAAGTGTTCCAGAGATGAGGGTTCTGGTTCACACACTCCCTTGGGAGTACATCTGTGCTCCATTAGTCCTGGTGAGCGGGATAATTGCGGAAGTCGTGGTGACCTAGAAAAGCGGGGGGCTCAGAGATGCAGCGAGTTTAGATCTACTTGTAAATAACCATCATTAGGTGCGCAAGTACACCAACAGCACATGTTTGTGCCATACAGGTTCCTTCTGAACAGACTGGAGACAGCTGTGCCCTCCTGGGCTGCAGCTCAGTGGTGTCCAGTGCCCCAAACTCACTTCTGATGCAGCTGGGAGCAGGACACACTCAGGAAAGGAGGGCTGCGGCTCTTGGAGACCGTTTGCAGAACTCCATCTAAGCTTTTGTTTGCACAAGTACGAGAGAGGCAGAAGGAGAGAAAAGTGGGAGAGCCAGTGTTGCACAATGATGATGTTACACCAAAGGTACGTGCAGCTGTGAGTAGCTGAAAGGGGTTACTCTACTACCAGAAAGTTCTGTCTGTGTCACCATGAGGGAAAGCATTTACATGCTGCTGGCCTCTTGAGTGCTCCTGAGGAACTGTTGTTCAGATGCCAAAAGAAGGGAGCCAGACTGTGTTATTTCCTTTTTCCCTACGTGACAGCTTCTGAACTGGAATGAATCTGCATCAGAGTCAATGCAGACAACAAATAGACCTTGAATCAAATTGTCAAATAAAAATAATTGTCTTTGCTTTTACCTGCATATCTCTCCCATGAGCTCCCTGTCCTTTTGTTGACTGTTCAGGACATGCTGTTCTTCTCTGAGGGAGGACAGCAGCTTTGAACTCCTAGGTTAGCTGGCTGACATGCTGATAGAAATGACTGTAGAAGGCAGCTGGGAGCATGGGCCTGTGGGAGTGATCACTGTACCTACATGTTTCTCACCTGGTTCCAAAGGCAGATAACGTACAACTGCACCTCCTGTACAGGGAAGTGGTCCATTCCCCTCATCTCCCACCTGCCTTCAAACCCAAAGCTAGCAGAGCACGCGTGCATGAGCCCCTTCTGGTGCTGCGAAGCGACTCAGGTGGCACAGCCAGGTTTTTGGCAGATGCAGGCATTTTCCTCTTTGCTTTATAACTGCTGTCCCACAAGACGAGTAAGGCATCATTTGACACCCCAACCTCAGGCACACGACCACGGAGCCTCCACAGGCACAGCTGCTGCAAGGTGCTGTGTGCACTGCTGCGAAGCCACTCGGCTGTTCTTGACCCCTGGGCACCCTGTGGAGATGGTGTGTGGCCGTGGCAGCAGCACAGCCTCGCTCAAGCTGCTGAAGACCTCAGCCTGAAGTTATTTCAGAGAGGGTTGAGTAGGTTGATGCTAAATTTCATGTTCCTTTATCATTCTTCAGAGGGAGATTTGCATGAATGGTTCCACTGAAGCTGTGAATGACTCTCAGGGGGTCCAAATATCTGCAGGAGCTGTCAGAGCCCAGGACCAAGTGCTTCCCAAGGTGCTGCCTGAGCAGACACGGCTACCCAAGCGGGGAAAGAGCTTTTTGCATCTTTATCCAGCTAGCACTGTCACTGTTTCAGCATGAAATGTGACTAGTCCTGCTCAGCCAGGAGAAACTGCTGCATGAGCAGCCTCCCTTTGTATCAGGCACTGTGCAGGACAGGGAGGTCTGTGGGGGGATTCCTCTCTTGGGTTGATTTGGGGAGCAGTAAACACCTCCTTCCTTGAGTCAAAAGAACCTCGGCAGTACTTACCTCTAACACAGATGTGTGGGACTCAGTCTGGCTGGTTGCTGGGCATGAGGGATGAAAGTTTGTGGTGCCTGAATATTCTGAGCCAGAAGTTCTTTTATTCCACTTGAGGGATGAGGAAGATGATGAGGCTCTATAGTACTTTTTGCAATAGTCCCTCATGCCCTCAGAAATTGTCCTTAAAGCACGATTTCCAAATATTAAATCAGAAGCAAGCTATTTGTAGGGGTCTGAGAACCAATTCTGCCCGAAGGAAGAAATGGAAGAACCGGTAGCAAGGTAGAGAATGATTTATGGGAGAAGGCTTCCTGGACTTGTGCAATGAAGAGGCAATTTCCCAGAGGGTTCCACATGTTCCCCTTAAAAGTTGTGGATCAGAAATGCTCGTTAGTGTGGATGTCTGTAATCTGGCATTTTACTGAGTCAGTTTAATCAGGCTGTTCTAACAGGGCACACGGGCAGGGGCATCGCTGAGCTCTAGGACTGCCGGAGTGAAAAGGAGAGAGGGAGAGCAGAAGAGGTTTTGAAAGTGTCTGCATTCAGGTCAGCTTGCCAGATTACACGTACATCGTGTCACACTTGTTACCAAAGCCACATTGCTGTCTAAGTTAACTGGGGGTCTCATATCTTAGCAGAGCACACAATAGAATTATGTATAATATGGAAAAGAATCACCCACTTCAGTATACTTCTGGGCAAGAGCATGGCACAAGAGATTTGATTACCTGGGTTGAGAAATCAGATCAGAAACCAGTTATAATCTCTGCATGTTCTCTGTGGTTTTGTGTCCTCTGTCAAACACAGTGGAAGTGTTTAAGAAAGTCAGTGGAACTCGCATACAATATATACCCCAGAATCACCGCTGAGCCTCTCAGGAGATGGACTTTGAGTTTTTACCACCCAGTGCTCACAGGAAGATCATTCATTCTTAATGTTTTCTCAGTGGTCTTAGCAGCGCTTGAAAAAGAGAGAAAAGAGCCCTTTTTCAGTGGGAGATCAGAAGTGCACGTGGTTGCAGCTGATGATCAGCCTGCGGACACGTCAGAGCAGGGATGGCAACAGTGAGCTCTTTAAGGCTTCTTTCTTGGAGACCATAAATGGGACTGTACCCCCGATGAGTTGTTCTCATTGCATCCACAGCAGGGAGAAGGCAAAGGCATTTTGTGCGCCAGCACCGATTGGCTTTCCTTATTCATTTCAGCCTTTGGGAATCACACAGCCCTACAGTCATCATCATAGTATTAGCCCTCAGTGGCTTACACACGAGAGCACTGTGCAAGTCAGAGGCAAGATGGAGAGTGGAGCCCTGAAGTCCCATGTCCTTTCCGCTGCTACTCAGGCTGTGGCTCCTTCCTAAATAGCACTGCTCTGCTAATGCTCAGCAAGAAGCTCCTCTGAAGCAAAGCTGTTCCTGCCCTTACCTGGCAACGTGTCATGGCCCACAAGTCCTCACAGCACCTGGATGCAAGTACAGTTAGATAACAACGTTCAGCAGGTCACAACCCACTGCCAAATCAGATCACACAGCCACATCAATCTTAATGATTTTCTGAAACTTTAATTCATTTTACTCTGTAGCCATTCTCATTTACTAGCTGAATTAATTTTATATGGATTAAAAGTTCAAGTCAATCACTTTGAAGCAGAAAAGGGCATTTTTAAATCTATATTCTGTCCCAAGCCTATAAATACGTCTGCCTTGCAGAAATCAGCTGTTTATGGCTGATCGTATAGCAGAGAGGATGACTCAAAGAGGCTTACGTGCTGCATTGTTTTCATCAGAGCTGAACAAAAAACACCCCTAAGTTCCCTGTGAATTAGGGGGATCAGTGACTGTGGGTGCACAAGTGGCACAGGTTTGTGGTGGCCCATGCCCAGTGCAGTGCTGCCAGCAGTAGGCAGTCACATTTTGTTATACTTCCATACAACAACAGGCAGCACTCGATTTCCTCAAGTGAGGATTAACAAAGCAGAAATAGCACATAGACTGCTAATTACTCCAAACATGGTTTCCTCCTTCCTTGCCCTGCTTTGTTACAGAGCGCATAGCGGTGTTAGATTGAATTACAAACCCCAAAATAATATTACAAGAACACGAGCAAGGCTGCAGAGCCAGCCCTGCAGAAATGAGGGGACATAATAGAACTAAGGTGCTTTTTGAGCTATTAGGTGGGAGATGAGTAAGGCTGAACAATGCCCTTGGGGATGAGCGCAGAAGCGCTGAAGGGGAGCAGAAATTGCACTGGGCATCACCACATTCATCCTGGCGTAGCTCAAAGTGAATGTAAATGACCCAAAGCTTGGAGGAAGACAAGGAAGTCTGCTGGTGGCACAGAGCTATTTAGGGCAGGACAGGTTGTAAGGAAGCACAGAAAGGTCTTACAGGTGAGTCCTTGTTACCACTGATTGGGCAGTGAAGCACAGGTGAAATTCACTAGAGGTAAACAGAAAGTGCTGCATAGGTGAGGGGAAACGGCAGCACCCCTATCTGGAAATAAAAAGATCAGTGCCAGCTCTGTACAGGGGAGGATGGAGACAAAGACTCAGCAGTCCTAGGGCCTGCTCCAGGCTGAGTCAGGGCCAGGGTGAGCCCCTTCCTGCTCCGGGAGCTGCTCCGAGCCTCCTGCCCAGCCAGGGGCAGGCTGCTGGGTGCACATCAGATTCAATTCCAGTTGTGTTTTTGACCTTGGTGATGAGATTAATATTGCAAAACTCCAGTTTGCCAACTTGTGAGATGGGAGGTGTTTGTTATGACTTTGTTTCCTAAACATGGGAAAGCCTTTGAAAAGCGATGGGCTTGCTCAGCTGTGTCCATAAACATTCAAATTACTCCTGATTTGTTTTCTTCACCCACGTTTACCCTCCTAGTCTGCTTGTTGCTGTTTAGCCAACGCAGCGATGCTGTGATCCCAGGATGGGAACAGCCTCCTACCTGCAGCGTGGGATCAAACCTCTTGGCCCCCACTCCTGAGTTTGTGATGAACCAAAGGGCCAGGTCCCTAAGTTCTGTGTTGAAATTCCTTTCTTCACCCCAAAAAGAGCCTGTTCCCAGCAGAGTTCAGCTGACAATGCAGAGCTGGGATAAATGCGGTCGCCGTGTGCCCGTGGCTCGCAGCCCATTTACCAGCATGGGGCTCAGCTGTGAGCAGGTGTCCGCAGCCCCGTTCCTCCGCCAGGCAGCTGGAGCAGCCTGAAGTCCGGCTCTTGCTCTTGGTTTGGAAGGAGAAAAAAAAAAAGCAATAAACGCACACTACAATTTGCATGGATTTTTTTCCACAGCCGAGGCTAAAATCAGTCTTTATGTGCTTGGAATTTATTTAAAATAATTGCTATTTATGCATTTTTTTTTGGCTTTTTACCAATCTAATCAGCATAATTTGTCTGTGCTGGAACAAACGTACAAGACTCCAGAAGCGCTCTGCAGATCGCGCAGATTAAACATGAACTAATTAACGCATTTCTGGATCTCTAAGTCCACAGCTTTGGAAAAAGCCGACAGTGGCCACCAGCATTCCCACGTGGAGAGAGAGACAAAGCCCAGACACCGGCAGAATGGCTACAGATGGAGCGATGCGTGAGAAGTCTTCGCAAAAGAAAAACAACAACAACAACAAACAGAGATAATAAACGGCAGCGATTCATTTCTGCGTTGTCCCAGAACGTTTTGAGGCTGAAGACCTTTTTTTCTGATTTTAATTCACTCTTCTGTGGAGATTCGACGTGATTTTCCAAGAACTGGTGGACATAAACCACCGCGGGGTAAGAAGGAAAATATAGAAGCTGTGAAGATGAATTCTGAGTTCAGCCCCGGCCAGTCCATGTGCATCTGAAAGCTGTGACCACAGCGAAAAGGAACCACTGTGACTATTGCACTGGGAACAAACCCAAACATTGCTTTGCCAACATGCGAAGGCTTCTTCATTCTGAAAGTTTTCTCGGAGTTTCCTCAGGAGACCACAATAACTCTACACCAAATGTTCCAGGAGATGCTGAAGAACAATAACAGCTGCTCTGAAGACCATTGCAAACAATGGAAAGTCCCCAGCTGATTTGCTCAGTCTTGAATCAAGTCCAAAATTCACAGAATTTCGGGGAAGAAGTAAACCCAGCCTCCTGACTGCCATGGTAGCATTAGGGCGGGGAGTAAACTCGCATGACCCCATCACTTAAGCCTCATCCTACAGCTACCACCGAAAGCCAAGTGCCTAACAAATGCTGTCGTTCAGCGTCGGTCCCGGAGGATGCTGCTCCTCGTCCCTTTGCTTGAAGGAGTAGCGTGAGCGTCCTTGGGAAGATCTCTCCAGATTCACATATATCACACATAGTGTGACGTTGTTTGCTGAATCTCAGCGGGATTGCAGCGGTGGTTTGTTGCCAGACGATGCGGGCAGGCTGCCCTCCTGCTCCCACCGGCACCGGCTCTATGTGAAACCTGCAGCTCGGGCTAGCTGGCACTGAGCCTGGCCACTCCTTGCTCTCACCATCCTCCCCAAGTGCCTCAGAGCTTGCCAGGAGGTGAGAGCATGAGCCATCGTGTTGGCCAGAGCTTTGGCAGAAGGACACATCCCTCCTTCACCTCGCTGGGACCTGAAGCAAAACCAGGCAGCACAGCTATGTGTCCACAGGCTGGCAGAGATTCCATCTCCTGGTCCTCATACTTAAACACCCTCCCAAATTCATCTCCATTTACCCAAAGAGCCTCTTAGCAATATGGCAAAGAGCTCAAAACCTCCTCTCACGTTATTCTGAAGCACAAGCTCTAGCAGCTCTGAAGCATTTATTGGAAGCTCACCCACAACTTCTCAGTCAGGGCTCATTTTCATGTGCCATTCCTCAGGCAGCACAGTGCTTTGGGGCTGGTGCTGAGCACAGGAGGGCACGTGGGGCTTTTGTGGCCACGGCAACTCAGGGACAAATTTCCCAATGACCTCATGTCTTTGCGTGTCTTCAGAAGCACAGGGCAGGTCGGTTTGTGCCCCAAGAGACATGTTGGCACTTTGGCGTATGAGGGCAATGCAGTCAGCAGTCTCTACTTTATCTCCTTAATCACCTTCCCAGCCCTACCTGTGTCACATGCTGCCACTTCAGACACGATTTGAGGTTGGCTTTTGCAGGGAAGGGTTTATCTGGGGAAAACAGAGTGGTGAGATGTTCGCACAAATAAACATGCTCTGCTGTGGGTACAGCCTTGCGAAGCTAAGGGTGGGCAGCAGAGTGCTGTGCCCTGGCAGCTCAGGGGACACAGCAGGACATGGCTTTGTCCTGCTGGAGGAGCCATGTGCCCAACGCTGTTGTTCACATTAAGCCTTCTAACATGCTCATTTATAATATTGCTTTCTGCTCTGCAGAGGCCTTATGGATCTGATGATAGATAATATACAGAAAGCAAAGAGAAGGGTAGTTTGTAAAACTAGCCTTTTGGTGCTTTATTCAGTAAATTAATGTCTTTCAGAATGCCTCTGTACATTAAAACAAGGATCTGCCATACATTACATCATTCCGGCCTATGATTTATGTTCAAGCTTTTTGAAATCCAGGGAATGATCCACTATAATTCAACCCTATTTCCATGCAAAATATGCTCTCCATGCTCTTTGTCGTCTTAGCAACATGAAAGCAAAGCACTCGGAGGTCTACGAAGCAGAGCTGCAGCACCTAAGCTCGGCTGTAATGCACAGCATGGCGAGCCCCGTCCACTATGTCAGGGCAGATAAAGATCTTAAAATCCAACCCCAGATTTTGGTGCTCTTGGTTGTGTGATGAGCACAGCCACCTGGCATCTCCGCTGCCCAGGCAGGTGCTCACATGGTTGGCTGACCTGTTTCCAGGTGTCTTGATGTCTGATGCTTCCATGCAATAAAGTGCTGGGTCATTTTTCTCCAGATCTTCCTAAGACATAGCCTGTTCTCAATCCACGTGTCAGGAATCTCAGACACTTTCCTTTGCAGCACACAGATCTGAATGAAAATGTCCCTTCCTTAGAGCTAGTACTGTTACAGAAATCTTACTGAGCTTCTCTTATTCATAGCAATGCCTTGTTTTTAAAAGCTTGGCACTTCATATTTAAGTAACAGTTTTTAATGTGATTTTTGCCATCTCTTCAGAATTGCAGCTTGCTTTCCTTCCGCCTTCCTCCCAAGTCCCTGGAGCACAGGTGATACAGCCTTTCACCTACCTCACCCCAAGGCAAGTCCAGCAAGCTACCAAACAGCAGCTATGAGGAAATAACCAACACAGAAGCATGGGAATAGCATATGGAAGAAGGTGAAAGCCAGCTTGCACTAGCAATGGAAACCATCTGGGACCCCTGAAATTCATACCCTCAAGGAATCAGCTCACACTAAGCCATCGCTGGGCTTTCTCTCTCAGCTTCTGCTTTTAAGGTCCACTCCATCATCACGTAACGCAGACAACTCGCTACGCCTGCATGACAGCTCACTGCATTTTGCCTGCCTGCAAAAAGATGAAGAATTGGCGTTCTCAGTTAATTTTTTTCCAGGCAAGAAGTGTAATATTAATTGTCAGTTTTATTGTCACTGCTGTGTTCTTGGGCACCCTGCTCAGTGCTTTTGCAGAGCAACAGTGGTATCGTTAGCAGTGATAAGATCTTTATATGCCTGTTGTCCTTGAGGACTTCGATATTATAGTAGCATTGCATTTGATGAAAACTTTATTTGCAGACAGTCCTTCCCCTTCATCCTACCAGAAAACTCTATCTTTGACCTTCAAAGGCTTTTGAATTCACGTGCAGCAAAGAAATTGCAAAACGAGCACCTGACGCGCAGTGTTTGCCAGACCTGCCATTGCCAGCCCATAACCTTCAGCTGCTGCTTGTACCCTCCTCCCAGGCTCTCTGAAACACTTTCCAGCCCCTCCAACAGTGGCAGTACCATTGATAGAGAGACTAAAGGTCAGTGTGGGATGACATAGGAATGGTGGTATCTCTGCAGTTCTCTGCCAATATTACAGGAACCTATTTTCTCATATATCAGGATGTATATAGAAAATCTCTCTGCCTTATGCAAATACTTCCTATCAGCAGATAAATCCACCTGCACCACCAGGCGTATGCGATTACGGTGCCTGGGCTCGAGGTGACACAGTGGCAGCACATGGTACCATGCAGTACAGCAGGTGAACTCCTTCTGTCTAAAAGTTATTTGCACTAACTACGAGGAATGACCCACTGAGCACAGATGACCCATTCAGCTCACTGCTGCACAGAGCACATGCACCAATTCAGGATCAGAATGGGGGAAATGTGGCGTTAATACCTTAAGTGCTTGAGATGGGCAATATAATATGAGTATGTATAATATAAAACTGGACACCCATGATACAAGGTACTACCGTGGCAGATGGTTCATCAGCGATGCTTCCTTTCTTCTTAGGACAGCGGCCTGGAGACCACTTCCCAAGGCTGACCGGTATGAAGGGTTTTTCTCAATAAACCCATCCCTGGGGTTTAGGAATCTGATCTAAACCCACTGACATAATCGGGAACCTGCCCGTTGACTTTGCAGCCCTGGGATCAGCCCCTCATTCCTGTGAGTCCTGTAGGAACAGGGACACATAGTGCTCTGCAGAGATGTTTTTAAAAATGCACTTGGGCTCATTCCACCTCTGGTGACCTCATCATCAGACAGGAGCAGGAGCAGCTGAAAGATCCCTTCTTGCAATGAGTTAATTTTCTCCCCTGCTGTACTTGTCGTCACTCATATATATTGCCATTTGTTTCCTGCCCTCCTCCCGCTCAGAGAGCTGTTTAATCACTGCCTGCCAAGTCCTGCCTTGCCATATTTCAGGCTGCTAATTTCAAAGGGTGTTATTTGCTCCCTGGGCAGCAAGTAGTAAACCAGAGGAGCAATCAATACACGTTGTGAACCAGAGCTCGGGCTGCAAGCGGAAGTGTTGTCTCAAACAACAGTGGGAAGATAAACCCTCGTTTCCTTCCCACAGCACTGCCGATAGCACGTGGCACAGATTTGCGTCAGCTTCACACCCCACAGCCCCAGACCCCAGTTGGCAACATCCTCTCCTCCTGTTGCTCTCTAGTCCCTCCCAGGCTGGAATGCTTTGTAAGCAAGTCCATGCTGGTGTGCTCTTCAAAGCCATTCTTTTGGAAACTGGAGAAATTATTCTTCTGAGAAGCACTTAGCACTTGGGCAATGCTACAAGATTACAGCAAAACAAAAGCAATCGGTCTGGAGCATTGCCTGCTGCAGCTAAACATGAAGGCGTTGTCCAGGCTGGAACTTTGCCTTCTGTTGGAACCTGTCACTTAACTTGAGGTACCAAGAACCTCTGACACAGTAACTGATGAGGAAAGAGGATGGTGGTTGGAAAAGTGGTGGAAAATGGCATTAGTTTGTAGTGCTGGTGATGGAGCTCGTGTTGGTGACTGCCCTGCACTGCTACTCTCCTCCTCCAGCGATCCCACCTGGAGCAGCACGTGGGCCCCCACATGTCCTGGGGCCTGGGCTGGTGTTCCTGTGCCACTAACGTGGATGTGAGGCAGTATGGGCACAGAACAGTGCTGCCCAGCCCAGCAGAGGAGTGAGGAGCACTGTGCCAACTGCAAGTGCTTCTAGGCTTGGGCCCTGTATTTAGTCAGCTCCAAAAGCTTTATACTGATGTCTCACAATTAAAAGGCATCAGCCATGTGGAATGGGGTTGTGTGACAGCTGCATTACCCCAGGGGCATCTCGATAATCACTACATTAATTGCATCCCAGCTTCTACTCTTTAGGCCAGTAAAACTGAAAACAATACCTGTCTTAAGCACGTGAGTTTTTATTCTTCTTAAGCATTCAAGGCCATGACAGGTGTTTTTCTTTCCCATGGTTTCTGCCTGGGATGCTGTTTGTGTCTACAAGCGTTTCCACTTGCGCTCCTTACCGTAACATTTTCTTGCTGCAGTAAGTGCTGGTGATAGCTGTTAGATGTAAGGTCAGTCTGTTGGAAGGATGGCTTTTAGTTTGAGCCTATCTATAAGTTCAAAACTTAGATCCTGAGTTGACTTATAAGGAAAAACTAGGAAAATTAAGGTTGTGGAATGAACTCTTGCTTATGGACAGACTTCATTTCAATAGCCTGAAATGGCCTGATGGGTTTTGCTTGTTTTAGGAGTCTGTTCTGGTTTGCATTGAACTCTGGAGTGCAGCTGCCACTTAGTTGTTATTTTATTTTGAATTTGCTACTTGTACTCTGATCACCACTGTTGGCCCAGGCCTACCATGACAACTCTCCTACAGGCTGCAGGGACAGTTACGTAGAAGCCCCTTCCAAAGCTCTCTTACGGCAGCAGAGGGATTCCCAGGGGCACCAGAGCAGATCTCAAGCAGACATGTGATACAACAGCTGCAAGTAATGGAAGGAGAAAAGTGTATAAGAAAAGAGTAAAGGAAACAGAAGGTTACACAGATTGCTCAAAATATCCTCTCATTCCTGCCAGAGAACAGTCAGCCTCATCTCCAACCATAACACGTCCTCTCCCAGAGTAGCGCTGCTCTTTGGCCTCCTTCTCCTGCTGCGATCCAATATCCATTGCGGTGACACTGGAGGCTGGGAACAGGACCTGGGCTGCTGCATTCACAGCTGCCAAGGTGGAGAGCAAACCTTTGGGCAGTCGCAGCTAATCTACTGATATCTCACAGCTGTCAGCCGTCGGTGGTGAAATGCTGGCTGGCTGTGTTGTTCTGCCCCCATATGCTCCCCAAAAACAGAGAACTGGGTGCACAGGTGGAGCTGGCACACACTTTTCACCAATTTTTCCTTCTGCCACCACCTCTTCTTGCAGTAACCTCCATCACGGAGCTCTGAGTTCCAGCTGAAGTTTGAGAGATGCTACCGTGGCCCTGCATGGAAGGAAATATGTCTCAGATGACAGTTAAGTGTCACACAAAGCATCGAGATCCCAGCCAGAGACCACTGTTAGTGTCACGGACAGTAATAAAGACAAGGAGTGTAGAAGAGCATGTGCAGCCCACACTAATTGCTCCCATTGCTATGAAACCAGTGAACTGAAGCATGATGTGAATGGACCAAAAAAAAGGACCTAGCTGAGGAAGGCAGCCCTCCTTCTGTGATGGAGCGAGAGGAAGCCCATATTGGCACAACAAACCATGAATAACAGTAAAAGCAGCCGAGCCTGAAGCTGAGCTGTCCACACTGTGCCCTTGGGTGACTTTGGATGATCTCCCTTCTGCAAAGCAAGGGGGGGCCTTCTTTTCCTGATTAGCTGGTGTTTTTCAAGGTTCTCCTGCTACATGACCATAGCACACTGTGCTCCCACCTCCAGGCAAGAATCCCTAAAACCTAAATAACAATCAGCATCAACTGTGCTACTCGGAATTAAATGCAGAGGCAATGATGAGACTACTAGAGGTACTATTTAGGACCAGGGCATCGCCGGGGAAGATCAGAAGTGTTGTCTTTAGTGCCCTTCTTCACAACAATCATCGTACTGTTCAAGAATACTCCTCTTCATATTCCTCTATCTTATCTCCACTTCATTATGGAAAAAGTTCTGGCTGGGAACTGAAGTGCCCATGCAGTTGTAATCAAGCTACACAATTAGGGTCTCTCCTCTCTCGTTCTGCCAGCCAGGGATGCTCACCATCATGCTGCATTCATGCTCTCTGCTCAGGAGCAGAAGTGTCAGCTCAGCCCTGACTCAGGCCCTCCATGCCAGGGATGGAAGGACTGTTTCGCAACCTGATTCAGAGTCTCCTGATGGTCTGGAAAAGAGCTTGTTCCAGTCCTGATTCACACTGTTGTGATCTGCTTCCAACTCTCCTGGCCCAGTGGGGAAGTGGGACTGTGATTCAGACATCTGAATTCAGAGCAGGCTGACTTGGGACTCGTAGCCTGATACCGATCAACATTAGGTATACACGAAGATGTCACAGCACTTGAGTTGTCCCCACAAGGCCATGGAGTTGAGAACTGAAGGAATAGAGCAGGACGGCTCCAGGGTCAGCCATCCAGCTGTTGGCAGAGGGCAGGAGCGAGGGGCTCAGCTCTCCGGCTCGAGGCTTCACACTGCAGGGAGCCCAAACTCTGATGTTCATGGCAGACCCTGAGATGCAGTTAGATGGCGAGCACTTCTAAGGTGGAATTTTAAATCACAAAACGCGCACTTTCCTTCTTCATTTCTAATTTTGCTTCTGGAGAGGAGGTTCTGTTTCAGAAAGGGAAAAAATGCCTGGCACACCCGAGCACTGCTCATCATGGAAAGAGGCAGAGCTTGTCCCGGGCACCGCAGTTGTTTGCCTTGCTAAAAAAGCCACCACTGCTTATCTTAACCCTGAGCTCTCTGGCATTTTCCACACGACAAGCTGGGCACGTCCCGGGGCTGAGGGCTGCGGCGTGGCTGCTGCTGGCTGAGTGTGAACAAAGCGCCCGCTGTATGCAGGGAAGTACAATCCCTGCTCTATGGGCACCCGAAAACAGCCAGGGAAGTCTGTAGGGGGACAGCACGGATTGCTGCGTGCTTTCCAGAAAGACAAGGGTGTCGCTCCTATTGTGGGATTTCAGGGCACAGCAGAGCCCTCGAGATGGAGCACCAGCCTCCAAACAGTTAACACAAAGCAAGCTGCAGCACAGTTAAGTCATTTCTTCTTTCTTTTACATACAGCTGCAATTTGTCTTTCCCTGTCACTGGGACCAAGGAAGCTGGAAGTAAATTGCTTTAGTCAAATCAGGACAGAGCTAAGTGACCAACAATCTGCCTCTGTGTCAGCCCTGGAGATTACTTTTTTTCCCAGATAATGATGCAGGCTGAGATGTTTGCATTTGCTCGCTCACTCTCATGTGATCAGCAATTGCTTCACGCTCCCAGTTTCCATCAGGAGAGGTATACTAACAGGTAAGTGATCTATGCAGCCGTATTACCAATTTCCTCACCCAGGAGAAGCAAGTGCACTGCAAAAAATCATTAACACTGCCAGCTCACAGAACTCCCTAACTGCGGGCTGCATCGACTGCAGAGCAGCAGCGCAGCTTTGCTATATTTACAACACGTCCAGGCACATCCAGCAACCTTGGGTGACCTTGCTGACGGTTCATGCAATGCACACCACTTACCTGAGCAACGTGCAAGCTGAATGTACACCTGCATACAGCCAACAGAGCCTCACACAGCTTTAGTGAGAGCTTTGTGTGTCCACATTTCACTTTTTTCCTTGAAAAACATTTCCTGGCCCCTTTCTCAATAGGAGCAGAACTGGTAGATCAGGTAGAGCTGAGGTAAGCGCAGTCCATCTGAAGCCAGCCGAACAATTGGCTGAGCACGGGGTTTGTGCTGAGCAAACAGCCCGGGCCTCGCTGGTCTCACTGCACTCTGCTGGCTCCTAATGACTTTCTTTTAGGCTTACGTGCTCCAGGCACTTTGGCAGAAGGATGCAGCACAGCTCCTCCCTATCCCCATCCCCATGGCAGCTGCATGCTGCCCTCTTGGCAACCCAGCCCTGAGCCTGTTGGTTTTGAGGGGCTTTGTAGGGTGCAGAGACCTGCTTACATTGAAGAACTTTTCTTAAATTAACAAATCAAAGAGATAATGCTTTTTTATTATCTGCTGCCCATCCCTGGAAGGTGAGGGCACAAGAAGAGTGCTGTTTGTGAAATAAATAGCAATGTCACCATAGTCTTTATCTGAAAGAGGATCAGACTCTTGTCCCTGAATCAGAGAAAACCCAGCTTAGTTACTAACTCAGTGTCATCTTCCTTCACTCCTGATGTGTTGGTCCCATGTGAGCACAAGTTTCCAGCCCCTGCTCCTGCCTGACCTTCACTGCATGGGCCCTGCTTAGAGCTGGCTGGGCTGTGCCGTGCTGTGCTGTGCTGCGTTATGCTATGCTGTGCTGCCAGGTGCCTGCCTCCATCCCCAGCTGCACAGGAGCTGATTTATGTGACCTTTAAAAGAAGGTTGCCCTGGACATTTCTTCTTCAAATTACAAAACCTTTGTTTCCTCCCCGCTGCCTGATAAGTGCTAATTATACACACAGCTGCTCAAGTATTTTCTTCCCTTGTAGCAGGTGAAGAAGATTCCTATCACAGCACATGCTCTAAAATTCCTCATCTGTTTTCTTAAAGCCATTTGATGCTACCTGTCTTTAGTCTTGCAGAAACTGCCTGTCTGTATTTTGGTGGCATGCACAGAATGATGGGAATGTCCCTGGAAGGGGGGCAAAGCAATAAGAATTAAAGGAAAGCACAGGACCATAGGGCTAAACTGGCTGCACAGCTGACACCAGTGGTCCCACTTTCCTCCAGCATCAAAGCACTGCAGACCTAAAGGCAGAGGCTCTGGTAAGAGTGCCAAAGCTACCTACTAGCTGTAAGCCAGGACACGCAGCTGTTACGGAGAGGTACCATAGGTGCCATGGACATGTGCCATACCTTTGTACCGTGGGTACCACGTAACTCAACAGAATGAGTCCAAGGGAGCCATTGGCTCAGCTTTCAAAATCTGTGCAATGTCATGGGCATACTACAGAGAGAGGTACGGCGGTCCATTTTCAATCCTTAAAAGTTTTGCAGTTGCTCCTCATGCTGAGGAAGGACCAACCAACCCGCCGCTCTGTTTGCAGGGAGGTCAGTGAGCTGCCCCCGAGCAAATTGCCGATCTGATTTTGTTCTCTGCTGGCTTCAGCTTTATTGGTTTCATTCCAGACACCGATGTCCTACAGCAATTAGTTTTGATTCAAGTGCTGGCACCTTGTGCTCAAGTTCGATGTCCTGGCATCTCATGTGAGACTGACAAGATGCATCACGGCTCAGGGAGCTATCTTAGTAACATTCAGCTGCCAAATATTTTCCAGGGGTGTTGATGCTGAGGAGGTGCTCTGAGTTATTTGCACCAGAAGCAGCTTAGAGGACCCACAGCTCTGTAACACACATGGGTGTAGCCCCAAAAATAATAATGAAAAGTGCAGAATATGTACTGGTGTGTCACCTGAGAACAAAAGGACTCATCCACAGTGCTCCCTGAGGGATGAGCCATAAAACGAGGCAATAACACCATATAAAATAATACAGCAAGGTTCTCCAAGGACGGCAAAGGGAAAGAAGTGAAACTAAAGCCATACGAAGCAGAGAGGAGTGTTCCTGTATTAAATGAAGGAAAGCCTTCAGAGTGAGAAGAGCCATCAGGTGGGGACTGATCCCTAGAGGGGAGCTGAAATGGCACAGCAAGAACATCAAATCAACCACAATATGGCTGCAGGTGTGTGGGACTCAGAGGGTAGTGATGCTCGTTTTGTGCCAGGACACGTGTGTCAAGGTTTTTCCCTGCTGTGCCAGGCCAGAAGGCCGGTCTGTGTGCAGCACCGCCTGGTGCCAGTGAGATGGCTGCCAGGAGATGCTCTCACCTGGGAACACTGAACGTGGGCAAGCACTCATGGCTGCATCTGTGACGGTGAAATATCTAGTGTAACTTAATGCATTATTGGCAACTCTACTTGCAAAAGCTGTTCTGAATTTTGGGCCTCTCTGCCTTGGAAATCTAATACACATGAAGATATGCTGAGCTGGTAAAAGGCAGTCCGGGCCACACTGCATCCCTGAGTACCACGTCAAGACCAGATCATTATTCCCAAATGGCTGTACGCAGAGCCACGTTAGCTGAAGCACAGTCCGGGCTCGGTGTGGGGAGCTGCCCTGGCTAACAGCACTCCTGGCTGCCCCAGCCCTTCCCTCAGAGGATTTGCATATTGGGTCAGAGCAGCCATTCCGGCAGCTTGATTTGCAGTGGGTAATGTTATTCATGAAGCTGTTTGGGACTGCAGTGCTCAAATCCGTGGTTGCTATTTGTTTGCTTCTTTCTCACTCACTCTTCCTTGCTTTTTACTCCCCTTGTCTGTTTAAAAAAAAAAAGCTTCTCTTGGCTGTACTTTCACTAGGACATTGCAAAGTCAGGCTGAGAGCAGTATTAAATGAGGATAGATGCCAGGTTCCTTTTTGCTACACACAAAAAAAAAACCCTACTAGAATAGCACCGAGAGCTGTAAATTAGGTCATCTTTGCACAAGAGCTTCCCAAGCCTTTTCTCGGAGCAACGTCGCACAAGCATTTGGTGACTGCTTTAAGCCTATCTGGTGCAGCTTGTCTTGGTGTGATGCAGTGAGAGGGTTCCCAGGGCTGCCCCTTCCCCTGTACAGAGACATGAACTGGGATCTAGATCCACTCCTCTGAGAGTGCACAGTCAAGGAGAGGCACAGGAACCCCAAGGCTAGGTCTGACAGCCAAAGGACAGAGCCAGCATGAGTATGGGGGGAGGAAAGGCTGCATTCAGGGAGGGTGGGCAGTAGCAGCAGAACCCCGTGGATAAGCAGCAAAAGATTGGTAATGGTGAGGATGGAGATTGCCTGTGGGAGATTCCCATCAAATCCTGCATGGCTTCCCGCACACCATGGCTCAGAAGTGCCTTTCCAACCCAAGCCATTCTATGATATTCTGATATTCTAAAAGCACTTGCTCCTTCCCCAGCACGCTTACCCAGCTTCCACTGACCCACAGCTCAGGAACTCTGGTGACATCTGTGTTTAATAGCCCGAGGAATACCTTCCTTGAGTGAATCTGTCTAATTGCTCCCTGAATCTGCATGACCTTGGGGCAGCATGTTCCACCCTCTAAATACGTGTTTGCTGAGCACACAGCCAGTCTCATGATGACTGTCAGCTGGCCTCCTCGCAGCCCTATCTGCAGCTCTTGTCCTTTGGGAGGCTGTGACACCTCTGGACTCACTTTTGGGGTGACTTCGTAGTCCTCTGCACTGTGAAGAGCACTGTGCCAGTGTACAAAAGCAGCTTAGAACAAGGAAATTGAGCCAGGCTACATTTCAGTAGCACGGTTTGGGTCTTTCTTTAAGTCACGCTTCCCTGGGTCTCCTTCTGGCACTGCCCCATCACCTGCATCACCTTCAGCCCTAGGACCTCTGCTCCAGCCCCTTCTCTGGCTGTGAGGCCACACCAAAAGGCAGCTGCTGGGCTTGGGCCATGCTGGGAGGGCTGAGAGCTGCGACAGGAAGGCTCATCCTTGAAGCTGGGATTTAGGAGCCCTTCAGCAGCCCTTGTCCCTGCCTCATCCTATGTTATACTTTCAGCACTGGCTTCTTCCCCATGGCAGAAATGGCTCCTGGGCTGGGGACACGTGTGCCAGGAGCAGAAAAAGGAGAGATGGATCCAAGTCTTCAACCGTTAATGGAAATGCAGGAACTTGAGAAAAGTAATTAGTAACTTGGCATAATGCTTGGGAAAGCCAGAGAAGCACGTCGTGTGGGGAGGAGAAACGGGTGAGAGGATAAGCTGGAGAGCAACAGATCAGAACAGGCAAAAACAGAAAGCCCAGCCCAGTGTCAGGCTGGTGTCCCCTGAAGGACAAAGGTCCCCTGGGCTGCACAGTTCCACTGTGCCTCTCGTGGTGGCTTTGCGCACCTGCAGAGCTTCTGGGGACCTGCGTGTCAGAGCCTGTGGTGCAAAAGGCTTCACAAGGATGTGAGATCCTTTCCAAACCCAACTGTACCCTGTACACCACTGCTGCCATCTCCACAGAGGTCTCCTGGACGGGAGGGCAATGGTTCTGGAGCCCATCCAGGGAGAGACCTGTGAGAGAATTCTCGCTCCGGCATACATTACAAGCATAAGAAAATAAATGTCAAATTAGCCATGAAAACCTTATCGCTATCCTGACCCTTAGAGGAGACTCTGGAAGGGTGCTTTTGAGATCTTTGTATGCTGTGGGCTGGCAAGTGGAGAAGGAGCTCTTGGCCGGGGAGATGGGGAGCTCCTTGCTGCCTCCTGCTCACCTTCCTGGCAAACAGGCAACCGAAACTACAAGAAAGCAGACACTTTCTACCTCAACCAGCAACAGCCTTCAGTTTGCTTAAGTTGCAGGAGGAAGCTCCAGCTTGTCTCACAGAGGCCGCCTGGAGCTCTGCAGCACCGTGGGACAGGGTTGAGACCTACGGTCAGCAAGAGCTGGCAGCTCCGGGCCTCACTGCCCTCTGCTTGTTTACACGGTGCTGTTCTGTTTGGATGGAGCTGGGGCAGGATGCGGTCTGTAGTAAATACAGGAAATGTGTGTTTCCAGGAAAAGGGCTGGCACTCGTTTCCAGCTTTAATTGAAGCGGCCCCGCGTGGAGTCCTCCACGTGTTGGCTGAGGAAGGCTCTGAGGGCTCCCTCTGCACGGTGCTGTGCCATTGCCTCGGTGGTTTGGGTCTCCATAGTATAGAGTCAAAGATATTTCATGCTGAAGGAGACCACAAATACATCTGGGAAAATACATGCATGGACTCAGACACTGAAACATCTCCTGATAGTTTTCTTCAGCCTCAAGATCAAGCACGCACCTTAGTAGGGAAGTTTTGCAGCATCAGTTGTGCACCAATCCTCATAGCTCAAGTGCTGCTTGTTGGCCAGGGAACAAGAGGGATATTAAACAAACTCCAGGTTGCCGCCTCTGGCTCTGTCATTTCACCATTGCCGTGCTCAAAATGTCTGAAAGCCTATACGTGGATTTACCATATAGCACTGCCCCCTGCTGTGGCTTCACGATCCCCACACGTTTCATTTGCTATCCCTCCTGGTAGGACCCATCTGCCAAATAACAACGATTTCATGAAATTCTGGGCTGCTCACCGCGTATTTGTCTGCTTGATGTCCTACAGCCGTCCCGCAACACAGAGCCTTCCTCAAAACGTCAGGAAGAAGAAATGACAGCAGAACAAAAGGGGTGAAGGAGGGACAAGGAATTTGGTCAGCGTATCTCTTTACCCAACGGAAATCTCTGGGTGATACCTGAGACCTGCGGGTATCTGAGCAGCAGCAGCTGCAGCCCGGCCTTTGACACGGGGGTTTACCCCGCAATGCAGCAGGTGGGGACTGGTGGGGCACAGCTGCCGATGCTACTGGGGCAAGCCCAAGTGAAGGGCCTGAGTGGTTTCACTCAGCGATGCAGGAAGTACAGGTGTCTGAGGTGCCATCTGGGTGCAAGTGAAGTGCACTGGGTTGAATCCTCAGTCACGGTGCTGGTGGTCCTGCACGGCTGTAGGAGAGGCACTGCAGGGAATCACACAATCACAGGATATCCCAAGTTGGAAGGAGCCCACAAGGCTCATCGAGTCCATCTCCTGGCTCCAACCAGGGCCACCCACAGCTTGCTCGCTGGGAGCAGCGCTACGGCAGCTGGGACCATCTAAACACTGCTATTAACACACTCACAAAATTTTCCCAGCCGCTCGGCACATAAAACTGCACTCCAGTGATGTTATATTCGTGGTAACCAAACCCTCTCACGCAGTCATCTACCTGGGGCTGTGCAAGTTCTCTTGGCACAAGATAATTTTTAGCATGATTCTCTTTCCAGCATTGCCAGGGTTGATGCTGAAAGTCCCTCCAGCCATTCAGCCACGCTCAGGGTAGGTCTGCTAACTCAATGTCTAATTTCTGGTAACTCGAGCTGCTGTTGTGTGAGTGCTGTGCCTGCAGCTGTGCTGTGGGACCGACAGGGTTTATGGTGGATAATGGATTTCAAAGGTGCCCTCGTGTCCCACGGAGGTGATTCTGTTATTCTCATTTCTGGTGCATGACCACAGTAGCTAAAGGCCCAGCCTTTCACCTGCTGAAATCCATCACAGCCTTGCCCTTGGCTTGAGGAGAAGCTGGTATTGACTTTCAGTTAAAGAAGGAAAAGAAAAGACAGAAGAATGAAACAAACGCGCACACAGCATACCAGAGCCCTGTCGGCATCCAAGCAGCAGGAGCAAGAGCTGCAATTTTTGTAAACAGAGCGCAGGGAGAGGACAGGAAGTTTTGGGAACTGCATATATCCTAGATTAAATGAGATTAACATGCATTTATTCAGAATAAACCAAGAACTATCTTGGCAAAAAGTCTACCCTACAGTAGATTGTAAAGTACTAGACGGTAGGTTGTAAAGTGACTCGCCAGATAATTCCTTGATTGGCAGATAAGAGGTGGCTGTTGCAGCGTGATGCACAAAATGGAGCCCTGGGGCACCCTTACCTACAAAACAGCAATTCCACCCACACCACAAAGAAGCGGCTGGAAGCGAGGGGAGGGTTTCTCACACAGCTGTGATTGGCACCCTGGAGAAACAGAGACTGAGATGGCTCTCAGAGGGGTGTGTTTAGCCAGGAAGAATGCTTTTTTTGGTTGACATTCATCCTGGGAAAAATCGTGGTGACATTGAACTGCCAAGGCCGCAGGAGTCATCAGAGCATTCCTTGTTGGTTTGGGTTTGGGAAACACAAAGGTTGATTGCACATCCTGGCTTCTTCTTCCCCTCGTCAGCAGCTCTCAGTAAATGGTGGCATATTTCTCTGTCTGTGTTGCAATGTCTGTGGCTGAGCTAGGAACAGAAATAACAAGTACTGAGGAACATCTCTGCTAGCTTGGAAAAGTCACCAAGGAGATGCAGAGCAAAGCATATCTGGGCATCCTCCATCCACTTTCCAAAGCTGTTCTTCGTAAGAAACAGAAAGGACTTGGGAATTCTTCTTCTAACCTCGTCTTCCATTTATTTTGTTGATGTTGCCAATAAATCATGTGTATCCAGGCTATAGGAAAGTGAAGTTATGCAGGGATTGAAATAGGCTGATATCATGCCACTAAAAAATGACTTAGCTTGCCACTGAATCAAACCTCAGTGTTGACCTGCACAGATATTTCTGCCCAGGAACAAAAACAGGTCTAAAAGTCAGAAATGAGAAGACAGCTGGCAGGATGAAATGAAGAAAGAGAGAAAGTCAGCTGCCCCCTCTGGGGACCAGACGTCTTTGAAATGAGCCCTGCCAGACAAAACAGAAGTCCTGTTGCTGGGCTCTAGCAAAATATTAGCAAAGGCTGAATCCTGTACTCCTCAAGACTGTGGTATGTGTATAAATGTCAGCTAACAGTGATGGACAAAAGAAGAGTGTGAAAGCTGCCACTCGACATTAATGCTTGCGTCTCATTGATCCCTCAGCACATCCAAGAGAAAGGAGGTGAGTCTGCCGTGGCCCTGAGGCTGGTTCCACCAAGGAAGAGGTAATTCCAGCCTCTCCCTGATGCCAAAACCCTGCCAAGGACCAGGCAGAAGAAGCTCAGGCTTTGTGCTGCCACTATTACTTTTATGAAGGCATTGATTTTATTGACGTTTCCAGGAGTCAGACTGTTACAGGACACTTGGTACTGCTATCCATATGGACCCTACTGTGTCTGCTACATAGACAACGGACCTGAACTTATTTCTTTACCAATAAGTACTCAACACAGTAGCTGGTAAATTTCTCCTTAACCACTTTATAAAGTTACATCACTACCTCCCTTACGACATAGATTATACTGGTATAATTGTCATGCATGTCTTAGACTGGAAGAGTTATTCCATTTCTACTCGGGAATAGCTATCCTGATACAGGTATATTTATAACAACACATCTGTGCCTGCTCAAGAGGAATTTACCACTGTAATTGTAGAGAGACAGCCTTCTTGTGTGCGCAGCTCAGCATGACGGTGTCTTCCAGTCAACAGAAGATATTAAGGATGATGATGTCTCTTACAACATGGGCTTTGCCTCAAGGAAAGAGCACCCTTCCTCCAGCAACACAAGGGAGTTACTAAGGTAGGAAAAAAGGTAGAAACAGGTGATTCCTGATGTCAAGAGAGATTCTTCAAAGAAATTGTGTCCTTCCTCCAGTGAGGAAACCCTGTTCCTCTGAGCCACGCAGGAGGTTGCTCCTTACCAACTTTGTGTCCGTAGGGCTGTGACCATCACTGCGCATGCCCATGGACTGAGTCTCTCTATACCCCATGAGCCTCCAGGCTCTCTCAGCATTTTACACTTTTGCAAGAGTTTTGTCCACATGGATTTTCCCTGTTGTAATTTTCCTCCTTGAGGTTTCAGAAGTGCATCGCAGCCTTCACCTGCTCAGCTTCCCTCTGACTTTAAAAAAGCCTCCCTGCATCACTAACCACCTAAACATTTGCTATTAAATTATCCATCACAGCTTCTCCTGCAGCAGAGGGAGTTGATGATACCGTCTTTATGGAGGATAAAAATAGCCAACGTCACATGCGGCAGCAGTGGGGAAGGCTGAGGCAAGGCGAGCAAAGGCAGCAAAACTTCTGCCTTGATTGCAGTTGGCTTCTTCACCTGCAGCCATTGGGAATTAGGAAAAAAGGACTGAGTTCCTATAATTGATCAAAATGCACGCGCTACTGTCTGAATTTACACTGAAGACCTTCTCTTGGTAGGTGCTGGGTACTGCACGTTTCTCACAGCAGCCTAAAAACTCCAGCAGCTCCAAATTGTGTGCGATGCCATCAAAGAAACAAGAATTTCACATCCAGCTCCTTTCTGTTTTGTTTCGGACCAAGTGTGAGTTGTATGTGTGCTACTTAGACTGGGATGATGGTTTAAGAAGAGGTTTGCTAGTATTCTAAGAGCTTCATAGCAGTTCAGCGGAAAAAATCAATGGGAGCACTTTTCCCTGTAGGTACACAAGTTCCGATATTTCTGGCCCAGAACTCATCTTGCCTGGGGCTAAAGCTCTGCAGGGCTGCAGAACGGACCCATTATCAGCTGCTGTTCAGGAGACAGCAGAATACAGTGCAGGAATTTCACCTAAGTAAAGACAAAAGTGTAGGCTTTGCATAGTTGACATATATCCTCTGTCTCAAGAGTGTGATGTGCCACAGGGGTGGAGCAGAATCACATTCCCTCCTTTTACTGAAGGACTGGTGGCAAAAAAATAATAATCAGGGATCTGAACCCTCATCCTACAGTGCAATCATTGCTCAGAAATAGATAAAGAATCCTTTACACTTCCCCAGCACCTTCAGGGCACTGTCAGAAGTCACACACCCCTACAGACACCCCAGTGCTGCAGGGACATGCCAGGCTGAACAAGAGTGTATATATTTATCTGAGGTTATCTGTGTGCAATATTAAGCTTCTGTTAATCAATAACTGGTTAGCTGCAGCATGCCCATCTCAGAGAAGCTGCTGCTCTGCTGTTTCAGTGCTGTGCATAGAGCTGATGGCCGTCCTTCCCCCAAAAACAGGCAGTTAGAGAATCATATCGTAGAATGGCTTGGGTTGGAAGGGACCTCAAAGATCACCCAGTCCCAGTCCCCTGCCCCCAGTGGAGGCACTGGGGTGGGGAGGAGAAAATGCAAACATTCCGAAACAATCCCGCTTTGCTCAAAGTTACATCTGCAACTTATAAAGCAAATGCCGCGGTAAATAGCTATTAGTAAGGCTGAATCATCTCCCCATCCTCTGCACATTTTCGCTTTGACATTTGTTGTCCTTTTTCTTCTGTTTAATGAGTGAGTGAAATAGATTTGAAACTTGTGTCTGCGCATCCAAGCAGTTGAAAAGCTGTTTTAAAGGGGGAAAAAAAAAACACATTTAGAATGGCTTGGAGCTCCTCAGTGCAAAGAGAGCCCATAGAATGATACCTTCAGTGAAATCCCATTCTGCATTTTATTCTGGTTTATAGCAAATAAAAAATAATAAATCTGAAGACCAAAGCTATTGAAGCCTCATTTTCTCTCTGCCTTTTATTCCCATCAGCTGTCCTGAACATCAACACACGAAGCTTTGCTCAGGTACACTAAGCTTTGGTAGAATCATAGAATCATTAAGGCTGGAAAAGACCACTAACATCATCTGGTCCCATTGGCAGCCCATCACCACGATGCCCACTGACCATGTTCCCTCAGCTTTACACATTTTTGCCTATGAGATATGCCTTGAGATAGCAGCTGAGACATTTATCTCAATTTTGAGATACGTTATTTAGGAAAAAACTGAAGTTTAAGGATCTCTGTGAAAAAAAATAGTGAGTACTTCATACCAATGAGTTTTGCAAAGATATCCATGTGATGGCCAGTTTCGGTGTTACTAACACTCCATTCACACTTTTTCCAGCTCATTACCTGTACCAGGAAAGAACACGTCTTTCTGCATAACCTCCATTTGGGTGCAATCTCGGGGAATTACAGAACCACAGAGTATCCCGAACTGGAAGGGATCCACAAGGATCATTGAGTCCAATTCCTGGCTCCACACAGCACCACTCAGAATCTCACCAAAGTCTTCACAAAGCGAAACACCAACCACAAAGAGCTCCAGCCACTGGGCAAGGCAAACCACCCCAGTTTGTCTGCAGTTAGTTGTGTATCCTTCACTGTGAGCGCACCACAGATGTGTTGACAGCAACTGACTGTTGTAGGTTCAGGGTCGAAGTTGCAGCTCAGAAGGTGGTGATTCTTCATGGACTTGCAGAAGTTGTGCCAGAATGTGGCAGGACAAAATCAGACCTGAAACCTGTATGGTGTTTGATAATCGGATAAAGTCTTCAAGGGAAAAAACAAGTATGCCCCCAAATTATTTCAACAGTAATTTAATAGGATGCAGAAACATATCATAAATCTGGAAAATCTCGTCAGCCAACTTAGCTTTCTACAAACAGACAGTGAAAGCAGAACAAGACACCTTCCTGTTTATCAGCACTGGAAGCTGACCCCAGAGTCCTGCAGGGAAGGCGCAACCAGAGCCCAGGACATGGTCTCAGCAATGCCTCATTTTGCACAGGAGCTGTGCGGTGAGACAACGGCTTGTGCTCTCAGCTACATAGGAATCCTTGGGAGAGCGGCGGGGATCCATGTCAAAAGCTGCAGGATGTGTTGAGAATATGAAAAATTACTCTGTTTTGTTACCCAGAGACAGGCTCGCCTCTGAGGGCCACTAGTATGCTTTCACAGAGTCTGTGAGGTGATGATCAGAAATGTCACTGATTGTTGCATGGATGCTGAAATCAGGGATTAATGCCAGGTACTGAATTACCTGTTCCAGCGGGTAAAGCAAATGCACTGAGCTAATTGCTGCACAGGCTCAGTGCATCCGGCCCGGGAGAGCAGTAAGGCACTGCAACACAGACAGCAGCTGGCTGGCAGGGATGCTGGTGGGAGAGAACCGCATTCCTTGTGACAACTGTCCTCCTGACAGCTGTAAAATTGGATATATCCACAGAGGTTAACATGAGCAGGTGGAGGAGGGATGGGCAAGGCATCTGAGCCAGCTCTTGCTGATACCTTCCTGTATGAGAAGCAGAAACTGGGAGCAGAGTTATAGCGTGGGGGGTTCCTTTGAGTCATTCCCAGCCAGCTCGATGTGCCGGGAGGACCTCAACCTGCTCTTGACACATCCACATCCTGCCCAGAGCTGCTGTGGCTGCCACGTTCCCTGCTCCCTGACACACCTCAGGGCCTCCTGTTGCACAGAAGCACCAGCTGGGTAACGAGGGGCAGGATTTGCTCATAGCACTATGTGAAGCAAAGCATTTTCCATTGGCAATTTTGTTCCTTATGCTCGGGCTGCCCTTTTGTTTCCAAGGGGAAGAAGATAGTGTTTACTTCCCAGGGAAACGTGGCAGTCTGCTCTTACATCACCGAGCAGGGGAGGCTGATAATTACTCCCTGAATAGAGATGCTCTTTGCAGAGATGCTCTACTCTGATTTATTTTCTCAGTGCCCAAGGCATCACTGTTTGTCAGTGATCTCAGTGCTGGCAACATGCTTATCCCAGAGCTTGTTGGGCTCTGCGTTCATAACTCACGGGTATCAAACCTTCCTGGTGACTCCCTGACATTTCTAGCCAGCACAGAATCCACCCAGCTTAAAAAATGAACCAGCTGCAAACACTTTTGTAATGGTGACAGTTGAGTGCTACTATTAAATGGCCAGAAGTGCCATTTGTCCTAACCTGGTCCCTTGCTCTGGTGTTCAGGGTATTTCAGATCTATTCCTTTCCATCATGTCACTTAGCAGCAAAGGGGAATCTTTTATAAGCTGAGAAAGGGCCACGGCGGCAGCTGATGTGATTTATGCTTAATAAAGGCCCTTTAGCACCAGGAAGGAGAGGCCCTGCCAAATCTCAGGCGTCTCACGAGCCGATGCTATTGTCCCTGGGTCAGGAGCGCTTTTTAGGTTCCATCTCCATCCCAGCGAACAAAGGGACAGCTGTATGCTTGGCTGGCTCCGGACATGGCTCTTTGTGTGCGATTAGTACCCCGCGCACATCATTCATAGCTCTTGAATAAAGATGACCTCTCGCAGGACAGAATGGGGGGAAAAAGGCCATTCTATTCAGCAATGCTCAGATTAGCATAAAGACAACGAAAGCGTTGCTTGGAAGTCACAGGAAGAGCTGGATAAATAAATAAGCAAACTACAGGTTTCCTACAAGTGCTCTGTGTTCAAGAGTTGGATCTGCAAACTAACACACACATGTGAGGCTCACGGCCTCCGACACATGTGCTCCTCGTGGCCGAGCCACCCATGTGCAGTTAGGAGCGCCATGTCACATGGGCTGCGGCCCAAAGGAGGGAGAAGTGGAGCATGCAGCATGTCAGAAGGGAACTAATTTTCATCATCTGATCCCTGCTCCTCTCTCAGCGCAATGCTGCCGGGGGCTCCTGCTGTGTCCGTGCTGGCTGTGGATTTGCTTTTATTTCTGGGTCCTGCATGCATGCCGGCAGGTCAGGCAGCAAGCTATGCGGGCAGACAATGACATACTGAATTTTTTCACATGTCGGGTTTCCTGGCTGATGAAAGGCGGTTCGGCAGCTTATCACTATGTATGCCGCTGCAATTAGGTGCCTGGGGAGCAAAGTGAAAGCAGCCCCCCTTGCCCCCATCCCTCCCCCATGCCATAGGAACAGCTCGTCTCCCACCACCCACCTCACCAGCACAATTGCAACCCTTATTCTCAGCACTGAGCTCCGCCAAATGTGCTCTGACCGAGCTGCCAGGGGCACAGCAACGTGCACCGGGGTGTCCTGCAGACCCAGCCTTCACATCACATTAGTTTTCAGCTGGAGTCCCGCTGTGTCAACAGTAATGGCCCTTAGAAACATGAGTTTCTCTCCTGGAAGGCTTAGCAACAGCAGAGTTATCTTGGGAAGAAAATTAGCTAAAGGCAGCAGACATGGAATGAGATGAGTTTTAAAATTAAATTCCAAACCCATATTTAATGTAGTGTTTCTGCCTTCTTTGGTTTTATCAGTGCTCACTGTACCTGCTGTTTTTCTGCCGGTCTCAGCTCCTGAAGCCTCCTGAGACTGTATTCTGGAGAACTGAAGGCTCCTTGGAGACACGAGAGCGGCCTTACAGTATCTAAAGGGAGCTACAGGAAGGAAAGGGACAGACTCTTCAGCAGGGTCTGTAGTGACAGGACAAGAGGAAACGGTTTCCAACTAAAAGAGGGGAGATTTAGACTGGATACAAGGAAGATTTTTTTTACAATAACAGTGGTGAGGCACTGGTACAGGTTGCCCAGAGAGGTGGTGGATGCCCCGTCCCTGGAGTCAGCCAAGGTCAGGCTGGACAGGGCTCTGAGCATCTGATGGAGCTGTAGGTATCCCTGCTCACTGAAGAGGAGTTGGATCAGATGGTCTTTAAGGATCTCTTCCAGCTCAAATAATTCTATGATTCTATGATGCTGTGATTCTTGAAGAAAGCCAAGAGGCCTGATGTCTTGTCCTAGTGGTGTGGCTTGTCAATGGTAGTTGGACATGACCGTGTACATGGATGTGTGCCCACAGGTAAGAACGTGTTGAACACTTCTGACAGTGTGTGTCCATGGAATATTGCCTGAGTAAAGACATTAATGTTGTGCATTAGCCTTTGGGCTCCAGAAAAGGAGCCATTAGAAAGTTATTTCCAGGAAAGCCACCAGCATATTCCTCCCACTCTTGCCTTCTTCTGGCTCCCTTTGCTGCACCTCACACACATCTTCTTTGTTTCCATTCATCTCTGATGGGAAAAGAAGAACACTCTGAGTTTGAGGGAGGGGGCTACATTTAACATTTCCAACTGGTGTTTCACACACGTGATAACTAACTGCACAGTTAGTAGCCCACTTGGAGTGACAGCAAGTCAATAGATGAGTCCATAAGGGACTGAAATACAATAAAAGTCCATGAATGGGGCTGTAAGAAAGCTCAAGGAGCTCTCTAAAAGGAGAAGCAGTAAAACTGAATGAAGAGACTTCTGAGGAGAGCAGTTAGTGGGAAAAGATTATCAAAAGTGTTTGTTAAGAATGTTGTTAATAGAAGGGAAGTCCTGCCATCCATGGAGGTACTCTGCCTCTCTGCTTCACTATGGAAATGCTTCCCTCAGGCCCCATCTGTCTGGTTTGCTGCGGCAGATGATGCTGACCCAAAGGGAATTCATTACCACACTTCTCCAATGGCAAATAAAGCCTGGCTGCAAATCAGACAGCACTGCCTGGTGAGTGCTGCCCAGAGAGGCTGTGACAGGAGAGGTTGCAGACAGGACTTCACCATCAAAAGGGTTCTCATGGGACAGTTTCTGCCTCCTTCTCATGCAGCTGAGCATCCTGGCAGGCAGCAGGAGCTTTGGGAGGGTACTAGATTACTCATGCAGGGTTTTTGCTGGAAGCATGCTCCAACAGGACAGGAATCCCAGGGTATGCTTGGATCACTGTTATGGGTGCAGGCTGGAGGCGAGAGCTGTGTGCAAGGGAGATGTCTCCACTGGAGAAGTCAGGCAAAATACTGCAGGTCTCAAATAAAGGAATATATATATATATTTAATTCATGTAGTCATAGAATTGAGTTGGAAGAGAACCCCCCTGCAATCAGCAGGGACACCTACAGCTCCATCAGGTGCTCAGAGCCCCATGCAGCCTGACCTTGGCTGTCTCCAGGGAATGTCTCCAAGAGAGTTGAGGCCCAACCTATGGGTAAAGCCAGGGTCCACCTGAAGATCAGATTGCGTGGCACCTCTCAAGTGTGCAAGTGAAATAGATCAAATGAATCATCTCATGTCTTCTATGTGTCATAAACCCAGGAGAAGAGAGGTGGCAGGGAGCTGCACACGAAGCTCAGACTTTATGAGGGAGGATTAGCACAGTGCCAGGGGTTATTTGGCGAGCCCCATCCCAGGTACGGCTGAGTTGGGTCAGGCAAGCAGTTGAAATCCATTTCTTGCCAGAAGACTCAGTCACGTAAAAACTGTCTGTAATGTTGCACACCCAGATGAGTCAGGCTCAGAGCATCTCAAACCTTATTCCACAATAGAAATGTGAGCCTCAACAAGGCCCTCACAGCCGATACAGCCATTTTTATTAAACCAGGGAGAGACTTCTCACTGCTCCCCTGAAGGAAGTGGCAGGGGATGTGGTCCTTAGGGACACACACAGCCACACGTGGCTGGAACGAGCACAGCTGCAAACAGGGAAACAGGGCACATGAACGAGCAGTGGTGTAGTGGTGGAGATTTCAAACACTGATTGTGGATTATAAGCCTCAAGGCAGCAGGAAGCCCGTGGCTCAGTGCCCATCTCCTGCTGGTGCCATGTGGGCACTCTCCACTTGAATTTCTAACCTGCTTTGTACTTAAAAGGCTTCACCTGTCTGTGGGGCTACAGGCTTTGGTTCACAGCACAAGAAGCTACCAAAGCTCCAGCACAGATTCTAAGGCTCTCCCAGCTGCCTCTGTGGTGCTCACAGACCATCCTTATCCGAAGCTCCTGGCTGGAGCCGGGTTTTGGACCGGGTGCTGCACAACTCGTTCCTCTGCCACCGGCTCAGCGGGAATGGTCTGCAGAGTGCCTCAGAAGCCAGCAGGGAGGAGGCTGTCCTTTAAAGGAAAGGAAAACACATAGTGTTCCCCATTCATTCATGCAGTTAAAAAATCAGCAGATCCCAATTGCTGCTGTAGTATGGTAAATTCCCACCGTGTTTACAAACATTCACAAGCATAGCATGGTAAAACAAATGCCACCAGTCCTCAGGCAAAATGCATCATTCTGTGTTTATTATTTTCCCTCACACACAAATATTTGTGCTGTCTTTGTCTTTGCAAACTGCTGAGGGAAGGCAGTGGGACAGCCTCTCCAATGGCACATCCCAACAGGGCATCCCACCCATGCGGTCACTGCGGTGCCTGGAACATTGTGTGAGCACAGAGATAACCAAAGTGGTTGGGCTGGGACCAGCCTGGTACCCATAGCAACAGGATGGCCCCTAAAATGTCATCATGTGCAGGCTGCTGTGTTTTTGATGGCTATGTTTGTTCTAGACAAAGCCCAAAGGGTCTTCTTTTTGTAAAGAAACAATAAGTTAGAGTTTATAGCTTCTCTCTTTGCCTTGATAGACACAGATAATGCCTGCTTTCCCTGCCCCACAGCGTGCTGACCAATTCTGTGGGGAGGGAGCACCCCTTCCAGCAAGGCAGCCTGTCAGGAGCCACCAGCTGCATGCAGTGCAGATAAACACAGAGGTGGCTTCCTGCCAGCCGAGGCATTAGTAAGGGGTTCTGGCCACAGGCGAATGGGGTGGGGATATAAATGCAGAACGGGGATATAATCTGCTGCATCACCTCTGCCACCAGCCCCTGTGTTAGGGAGCTCTTTTTTCCCCAGACCCTTGCCAGGGTAGGATTCACACGAGGATGTGGCTGCACAGATCTTTGCGCATCCTCAGGCAGCTCCACCCGAGGAGGATCAGTTCATGGGGTTACCTGAGCCGGCCCAGACCTGGGCGCAGCGACTCAGGAGCTCCCTCTGTTCCCAGCGTTTGCACAGCCCTGTAAGGCAGAAGCTCTCAGCTCTCCCCTTGGCATGTTTGCTGCGGGCCGGGTGCTCACAGCACACAGCCACTCATCCGAGGAGCGCTGCCAATGCATGCAGCAGTGAGGGGGCTGGTGTCTGGCCCTCAGCAGACGTGATAAAGCAACAGGAACACACGGCACGTGGATCTCTCATTTCTTTTCCCTCACAGGAGGCGCACGTGTTGGGGAGCATGGGCACAGCACCCCGGGCTCAGTGCGCAGCCTTGTCAATCCAAGCCCCTGGGACTAATAAAACATTTGACCTAGTCCCTCCAGGGACTGCCAGGGACCCACGGCCCTGGATGGGGATTGCTTGCTGTAAGGGTTGTGCCACGTTTGTCAGACACAGTGGTTTTTATTTCCTATTCTCAATGAACTGTGTCCAACTCCCAGCCCATATGCCGGCTCGCTGGCAGCCCGGAGCACGGAGTGCCCAGGTCAGATGGCGAATGGCTTCACCCACGCAGGGGAGCAGCTCTGAGCTGTGCCCTCAGCTGCTGGCTCTGCCTCCCCATGCCCCATGTCAGCAGCCTGTGCCACAAGGCAGCCCTGCTTATGGCTTCAGGCCACGAAAAGCATCCCCTGCGCAAACAAACCCGAGCATCATTCGCAGGGTCCTCCACCACGGAAGGATATTGAAATCGCAGGACCCGGGGCTGCTCCGTAGCCCTTCCCCATCTGCAGCCCTGAGAGAGTGCGCGGTGCCGAGAGGCGGCCCCGCTCGCTTCAGCCGAATAAAGGAGCGAGAACAACCGGCCCTGATTAAAAGCATTTTTCTAAAGCGCTCTCCGCATGCAAAGATTTGGTTCAAGGAGCATTAAAATCACTGCTGTCAGCTCAGAAACAAGGGGCCGAGGCAAATCTGGGCCGCTGGCATTGTGTGAGGGTTGCCATGGCAATCCCCCAGAAAGGCTGCTTAATAGGCTTTCTTCCCAGGAAACCCAAAACTGCCGCTCGCGCTCTGCAGAGCAGCACGGAATATTTTCATGAATAGCATCTCTGTGGAACGTTCCGTGGGCTGCTCAGGGCCTCCCTGCAGTCACGGGGTGGCAAAGAAGGGGTTGGAAGATCACCTAGCGGTGGCCGGGGACACGCAGGGGGACAGCAGGGCTTCCTGCCGCCGACTTCCCCGCACAGGAGTGCAGCGTGAGCTGCCTGCAAACACGTCCTTTGCACACGAGGAGATGCTTTAGGAAAGACGGAGGGCTGAGTGGTTGTCCCCAGTCCTGTGACTCTGCACATCTTATCCCCGAGTGCAGCCGAACGCAACGTGCTGCCGTCTGCCAGCTCTTCCCTGCAGCATTTACCGTTGTGAAATAATAATGTCGTCCGCTGAAATATTCATGGCCGTTAGCTGATGGCGCTCGGCTTTTCTGAAATGGGACAATACCGGCGATGTAGGGCTTACCTGAAAAAAAACCAAAACAGCTTCAATATTGTGGATTAAGGAAGCGTGTTTTATCTTAATGGGAAGAAAAACAGGCACGGGATTAAAACATGAGACAGAGGGAGGATACCTCTCAGCTCTGGCAGAGCTTCATTTTGTGATGGCTGGAAACTCACATCAATCCCCCAACCTCCTGCTCCTCCGTGCCACCTGTAAGCTGCTGACATCACGACGGCTTATTTACTTTCTTGGATACTAGGAGATTTAATTATTTTGATGCTCTTGAGTGCTCGTTAGCAACAGAGCATATAATCTACCTTAAAGGACTGACTGTCAGATATGTGCTTGTGTGTGTTATTGAGCAAAGCAAAAGCCACCCCTCAGCCTGGCGTGTGGCAAGGATGATTCTCCTTTCTCCTGAGCAGTAGTGCTTTATGCTTTGGAGCAAAAAGATGTCAGTATCTCTCTGCCGAAGCCAGGAAATCCCACTTTATCTCAGTTTGTAGCTCCGAGCTAACCCACAAGACTTAAAAGGTCACGAGTGAGGTTTAATCTGCTGTACTTCTTGCTGTAGCTCTGTTTTCTGTTTCATCTGCAGTCCTAGCGCTGCTGCCTCTTGGTGCAGTGATAATTAGTGCTCGGCTTAATATAACCTGTGTGCATTATAAAAGACAGCTGTGCAGCTGGGAGAAAAAAATTAAACCAGAATTATATTGCTTCTAAAAATGAGAAACCATACAGAAATGACTTCAGATGAGTCAGTATAGGAAACAATAGATGCGGATCTGAAGGCTTCGCTCCCCACTGAGCTCGCTGCCGTCTGGCAGAGTTCTGCCATTTCTCCATGTTACATAAAGAGACTGCTGCCCTCACTGCATTAGGAGGAGAGGCTGAGCTACTAATTTTTAGATTCAAAGCCAGGCTCATTATGGAATTGAAATTAGAAGAGTGTGGAGACCTTTGCATCTGTGGTGTTTTTTGTAGGCTGCTCTCAGTTACAGGGAAGTTTCAAAGACCAGTGTCTAAGAAGGGAAAAAATGGCCAGCATGCCATTGTCTGCTAACGCAGTAAGACTGGTGTAGAAGATCCCAGAGAAGATATAGCAGCCCTTCCTATGTCGCTAGTGGACTGTGGTGTGACTCCCTCGGTAAAGAATTCATCAAGCCATCATTTGGAATGGCTGGGAAGAACGGACATGTGGTGGAGCAAACTCCCGAGGTCCCACAGCAAAGCTATGAAGATGCCTTCCACTTCAGCGCTGAATGTTTTCTTGAGTAGATTATGTAACTTCACTAGGTTATGCAATGCTCCAAGTCCAGAAGTCGGACTGTTCTTTAATATTTGAGGTAATGGAAAGAAGGAACGGAGGCAGAGACACAGATGCTTTGTTGTACCCAGGTATACGACGGAAAATCTCACCCTGGCTGCCTATTTCTGCTCCTGGTGGTAACTGGCTACAACACAGCACCATTACTTTATCTTTCAGGCCCTTTGGGGTAGTTAATACCCAGAAGGCATCGGCTGCCTGATTCTCAGGAGCCAAGAGGCACATATCATGTTGGCAAGGTTTTGTACTTCGCTGCCACAAATGGAGAAAAGGCTGCAGAGAGTATAGAAACTGTAGGAACTGTAGACCCACAGAGACCTCAGGCAGGTCCCTAAATTGACAGCTACAGCGAATTGAATTGAAGAAATGCAATTTACATGTGATTAGAATTCACTTATCTAAAATGCAGTTGTTTCAGCGCTATTTTTGGCAGGCTCAGGCTCCAACAAACTCTTTCCTTCATACTGTCAGAATTACTCATTTGCATTTCTCATTTTCTCATCTTTGTTTCCCTCCAGCCCTGAACGTCAGAGGATCAGAGGATTATCTGTGTTACTGGGCCTTGTGGGTGCCGGAGAACTACAACCTGAGCCTCCTAGAGATCTTGTATTTGGCCAGAAACACGACTGTATAATCTGAATAACCGGGGCTTCCCTGTGTTCACAAAACCTATTCTTACAGCAGACATGAGAACTTAATCCACTCCTTTTTACTCCCTGAAGATTCAACCAAAGTTTATATAGTGCTGGCTTGGCTGAATGCATTCATAAATTGCCACAAAACCTCCTTTGAAATGGCAGCAAACGCGGTCGGCTGATTACAAAGGATGAGCTCATGCTTTTCCCGGTAACAAGCGCCGCATTGTTAAGGGCTTCAGGGACAGGAGTGGTGAATGGCAGGAATACACCAAGCGCCAGGGTCAGGGGATGCAGGGCGGGAGCTGGGACTGGGAGCACTGGAGCTGGTTTCAGTGATCAGTTGATTGAAATGGTTAAAAAAAGGGTTTACAAATGTGCTGCAGGCAAAGGAGGCTTTTATCCAAAAACCTTTCAGCCTTCTTCTCTTCTGCAGTTGAGTAGTGCTTAGCAATGCACTGAAAAGCCTGGTCTCTCTCCCACTGATGCCAGTAAGGAAATTCTGGCTGCAGGAAGCAGAACAGCGATTTTACAGTCTGCAGTGCTGTTCTGCAGTGCTAACCACAAATCCTTTCGTTTCACCCTTCAGTTACCCTAACTGCAATTCTTCCTGTCGAAGCAATAACGTGCAGCCAACGCACTAATAAACCGCGGGTTGTTACTGGAGCAGAAGCCACTATAGTGCAAAAAAGAAAAAGTATTAGTAGTAATAATAAGAATAATAAGAGTAATAATAAGAAAATAAATCAAGGGAACCAACAGGAAAGGTTCTTTAAATGTTACGTTTTGCCTAGAAGAATAATCCTAAGAAGAGGGTCTCAAATGAAATCCTTCCCAAGTGAAACCTCATGCAGGACAATAGAGGAGACTGCTAATACAGCTGAATGCCTGAAAAGGTTAAGAAGGGGTTTGTGTGAGAAACCTGGAGGCCATTAAATCAGGTTCCTATTTTGAGATCAGCCTGGTGGCGGGAGATGAAAACAAAGAGAGAAACATATTCAGAACAGATGCCAAGATGCACCAGTTTGCTACAGAGAACAAATAGTGGAATTAGTCTTCTAATTCCGAGTAATTAACGCCAAGTAATAAGTACGATGATACATGATGAAAACAGGGAGTTGCAGTGCTTCTGTTCCTAGGACTCCTGTGTTTTAAAGCAATGCAACAAATACAGCTGGATGATTAATTTTGCAGAAAGAAACAAAGGGTGTTAACCTGCAATGAATCACAGCTCGTGACGTTTATGTCATAGCACTGAATTGAAGGAATTTCCTCCCGCCCGGGAGCATTGTGAATGGCATCTCAGCCGAACAGCATGCTCAGAGTGCCACCTCATGGCTAAGCCTTGCTTTTTGCTCACCCCGCTGCCTTCAAAATGTAATGGTAATGACCTCATCAATGTTTTCCTAAGCTGTGAGAAAAAATCTTCTTAAATTACAGATGCTCGTTTGCTCAAGAAGGAATCCCTTTGGTGTTGCACTCCTACCAGCTATTGCCACATTGATCAAGTAGACTGGCCTACACTGGATCTTCCTTTCAGCAAGGGTATTTGAGGGATGCGCTGATGTGCTCAGGGGGCTCAGGGGGACAGGGAGTGGCCCAAGATGGGGGAACACCATAGCATAGTCTCCCTGGGGTGCTGAGATTTTAGCATAAGCCCTCATTGTGCTTTTGCCTTTGTACGGGTGCAGTGAGTTGGGGCAGTCAGGCACTTGCTGACCATTGCTGGAACCCCTGCTCCTTGAATTGTGGCCTGATCTCAGAGGGCAGTGAGACCCTGGCACTGCTGCCCAGAGAGCTGTGGTGCCCCATCCCTGGAGGTGCTCAAGGCCAGGCTGGATGGGGCCCTGGACAGCCTGAACTGGTGAGGGGCAGCCAGCCCATGGCACAAGGTTGGAGCTGGGTGGGCTTTAAGGTCCCTTCTAACCTAAGCCATTCTATGTCTCTGTGACTCTATGATTCTATGATCTGAAAGGTACCAGGAGCACTGGAACCACAGGGCTGGCAGAAAGTTCTGCGTTTGCCTCACCTGAATTGTGGCCAGAATGGAAAGTTTTCTGACTAAAGTCAAGCATCTCAAGGCTCTATAAATGAAGGTCCTAAGCAAGGAGCTCCTGTAGGGACAGCAGTGGTCTGTGGTCCTTGCTCTCCCCCTGAGCTGGAACACCTCTCAGGATAAGCGGAGACATCAACATTGAGATCAACACTGAAGAAGAAGAGACCATTTTGGGACAGATCCCATTGTCTGTTGAGAGCTGATGAATTGGTGGGTGACTCATTCTCCAAAGGGAAGGTCCTTGTGTGCGTGACTGAGTTTGGAAACCTCTCCTTGGAATACCCTGCATGTAAGTTTCAGGTGAACCTTGCCATTCTCAAATGTTCAACTAAGTTGCTGAACTGCTGCATTAAATTTGCTCGTGTTTAAGTGCTGATTAACTGCTACTAAGAATCATACACCCTGTGATTTACCACAAAAACATTAATAAACCCTAGAATTGCTGCTAAAACTGGAGCTGCGCACAACCAATCCATGACAGACACAATGCTGCCTGGGGAGGCAGGCCTGGCAGGTCAGCCACTTCTCCAGGGCATTCCCACCCCAAAGGGATTATTCTGTTCAATGCCCAGTTTTCACACTGAGGGGCTTCGTTTGCCCTCTGTGTTGGTGTCACCAGCACCTGCTAAGGCATCATGAAGGCAGAGGTTTGCCTCTTCATCTAGAGCGGGTTATTGCAATCCTAGCAATATTTGCTGCAGGGGCTGTTCAAGCTGCTTGAGTATTAAATATGAATGACTGAAATATTGGTTTTTGAACCTGCATATCTCTACTTCTCAAGAGAAACTGCAGACAGTGCTTATGTACATCAAGCCATGGTTTTATCTTTCCTGGGAGGCATCAAGAAGGAAGCTGACAATGTTTTTTAATAACTATATTTAGCCTTGAAAACAATGTCCCTCATTCCTCTACTAGGGCACGAAGCTGACAAGAAACCAATATTAAGTACAATCTCACTTTGTTTAAGGGTCTTTGGGGGTAAAACACAGATAGATTCCCTTTAGAATCTCATGTTCTTTGAAGAAAAAGAGAAGAACCAGCATTGTTATAAATCAGACATATCAGAGGAAGAGAAATATCCAAGCTGATATATATAAGAATAAAATTATTTCACAGTAACACTGCTGGGACACTGGAGCAGAGAGCCAGAAAGAGGTGGACTCTCCATCCTTGGAGTTATTGAAAACTCAACTGGAAAATGCCCTGAGAAACTCAGCCTAACTTCAAAGCCAGCCCTTGTTTGAACAGGGGCTTGGACCAGGTGGCCTCCAGGGGTCCCTTCTAACATAAATTACTCTTTGGCTCTGTGATGCAGACAAGGTCTTGTGTCCTTTCTTGTGTGGGAAAATGTCATCATACTCTGCCTAGCAGACTATTAATATAGTATTGCTTCTGTCTCCATGGGAAGGTTGCACCCACCTGGAACTAACAAGATGCTGATTCACCTAGCAGCCAGGTCACACCACATCCAGCAGGATCGTCCCTGAGAAGCTCCCCTAGCTGAAGATGACCAACATGAGTGTGTGTCATCTTGCATCACTATGAACTCCCAGCACCTCTAAGCAGACACAGTATTTCAAATACAGCTGACAAACAAAGCCTGGCAGCTGAATAGCACACCCTTTCCTGTTGAAAACCCCCATTAAAAGCAGGCACGTCTCTCACTCATCACACTAGCTTGGCCACAAAACCTTTCTCCTGCCTGTACATCAGAGCAGATCCTCTTTTCATCGTCCCAAAGCAAAGCTTCTTCATTAATAGCAGCTGCCAGCTCAGACGGCTGGGCCAAGCTGCAGCTCTTTTTGAGTATGTGTGGACCTTCCTTCTGCCCAAATGACATCTAGCTCCTGTTGCTTTCCTAATGACCATTTGAGCTGAAAATACATATGATTTTCCCTTCTCCTCAGGCTTTTTCCTACAGGTGAATGTTACATTTTTCAAAGCTGTTTCCATTTTTTCATAGCGTCCATGGGACAGAAGTCCTACAAATACAATTAAGTTTGCATAATGGATCTCTGCTGCATGTTTTGATCATTTTTGATTGTAAAATTCCTGACTCAAAGCCTTTTTCTGCACAACTTTCACTTTAAATTTGCCTGCTTTTACAGCCCTGTGATTTAACTGCTGTGCATTGTAAAAAGTCTCTCGTGTCCTTTCACAACAACAAACCCGGCAGTGGGAAAGGGGCCTTCGGACAAAGGACACTCAGTGATAGGATGAGAGGTAATGGCCTTAAGTGGCACCAGGGGAGGTTCAGGTTGGATATTAGGAAACACTCCTTCTCTGAAAGAGTGGTGATGCAGTGGTACAGGCTGCGCAGGGAGGTGGGGGAGTCACGGTCCCTGGAGGTGCTGAAGAACCGTGGCGGTGTGGCACTGAGGGACGTGGTCAGTGGACATGGTGGGGATGGACTTGATGATTTAAGATCTTTCCAACCTTACTGATTCCATGATTCTATGAAAAGCAGAGAGACTGACACAGTGCTCTTGTGAGACTTCTGCATGGCATGAGCTGGAGTCCCTGCCACCAACTCATGCAGCAAAGGGAATTAGTTTTCCCTTATTATGTGAATGGGCATCTACTGGGACTCAAGCTTGTGACATCCTGCGTCATGAAGAGCTTCCAGCAGTGAAAATAGATGCACAGTGTGCCACACTCAGAGCTTAATTACATGGCTACCGAGCAGACCAACTTCTTCAGCTAGCAAAACTCTTCAGGATGCACTGGAACACATCGGCCTCTGGTGATGTGTCATAGTATCACTGTCGCCATCGCCTCATCGAGGTCACTGAAACGTTCAGCAATATACCCATGCTTCCAGACACCTTGTGACCAGCACGGCTGCCAGCTGACACCCAGCTCTTCTTCAAACACCGTGTGGCTTTGGCAGGGCCCTGGAGGCAAAGGCAGGAGGAGGTGAGCTTGTCATGGTGTGCTAGGCACGCTGGAGGCACTCTGGGTCAGACTCGCTGAGGGCTCATTTGCTTACATCAAAGCAGTGCAGGGAGCAAAGCTGCCAGCCGGAACACCGTATGACTGACATCACTCTGCCATCAACACCTGCAAGAGGCTGCAGGGCTCTCTGCAAGCTGCAGCCTGTGGCCCCTCACCTGGCACATGGGGGGGAGGCACACAGTTGGAGCCATCAATTACCTCTTCGCTTCTTGCACAGTGTCATTGCTCAGAGAAAGGACACCCGGAGCAAAAAGAACATGAGACTGCAGAGAGCACACATGGAACCAACAGTTACTCATCAGACCTTGAGAGCCTGCTTCCAGTTGCTTTTAGCAGTTGGATATCAACAAAGGGAACCGATGCTGTGCTGGCACACGTGTGGATGCCACGTATCCTCCATGGTGAGCCATGTCTGTCCCTATTTTTATCATCTGGGCTCTGGCCCAGATGCAGCAAACACAACACCCTGGGGCTGCTTTGCTTGTTCTTAGAACAACCTTCATGTGGAAGCACCCGCACCTCACACACCTCCCAGCTTGTAACCAGCATCTGCTGAGAAGATGGGCAGCTTTCCAGGCTCCTGCAGGGCAGCAGGGATGCGGTGGGAAGCAGGGACAGCCCTGAGAAAATTGTAACTGAAGTGCCCTGCTTGGCAGGGGTAACACTGCCTGAGTTCATAGGAGACAAAGCAGCCAGGAATGGATTAATGCAGAGATAAAACACTCTCTGAGGACCTTTGGAGAAAGAATGAGGAAGTTATTTATTGAGGAACAAGAAAACATTGGTTTTTGCAGGGGGGGTTTACAAGGAGTGGCTGCAGAGGAGGTGCTGGTGCCACATGCCCCAGGACAGGTGCCCTGCAATGCCCTTCACACAGCACAGACCCTGCACAGCCCACATTGGGCAGGATCGCTTAGGTTGGACATCAGGAAAAAGGACCGCCCCAAAGGGCGGTGGGTACGGCCCTGAGCTGCTGGAGATCAAGGAGCATCTGGACACTGCTCTCAGGCGTAGGGTTTGGATTTGGGTGGTCCTATGCGGAGTCAGGTTGGACTTGATTACCCCTATGGGTCTCTTCAATTCGGGATATCCTATGATTCTGTGACTCTAAGATAAACACGCACATGCTGACAGGGGGAGTGCTTTGCAGGACAAAGCTGGCACGAGGACAAGTAGCACTGCATTGGATGTCAGCAGCCTTAGGCAGGAAACTATGAGATGCAGCTAGAAAGGGACGGTGGGAGCACTTCAAGACAAAACTTGCTGTGTTTGCGCAGGGGATTTGCAGGAAGTGCTCAGCAGCCCACACCCTTAGAAGTGCCACCCAGGATGACTCTGCCCAGCATCCACCTCACTCCCACAGGCCACAAACTCCAGCGGTTCTGGGACTGTTTGCTGGTGATAGAGCAGCAGAGGAGCTGGCTGCATGCCCTGGGTGTGCCTTGGGTGTTTCCAGGGCGTACTGCACAGCTGGAGAGCATGGAGTCGCCTTCGTGTTCTGCACCCACTGCCAAAATGAGGTGGAAAGTGAGCCTTGGGAGCACTGCAGGAAGGCAAAACCCGCATCAGCACCCTGCACTTCCCCAGAGCACATCTAGCAGAAGCGCTGGATGACATTTTTAGCTGGGACTTCCTATCCTTAGTGCATACGTTTGCACATAAATGGCTTTGCTGGCTGAAGTTACAGACTTCTCATTTCTTCAGCCAGAAAAAAATGAAAGGGTAAGCAGCAGTCTTGTGATGATTTCTGAAATGAGCATTTGTGAAAGGGTTCTAAAAATTGCCTTACGTACCAGCAGTTGCGTTGAGCTGTATTTAAGAAATCTACTCAGAGATATGCGGGCACCTTCTTCTACTTCCAGTTTCATTTTTGCAAAATCACCCTCCCCTTTTAGCCAGGCAGTAAATGAGCCCAGCTGTTGTGTCCCATCCAAAGGGCTTAGCAGGCACCACACAGGCTCATGTCAGGAATTGAGCAGCAGCCAGGCTACGCCACCCAGAGTGAGGAATTATAGAACCATTAAGGTTGGAAAACACCACTAAGATCACCCTGCCCAACCCCACCATGCCCACTGACCACATCCCTCAGTGCCACATCTCCATAGTTCTTGGACACCTCCAGGGACGGTGACTCCCCACCTCAGTGGGCAGCCTGTGCCACTGCATCGCCACTCTTTCTGAGAAGAAATTTTTCCTAGTACCCACATTGAACGTCCTCTGGCATAACTTAAGGCCATTGCCTCTCATCCTATCACTGTTACCTGGGAGAAGAGACCAACCCCCCCTCACTACAACCTCCTTTCAAGACGCTGTAGACAGGAGGGGCTGCAGGTTTGGAAAGGTGGCATCCCTTTAAAGATTCAGCAAAAGCATCATGAGATGAGAGCAAGAGCATAGTTCTCTAACTAAAGTATTGACCTGAGCAATCTCCCTTCAAGCCTGCAGGCAGCAATCCCTCTGGCTTCCATCTCTAAAAGCAGCACTGCTAAAATGCCATTAAGCTACTTTTGTTTCACCTGTTAAATCATTTTTGTCTTGTGAACAGGTGAAGCCCGTGAAGAAGTAACATCTCTGCTGCTTTCAGTTACAGAAGTGAAGGGTCAGGTTGGCTACAAAAGCTTTCCTGAAAGCTGAGGGGCTGTGGTTCTAATCCTGTGCTCTATGACAATGCAGCAATCACTGAGCACTGCAGCTTATTTTGGGAAGCGTGTTGTGCACTCTGGTTATATATAGAAAACAACAGAGTAGGTGATGCCTGGTTCCTTTCAAGATGCTCTGGTGACTTAGAGGACCAGGTATGAGACTGGGCTCAACTGCAGGAAAAAGTCAGATCAAATCTATGAGTGAGAAAGAGAAGAAATGGAATTTCTCACTATCTACAAGGCAGTCACTGTGTTTGGAGGAGAGGGAGCTTGAGGGTATGGTGCTGTGTATGGAAATAGAAACATGGTGCCATCCCTCCCCCCGCCTTCCCAAAGGAAACCTGCTTCCATCCCATGGCAGAAACACCACAGTGAGGGGAGCATGTGGATCTGTGCTTCAGAGCAGAAACGTCCCGGTGATATGGAGTCACAACAGACATCAAATCAGAAAGAAAACCGAGGAGTGGCACAGGGCACTGCCAGGTGTTGCCAGAGGTCGTTTTTCCACCCACGTGGATGAGGAGAGATGAGACGACCTGCTGCAATCTGCTGCTTTGAAGGAAAGCTCAGTTCCCCAGGCAGACAAAATGCTCCCAGTACTCAGCTGCTAAACCATGGCTGGAAGGATCCCTGTGCCTGCTGCAAGGAAACGAAGTTTTTAACCCTTTGGCATGAGGAGGAGAGTAGCTATCGTGCTGCCATCTCTGTGAGCTGCACAGAGGGCTGAGGTTGCCTTGTGCTCATGTATTAGCTGGTTTCTCCAGGTGGGCTGTGGCCTCGCATCCCTGTGGGTCTCTGGTGTCACCAGGCAAACTCCTCACTGTGCTGAGTGTTGGAGCAAAGCTAAAATACCATCGCTGACCCAGAAAGTGGCAATTCAAGGGGCAGGTGTCATAAGAAGGTCTTCCTGGGCCTGCTGGAATGATGGCCACCCACATCTATCTCACCTTGAAATATTATTCCCTTCCAAGCTAGAGCATAGAACAGAACTAGAGTACACAGAGGAAGCTTCACCTTAAAACACAGACTGACAATCACTAATTTAGGCGATTCAATGCATATCTACCTTAATCCAAATTGTGGAAAAGAAGCATTCGTTGTTGAGGACCCACACAAGCCTATAAAACTCCAAAGACTGCTCTTGATTACAAGAAAGGCTGGCATGCCAGAAGGCACTCCTATTTTCAGCAGCTGAACTTGTAAAACTGAGGAAGGGTGTGGGAATCAGAAGGCTCAGCAACACGAAAAGAACCAAGACATCCTTAGGTTTGTATTGAATGTGGAGATATTTTTAAGTGCCCTGTAAGTGCTCTCTGACAAAATACTTGGGGACTCTATGAATATGTGGCTTCTTTCGGAGGACTCAGGTCAAGGAGCTAAAATATGCCTCCTCCTTCAGAGGCGAGCTCCCCCCTGGCTGCCAAGGCCAATAGTTCTGGAAGGAAAACAAGTTTCCATACAAGTAATTTTTGCTCAATGAACTATCTAAAGATCACAGGACCAGACAGGAATTGGAAAAGATCTGTGGCTTACAAGCAACCACATAAGCTACTGGCACTCCAGGTTGCTTGCAGAACCAGGAACCTCCATTCACGTGGTGGGGCAGAGGCATGGCTACAGGCTGCAGTCATCCCCTCTGTGGGTTTGCTGGTGTTGGAACAGCCTTGGCCAGCAAATTGTGGACAGTGGTAACTAACCACGCTCATGGGGGCAGAAGCCAGCAGTGTGGGTCTTGTGTTCGTGTGTGAGATCAGACAGGCCCAGGCTCATGCAGGATCACTCACCAAACATGAATCAACTGTGTGATGTTCTTGCAAGAAAGGTATTCTTGGCTGTATTTATAGGAACATAATAGCTGAAGCATGAGAGGTAATCACGCCATGCTACTAATTGCTGATGACTCCTCAGCTGCACACCTGTGTCCATGAGTAGTAGTCCAAGGAACAGGCCCATGGTGAGCATCTACAGGAGAGCCAGATAAGCAACAGAAACATGTGATGCTATTATGTGATGGAAAACTAAGTGTTTGGTTGCTTAATCTATAAAAGGAGATGCCAAAAAGGGAAATGGGGAAAGAGCGATTTTCTATACACAGTAAAGGATGACTTACCTCTATTCTATTACTTTATCACTAATTATTACCACTCTCCAGACTCAAAGTATAGGAACATCTTCATCTTCTTTTTGGCCATACCATATTGATAGCACAGATTGATACTGATAGTAATACTCCAGAAAGCTCTCAGTGAGGCAGTGCCAAAACTGAAAGCAATTCTGCAGTGACGACACAAATTTCCATGTGAAGTTCTGAGCTGATTGTGTGAGCCAAGATCGCTTGGCCTCTAGTAAAAATACTATAATTGCTGGTCTTCAGTCGTATAGCATCATCCTACATGACATCATCCCACAGCCAGCTAGTGAGAATACACTTGCATCACAAACTGGTGAATGCACCTTGGAAACTGCACAGTCACTGTATGTCCAGACCTTTTCCATGATACCAGGCCCTTGAGATCTTCAGTGAAGCTGACTTTACTGAATAGTCCTCTGAATTTCTGTAAATGAAGCCTTATGAGATGAGATCAAGAACATATTTTCCATGGTTTATACTTCTGCTGACTCTATCCCTGATTAATTTCTATTACCAACTTTTTAATGATGCTCTAACTGCCTAGCAAAACCTGTCTAAAATATTTTCATTTTTACTACTATCATTTATGACTATTGGACTCAATGATCCAAGCCCTGATCCCATCCTGGTGGCTGAATTCCCAGCTTCACCTTATCACCAGACCGGTCTGGCAATCCTGACTCTTGGCTGGGTTTGGGTATGGTCACCAGACCTGCCCAGCTGTCACGTCAGATCTCAAACTCCACCCCATTCTCCTTTCTTGTACCCCTGATTCCTATCAGCTGAGCATGCCGGTGTTTCTAAGTTATACTGTTGACTAGTCTTCTACCCTCTCGTGTTTTCCTGTGTTTTTACAGACAGCTAATGTCTCTTTTTCTGTATCATGTATTAACCTCAAAAAGTTCTCGTAGCTATCTTGTATCTTAGAGTTTCTCCACAATTATCAGAGACTTCATCTCATCAATCCGTGACATAGGAGCTCATGAGGAGTGCATGTCTTTTCTGGGGTCTCTAATCCTCGCCAATTGAGTAAACCTGATCTTTTTTGGAGATATCAATTAATAAATCCGTCCTGAACCCAAGCTGTATTCAACATCATCAGTGAAGTTGTGAAAACACTGTGCATAAAAGAATTAGTAGCTTGGGAAGCAACTTGTGCTTGGGAAGAACAAGATGGACTGGAAACAAAAACGAAGATGCTTGACACAAAACTGAATTAAAGGGTTATGACAAAAGACAGAGACGTAATAAGTCAGTAGCACAACAGCTTTGTAGAAATGAGACGATAAATTGGCTTCCGCTTTGGAAACAGGAGTGCTGGCAAATGTTCCAAAACACTGAATTAGAATGAGGTTGTTCTGAGGCTTTCCAAAGCTTTTGGTAATCTTTTTTTAAAAGAATATTTGCCCTCACTGTTGTAAACTTATTTAAACTTCGCAAGAAGCCATCTTACAGCTCGTGTTTTGCAGACTCCCAGGGATCACCAGCATACTTTTTAGAAGCTCTTGAAAGGCGGCTGTTGTCAGTAGATTTTAATTTGCCGTATCTATTTTTTGAGTTTATAATTTGAAGAAGGTTGGAGACCACAGAGCACACACAATACGCATGTTCCTTTAGGAATTTATGTTCAAGATGTTTTGTAGGCAATTCAGGATTCCTAATCAGATTTGAAAGCACGTATATATATATTATGTAAGACTGTCCCTGGGGAAGCTTTTAATCTCGGTTGGATACTATTGGACTTGCCAAAATTAACTCATGCTTCCAGTCAAGTGAAATGATCAGTATAGCTTCTGATCTAAAAATCCATCAGTACCCCTGTATGTGGTTTCATCAAACAGTAGTGCTACTTCTGATGCAAACAAGCTTAGCAGAGGCTCAAAATATTTCTGCGCCTTTTCTGCCGGTCACTCAGAGTTACGGATTGCTAGAATATCTGAATGCCAAAGTTGGCAGGGCATAAAAGCAATGGCATGAAGAAAATACCAAACTAACATAGTCCATTTTTTCCACAATTGCACTGCTACAGATGTGCTATTCATTTTTTTTTCAGACTTCCTTTGAAACAATGCATAAACTAATGTGCCGGCTGAAAGATACTGACTTTGTGTTGGAAGAGTTTGACTGGATGCATTTAGAACTGACAGTCTCCTGAAAAACTGAAAAGGGCTATTTCAGGTTTGCTTTGGATTGACAGAGTAGAGATTTTCAACAGAGCTTGGCCTGTCTGGGTGCATCTGCTCCTTAGCCAAACAAAACAGAAGCTGAGAGGCAATTCAACCATGGCCTATAAACAAATTCCAGACTACACACCATGGGAGAAGATTCTCATGAATATGTTTATGCTGGAAATTAGAAGGTTACTTAATCCCCACAGCAGTGATGCTTTGGAGGAACCCTTTACTAGAGGACTGCGGCAACACCATTTTCAGATGAGGCTTGATTAGCTGGAAAGCAAATGACAGGTTGCATGGGCCTACCGATGGGTCCCCTTCAAAACACTGCCTTACTCATCATGGTGGGAACCCTTGGATGCTGAGTATTCTGGAAAACTCAGTTTCCACTAGGTTTCTGAAAGTGTCCAGAGGCTACTCAATTAAGGGCTAAGCTTTTTAAATCTCCTCTCCCAGTGGTATTAACATGAGGTGCCTGGAAGGAAAGAAAGAGGCTATGGATCATTGATAACTGGCTACAGATTGGTCTGAATTAAACAATTTTATGAAGCCTTTTCTTTAAAAAAAATCAGTATAAAAATTTACACTAATCATATCTTACTCAGACTTGCTACCAGTCATTATACTATCCTTTCCAATTAACAGTTTATTACAGGGTACACTCATCATCTCGTACACTGTCTTCCGCCAGTTGCACCGACTCCAAGCGCATGCTAAGAGTTGCCATTGCCAGAAATCTCACAGGGAGTGACAGTGATTATGGCATCTGTAGGGATGGGTGGCACCATCTTGCCCAAGGCTAAGACTCATCAGTGAGTGGTTGGACAGTACCCTGGAGGAGCACTTAGGGTGATTGTGGAAAACAACGATGAGCTGCAGGGTGTAGGCTAGATCTAAATGCAACAAAGTGAAAGGGAACAGGATGGAATTTTATTCTGCTTGCTTTCCTTGCATCATAAAACTAAAAGATGTTGGGAAACCACTGCCTGACGACTTTATTAATCTGTTTTGTTTTCCTTCAGTCTTTGGTCTCTCTCTGCCCCCTTTTTACAATTTTATTTGGCTTATAAACATCTTGGTGGTCATGCTCACAGACTTGTTTTTGAGTATCTGTTCAGGAGGTACAATTTGGGAAGCAAAGAAGACAGGATCATTAAGGACACTGAACTGCATCAGTGTGTTTCTCTCTCTCGAGATGCTTTTGATTACCTTCCTGAAATACAGGTTTCACGAGGAACTCCTCTGGCACAGAAGTTTGTCTGGCAAAACTAATTGAGGTGAAATGGTCCAATTAAGAAACACGCTGCACTTTTCCACTTCTAATGGGAAACTCTGCTATGATTTATGTCCTGTAGGAAGAGTTCACAGACTTGGAAAGCGTCCTTATTTTTGAACTGATAAGCAATACAACTCATTTGTGTTTGGCAGTCCCTCGGACCAAATGCTCGCAAATAGGAAGGATAAGAGTTGTTCAAACAAGAGTATATATTCCCCAGTTTCTTCAGCTTATGACCAGCCTACGTGTGCATGCCTACTGATATAACTGAAAGGACTGTGTTCGTTATCATTTCCTGTAGCAAAACAGAATGACATCCATGCTAAACAACTGGTACATACCCCACCATAGCTCAGACTGACCTAAAACAAAAAGCTTGACATCTTCAGGGACTATCCTCTTCAGAATCCTCTTTCTCAATGGAAGTTCACAAGCAACAGGAGAGCAGGCAGAGAGATCACTCATAAAATTAGCTCTGAACGTCTGATGTGTCTAGCAGGTTCCTCTAGCAGGAAAGTTTTCCAGGATCCTGATGCTTAAATGTCTCCTGCTGGCAGCCAGCTTAAGGCTCCAGGCCTTCTATTTGTGAGCTCAGTAATAAAGCACTTCTACTACAAGTTCTCAGCTAAGAATTTTCCAAAGCAGAGGGTACGCCCATATGGAAATAAAATACTGAGAAGCCAGAGTTTTTCCAGCTAAAACACTTCAAGTGCTTAAATTTGCCTGTCCCAAACACATAAAGAATTCCCAGCAAGGCAAATTCTCTCACGAGTAAACAGCTGATCAAGACAAACAGGTCAGCAGCTAGCTGAGCGACTCTGAGGGCCATTGCCCAGATGCTTTACCGGACTTTGAAGAGTATTTCCTTGAACTAAGCCATATTGTTAAAAGGGAAAGTAAGATAGAGTGATCTTGTTACATACAGGAAAATTTTATGTTTATAAACATTCTTATCTGATGTTTCCTGCACGTGACCTTCACAGATTTTGTACAGTACTTCTACATGACCACTTGATTTTTTATTGCATGAACTGTTACTGTGCAACATGAAAGAGCATTTGAAAGCAACTGATTTGTTTTCCATACGTGACTCATTTGCATTGCCTTCATCATAATCCATTACTAAGGCAGCAGAGTAGGAGTTGATAGTGCTATCTTCTCTCTTCCCCCTGCAGAGATTTAACTATGTAAAAGATTGATCTAATGGCTTACTGCTACAGAAATGCTTAAAATTTGTTCCCTAACCCCTGGCCCTGTGACGCACCCATTCATTTTGTGGTAGCTCTGGTTCACGTTAGGTTTTTCTACAATCCAGCTTGACTCATTGAAGCCACAGAAAGCTATATTCTCCCTTCTTCATTTATGCTAAGGTTGTTGTTTTTTTTTTTTCTTCCCCTCCTGTTTTATTGCATTAAGTCAGCTCACAGGAACTGGCCATGCAGCAGAAACAGCACACAGCCAGCAGCTCTCTGAGCAGAAATAGCAGTACTGATTTCCAGCAGCAGTGAGCTGATAACTTGGCTCACTGCATCTCAGGAAAACATACTGAGCCATCAGAACAATCATGTGAACATGCCTCATCTATACAGTTTAGAATCTAATTAGCTTAACTCCTACTGAAGGCTCTTTTTGCACATCGAGAGACTTCATACGATCAGTTTTGCACGCTTACCTCTTAAGAAAGGGTCCTTCAACAGAAATGTGTTACACCTGTAACAACTGCAAACTTTTTGCAGTGAGCATCGAAGCGAAGCCCAGGAGCGTGCAGAGCTGTCGCTGAAGGAACAAGACAAGCACCAGCTGATGTAATTACTGTAATACAAGGTTGGATGCAAAGAAAAACAAACAACACCAGATTTAGCAAGTAGAGGTAGGAATGGTTTCCACACAAAGAACTTTATTTTCCTAAATACAGCACTGGAAAAGCAAACTTTCAAAAGGAAGGAAAAAAAAAAAAGAGAGAGAATTTTATGTCTATATGTTTAATTTAACCACTTTTTCTAAGACAAAAATCATTTACATTCTGATAACTCACATTCATAAATAAATAATGGCACCAGGGTATAACATTCAAATGAATACCTTGTAAAATTAGCAATGTATTTTTATTAATCAGGAATATAACACTGCAATATTTAATCTTGAATTTGTATACACAAATGCCGTACCCTACACAGCAATAAATCAAGACATATGCCACGGGAGCATGTACAATGATTTATGTTAACAAAAGCCTCCTCCAAACTGGGAACACAGCAAAAACCCTCTGAGAGGTGAGTAACAAAAATAAACACTGAAATAAACACACAAAACCAATTCAAAAGGAAATACAGTTAACAAATAGAAATCATGATGCATCATTACCTCCCTAAAATAACCAATAACCTGTTTAGCTCTAAGGTAGGTTACAAAGTACACAGACAAGTTACTTCACTTCAGTAGAGTACTAAAATGCAAGCTTTTGCAACTTGGTCCATTTACATTTCGCTGATTATTTTAGCCTGCCATACAGAGAAGTTGTGTGTTCCTCAATCTTTGGATATAAAGAAGAGTCATTACATTCTTTAGCACAGAAGCAAGACTTTGTGAAATCTCTGCTTTTTCTTTTTTGGTTAAGCATATTTAGTTTCTGTTCATGCAAAAACTGTGAATTGATCCCATTCCAGATGAGGATTTTAGGATAAAATTTAAATAATCAATTGATTAGATTACAGAACAATGGAAAGAAGCTTAATCCACACAGTATCGTGCTACCAAATCCTAGTCAGTTAATGAAAATGATGCTAACCTTACACATTTGCCTCACTAGAGATGCAGGCTTGATTCTTTATTCAGAGAAGCTGAAAGACAAGCAGAGTTAAAATAGATCTGAAAACTATACTTACTCATTTTCACCTAAGTTCAAACACTGATAAAGCTACACATAACCTCCAAGGAACACCAACATTAAACTGTTAAACAGCCTACAAGTAACCACTGCAGACCTGACAGTGGTACAAAAGAAAGATGCGTACTATTACCACACTATTAGATTCCTACATTTCCTAAAAATTTAAGCATAAAGTACAAGTTGAAGTTCAAACACAGAGAAATCTTGAAATGAGTCAAATAATTCAGGTGTCAAACTTCACTATTCTGTGTCAGCCGTAAAATCTATAAATACAGATTGGAATTTTACCCGGAGGAAATGAGGTAAGGGCAGATAAATTCAACAAGGTTGTATCTCTGAAGAGCCAGGGAGAACCCTCCAGCAAATGTTCTGTTGTTGCCAAACTGTGCCTCAGGTACTGTACTTAACTGAAAAAACAGATTGGCTCTGGCAGGTAAAATGCAAAGAAATCACATGCACACTCACAAACAGAATATATTCGTACTCTGAAGTTACACAGGCTTTCAGCAGCATCTGAAAGCATGCTGCAGAGGAAGAGTACTCTCTCCTTGTCCCCGATCTCTGTATTTATTTTAAAATAAATAAATTCATTTTTAAACAGAATCTGTTTTTGCAAAATTTGACACTTGTTGTCAGGACGCTGTAGAGCGATTCTCACCTATTGTATTACGTTAATTTGAGATACAGTGAAATTATATATACACCATAAATCCAGTTTGCATCAAGCTGCCAGTAAACAGTTTCTATCTACATATAGTGGTGCAAGTTTGTGGTGTCCTAAAGGCACTTGTCTCTCACAGACAGCACTGTCTTATTTAATTGGATAAAAATATATCTAAAAATACTTTGTTTAAAGTTCAACATCTGAAATGGTTTTTACTCCTTAAAGAGGTGCAAATCATCACCTATGGAACATTGATTCATTAATTCAACATGGAAGAGCTAAGTGCAAAGTTTCTGTAATCAAATATATCTCTCTGTATTAATTCATTTCAATGCCATGCTCAAAAAAAAAAAAAAAAAAGCCAAAAACCATGCTAGAGTAGAAATGTGATTGGTGCTAGCAGCCACAAAAAAAAGGTAGTGCATAAAACAGTACAATTGAGCTTATTTACAAAGCTTATTTATAATTAAGCAATGAGTTACAAGGAGAGATATACACCAAAAGTCTTTTCCAAGACATGCTTAAAGCCACACCTGACCAGCATGAAAGATATATATATATCACACAAATGTACATCACTAGGGATGCCTTTATATCTAGCTATCTAATTTTACAAAAATAATTCCAAAATGCTCATCCGCTTCAAAGTGCTTTCATCAAACAGGAAAAGACAAGTCAAAACCAGATAGAACAGCAGAATTTAAAGGACACCTAAGGAGCATTAATAAAACTCATTGCAGTTTTCAGGTACTAATGGATGGCAGTGTGAAATCCTCAAAACTCAATACATCCGGCCAGTATATAACTACACATTGTCCTCTCCAAGTCTCAGCTTCTTAAAGCAAAAATATTAGAGTTTCCACCAGCAGAACTGTTCTTGCAAATCATAGGTTGCAGGTACCATAAGAAAAGTGGCTTTGCCTATGTAAATTTGAAGTTGGCATTATACTTCTGCTAAGTAGGAAACCTAAAGAGATCTAAACAACCAGAAAGGTGTGATGGATGGAATAAAACAAGTACAACCCAAAAGCCAGCAGGTTTGTTGGTTTTTTTTTTTTGCATTTAATACCTTTCATCAAAACAGTACATTAAGAGTATATTCAGACTATGAAGTTGCTGGATGGAGCCTCATGCTTAAATACTAATTTTCATGTCCAGCTTTCTTGAAACAGTTCTGCCAGCACTGCACCATAAGGAATTTTCTGCATCTTTGAAATATCTGCATTCTCTGAACACTACACCAGGTTATTAAAATAAAAACAGAAAAAAAAGAAGCCGTTCAATCAACTCTTAAGCTGCTCCTTCAGAGAATCACATTCCATTGCTTATAGCAGTGACCAGAATTGCTGATGGTGTACTGACAGTTGCCATGGCAAGTGGGTGACTGCGTGGGACAGCACACATATAGCCAAGGTAACTTTTTATGCAACCTCCGTGATTTAAGCAAGCATAGAACACACCACTTTCATTATCTGCTGCCAATGTATCTATCATCCTACATGCAGTGCCGCAGGAAAAAATGTTATCTTATGTTAGGCCATGGCTACTTCAGTACTCCCACTCATCTGTTTTCATGTCCAGGTAGTAAAGAATATTCTGTGCAAGCTTTACTGCCTGCTTCCTGGCAGCCTTACACCGCTCATCACCTTGTGGGTCAACGGCATCAAGTGCAAGAAGTTGTTTTGTAAGGAGTTCTTCCAATCGCATGTAATTTTTATCTGTTCTATTTCCATCAAAAGAAATCACCTCCTGCTGAATTTGAGACAAGTTTCCAAGAACAGTCCAAACTGCTTTATGAGACTGATGTTCTGCAGCAGTCTGCTCTGCGTACATTTGCCTTTTTCCAAGCGCTTCCTTTAAATCAATGTATGTTATGAGAGTTTGTACTTCTATTACTGCTCTTCTCCTGGCTTCTCTAATACAAGGGTTTTTTTCCGGACTCACTTCATCTAATTGGGCAATTAATCCCTGCAGTTCTGCTTTGGATCCCAAATACAAATCAGAAGCATTCTCTGTTTTTAAAAGTAAAGAATTAACTTCCTTCATTTTCTTGCGGATTTCTTCTATTTTTAGAATGGACTGATTTTGTGCCAAATCATAAGCGTGAGTAGAATTTGCTTCCTCTTCCAAGTCCAGGTATTTTTGCAATTTATTGATCTCCTCCACGACTTCCTTTCTGTAATTCCTTATTTCTGTGCGACCACAGACATCCAAAGCATCCAAATCAGCGATGAGGCCTGTGAGCACACATGCTAAATGCCTGCAGGTATCATTACTACTCACTCCCATCAGAAGCGCAATAAGAGTTCCTCTCGCTTTGTTCACCTCACACATTACAGAGTTAATTTTGGAGACAGAAGGATGCGCATCATTAGAGAGCGGCAGGGAGAGTTGTCGCTTGGCACAGCTTTCTATAATCTCCTGCACAGCACACACTTTGGTCAGGGTGCGATACCTCGCCTTGCGTAATGAAACCTTCCCTCCAGTCTTCACCTGGGTCAGCCTCAGCACGATGTCCTGGATGCCTTCTTCGAACTCGTCGTTCACGCAGTTGCCTCCTTTGTAGAAAGGCGTGATCTCGCGCTCCACCAGCGCCTGTGCCTCCTTGAAGATGGCCTCGATCTCCAGCCGGCGCGGGTGGTTGGCGTTCTGCTCCAGCTCCTTCAGCAGCCGCTCCGTCTCCTGGGCAGCGCGCTTCCGGGCCTGCTGGATGTCCCCTTTGCCCTCGGTGTCCACGGAATCTATCTCAAACAGCTGCTTGGTGAGGGACCTCTCCAGCTTCTTGTAGTCGCGGTCCGTGGACAACCCGCTGAAGACGGCCACCTGCTGTTCGATCTCTTTGACTTCCTTCTGTATTTCGTGCAACCGTTTTATGGAAGGGTGTTGGTTCCCCATATCCATGCTCTTCTCTCATCCAGCTTCAGGCGAACTGCGAGGAGAGCGAAGAGCAGACAGCGGTTAAGCGGGTGCCGCGCCATTTCCCAGCGCCGCCGTCGACAACTTTCACCCGGCACTACAGCCACGCAAACACCCCACCAGCAGGCACGCTCCGCGCGCAGCCGTCCCTCCTTCGGCCCTGGGGTGAACCCGCAGGCACGGTGCTACCCCCCGCCTCCCCCCGGCCGCCCCTTCCCACCGCTCCGGAGCCTAACGCGCCGCTCCCCCGCAGGCCCCACCGCCTCACCCGGCAGCCGCCCCCGGGCTGAGGCACGGCGGCCCGGCGCGGCGCTACGCCACGACCGATCGGCACCGACGGGCAGGGAGCCCGGCCCCGCCCCGAAGCACCGCC
>JANHGO010000042.1:15366834-15415401 GCA_024606505.1 Aquila spilogaster | reverse complement strand
AAAAGAAAAGAAAAGAAAAGAAAAGAAAAGAAAACCCTCCCCTGCAGAAAGATTTGTAACTCATAGCTAGTTTGCAGAAAAAACTAGCTGGGGCATGGGCTGTGAGCTTTGGCAGCTGATTTGGGACTATTGGGACCAGCCTGGTACCAACAAGCATGATGGCTGCAGTTTGGGCTTGTGACAGCTGTTAGCTAGACAGGTTCTCTAAAAGGAGCAATACTGATGAAAATCAAACACACATAAAAATGTCACTAAACACAGCAGTATTTGAACCCTCCCCACAGGCCTGGGAGTCAGGAACCAAAGAAGGAGAGCGGGATGTCTCCAGCGTCAGCTGTCTCTGGCTGTTGGCAGAGGGCAAGAGGGAGGGACTCGGCTCTCCATCTTGAAGCCTTCACACCACTGAGGGTCCAACTTCCCACAGGAGAATTGTGGCTTTGGAAGCCCAGTTCATAGCAGACCCCAAGATGTGGTGAGACCAGTAAAGCAATTTTAACCTGGAATTTTATACCAAGAAATGCAGAGTTTCCTTCTGCTCTTTAAGTTTGCTTCCGCAGAGTGGTTTCTAGTTCAGAAAGGGAAAAATTGCCTGGCATGCCTGAGTACTGCCTAAGCACTCATCATGGAAAAAGGCAGAGCTTTTCCTAGGCACCACAGCCCTGTGATTGTTTGCCTTACTAAAAAAAGTGATCCTAACTTGTCTTAACCCTGAGATCCCCGGCATTTTCTGCAGTGCACATCAGACCAGTCGCAGGGAGCCGAGGCTGAGGGCTTGGCATGGTGATTGCTAGCCGAGTAGGAACAACGTGCTCACTGTTACACAATGCAGATGGCAGGCAGCGTCCCCAGCTCAAGAAAATTAAAATCCCAGCTCTATGGGCAACAGAAAACAGGCAGGGCCATTTGCCGAGGGGAGCAGGATTTGGGGTGGGCTTTCCGAAGGGACAGGTGTGGACCAGAGCATGATTTACATTGAAAAGCCAGGCACCAGCATCACCTCTTAAAAATCCACCTTTATGAAGATTTGAGAAACTCTTAATTGTTATTTGCTGGTTTTGTCTTGGCCCTGTTAGGCTAAGCATGTCGGGGTCAGAGAGGAGGGAAAAGAAAGATGTGTTAAGGAGTTAAGTGTGTTTTCACATCATATCTCAGGGAAGCCTTATTTCCCTCATGTTGCTTATGCTGTGGAATATCAAAATGTACCAGAGTCTTGGAGACTTAGCACCAGCCTCCCAATGGTTAATGCAAAACAAACTGTAGCATGGTAAAATAATTCTTTTTTACATGATGCAGCTGCAATTTGTCCTTCATTGTTGTTAAAACCAAAGAAGCTGGAAGTAAATTGTTATAGTCAAATCAGGACAGAGCTAAGTGACCAACAATCCCACTGCTATGTCAGCCCTGAATGTTTTTTTTTTTTCCAGACACTGATGGAGGCTGAGATATTTGCATTTGCTCACTTGCTCTCATGTGATCAACATTGTTTCACTCCCCCAGTTTTTGTCGCGAGAGGTACATTAGCAGAAAAGTAATCTATGCAGTTATATTACCATTTTCCTTGCTGAAGAGAAGCATGCGCATTGTAACAAATCACTAGCATAGCTGGAGTACAGAAATCCATACCTCCGGGCTGCACCGACAGTGGAGGTAACAGCCTGGCTTTGCAATATTAGCTCTCATTCCGGTTGTGTTCAGCACCCTTGGGTGACCTTGCTAACATTTCAAGCAATGCATGCCATTTATCTGAGCAACGTGTAAGCCAAATGTAAGCCTGCATATGGTAAACTGAGCCTCACACTGCTTGAGTGACAGCCATGTATTTCCACGTTTCCTTTTTTCTACTAGAATATTTTCTGGCCTCTTTTTCAATAGGGGCAAAACTAGTAGATTGGGTAGAACCGAGATAAGTACAGTCAAACTGAACACAGTCAAATAAATGACTGGTCACGCAGTTTATGCTGAATTAGTAACTTGGGCCTCAGTTGATTTACATGAGCGTAGCTCCACTGGCTACGCCAGTGCCCTCTGCCTGTTCACGTGAACTTTCTTTTTGGCCTGTGCACTCAAGACCATTTTGTTGAAAGGATGCAGCACAGCACCTCTCCATCACCACTGTACCTGCACCCTGCCCTGTTCCCAACCTCATCTTGAGCATAAGCCTGCTGATGCCAAGGGTCTTTGCACACTGCAGAGGCCTGCTGGCATTGAAGTCACTCCCAAGATCTTTTTTTTTTTAGTTGAGAAATGAAAAAGAAATACATTCATCAGAGAAATTCTATTTTTATATTATCCGCTGCCCACCTCTGGAAGGTGAAGGAACAAGAAAAATGCTGTTTGTGAAATAAATAGCAATGTTACCATAGACTTTAGCTGAAAGGGGTTCAGACTCTTGTTCCTGAATCAGAGAAATCCCAGCTTAGTTATTAAAGTCATGATTATCTTCCTTTACTTCTGATTTTTTTGGTCCAACATATGCACAAGTTTCCAGGCCCTGCTCTTGCCTGACCTTTACCAAATGACCCTTCTTAGACCCGGCTATGTGGTACCATGCTGTCAGGCATCTCCTTCCTTCACCAGCTGCATGGGAGCTGATTTACTTGCCCTTTAAAAAATCATCTTTGCCTAGGCATTTCTTCTTCTAATTACCCAAACCTTTGTTTCCTTTCCTCTGCCTGATAAGTGCTATTTATATCCACAGCTGCTGAAGTATCTTCTTCCTGATAGCAGGTGAAGAAGATTCCTATCACAGCACATGCTCTAAAAATCCTAATCTGTTTTCTAAAGTCATTTGATGCTACCTGCCTTTTGCCTTGCGGAAACTGCCTCTCTGTGTTTTGGTGGCATGCACAAAATGACAGGAATGTCCCTGGGAGGGGGGAAAAGCAATGAAAATTAAAGGAAAGCACCAGGACAATACAGCTAAGCTGACTGCAGAGCTGAAAATGGTGGTCCCACCTCCCTTCCCCTACAACGAAGCACTGGGGCTTCTCCAGCTTTATGGAGAAACCTGTCAGCTATCTTTCTTTTCCTTGTGGGATTAGTTTTCTGATTGTGCAACTTCTTGAACTTCCTCACTCCACTGGCACAAGAGGAAAAGTGGAAGCAGCAAGGGGAGAAGATGGTAGAAGAAATACCCCTTCCAGCAACAGCTATCCCACACATCACCAGAAGTATGCTTGGGTTTGGAGATCTCTGTCCTCAGGTAGTTAAGTTGGTGGAGTTATAAATCTGCCCCAAATTCAGAGGAGACATGTGGAATGGTCATACAGCAGGTCAGTTGCTTCTGGCCTTGTAGCCTGTGCTGCAAACCTCATCCTATGCTGCAAATAAACCTCAGGCCATGCTGCAAACCTTGTGCAGACCCATTCCACACAGCTACATCCAGGCAAACGTTCCCAGGGCCAGCAACACCTGCATTGCAAAGCCCAGAGTCAGATTTTCAGCTTCTTCCCTGCGGTATCAAGAGATCCAGATCTTCATTACACCTGGGGATTTTGAGCTCTGCCGTTTGTTTGTCCTACCACAGAACAGAATTCACACCTGAACGCAAATGGACTTGGTTTCCTTTTGTGTCAGGCTTCAAAGCAAATGTAGTTAAAATTGAAGCTTGTGTTAAAACTGACCCTCATATTCGCAATTTAACTGCAATTATTGAGAAACTTTTCCATTTAACCTGGCACAACAGAGCCTTCAGGCTCAGCTGTGTGACCAGTGATTAAAATTTAAAAGTCCATCCTAGACAAATGAAGAACAACACTATTGAACCGGCTGAGAAAGGAGCGCAAGCCCAACTCTCTGTAGCTTACAGGATGGTTTTTGCCACATGGAAATCTGCAGACCAAAGGGCAGAGGCTCTGGTTAGAGCGTTGAACCTACCCACTGCAGCTGTATGCCAGGCAACACAACTGTTATGGACTTAGTCCCATAGGTACCTCAGCAAGATGCATCCAAGAGAGCCACTTCAGGATTCAACCTTCAAAATCTATGCTAACTGCATGAGCGTACTAAAGAGTGAACCAATGTGCAGAGATCAGTTCTCAGTTTTTAAAAGTTTTGCAATTGCTCCTTGTGCCAAAGGAGGAAGGAACCAACTGGAGCTCCGTCTGGAGAGAGGTCAGTAAACTGCACCCCAGCAAATTGCCAATCTGATGATGGTCTCTGCTGGCTTCAGCTTTATCAGGCTCATTCCAGGCACCAGTGTGCTACAGCAATTAGTTTTAATTCAAGCACCGGCACCTTGTGCTCAAGTTCAATGTACTGGCATCTCATGTGAGACTGACAAGATTTATCACCGCTCCAGGAGCTAACTTAGTAACACTCCACTGCCAAATATTTTAAAGGGGTGTTGATGCTAAAGAGGTGCTCTGAGTTATTATTTGCAACCAGAGGCAGCTTGGTGGACCCACTGTAACATACATGGGGGCAACCCCCAAAATAATCATGAAAAGTGCAGAACATGATGTGTCACATGAAAACAAAAAGCAGACACTGCTGTCATCCCTGAGCGAGGTGCCGCAAAGAGAGACAATAACTCCATATAAAAACAAAGTTATCCATGGAGGGCAAAGGGGAGGAAGTCAAAACAGAGCCATGAGAAAAAGAGAATGTTGCTGTAAGAAATGAAGAAAAAGTCTTCAGAGTGACATTGGGAGCAGACTGACCCCTGGAAGGAAGCTGACATGGCACAGCGAGAGCATTGAATAGACTGTGATATGACCACGTGTATCTGCACTCTGAGGGCAAAAATGCCAGTTGTGTGCAAACACCTTTGCCAGGACACATTTATCGTGGTTTTCACCTACCATGCCAGGCCAGCATGCTAGCCCCATGCATCACTGGCTGACACCAGTTAGGCAGCTGCTGTAAAATGCTGTGCCCTGGGAATACTGTACACAGGTAAGCCCTCCGGTGTGCATTGGCGACAAGGAAATATCTAGTGATACTTTATGCTCTATTGGAACCTAATAACCTCTACTCAAAACATCGCTTTGATTTTGGACCTCTCCGCCTTGGAAAGCCAAGCCTAGCACACATGAAAATGTCCTGAGAAGCCACTTGGTAAAAAAACCAGTCCTTGTCTCAGCTCTTGCATTGGGCTTCTGGGAACAGAGGAGCCTAGATCCACCAGCTGCGTTCCCCAGTAAGCACCATGCAGGCTAGCAGGAGGGATGGCCCTTCTTCTGCAGCAGGGACACAGCAGCAAAGGTCCCTCCACGCCATGGGCTGACAAGGACAAGGGTGAGCAAATGCCCTTTGCATTCACCAGGATACGTTGGCTCCCTTGGTGCAACGTCAGGGCCATTATTCAAGAATACTTTGTAAACAGAGGTGTGTTTGCTGCAGTGTGTTCCTGACTGGGCTGGTCGGAGCTGCCCTGGCAGGGCAGAGGGAGTGGAGCACCCACCTTCTGTGTGCTGCAAGACGTATGCTGGCGGCACGGCGCCAGCAACAGCCACGCTGCGGGGTTAGAGGCTCTTTGCCGTTCCCAGGAAAAAGTCCACATTCCCCAGGTGGGGCTGCAGGGGGTCCCTGTCTGCCCCTGCAGCCCCCATGCACATCCACACTTATCTGTGGGCACAGGGCGCTCCCCCTGCAAGGTGCTCTGAGCTCCCGTGGGCCAGTGCTGGCCCCCACCAACTGCATGCATCCCCTTCCTCCCTCCAGTTTTCACCAGAATGACCTGACCTTGTATGTAGTAGCCTCCCCAAAGGTGGCACACACAGAGGCCTCTGGCCGTGCCAAAGAGCCTCTGACTCTTTGCCCAGCCAACGAGGCTCGCCTGCCCGCCTGCAACACCCCAGCACTGGGTACAAGAAACCCCATCTGCCCCATCCCTTCCCAGGAAAGATTTGCATATTGGGTCAGGCAAGTGTTTCCAGCCACTTGATTTCCAGGGGATAATATTATTCATGAAGCTATTTGCAGTCCCCAAATCCTTGGTTGCTCTTTGTTTGCTTCTTTCTCACTCCCTCTTCCCTGCTTTTTACTCCCCCTTGGCTGTTTGTCTGTTAAAAAAAAAAGTTTCCCTTGGCTGTACTTTCAGTAGGACATTTCAAAGTCAGGCTGAGATGGGTACTAAATGAGGATAGATGCCAGGTTCCTTTTCGCTACATCCAAAACTACCAGAATAGCACCGAAAGCTGTAAATTAGGTCAGCTTTGCACAAGAGCTTCCCGAGCCTTTGCTGGGAGTGATGCTGCACAGACTTTGGGTGACTATTGCTTTAAACAGATCTGGTGCAGCTTGTCTTGGGGGATTGGTGTGATGCAGTGACACCTCTCGCAGGGCTTCCCCCTCCCCTATATAGACACAATTTGGGACTCAGACCTGCTCCTCTGAGGGTGCACAGTCAGGGGGAGGCACAGGAATCCTGTGGTACCCCAAGGCTGGGGCCTGATAGCCAAATGAGATAGTGAGTGTGAATATGGGGCAGGGTCCCAGCCCACAGAGGAGAGAGGCTGCGCTTGGACGAGATGGGCAGCAGCAGCAGCAGCAGCAGCTCTTGGATGAACAGCAACAGGCTGAGCAGCAATGCTAAGAACTGAGATTGCCTGGGGGAGCTTCCCGTCAAGTCCTGTGCAGCTTCCAGCATGTCGCTGTAGAGGCTCAAAAACACCTTTTCGGATACAATGGGTGAACCAGGAGGATTGCTGGTGCCAAGATGATGCATCCTGCACCTGTGGGCAGAAGAACAGGCAGCCAGCTGCATGTGCTTTCTTGCCAGTTAAGCCATTGCCACCTTGGTACGCCATTCACAAGGTGAAGCCAGTTCCTTGCTCCCTGCGGTGGAAGATTAGCTCCCTCGTTTTGGAAACGTGGAAGCAAGCAAGCGGGCATATGGGCAGGCAATATTTTGAGAGAAATTCCTGTGGAAGAGAATTAATGGTCTTATACGACTTTTCTGACTTTGCAGAGCACTTGCTGGTGCAACACAGGGAAGAGCTAAGAACAGAGCAAAAATATATGTGCCTTCCCCAGAATGCTCACCCGGCTTCCTCTGACCTACAGCTGAGGGACATCCTGTTTTAGGGGTGATGCCTGTGTGTTTGGTAGCCCTGGGTGTACTTGCCTTCAGTGATTTTGTCTAATTGCTTTTTGAACCCGTGCAACCTTGGGGCAACGTGTCCCACCCTTCACATGTCCGTTTGAGAATACACAGGCTGTCTCCTCTCTGGTCACTTGGATTTCAGAGTCCTGTCCCGTCCCACGTGGTGCCCTCAGTGCTGGCTCTTTGCCTGGGGCAGGACCATCTCCTGGGCCAGGGACAGGTACACCAGGAGCAGAGAAGGAAGGAGGAACGGGTCCAAGTCCTCAGCCATTAATGGAAACGCAGGAGCACAAGGAATGTAATTAGTGTCTTGGCATGGTGCTTGGGAAAGCCAGAGAGGCTCGTCAGAGGGAGGAGGGGAAAGGGATCAGAGGATAAGCTGGAGAGCAGAGATCATGAAAACAGAAAGCAAAACACAGGGCCAACATTGTGAGGCTCCTAAAGGACAAAGGTCTCCTGGCTTGGGCAGCTCCAACGTGCTTCTGGTGGCTTCAGGCACCTGTGGGGACTCTGGGGATGTAGGAGACAAAGCTGATGGTGTGAAAGGCTTCTTCAAGGACCTGCAATCCTTTCCAAACCCTTTCTACCCTGAATGCCACTTCTGCGGTTTCTGTGGAGATGTCATGAATGGGAGAGCGAGCGGAGGTTGGTGTGTCCTGGGTAGGAGGGACTGGCAAGAGCAGTCTCACCCGCTTGCACCAATCACAAGTCTAAGCAAGTAAATAGATACAAATTAGCTAGGAAAATTATCTCACTGCCCTGACACTTGCAGGAAGCACAATGGAGGTTCACACGTGGTGGCCCTTTGAGATCTTTGTGTGCTGGAGGCAGGCTAGAGGAGAGAGAGAGCGAAGGTGATGCAGAGCTCCTTACTACCTCGAGCCGAGCTCCCCAGTGGCAACATGGTCCAAAACAATGAGAAAATAATCACTTTCTACCCTAAATGGCAACAGCAGACCTTCAGCAAATCCTTGAGTTTGCTTAAATTGCAGGAGCGAGCTGCAGCTTGGCTCGTCAAGGCCACCTGTCCCCATTCCCTCCCGAATGGTATGACCATCCTCCCCAGCTGTCCTCCCCACAGCGTGGCCATCGTGCCCCAGGACAGGGCAGTGGGGTGGCGGTCCACAAACAGGGAGGAGGGAAGGCTTGGACCTCACCGCCGAGTGTTTATTTGCAAAATGCCGTTGTGTTTGGATAGAGCTCCGGGCAGGATGTGTCTGCAGTAAACACAGGAAAAGGGCTGACGCTGGTGTCGAGTGGAAGGGCTGGCAATAGTTTCAAGTTTTAATTAAAATGGCCCCTCTTGGGGTAGCATGTGATTCCAAAATGATGGTTGATAAAGGCAGGCAGGTTGCTGAGGGCTCCCTCTTCAGGGTGCTGTGGAGGTCCCTTGGGCATTTGAGTTTCCTTTCTAGAAATGGCCCAAGGAGACACCAGATACATCTGGAAAAATACATGCATGGATTTAAACACTGAAACATCTCCTGAAAATTTTTCTTTAACCTCAAATCCAGCATGTGTTTGAGGCAGAAACAAAACCTACGTTGTGCACAAGCCCTCCTCACCGCCAGTGCTGCTTCTCGGCCAGGGAGTAAGAGGGATATTAAAGAAACTCCAGGTTGCCGTGCCAGGCCCTGTGATTTCAGTTCCCGTGCTCAAAATGGCCGAAGGCCCTCCCATGGATTTTCCATAGAGCACTGCCCCCTGCTGTGGGCTCGCCATTCCCACACATTTCACTCCTCAACCCCTCCCGGGTAAGAACGGTCTGCAAAATGATGGTGGTCTCAAGAAATTCTGGGCCTTTCGCTGCCTGTTTGTCTGCTTGATGTCCTACGGGTCTCCCACAGAGCAGAGGCTTCCTCAAAATGCGAGGAAGAAGGAATACCAACAGAACAAAAGGGAGGAACGAGGGGCGAGGAATTCGGTCAACGTATCTCTTTGCCTCAGCGAAAATCCCTGGCTGATACCTGAGATCTGGGGGCATGTGGGCCTGCAGCAGCTGCAGCTCAGGCCTTTGACACCGGGGCTTACCCCACCGCGGAGGCACGTTGTGTGACTAATGCAGCAGGTGGGGACGGATGGGACCAGTTGAGCACAGTTGCTGATGCCACCGGAGCAAGCCCATCCGTACGTGAAGGGCTTGAGCGATTTTACCGCTCAGCAGCGACGGAGGAAATGCACATCTCTAAAGCATCGCTCGTCTTAGCGCTAATAAGGTGCGTCGGGTCAAACCTTCAGCCACGGTGCTCGGGGAGTTACAGTCCTGCACAGCAGCGGGACAGGCACCCCAGGAAAGCACAGGCTGCCCACGGGGAGCAGCTCTTCCCAGCGAAATGCCGCTATCGGCACTCTCGCAAAATTTTCCCAACCAGTCAGGACATAAAAATGCACCCCAATGACATTATATTTGCAGCAACCAAACCCTCCCATTCGGCTATCTCACTTGCTGATGCCGAGCATGTTTATTTGGCACAACAACGTGGTTTTTCACAATATCATTCTTTTCTCAGCGTTGCCAGGGCTAATGTTTAAAGTCCTCTTGACAATTTAGCCACGCTCGGGGTAAGTCTGGTAATTCAAAAGTCTGGTTTCTGGTAACTCAATCTGTCATTGAGTGAGTGGTCTGCCTGCAGCTGTGCTGCTGGACGGCCTCATTTTTACGGTGGATAATGTATTTCAAAGGTGCCCTCACATCCCATGGAGGTGATGCTGTTCTCCTCATTTCTGGTAGATGAACACAGTAGCTAAATACCCAGCCTTTCACCTGCTGAAGTCCATCACAGCTTTGCCCTTGGCTTCAGGAGAAGCTGGTAGCAACTTTCAGTTAAAGAAAAGGTAGAAGAATGAAGTAAAGTCCTGTTAGCATCCAAGCTGCAGGAGGAAGAGCTGCAATTTTTGTAAACAGAGGACACAGAGAGGACAGGAAGTTTTGGAAACTGCATGCATTCTAGATTAAATGAGCTTAGTGTGTATTTACTCCAAGTAAACTATGAAATATCTTGGCAAAAGCCTACCCTACAGTAGATTGTAAAGTATTATATGGTAGATTATAAAGTGACTAGTCAGAGAATACCTTGATTGGCAGATAAGAAGAGGTGGCTGCTGTAGTGCGATTCACAAAACGAAGCCCTGGGGCACTGCTACCTACAAAACAGCAATACCACCCACACCACAAAGACACGGCTGCAAGCAAAGGGAAGGGAGAGAAGAGTTTCTCACATGGTTGTAATTGGGACCTTGGGGAAGCAGAGGTGGAGATGGCTCTGGGAGGGGTGTTTTTTAGCCAGGAAGAAGGCTTTTTTGGTTAACATTCATACTGGGAAAACCTGTTGGCATTGGTGAACTGCCAAAGACTATGAGAACTACCATGGCATTCACTGTTGGTTTGGGAGACACAAGGTTTGATTCTGCAACCTGGCTTATTATTCTCCACATCAGCATCTCCCATCAAAAGGTAGAAAATTTATCTTTATAGTGATGTCTGTGGCTGAGCTAGGAACTGAAATAGCAGGTACTGAGGAATATGTTTGCTGGCCTGGAAAAGTCACCAGGGCAATGCAGTGTAAGGTATATTTCTGCATCCTCGATCTGCTTTGCAAAGTCTCTCTGAGAAAGCCGAAAGAAAAGGTTTGGGACTTTTTTTTTTACATCTTCTGCCATTTATTTTCTTGATGAGACTTGCCATTGCCATTAAATTAAATGTATTCAGGTTATAGGAGAGTGCATTTATGCAGGGATTAAAATAGGCTAACATTATGCCATTGAAAAATTACTTAGCTTGCTACTGAATGAAAGCTCAGTGCTGACCTGCACAAGTATTTCTGCCCAGGAACAAAAACAGGTCTAAAAGACAGAAATGAGAAGACAGCTGGCAGGATGAAATAAAGAATGAGAGAATGTCAGCTGCCTCTCTGGGGACCAGGCATCTTTGAAATGAGCCCTGCCAGACAAAATAGAAGTCCTGTTGCTGGGCTCTAGCAAAATATTAGCAAAGGCCAGATCCTGTATGCCTCAAGGCTGGGGTATATCAATGTAAGATAAAAGTGATAAGCGGGGATGGAATGTGAATGGTCCAGCTCAGCATTAATGCTCATGTCCCACCAGTCTCTGCTCCTCAGCACACCCAAGAGAAAGGGAAAGATTCTGCCATGGCCCTAAGACTGGCACCCATCAATGCCGAGGGCAATCTCTGGTGTCTCCCTTGTGCTAAGCCCCTGCAAAGGACCAGGGACAAGAAACTATGCCCAGTGCATCAGGAAGATGGACAGAGGGATCCAGTATGGGTCTTCTCCTCACACCGCCATGATGATCCGTCTCAGGTTTAAAAAGGGATTCCCACTGACAAGCCACACTGTTAGCTGATATAGGTGGACTTCACATGAGCTAGGAGCTTATTGAAATGTTCCAAAGTAAGAGAAAGGTTTTTCCTTTATTCTGTTGGTATGACTGAAATTTCAAAGCCAGAAGGGTTTTGGACTAAGGGAGGATCCTAACCCACCTCTGACCATAATTATTTCAACACAGCTGTTCAGACAGGACATGGGCAGTCTTCATCCTGCCATAATTATTTTTGCCAAGGTATGTTTTCATTGATATATCCAGGAAAAAACTGTTATAGGGTGCTTCATACTGCTAGCCATATGGGTCCATACTGTGTCTGCTACACAGGACAGATTAATAACAGACCTGTACTTACTTCTGTATGGATAAGAATAAATATTCATCCCAGTAGCTGGTAAATCCCATTTCAACCACTGTATATAGTTATATGTCTACCTCCCTTGGTGCATAAATTGTACTGGTATAACTGGTATATATGTTTTAGATGGGGAGAGTTACTCCATTTCTGTACAGGAGTAGCTATCCCGATACAGATGTATTTACACCAGCCCATCTGTGCCTACTCAAAAGGAGTTTTGTCATGTTAACTGTGTGCACAGTTCAGCATGAGGGCATCTTCCAGTCAGCAGAAGCTATCAAAGAGAATGTGGTCTACCATAACACGTGCTCTTCTGCAAGATATGATAAGCACCCATCCTCCAGCAACACAGGGGGGTGATCAAGAAGTAGAGCCAGTGTTGAAAAAAAAGTAAAGCAGGTGACCTCTAATATCAGGAGAGCTTCTTCAAAGAAATCATGTCTTTCCTCCAGTGGGGAAAGTAGAGTTGTTTACTCCTTTTTTGGACCAACGGTAGTGGGTGTAATTAAAGGCAGCCAAAAGCATGGCCTGATTTGTTTGACTCATTGACAATCTGAATAGCTGCCTCGTGTTTTGTTCGGCCACACCAGAAGCCAGCCCATTTTGCAGGGTGACACAAGGCCCAGGTATAACGGGTGAATAGCCCCCTTTCTAAGGAGCCCCTCTTTTCCTCCTGAGCCACCAGGCTTTTTCGGCATTTGACACTTCTGGAGAGTTTTTCGCACTATGGGTTTTCCATGTTGCTATTTTTGGAGATTTCAGAAGTACAGCACAACCTTCGTCTGTTCAGCTTCTCTCTGACTGTAAAAAAGCCTCCCTGCACCACTAACCATCTAAATGTTTGGTATTAAATTATCCATCAGAGCTCCTTTGGTAGCAGAGGGAGTTGATTGCACTGTCTTTACAGAGGATAAAAATAGCAAACGTCACAGGCGAGGGCAGCAGGGAGGGCTGAGGCAAGGCTAATGAAGGCAGCAGCACTTTTACTGTGACTGAAGTTGGTATCTTCACCTACAGACAGTGGGGATTGGTAAAAAAGGATCTAGTTTCTGTAATCGATCGAAATGTAAATGGTGGTGTCTGAATTCATGCTGATGACCTTCATCTGTTAGGCAGGGAATGAGACACTGGATACCACAAATTTCCTTGCAGCAGCCTGAAAACTCCCAGGCACCAGCCTAAAACCCCTGCCTGCTTCTTCAACTGCCTCCAGAAAACAACCCCGCTTTCCTTTTCAGTGCCAGTGCTGCACTGAGCTTGCACGCCCCAGCGTTTCAGGAGCCACGACGAGTTCCCTGGGCTCTGACAGGAGGGAAACCAGCTCCTTGCAATTTTTGCAGCTGTTAAATAAGTGGGGCACCCTCCTACCCCACTCCACTGAACCCCCAGCCCCTGCCCACCCCCTTCCAGCTGCTCCGCTCCTAATCCAGGCTCTGACATCCTAGCTCCGCCAAGCCCATCGGCATCATCGATGCAGTGCGGTAGCTCTCCCTTCACACTTCGCTGAGAACTGACGAACTCACTGTTGCTTGTAGCCCAGAGGCAGGACTGACGTGCAGAGGCGGGAGTCATTTGCCGATAGCATGTGCTGAAGTGGGGAGGAGGTGGGATTTGCCTCCTTTGGCCCATGCACCAGTGAGCCCGTGGTCACCAGCGTGTCGCGTGCCACTTTCCCTGCTCCCCGCGATGGGCTGGCCCAGGAGAGCACAGCCATCTGGCAGCTCCTACGTGTGAATGATGCTGCTAAAGAAACGAGGATTTCGCATTCAGATCCCTTTTTTTTGCAGAAGTGCCAATCAAGCATGTGCTACTTGGGCTGGGAAAATGTTTTAAGAAGTTTGCCAGGATTAATAGAGGTTCGTATCAGTTCAGTGGAAAAAAAAATCAAAAGGAGCACATTTCCCTGCAAGTCCAGGTAATTTCAGGCCCAGAATTCAGCTTTTCTGGGACTAAAGCTCTCCATGGGTGTAGAAAGGACCCAGTTATCAGGAGCATTTCAGGAGACAGTAGAAGAATAAAGTGCAGGAATTGTACCTAAGTACAAATCAAAGTGCAGCATTGGGTAGTGAGTTTATATCCTTTATCTAGAGATGGGCATATGCTCTGATAGCAGACCAGAATCAGATCTCCTTTTCACTGGCGTGAGGGACTGGTGGCACAAATTTCAGGGATCTGAACCTACATCCTATGGTACAATATGAGCTGAAAAAAATAGGTAATGAATCCTTTACGGTTCCCTAGCACCTTTTAGGACACTGTCAGAAATCATGCACCCCCACAGATACACACCTGTTCAGCAGGGACATACCATTTATTCATCTGTGATGACTTTCTCGCAATGTTAAGCTTTTATTAATCACTAACTGGATAGCTGTATCTCAGAAATGCTGATGCTCTGCTATTTCAGCACTGTCCATATTGCCAATGGCAATCCTTCCCCAAAAAGCAGACAGTGAACCTAGTCCACCCATGACCCACATACTTTCTAGGAGCACCTGTGCTCTACTAGCTCAAGCAGTCTCTGAGAGCACATCTCATACTTTCACATGCAAAAAGCTGTGGATACTATCAGAAATTAGACATCATACTACTAAATTCCCAAGAACTTGCTTGGGAAGCACAGAGCTAAACCACCCCAGCAAAGTGTCAGTGCTACAGGCCAGGTCCTGAGGCTGTGACTCACGTGAAAAGAGTTCAGTGGTCCTGAGTGGGTGCGAAGGAACAAGATTTGCCACATGCAGACATCTGCACTCTTAGATAGGACCCAAACAGTGAAGATCTGTGGAGTTCCCCATCCTTCCAACAGCTCAAACATTTCCAGGGCAAGTGCTGAACACAGAAGACCATGGGGTGGGGGGAGCGAGCGGCCACACTTAGGTTGAATTTGGTGCACAGAAACTGTGAGAATCTGCCTTCTCATTTGTATGACTAACCACAAGATACATATTCAGTCCTACCAGAGTTTTCCAACTGATGGAGACACTAAGGCATGGAGAAGAAACAGTCTAAAATGATCCTGCTTTGCTAAAAGTTACATCTGCAACTTATAAAGCAAATTGCCGTGGTAAATAGCTATCAGTAAGGCTGAATCATCTCCCCATCCTCTGCACATTTTCACTTTGACATTTGTTGTCCTTCTTCTTCTGTTTAGTGAGTGAGTGAAATATATTTGAAACTTGTGTCAGGGCATCCTAGCAGTTGAAAAACTATTTTAAAGAAAAAAAATACATTTAAAACTGCTTAAAGCTTCTCAATGTAAAGAGAGCACATAGAATGATTCACCTATGCTATCATGCATTTTATTCTGGTCTCTAGCAAATCAGAAATAATAAATCTGAAGATCCAAAGCGGTTAATACATCATTTTCTCTCTGCCTCTCATTGGTGTCAGCTCCACTAAGCATTGATACACTAAGCTTTACTTGGGTAAACTAAGGTTTGATACTTCAACTTTACATATTTTGCATATGAGATATGCATTGAGATATGAATTTATACATATCTCAATATCTTGAGATATATATCTCAATTCTGAGATATATTATTTAGGAGAAAACTGAAGTTTAATGAGACATGTAAAAAAGATGAGCATTTCATATAGATGAGTTTTGTGAAGATAGCAATGTGATGACTGGTCTCTGTGTTACTAACACTCCATTAGGCCTTTTTCCAGCCCATTACTAACATCAGGAAAAATGTGTCTTTCTGAATAAACTTCATGTGGGTACAGTGTCACCAAGATCTTTACAAGGCAAGTAGCAGAGGGAAAGAGCTCCAGCCACTGGGTAAGGCAAACCAAGCCACTTGACTTCATATGATCTCTGTGACTGTGCCAGTGATATGTAGACAACGCTGCTGTCTTTTCTAAATGAGAATAAATTGTTGCAGATTCAGGGCCAAACTTACTGCTAGTGCAAACTAGCAGCTCTTCACTGACTTTTTACAAGGGCATGTAGTGATAGGACAAGGGGTAATGGCTTTAAACTGAAAGGGTAGATCTAGATTAGATGTAAGGAAGAAGTTCTTCACTGTGTGGGTGGTGAGGCACTGGAACAGGTTGTGCAGAGAAGTTATGGATGCCCCATCCCTGGAAGTGTCCAAAGCCAGGTTGGATAGGTCTTTGAGAAACCTGGTCTAGTGGAAGGTGTCCCTGCCCATGGCAGTGGGGTTGGAACTAGATGATCTTTAAGGTCCCTTCCAACCCAAACCATTCTATGATAACTTGAAGAACTTGTGCCAGAATATAGCAGGATCAAATTGGACCTAAAGACAGCCTGATGGCTTTAGGTCAAATTACAAATTAGGTAAAGCCTTAAAGGAAAAAATCAAGTATGCCCCCAAATTGTTTTAAAAACAATTTTAATAGAATGTGGTAACACAACATAAATCACCTGGAAAATCCAAACAGTCAACATAGCTTTCTGCAAACAGACAGTAAAAGCAAAACAGTGAAACCTGCTTGTTTATCTGCACTGGGAGCTGAACCTGGGAGTCCTGCGTGGAAAGCATAAAGCAGCCCACACTCGTGTAACTGAAACCACAATGGGCCTTAGACTTGGTGATCAGGGGTGGTTCGGAGCAACAACTTGTTTTTCAGAGAGGAGCTGTGACATGACGCATAGAGCTGTAGGCTCAGTTATTTATGAATCCTTGGGAGATCGGAGGGGATCCTTGTCAAAAGCTGCAGAATATGTTGGACACACAAAAAAGGAGCTCTGCTAGTTACACGAAAATGAGCTCTGCTTGTTACCCACTGGCAGCAGGACCTCACCTATGAAAGCCACTAATATGCTTCCCCAGACTCCACAAGGTGATGATCAGAAATGTCATGGAGCATTGCACTGATGCTGAATTAGGGGATTAATGCCACTTGTTGAATGACCTATTCTGGTGTATAATGCAAATGCATGGACTGAGCTCATCGCTGTGCAGCCCTGATGCGCCTGGCCTGCAGGAGTTCGCAAGACACCAAACCAGAGAGAGCACAGAAGCAGGCTGGGATGCTTGTGGGAGAGAAATATGTTCCTTGTGACAACTGTCTGCCAGCAAGAAAGACAGCTGGACAGTCAGGTATATCAACTCAAGGGAAACAAAGGTTAACACAAGCAGGGCTTAAGGAGGGATGGGCAAGGCATGGTCTGAATCAGCTATCACTACAATTAAAGTGCAATTTTAAACAACATGTGGATACAAATATTAATAAACAAAGTGCATAGCCGGTAACTGCTCAGATTTAGCTGGTACCTTTCTGTACAAGAAGCAGAAGATAAGCCCAGCCAGTTATAGCCTGAAGGGAGTCCTACGGGTAAGATCTTGAAGTCGTTCCCTAGTTAGCTCCAGACATAGCCAGCATCCAGTTGCCTGAAATGCCAGAAGGACATCACACTCCTCCTGACATGTCCTCATCTTGCCTGAAGCTCCCATGGCTGCCATGTCTCGTGCTCCCAGTGGCACCTCAGGCCGTCTCCTTGCACATAAACACCCGCTGCCTAATGAGGCACAGGATTTGCCAATAGCAGTACTTGAAGCAACTTATTTTCCATGAGCAATTTTGTTCCTGATACTCAGACTGCCCTTTTATCTACAAGGGGATAGAGCATTTGTTCCCCACCTCAGGGAAATACTGTAGTCAGGGCTTACACTGCTGAATAGGAAAGTCTAATAATTATTCCTTAACAGAGGTACACCGCTTTTTGCAGAGATGTTCTACACTTAATTATTTTCTTGGTCCTGAGGCATTCACACTTCTCTAGTGATATCAGCACTGGCAACGTATTTATCCTAGGGCTTGTAGGGCTCTACGTTATTCTTCATAACTCACAGGTATAAAATTTGTCCTCGTGACCTCCTGACGTTTCAAGCCAACACAAAATCAACAAAGCACATTGAATCACCAGCCAGCTTAAAAAATTAACCCAGCTGCAAGCATCATTGTAACAGCGACAGAAGAGCGCTACTATTAAACAGTCAGAAGTGTCATTTGTCCCCAGCCTGGTCCATTGGTCCAGTCTTTGGGGTATTTCAGAGCGATTCCTTTCCATCGTGTCACTTAAGCAGTAAAGGGGAATCTTTTATAAGCTGAGAAAGGGCCTCGGTAGCAGCTGACGTGATGTATGTTTAATAAAGGCCCTTTAGCGCCAGGAAAGAGGGGCCCTGCCAAATCTCAGGCGTCTCCCAAGCCACTGCTATTGTCCCTGGGGCAGGAGCACTTTTTAGGTTCCCTCTCCATCTCTGTAAACAAAAGGACAGCTGTACGCTTGGCTGGCTCCGGACGGGGCTCTTTGTGTGCGATTAGTACCCCGAGCACATCATTCATGGCTCTTGAATAAAGATGACCTCTCACAGGACGGGATGGGGGACAAAAAGCCTCTTTATTCAGCAGGGCTTGAATTAGCATAAGGACAAGGAAACCGTTCCTTGGACGTCACAGGAAGAGCTAGATAAATAAATAAGCAAACTACAGGTTCCCTGCAAATACTCAGTGCTCAAGAGTTAGGCCTGGGAACTGTGAAATCCAAGGGAAGTTGTCTCCACTCGCAGTCCCTAACGCATGTGCCACCCTTCGCTCTCCAGTTTGAGCACTGTATGGCCCAGCCATACACCTGCAGCTGGGAAAATGCTTTGTCACAGAGGTTATGGCCCAAAAAGAGGAGAAAGGAAGCATGCAATGTGGCCAATGTGAACTAATTTCCACCACCTGATCCTTCCACCTCTCTTGGCCGGGCAGGATGATGCCTCGGTTGGTGGCTCTTGGAGTGGCAGTAATATTTGCCTTTTTTTTGCCGGTCCTGTGTGCAGACTGGCGGGTCAGGCAGCAAGCTATGCAAACAGACAATGACATACTGAATTTTTTCACATGCTGGGTTTCCTGGCCAATGAAAGGCAATTCAGCAGCTTATCACCATGTATGCCACTGCAATTAAGAGCCCTGGGAGCAGCGGCAAATGAAGGTCTCCTTCCCCAGCCCCCTCCACCTCCCATCCCTCCCCCATGCCCATAGGAACAGGCTGTCTCTCACCACCCACCACACCAGCACAATTGCAACCCTTATACTCGGCGCTGAGTTCCACCAAATTCTCTCTGACCCAGCAGCCAGGGGCACGGCAATAAGCACCAGGGTGTCCTCCAGACTCAACCTTCACATCGGATTAGTTTTCAGCTGAAGTCCTGCTGTGTCAACTGTAATGGCCCTTACAAACATGAATTTCTCTCCTGGAAGGCTTAGCAACAGCAGAGTTAGCTTGGACTTGAAATTAGCTAAAGGCAGCAGACAAGGAATAAAACAGGTTTTAAAATTAAATTAAATTCCCAAACTGTTCTTAATGCAGCATTGCCACCTTCTTTGATTTTATCAGTGCTCACAGTAGTTGCTGGCTTTCTGCAGGTCTCACCTCCTGAAAATTATTCCATCCCTCTTTTTTCCTTTTTAACTGCACTCTTTTTGCTGAAAAAAACCTGAAAATGCAGCCCTGGCTGTAGTCGGAGGCTCCAAATGGAGGAGGCAAACAAATCCAAAAAATAGATATTATTTTATGACTTGTGATTTTCAAGTCAGTCTCATTACTTCTAACCCTCTGTAGCCAGCAGCACAATGAACAAGCCAGAGTCTTCACTGTCCCTCTTGAGTTCTGTAAAAGTTTCATGAGTCTCCAAAGAAGCTGCAGCAGAAAAATGCATAAAACCACAAAACAAGGCTAATTGCTGAGCCGGCATCAGACTCCTCCAGTGGTCTGGATTACTTTGGGGTAGAGATTAACAAAGGCCAACTCTAGCCATAGGTAGCAATGTGATTTACACAGGTGGGCATTATCCCCCTCATTCTTAAAAGCATGAGAGGCCAAGAGTCTTGCCCTGATGGTGTGGTTTGTCACTGGAAAACTGAGGAGTAGAACATTACCATTTCATGTAAACCATGAACCCACATAGAAGGACATGACACACTGAGGACTTCTGACAGTGGGTGGCCAAGAAATATTGCTGGAGCAAAGATATTTCCTGTTGTGCATTAGTCTTTGGACTTCAAATGATAGAAAATGAGCCATTTGAAAGTTATTTCCATGAAAACCACTTGCATGTTCCTCCCACTCTTGCCTTCTTCCAACTCCCTGCCCTGCACCTCACACATGTCCTGTTTATTTCTGTTCATCACTGATGGGGAAAAAAGAACATTCTGACCTTTATAGAGGGGGCTAAACTCAACATTTACAACAGGTGTCTCTGATATATGTGATAACTACAGGTCTGCACCATTAACAGCCCTGTTGGAGTTGCAGCAAATCAATGAATGAGTCCATAAAGGGCTGAAACACAATAAAAATCTGTGAATGGGGCTGTAAGAAAGCTCAAGTGCATCAAAGGGGAAGCAGTAAACTGAATGAAGGGACTTCTGAGAAGAGTAGCTAGTGAGAAAAGATTAGCAAAAGTGCTTGTTATTTAAGAATGTTATTAATAAAAGGGAACTCTTGCCATCCTTAGAGGTACTCTGCCTCTCTGCTTCATTATGGAAATGCTTCCCTCAGGCCCCATCTGTCTGGTTTTCTGCTGCAGATGAAGTTGACCCAAAGGGAATTCATTACCACACATCTCCTACGGCAAAGCAAGCCTTGCTGCAAATCAGGCAGCACAGCCTGATGAATGCTGCCTGAAGAGGCTCTGACAAATGCATGGCAGACAGGACTCGACCGTCAAAAAGATTCTCATGTGACAGTTTCTGCTTCCTTCTCATGCAGCTGGATGTCTTGGCAGCAGGCAGGGGGGTTGGGAGGGTGATATGACTCATGTAGGGTTTTTGCTGGGAACATGCTCCAACAGGACAGAAATAATAGTGTATGCTTGGATCAGGTACTGTCCTGGATGCAGGCAGGACATGAGAGCTGCATACAAAGCAGATGCCTCTACAGGAGAAATCTGGCAAAATTCTGCAGGTCTCAATAAGGGAATATATATAGTTATCTCTCTTCCATCACTTTTCTATAAACATTCACAGATTAACCATCCAGTACAGCTGGGAGTACAAAGGCAGGCTTCACTAGTCAGTGTTAGTAGAAAAAAATGGGGCATAAAACGTGAAGTGCTTCATTAAAGGCCAACGAAAAGTCACAGCCAGACCTCCAGCCTGTTTTCCAGTATTGATGACAAAAAAACCAAAACCCAAACAAAGAGTGGAGTCAGGCTTTGCCAGCTTGAAAGAGAAAGATAAAATATGTAGGGACAGACTTGGCAGTAAAAGAAAATCGCCATGTGAGGCAGAGGGGTGAGACCCTCAACCTATAAGTAAAGCCAGGGCCCACCTGACCATCAGAGTTCAAATACGTGGCACCTTTTAAATATGTAAGTGAATTAGACAAAATGAATAATCTCATGGTTTATATGTGTCATAAATCAGGGAGATGAGAGGTGGGTAGGCACTGTATGTCAAACTTTGACTTTAACGTGGAGGATTAGCACAGCACCAGGATTATCTGGCAAACCCCATGCCAGGTACCGCTGAGTTGGGTCAAGCAAGCAGTTGAAGTTAGTGTCTTGCCAAAAGGCTCAGTCACATAAAAACCATCTGTAACGTTACACACCCATATGACTCAGGCTCCTAGCATCTTCAGCTTTATTCCACAATAAAAAGAAATACAAATGTGAGCGTCTAGGACAGAGAGGCCCTCGCAGCCCTGGCCAACAGTATTTATGAGGGTCTGTTATCCTGCAGGTTGCTGACCGACATCTTTGCACTAGTCCTCAGTTCTCCACCTGGGATGGCTGGACCTACAAAAAGTCGATGCTCCATGTTTCTGGGAGACTTTGCCCTGCTAAGCCCTGTGGTTCCTCTGCTGCTGTTTTGAGAGGGCAAGGGCCTGGTGGAGGAGACATGGCATGTGCCTGCAAGTTGCCAGGAGTATTCCCAGAAGAGGATGGGCTCAGCGCCTTCTCCGGCAGGATGTCAGGCAAACATCAGCTCAGGAGAGGTTTGGGGAAAGCGATTCCCTCCGCTCCAAGGCACGGCTGCTCCAAGCTCTGAAGCACCACGTCCTGCGAGACGGTTGCCCAAGGAAGGGGGTCCATTGCCTCCTCTCCAATGTGCAAACGGTTGGCAATGTGCAGTGTTTTTTTCACATATCCATGGAGCTGACTCCCTGGTCTTCTGGGGTTTTTCCAGCTCTACTAAACCCCTGCGGTGTCTGAAGGATGCAGTCCTGCAGGGCACGTACGGGAGCAGGGGGAGTAGGAAGGAGCGCAGCAGCATGCGAAGGAGCGGGCGTGCGGAGGAGACTCCACGGCACCAGCTTGACAGGCAGCCCAGAAATACGGGATTTCAAGGGTTGTTTTCTGCAGCCTGGATTATAAACCTTGAGGTTTATAATCTGTTGCAGTGGGAAAGCTGTGGTGCTTTGCCCGTCTCCTGCCAGCTTCATGTGGACTGTCTGCAGCTCCTTGAATTTCTAACCTGCTTCTTGCTTAAAAGCCTTCATTTCAGTGTGGGGCTGTGAACTCCATCTGGTCTGTGGGATGAGCCACATGAAGAGTGATAGCAGAAACTTCTATTTTCTAGTAAGATGGCATTTGTGTGTCACCAGGTGGAAAGAGATGTCCAGGAGGCCACGCGTCTCCTGCACTGCCCTTAGCTGTGGCACATCCAGTGCAAGAACACAGGCAGACTCACACATCCAAACCATACTTTTTGGAGTATGAACGGTCTTCAAAGACCTCAGCAAAAAAGAGTTGTTTCAAGCCTCAACACAGGCTTTAAAGCAATGAATCCTAGTCTTTGCAGTAGTATGGCAAATTGATGCAGTGTTTACAAATATTTGCAGACATAGCATGGTAAAACAAATGCCACCAGTCCTCCAGAAAATGCATGATTTATTTTCTATTTCACACACAAATATTTATGCTGTTCTGGCTTTGAGAGCTGCTGAGTGAGAGCGGTGAAGCAGCCTTTCCAACCGGCTCGGCCCGGGAGCTCTGGCTGTACGCAACACCTCCAGCTCTGTGTGAGCACAGAGATAATGCGAGTGGTCAAACGGGGACCCAGCCTGGATCCTGCAGTGGCAAATAGCCCTGTAAAAATTTGTTTTGTACAGGCTGTTATCTTTCTGAATGAGAGGAAGGTTATATTCATACTAGATAAAACCCAATGGGGCTTTTTTTTTTTGCTAGGACATAATAAAATAGAGTTTATAGTTCATCCCTTTGCTGTGATGGACAGAACTAGTGACAGGTATATGAGGGAAATTTAATGAAAAGCTTGTATACATCTGTTCTGAGAATAGGAGAATCCCTCTAAACGGTCCCATCCCGGCCTTCTCCCACCTCAGCTGCTGCCCTAAGTGTTGCTGAAAAGGCTGCCTGGGCAGCGGGGCCATAGGGAGGATGCCTGGTCCCTCTCCCCACGGTGTGCTGGCTTACAGCATGGGGAGAGAACACCAGCGAGGGAGCATTTTGTTTCTTTCCCACCCTCCCAGCACCGAAGCAGCTTACAGAGCATTGCTGTGGGAAACAGCTCGCGCAGACCATCAAACCACCAGCTGAAAAAAGTGCAGATAAATGCAAACAGGGTTTCCTTCCCGTCCACGGTATTAGTAAGGGGTTTTTGCCGCAAGTGGATGGGGTAGAGATATAAATATATTTACAGCTAGGGGGAATCTGCTGCATCACCTCTGCTGTTGCAAGTCTTTCTGCAGGCTCCAGTTTTAGGGAGATCATTTCTCCCAGGCCCCAGGGAGGGCAGCTGCCCTTGCCGGGGTAGGATTTATGTGAGGATGTGGCTGCAGAGAGAGAAGGTCAGTCTAAGGGAGGCCTCGCATCCTCACCCCAAAAAGGCAGCAGTGGAGACAGGGCAGTGGGATACCAGCACTAAACAGCAGAAGTGCAGCAGGGCTGAGATAGGTGAATGCAGCATCTGCAGGGACATGGGGATGGCTCAGCTCCCTCAGCCTGGGGAAGCTCCCAGAGCTTCTTAGGTTTCGTGCAGGCAACAAGGACTTGGCTTCTATTTCTCCCCTAAAGCATGTTTCCACTCATCGCCGTTTCTGCATTCGTGCTCCATTCATTTGGACCTATGGCACGATCCCTGTCTGAGCAGTAACCGCTTATATTTACTGACCAGAGCAGGCTTAGCTGGGGAGGGGATGAGACCCTGCAGATCTCTGCTGTCCACCACGCACTTTGGTTCAGCCCTCCCTTCCCCGGACAGACCCAGGCAGCTCATCCCTCCATCTGGGGACTATTGGGAGGATTAGTTAGCATACATGACATGGTTACCTGAGATAGCCCAGGGCTGGATTCAGTGACTCAGGAGCTCCCTCTGTTTCTAATGTTTGCACAGACTTTTAAGACAGAATCGCTAAGCACTACCCGCAATAATGTGTTTGCTGAGGGACAGATGCTTACAGCAAACAGGGGCGCAGCTGGGGAATGCTGCCAATGGATATGAGGAGGAGTTGTGAGGAAGGGCTTAGAGTCTGGCCGTTAGCAGGCATGACAGTGCATGTATAACTTTGATTTATTTCCCCTTGTGGAAGACGCACGTGGTGGGGTTTGCATGCCAGCTGCGGGTGCAGGACCCCAGGATGCTGGAGCCGAATGCACCAGGCATTTGACCCGGCGTCCCCCCTTCAGGGACCTTCCCGAGGCTACCCTCACCCTGCCACCCTCTCCATGCCCTGTGGGCAATGAGATGTGGAGCTCCTCCAAGGGCAGACAGGAGGAAAAGGGACATGACAGGGACAGTGGCAAGAGAAAAGGGGTGCCTGGGGGCTGTGGCAGCCCTGCACCCCAACCCCAGACACGGATTGCTTGTCATAAAGGTTGGGTCACATTTGTCAGACACAGGTGATTTTTTATTTCTTTTCCTGCCCGAGCTGTGTCTCACTGCCTCCCCATATGTTGGCTCGCTGGCAGCCCTGGGCACCCGGGGTGCGGTGTGCCTGTGGTCAGATGGCGGGTGGCTTCACCCATGCGGGGAGCTGGCTCTGAACTGCATCCTCGGGTGTTGGCTCTGCTTTCCCATCTCCCACGTCACCAGCTTTCACCACAAGCCAGCCCTGACTATGGCATTATGCCCTACCAAGTGTCACCGGGGGACCCTACTACAGCTTACAGACCTGGCAGCATTCAGATATTGGCCTCTTTGGGATGCTTAAAATGAACAGAGCAGCCTGCCCCATTTTACAGAGTACCGCTGCCCTGAGTCCCAGTCCTGCTCTCAGGCTTAACTGGGAGTTTGCCTTGCTTCTGTGATAGCTTCATTTCTATTTCCATGCCGTGCTCCCAACCTCCCAGCCCAAAGATGCAAATATCTGTAAAAAAGCAACCCCTGTGCAAGCATCATTTTCACCGTGTCTTGTAACCCTGAATGATGTTGAAATTGCCGAGCCCAGGACTGCTTTGTGGTCATTATCCAGCTGCGACTTCAAGGGGGCTGAGAGGGACGCCATGCTAAAAGCCTTCCCCACTCACTTCGCAGGAAGAAAGGAAAGAGAACAACCAGCCCTGATTAAAAGCTTTTTTTTTTTTTCCTAAAGCGGTCTCTGCATGCAAAGATTTGGTTCAAGGAGCATTAAAATCACTGCTGTCAGTTCAGAAAGAAGGGGCTGAAGGAAATCTGGGCCATTGGCATTGTGCGAGGGTTGCTATGGCAATCCCCACAGAAAGGCAGCTTAATAGGCTTTCTTCCCAGGAAACTCAAAACTGCAGCTCACAGGCTGCAAAGCAGCGTGTGCAAAAATATTTTCATGAATAGCATCTCTGTGGAAAATTTTGTTGGCTGTTTACATGCTCCCTTCAGAAGCAGGGCGGCAAGGAAGATATTTGAAGATCACCTAGCGGTGGCTGGTGACAAAAAGAGGGTATAGGCAACGTCGCATAGGGACCCACGGGCGGCAGCAGCAATGCAAAGGGAACGGCAAATTCCTCTGCGCAAGACAGGCGTTGTGAGCAACTTAAAAACACATACTGCGATGATCCATCTTCGCACACTGAGAGATGCTTTAGTAAACAGGCAGCACCAATGAGCCATTTGCCCCAAATTCTGTGACCCCACACAATGTTATGCCTGAATGCAGCAAAAGGCAAAATTATGCTCTCAGCTCTTGCCTGTAATATTTACCATATTAAAAAAAAATGACATTAGCTAAAATATTCCTGAACGTCAGTTGATCCCACTCTGCTTTTTTTCAGTGGAAGCTTCAGAGCATACCAGTGATTCAGGGCTTACCTGAAAAAAAAATCAAATATTGTAGATTAGGGAAACATATTTTATCTTAATGCAAAGAAAGACAGACTAGGGATTAAAACATGAGACTGTGAGAGAGAATATCTCTGGGCTCTGGCAGACCTTCATTTCATGACGTCCGGCGAGTCACATAAATCCCTCTGTGCTTCTGTTCCTCCATGCCACCTGTAAGCCGGTGATATCACAAGCAAATATTTACTTTCCTGGGTACTACAAGATTTAATTATTTTGGTGTTCTTGACTGCATGTTAGTAATATAATATATAATTTAACATAAAGAAATGACAGTCAAATATGTGCATGTGCATCTTATTGGGAAAAATACAAACTGCTCACTAGCCTGGCATATGACAAGGAAGATTTTCATTTTTCTTCAGCGGTATATGCTTTGTGCTTTGGAGCAAAGAGATCTGAGTATCTCTCTGCTAAAGCCAGGAAATTCCACGTTATCACAGTGTGTAGCACAGAGCTAACCCACAAGTCTTAAAAGGTCATGAGTTAGGTTTAACCTGCTGTACTTTTTGCTGTAGCTCTATTTTCCATTTCATCTGCAATTCTAGTGCTGCTCTCTCTTGAGGCAGCGATAATTAGTGCATTAGTTGAATAAAACCTGCACTTATAAAAGACAGCTGTGTGGCCAGGAGAAAAAAATAAACCAGAATTCTATTATATTTAAAAATCAGAAGAAACCATAGAAAAAATGGCTTGGGATGAGTCAGGGTAGGAAAACAATAGATAAGGGTCTGAATGATTCGCTCCCCACTGAGTTTGCGGCTGTCTGGCAAAATTATGCCATTTCCCCATGTTATGTAAAGAGATTACTGCTCTCACAACATTAAGAGGGGAGTCTGAGCTCCTGATTTTTAGATTTAAAGTCAGGCTCACATTATGAAACTGAAATCAGAAAAGTGTGAAGACCTTGGCATCTGCGACATTTTTTTGTAGGCTCATCTCAGTTACAGGAAAGTTTTAAAGACTAATTACAAAGAAGGGAAAAAATGGTGTGCATGCCTTTTACTTCTCTCCACTAACTGAGACAAGTCAGATGTAGGAAATCCCAAACAAGATATAGCTGTCCTTCCTCTGTCACTAGTGAACTGTGGTGCCAAGAATGTAACGACACATTAATTTTTAATGATTGGGAAAAATGATGTATAGAGGAGCAAAGCAAGTCCCCCAAGGTCCCACAGCAAATCACAAGCAAATCTGTGAAGATTTCTTGAACTTCTTCTTGAACTTCAACACTTTCTTGTTGAAGAAAGAAACACTGTACCTCTTTCTTAACTTGATTATATAACTTAACTAGATTATGTAATACTAAAAATTCAGGAGTTAGTCTGTTCTTTAATGTACCAGATAATGCAAAGACGGTATGGAGGCAGAGCTACAGCTGCTTCATTGTACCCAGCTGTGCAGTGGGAAAACTCCTACTGGCTGGTTAATTCTGTACTTGGTAGTGAATGACTACAGGACAGTGCCCTCTGTTTATCTTTCAAGCCCTTTTGGGTAGTTAATACACAAAAGGCATGGGTTGCTTGATTTTCAGGAGCCAGGCAGCATCCACCATTTTATCAAAGTTTTGTACTTTGGAGCCACAGCTGGAGGAGAGACTACAGACCTTTAGGTACCTCAAGCAGGTCTCCAAATTGAAAGCTACAGTGAATCCAATTAAAAAAATGCAATTTACATGTGATTATAACTCATCTGCATAAAATGCAGTTGTTTCACTGCTATTTTTGGCAAGCTTAAGCTTCAACAAGTCCTTTTCTTCACACTTTCAAAATTACTCATTTGCATTTCTCATTTTCTCACCTTTGTTTCCCTGAAGCCCTGAATGTCAGAGGATCAAAGGATTATCTGGGTTACCCGCCTGCGCGGGTGCCTGAAGACCACACTGGGACCTTGCTTCCCCGAGCCTCTAAGAGGTCTTGTATTTGGAGCTGAAACACAACTGTATTATCTGAATAACCAGGGCTTCCCTGCATTCAGAAAACCTATTCTTACAGCAGATACGAGGACTTAATCCACTCAGTTTTGCTCCCTGAAGATTCGACCAAAGTTTATCCAGCGCTGGCTTGTCTGAAGGCATTCAGAAATTGCCACAAAACCTCCTTTGGAGCAGCAGCTCAAGCGGCCGGGTGATTACAATGGATGAGCTCATGCTTTTGCTCTTAACAAGCATGGCTTTGTTCAGGGCTCTAGGGATGGGAGCCGTGAATGGCAGGGAATACACCGACTGTCAGGGTCAGATGACGCAGGAGTAAGAACTTAAATTGTTTTCGGTGGTGAGTTGGTTAGAAAGGTTAAAAAATAGATTTTACAAATATGCGGGGCAGGAGGGGAGAGTTTGTGCAAAAATCGTTCAGCCCTGCTCTCTTCTGCAGGTGAGTAGTATTTGCCCATGCACTACAGAGCCCACTCTCTCTCCCATTGATGCCAGTTACAAAATTCTGGCTCCAAGCAGCAGAACAGCGATTTTATAGTCTGCAGTGCTGTTCTGCGGTGCTAACCACGAGTCCTTTAATTTCACCCTTCAATTACCATAACTACAATTTTCCCTATAGAAGCAGTAATGTAGAACCCACACGCTAATAATAAACTACTGATTGTAGTATATCAAAGTAGAAGACACTCTACTGCAAAAAAAAAAAAAATCAAGGCACTAACTGGGAAGGCATTTTAAATATGATGTTTTTATCTAGATGTGTAATCCTAAAAAAAAAAGCTCTCAAGTGAAATTCTTCCCAAGTGAAACCTCGTGCAGAACAATAGCAGAGACTGCAAATACCGTTAAATGGCTGCAAAGGTTAAGAAGGGATTTATGTGAAAAACCTGGAGACCATTAATTCAGGTTCCTATTTTGAGATCAGCTTGATGGTAGGAGATTAAGACAAAGACAGAAACAAATTCAGAACAGATGCCAAGATATGCTAGTTTACTACAGAGAACAAATAGTGGAATTATTCTGCTTCGGCAAAAATATTAAGCCACATAATAAATATTTAGATAAAGAAACATTAAGAAAACGTGAGGCTGCTGCACTTTTCCTAGGACTCCCGTGTTTTAAAACAATGCAATAAATATAGCTGGATGATTAATTTTGCAGAAATAAAGAAAGGGTGTTAACCTGAAATGAATCACAGCTCATGAAGTTTATGTCATATTATTGAATTGAAGGAATTTCCTCCAGCCCAGGAACATTTTGAGTGACATCTCTGCTGTACAGCATGCTCAGAGTGCCACCTGATGGTTAAGCCTTGCTTTCTTCTCACCCAGCTGCCTTCAAAATGTAATAGGACCATCCATGATCTCATCACCGTTTTCCTAAGCTATGAGAAAAATCTTCCACTTAAATGACAAATGCTCATTTGCTCAGGAAGGGGTATCTTTGGTGTTACATTCCTGCCCGCTATTGTCATGGGTGTAGGGTGTATTTGGGGGACACACTGTGGCACTCGGGGGGACTCAATGTGTCAGGGATTGACCTGAGATGGGGGACACCATGCCATCTGGGGAGGATAGGCCTGGGGGATCATCCACAGCTCCAGGTCATTCCCAGATAGGAAGGAGTCAGCTCCAAGCTTCGGAGGACCAGAGGCCTATGGATTTCAAAAGACACCTCAAAATCCACATTTTATGGATTAAATAAAGCCACCTTCAGTTAATACTCCATTCTGCCTTCTAAAATTCCCCCATATTTGGAAATGAGGATGACTCCTTCTGGGAGTATAAGCTGGATGAGGCAGGTAGCATCCACTGAGCTGCAGCCTGGACCTGATTCTTCTTTATTGACACTGCAGAGAAAACACGAGATTTTTGCCTGATCTCTGCCAAGGCAGCAAAAGCAGTCTCTTCCTTCAGCACTTCGTGTAGGAGTCAGACATGATCACGTCCTTGAATGCCTCAGCCACCCTGGTGGAAATAGGGCCGTGCTCCCACCTTCCCTTGCATTCATCTGCAGGTTTTGACAGAGGGGAAGGAGAGCGTTTGCTCTTCCCCACTGAGGACAGCAGGCATGAACTTGCTTTCTGGGGAGGGGATGTTCAGGTCCCCTTCCAGACAGAGGCACAGTTCCAACTGACTTCTATACGAAAAAGATCTCATTCTGTTTGATACCCAGTTTTCATGTAGCTCCACTTTGCCACCTGCGTTGGCCAGTATCTACTAAGACATAATGCAGCCTGAGGTTTGACTTTCTAGCTGGAACAGGCGATCGCAGAACAGCTGCAGAGGCTGTACAAGCTGCCAGAATATAAAATAAGAATGATTGAAATATTGCTTTGTGTTCTTACGTATCTCTGGTTCTCAAGAGAAACTGCAGGCAATGCTTACATACAGCAAGGCATGGTTTTATCTTTCCTGGAAGGAACCAAGAAAGAAGCTCATCATTATTTTCTAAATAACTATATTTACTCTTTAAAACAGTGTCTTTCATTCCTCTACTAGGGCATGAAGCTGATAAGAATTCAGAATAAGTATTCATTATGGTACCGTTTGTAGGAAACCAACATCAAGGACAATCTCACTTTATTTAAGGGTCCTTGGGGGATAAAACACAAATCCCTCTAGAATTTCATACTCTCTACAGAAAAACAGAAGAGGCAGCATTCTTACAAGCCAGGTGTATCAGAGGAAGATAGATATCCAAGCTGATATATAACAAAACAATATTTCACTATGACAGTAGCGAGACACTGGAACAGGTGGACTCTCATTCCTGGAGATACTGAAAATTCAACTGGAAAATGCCTTGAGCAACTCAATCTAACTTCAAAGTCAGACTGTTTTGAGCAGGAGGTTGGGCTAGATGACCTCTGAGAGTCTCTTCCAACCTAGATTATTCCCCATCTCTATGATGCAAAGAGAACATCATCCCACCCTTCCACTCTCACCAGCAGTCAATGAATTTAACATTGCTTCTCTCTCCACAGGAAGGTTGCACCAACCTACAGCTAATGAGTCGCTGATTCACCCAGCAGTCATGTCAGGCCAAGTCCTGCAGCATCACCCCTTAGGAAGCTCCTCTAGCTGAGGCTGACCAACGTGAGTGTGTCGTCCCACATTACAGTAAACTCCCAGGGGCCATTGCCTTTAAGCAAACACAATATTTCAAATCCAGCTGACAAAACAAAGTTTGGGGACCATATAGCACACCCTTTTCTTTTGAAAATCCCATTAAGTGTAGGCACATTTCTTACTCATCACACTAGCTTTCCTGCAAAACCTTCCTCTGACCTGTACATCAGAGCTGATCCCCTTTTTTCATCATCCAAAAGCAAAGCTTCTTTATTAACAGCAGCTGCGAGTTCATCCAGCTGGGCCAAGCTGCAGCTCTTGTTGAGCCTGTATGGACCTTTCCTTTGCCCAAACAGCATTTTGTTTCAGTTGCTTCCCTAAAGCCCATCCAAGATGGACAAAATACTAATTTCCAGGAGACCTCTTGTATTGGGTTTGTGTGGTGGGGTTTTGGTAGCAGGAGAGGGGCTGCAGGAGTGGCTCCTGTGAGAAGCTGCTAGAAGCTTCCCCAGCTCCAAGTTGAACCTACCTCTGGCCAAGGCCAAGCCCATCAGCGAGGGTGGTAGTGCCTCTGGGAGAACAGATTTAAGAAGGGGAACCTGCAGTGGCAGGAGGAGAGTGGAATGTGAGAGAAACCCCTGTGCAGACAGCAAGGGCAGTGAAGAAGTAGGGGAGGAGGTGCACTGGAGGAGGGGATGCCCCTGCAGCCCGTGGTGAGACGGCAGGCTGTCCCCCCCCAGCCCATGGAGGGAAGTCGGGGAGCAGATGCCCACCTGCAGCCCGGGGAGGAGCCCACGCCGGAGCAGGGGGATGCCCCCGAAGGTGGCCGTGACGCCATGGGAAAGGCCGTGCTGGAGCAGTCTGTGCCTGAAGGACTGCAGCCCGTGGAAGGGACCCACGCTGGAGCAGTTCATGGAGAACATCTCCCATGAGAGGGACCCCATGCTGGAAGAGTATGAGGAGTCCTCCCCCTGAGGAGGAAGGAGTGGCAGGGACAACATGTGATGAACTGATCCCAAACCCCACTCCCCGTCCCCCTGTGCTGCTCCAGGTGGGGGTAGGTAAAGAAAATCAGGAGTGGAGTTGAGCCTGGGAAGAAGGGAGGGGTGGGGGGAAGATGTTTTAAGGTTTGGTTTTACTTCCTATTATCCTGTTTTGATTTGATTGGTAATAAATTGGTAATAGATTGGATATTAGAAAAAATTTCTTTACTGAAAGGGTTTTCAGGCATTGGAACAGGCTGCCCAGGGAAGTGGTGGAGTCACCATCCCTAGAGGTGTTCAAAAAACATGTAGATGTGGCACTTCAGGACATGGTTTAGTGGGCATGGTGGTGTTGGGTTGACGGTTGGACTCAATAATCTTAAAGGTCTTTTCCAACCTAAACGATTCTATGATTCTATGAAATTAAATTGATTTTGGTTTTTTTCCCCAAGTCAAGTCTGCTTTTTGCCTGTGACCATAAGTGATGAGTGATCCCTCCCTGTCCTTGTCTCGACCCACGAGCTTTTCATTATATTTTCTCCTCCCCATCCCACTGCTGGGAGGAGGAGTGAGTGAGCAGCTGTGTGGTGCTTTGTTGCCAGCTGGGCTTAAACCATGACACCTCTTTCCTCCGTTCTCTTACAGAAAACACTCCTAAGGTTTTCTTCAGGTCAATGTTACATTTATTATCAAAGCTATTTCCGCTTTGTCATTGCATCCTATGGACACATGATCCCATGAACACAATTGCATTTGCACAGTAGATCTCTGCTGCATGTTTTGATTGGAAAACTCCTGACCTAACACCTTTTTCTGCTCAATTTTCACTTTATATTTGCCTGATTTTACAGCTACTCAGAGTTAACTGCTATGCACTCTAGAGTCCTTCATGGTCTGAAAACCTTGCAGATAGCCTGTGAAGGGGCACTGGGACATGCCTGAAAGGACACTCAGTGTCCCCTTACGGATGATGGTTAACCTCACAGATTTCAACATGATGGTGTAAGCAGGAGTGAGCAACCACTCCACAGCAGCAGCCCATGGCCGGGCACGTGCCAAAGGCAGGGCAGGCTGGACCACTCCCCGACACTGCTGCTGCTGGGGTCCCCCTCAGCAAGGTCCCCAAGGATCAGAGTAGATCGGGGCTAACAGCATCCACTGCCTATCCTCCTGACCCTGCTTAAATTGCTCCCACACTGCCAGACATGATTCACAGACTGTGAAAACCAGAGGGACAGTTGCAGCGCTCTGGTGCAACTCCTGCATAGCACGAGCCAGAGTCTCGGTCACTAATGCCTGTAGCAGAGGATAATTATTTTTCCCATGTTATATGAATGTGTATCTGCTGGGACTCAAGCTCATGACATGCTGCATCACGTAGAGTTACCAGCAAGGAAAATAAATGGGTGGTGTGTCATGCTCAGAGATTAATTAAATGGCTATTGAGTAGCCCAGCTTCCTCAGCTAGCAAAAATCTTCAGGAGGTACTGGGACACATCAACCTACAATAATGTGTCATAGTATCAGTGGTCATCATCCTCCCTCACCAAGGTCACGGAAACATTTGGCAATTCATCGGCGCTTTCATATCCCCTCTGAGAAGAGCGTGACCAGCAGAGCCACCAGCTGACACCTTGTTCTTCTTCAAAAATTGTGAGGTTTTAATAGGGCCCTGGAGGCAAAGGCAGGGAGGAGATGAGCCCATTGTGGTGTGCCCTGGCATTTCTGGAGGCACGTTTGTTCAGACGCAGACTCGCTGAGGGCTTGTGTTTGCTCCTCATCAAAGCAACATCGGAAACAAACCTGCCAGCTGAAACACCATATCCTTCATGCAAGCCAAAGCAAGTGCCAGCCCTGAGAGGACTGAGTTTGTAACTGACTTCACTTCTTTCCATTAGGTCACGCACACAGCCGTAAGGCATCTCTGAAAGTCACAGCCCTGGCTTCAGTGGAGGTGAAATAGAAACAGGGAGAGATGCGTGCAGGAGCTGGTGGTGGCAGAGGTAGCCTGCAAAGGCAATCACTGGCTGCAGGGGTATTAATATACTTACAGAACAAGTTCATAAATTATTTCAGCAATCCCCCTGCTAGTCTTCTAGTTCCGAAAAATCTGTGGATGAGCTGGTAACCTGTACAAAGTATACAAGGGCAGGAGACACGGACAGAGTTTGTGCTCCTTCTTCAAGCACCCCAAGGGCCCCACGGAGCCTCCCAGCCATCCCGCCACCAGCACAGCGCTGAGCTTGCCCAGCGCCTGGGATGCAGCCACTCCATTTGGGGCTGCCGGGGCATGTGTAAGTCCCAGAGCAGCTCTTCTAGCCCAGCCCCAGGCTGGCCACAAGGGCTGTGGGAGGAGGTGGAAATATTGCAGGGGACAAAGGCAGGTGGCTGAGGGGACCAGGGTTGCAGTGGGGTGGTGGCTTGCTTGGGTGTGAGTCTCATGGACCTAAATACCTTGATTAAATGCTACTGAAAAGCATCTGTCATGTCTGTCATGGATTTCACTGCTTCATTCAAGACTCCTGAGCGGTTCCAGGGAATTGTCTCAAAACCAGAGGAGATGTTACACTGGTTGCATGCAGTACTAAGGAATTGCTGTAAACCTTTATTGTAGGGGCTTAGGAGATAGAAAGCTCTTAGAGTGTGAAATACAGTGGATAAAAAGTGGACTTAACCTGAAGGACATAAGACTGGACTGAAGCACAGTGCAGAAAAATGCCAGTAGTGGGATTCAGGGAAACGCAAATGTATTGGTGCAGTTCAGGGCATGGGGGTAATCCTTTACTTTGTGCAGAGCTGGTGTTTCTGAGTTTCCTTTTCATTGCAGAGAACAACAGAAAAGGCCATCTGCCAGGATCGCCTGCATGGATAACACCCCAGGAAAGCCGGGGCCCTGGTGCCCCAGGTTGCTGGAATCCCCAGTGCCCCCAGGCATCCTCCATCTCCTGTGGGCTGAACGATCATGGGGCCACACCACGCCGGCTTGCAACCATCACTTCCCCTGCTTGTACTGTAGTTTCCTCCTCAGAAAAGAGAGGTGATGACAGTGCCCTCTCTGCAAAAATGCTTTGAGATCCATGAATGCAGAAGTGCAAGTGAAAGCTAGCAGCTGCTTACTGCTATGGCTGCTACCACTGCTGTCCTCGGGAAGGGAGGCAGGGCCATGAGACTTGGCCTGCTGATTTGTTAGCAGTTGAATTTGCAAATAATTAAATACATGTAAAGCAGAAGATAGGCACCAATTTCCTTTAGTTTATTCCTCAAAATAAGTACATAAAAAAAAAGTAAATGCTTTCAGATTTCATCGATGGGGAAAAATCCAGGAAGAGTGTGTTTTTCCTTCCCATCCTCACTTGGTTGCACACCAGAGGGAGAAGGCTAAGATGAGCCATTCTCCCCTGACATTCGCCAGGACTCATCTGTTTCATCTCCATCCCAACCAAACAAACAATGCTGTGCTCTCTCTCTGTTCATCCAGTCTCCCTTACCTGGCACTCAAAGGTGCAAATACACAGCGTGGTTACAGCTGGAGCCACAGCTTGCACAATGAATAGTCCCACCGCTCAGAGAAGAAAAACTCAGAGCAGAAAGATTGTGACATTTCAGAGGGCATTCATGGAAACAAGAGGACCAGTGGCTATCTGCCAGACCACGACTGCCCATTTCCAGGCTGCTTGAGCATCTAACATCAGAGCTCTAAAAAGCTCCATAGCTACACAGGGAATTTGGATTTCCCTCTTTAGCCCTGAGCCACAACCACACTGCTGCCTCAGCAGGAGCATGAATGTCCCCTTCTCTCCTCGCAGGTGGAGTGACCATGCTAAAGGACCTTTTACCATCTCATGTTGTTTTGCAGACAGAGGGCTGTCAGGCCCGGCTGTCACTTGTCCTGCCTTGTCCCCGAGGCAGATCAGTGTTGGCAGAGAGGTGGAAAATCATTGCCTCCCCTCTTTGCTTTTATTCAGGGAGGTTAAAAAAAAAAAATGCTTACTGGCAAAATTTGTGGAGTTAACTAGAAGAGATCAATAGCTGCTAGATTTTTATATTGTTTGAGACTACTCAGCACAAGGATAACAGCTGCCTTTTGCTTCTGAGAAATGTCTAAAAAGAAACCAGCACTCAGCTATTCGACCAGGTGCCTTTTATCAAATGAAAAGTCATTTGCTTCACAAGGAAATGCTCCGAAATTTGGATTCACCTCATCAACAGGTGCATCACTGCATGCTGCAAAGAAGGTCAGGAGAAAAATCCAGCCCTCATTCATTAAACACTGCTCTGGGGAGGGTGGGCACCGGTGGGGTAAAAAATAAGTGAATGCAATATCAACAAGCGGAAATGAATGGTGAACAGCGCTGTGTGTGGGTACATGTGTGACGGCAGTACATCCTCTGCAGTAAGTGCTGCACAACCCTATTTTTGTCACTCTGACCCAAATACAGGAAACACAACACCCAGGAGCTGTCTCCACACAGCAGGGCTGGTTCTTGAAACAACATCCCTAGCATCTGCACCCCTCACACCTACCAGCTTATATTCAGCACCTCCAGAGACAGTGGGCAGTTTTCCAGCCTTCTGTGAAGGAGAGATAGGATTTACTTTTTTCAGTGCCCTGGGCAACAGTAGCTCTGTGCAGCCAAGTCGGTGTCGCAGGGGGATGAATGGGAGCCAAGGCTCGGGGGTCTCTGCAGGGCAGCGGGGATGCAGTGGAGAGCAGGGACACCTCCATGTGAATGTTAGCTAACACACCTCAGCTGGCCAGTGTGACATGGCCTGAACTCACAGAGGCAGACCGGACATCGTAGTAGGCAAAGCAGCCAGGAATGAATTAATGCACAGATTAAACACTTGCTGAGGAAACATGAGAGGCATTTGGAGAAACAGTGAGAAAGTTATTTATTGAGGAACAGCCTTGGCACATCCGGACTGGCAAAATGTGCCCACGTGCCTGAAGAGAGAGACCCTGAGGAAATCCTGCACAAACCATGCCGGGGAGGGCTGTTGTGTAAACCTACCCTGGGGAGGATGAGCATTTGAAGCTGAAGGATGAAGCTGGCAGCAGGACAGATGGTTACAAACCAGTCATCAACAATCTTAGGTGGGACATTGCAAAGCCGCAGCTAGCCGGGATGTTTGAGAACAGGGCAGTGGGAGCAAAAATAATCCATTTCGGGAGGAGGCTTGATGAGTTTAAGGAGGGGGTTTGCCCGAAGTGGTGTTTGCAATAGCCAGGGTCAGCAAGCAGTGACCCACAAATTGCCAGCCAGTGCGGCACTGCTGCGTGTTCGCTCTGGTCCCTGCAAGGGCGCAAGACGGTGCCTGCCCCGCGGCTAACCTGTGTGCCTGGGCACGAGCCCACGCTCCGCTCGGGATGGTTTCGCGTGAAGGGGCTGCGCTCGCGTCTGGGAGCTGCGGAGCTGTTTGCCGGCGATAGAGCGGCCGAGGAGCTGGAAGGGTGCCCTGGGCGTGGCCCACCGCCTATCGCAGGGACCGAGGGCCTGAAATTGCCTTCATTTGCTTAACCTGCTATAAAAACAAGATGGAAAGCAATTCTTGGAAGTGCTGCCCTTCTGCATATGCTAAACCAGCAGGAGCAGAACGAAACCCCCAGGTCAGCACGTTGCACTTCACAAGTGCACATCGAGTAGAAACTCGGGATCAAATTTTTCACCAAGACTTCCTATGGTCCATTGCTGTTCTGGCCGTGGTTATAAATCTTTTTTGTTGTTGTTGAAAGGTAAATCTTCTATTGTTTTATCATCAGTATGGGGTGTTCTCAGCCAGTAAGAGCTGGCTTAGGGTGGGTCTTCAGGTCATATCGACCCTGAGGTAAAAGCTCATAGTTTCAGGCAGTGTTTGTTCTTCTAAGCCAGTTGTAATGCAGTTAGCATCTCGCTTTTCATGCTGTCTCCTGTGCATAGATTTGCACATACAAATGACTTTGCGGGCTGAAGTCACAGAGTTTGCATTTCTGCAGCCAGAAACAAAAAAAAAAGCTGCCTAAGCATTATTCTCATGATATTTTTTGAAATGAACTCTATTAACCTAAACCTCCTCTTGCTCACTGAGCTTCTTAGTGCTTCTCCTACCATTTACATTTGTGAAGGGCTTTGAAAAAACACTTTACATGCCAGCATTTATGTTGATGAGTTCTATTTAAGAAATCTACTCAGTCTGAAAAATGCAGACATGTTCCTCCACTTCCATTTTATGGTTTCATTTTTGCAAAATCACAATCTTTTCTTCACTGGGCACTCAATGAGACCAGCTGCAGTGTCCTGTCTGAGCTGTTTATCATACTCCTCAGAGCCTCACACCTTCAGGAATTTAACACCAGTGGCTGAAGACGTATCAGCACCCTATAAACATCTGCCGGTGTTTTCTTGGCACTGTGAGCACACAGGCTGTCCTCTCCCTCCACACAGTCCAGGCCACATGAAGTGAGGAGGGGGCTGAAGTTTTTGCAAGATTGCATCCCCAACAGCTTTGGAGAACCATGTGTTGCAAGATGAAAGTCAGAGCTGGGTTCTCTAGCTAAATGACAGAGCTGAATCTTGCTCACTACAAATCCACAGGCAGTAATCCCTCTGACTTCCTGCACTGCCAATATGCCATTAAACTATGTTTATTTATTTTATTTGTTCTGCTATCTGTTTTGCAAAAAGGTGAAGCCAACAAAGAAGTCAAAGTCCTGCTGCTTTCAGTTAGAAAAGTGACAAGTTGGGTTAGCGATAAAAGCCCTCATGAAAGCTGAGGAACTGTGTTTCCTATTCTGCACCCCATGACAATACAGCAGCCACTAAGTACTGCAGCTTATTTTGGGAAGTGTGTCATGCACTCCAGTTATATATAGAAAACAGCAGATTAGGTAGTGCCCTACTTCTTTTAAGACCCTCATGAGATTTAGGGGACCAGGTATGAGTCTGGTGCCCAAGCGCAGGAGCATGTCAGACAAAATGGATAAGTAGAGAACAGAAGAAATGGAATTTCTCACACTCTGCAAGGCAGCAGCAGAAAGCGGAGGAGCAAGGCTCTGGAGTGGCGTACAGAAATAGAAAGCTGGTACCGTCCCTCCCCCTTCCTTCCCAAACGAAACCTACTTCCATTAAACTGCAATAACACTGCAACTAAGGGAGCACGTGGCTTCTTGCTTCAAAGCAGAACCATCCTGGTGAGATTAAAAAGTCACAGCAAGTATCAAATCAGAAAGAAAATCAAGGAGCAGCACAAGACACTGCTAGGTGTTGCCAAAGGTGCTTTTTCCACCCACAGGGAGGAGGAGAGATGAGACAACCTGCAGCAGACCGTGATCTGCTGCCTTGAAGGAAAGAACAATGGTCCACACAGACAATAGACACTCCCAACACACCCAGCAGCTCATACAATGGCTGGAAGTATCCAAGTGCCTGTTGCAAAGAAATGAAGTGTTTAACCCTTTGACATGAGGAAGGGGATAGCTTTCATCCATACGAGTCGCACAAATGGCTGGGGTTGCCTTGTACTCATGCATTAACCAGTTTCTCCAGGTGGGCTGATGGCCTTGCATCCCCACAGGAGGTGGGGACCCGCCAGGGAAGGAGTTTCTCCCTGAAGGGTGACTTCATCTGAGGGAGAGGCTGAGTTTAAGCTAAGGTTGGCAATCACAAGTAGGGATTGTGGTGCAGGTGTTTGTACGGGAGTGTGCGTATTTCACAGAAAGGCCTTGGAAAGAACAAAGCTAACATCTCAATATTTACATTTAAAAATCATATTAAAAACAGAATCAGTGATCTGCGAACTGCTTTACTCCTGGGGAAGGTTGCTCTGCTGTTGGTTGTAGTGGCTTATCGCAGTGCCTCCATCCAGACACACCCAGGGTTGGAGCCAAGGTGGGCCACAAAGTCAGGCTGGAAACTCCAGTTCAGCTCATGGGTTCAGACTGAGACAGGTACTCAAGTCATGCACAGCCATCTACCTACTCCCTAGTGTCACCAGTATAACTCCTCACTCACTGTGCTGGGTGTTGAACCAATACATAGAAAGATCTAATCACTAATCCAGGAACTGGCAACTCAAGGACCAGCTTGAATCTGAATTGAAATCAGAACAAGATTTTCCCAGGTCTGTGGTAATGATTGTCACCCACATCTATCTTCTTAGAAGTATTATTCCCTTCCAAGCTAGAACACAGATCAGACATATAGAGTACACAGAGAAAGCTTCACCTTAAAACACAGCCTGGCAATCACTAATATAAGTGATGCAATGCACTGTCTACCTTAATCCAGATTATGTGGAAGAGAATGTGTTCATTGTCGATGAGCTACACAAGCCTATAAAACCTCAGAGAAAGAGTGCGTTTTATTGCATGAGAAGACTAGCATGCCATAAAGCAGAAGGCACTCCTATTTTCAGCAGCTGAACATGTAAAACTAAGGAAGGGTGTGGGAACCAGGAGAAGGCTCAGCAACATGAAACGAACCAAGATTTTCATGTGTTTCTAATGAGTGTGGAGATCTTTTAAAGTGCCCTTCAGAGCTCTCTGAGCAGTACTTTGTCTTCAGGAAATGTTTGGGAACTCTGAATGAGGCCTCTTCTGGAGGTTTCAGATCAAGTAGCTGAAATATGCCTCCTCCTCTGGTTAAAGACCTTCCCTCCAGTTGCCAACGTTGATAATTCAGGGACGACAAGTTTCCAAGTCCTTTCTGCCTGTTGAACTTTCAGAAGATCACAGGATCAGAAGGGGAACAGGAGAGGATCTGGGGGTTGCGGGCTTTTCAAGCATCCGCCTAACTTAATGGCAGGTGAGGATGCCCGGCCGGGCAGGAGCCGTCTGGCACCTCCATTCACACGACGGGGCAGCGGGCACAGCTCCAGGCTGCAACAGGAGCGGTCATCTTCTCGAGGGACTGGCTGGCAGTTGCCACAGCCTTGGTCAGTGAATCACAGATGGTGGCAACCAGCCGTGGCTGGCACGTGGAGCCACGGTGCAGGCAGGCGGCTCTGCCCGGCGCAGCAGACAGGCGCTCTCGCCCTAGCTGCGGGCAGGCCAGAGGCAGGAGCCAGCGCCATGAGTCCTGCACTTGACGTGTGAGATCAGACAGGTCCAGGCTTATGCAGGATCATGTGCTGAACATGAGTCAACTGTGTGATGCTCTTGCAAGGAAGGTGTTCTTGGCTGTATTTATAGGACTGTAATAGCTAAAGTATGAGAGGCAATTATGCCATGCTACTAATTGCTGATGACTCCCCAGCTGTAGTCCTGTGTCCATTTTTGGGAACAGTACTTCAAGAAACAGGCCCATGGTGAGCATCTATGGGAGAGCCACTTCAGCAACAGAAATTTAAATAACATGTGATGTTATTCTGTGATGGAATACTGAAGCTGTTTGGGTGCTTAATCTATAAAAGCAAATGCTAAAAGGGGAGCTGAGGAAACAGCTATTTTCTGTTTCTGGGATTAGTTATTTATTACAAATGATTACTTAATTACTCTCCAGATTCATGGGGATAAAGTAAGAAGAGAAAAAAATCAGTATTACTTAAATCTTCAGATGAAGAGTCAAGCTGTTAGGAAAAACTTGCTAACTATAGAAGTAGTAAAGATCTAGAACAGGCTACCTGCAAAGGATGTGGATTCTCTGAGAAGGTTACACAAATATTTGGTCACACATGATGTGTTGATATTACTCCGCTCTTAATGCAAATGTTTTCATGAGATGATCTCCTTAGGTCCCTCCCAAGCTGATTCTGTGACTCAGTGCCTGCCAGACATCTGCTTTCTATGCTTCTTATTAAAAAATGCCTTCATTTGGTGGCTGTAGGCTCCTGAAAAGTTGCTCCCACACAGTCTGTGAAGGCATGTTAGAGGTGCCCATCTAAATTTTCACACCTTGTGTACTAAGTATAGTGCAGCCTCTCACACCAACTGGTCTCCAAAGCCAGTTAGGAACAAGAACACAACCTGAGCTCTCAGGAGTGTTCTGAAATCAAACTCATCAATGTCAGTGAAATCTGCTGAGGCTGTGATGAAATTAGTAATGGTATAGTCAGAGTAGGATTTATATTATTTGCAGGAAATGATATAAATGTGAACCCAGATATTGAGTAAGGAGCTTCAAGAGAAATACTGAATAACTTTTCATCCATTGTTAAAAAAGGGTAATTACAACCTGTGTGCATTGCGCAGCTGAATTAAACTGCACTTCCTAAATCAAAGTAAGTAAATTAAAGTAACTTCCTAAGTTTTGAGGGCACTTTGAGGGCTTCACTTAGCCACATTACCATCATAGCATGCCTTCTTGTCTGTAAGAATTTAACAGAACCTTATAGCTACTCTAAAGCGGGTGGTGCATTAAATTCCAAAGAAGAGTAAGCTAAACAGAAATATGTGACATATACTAGCACATCCACAGAATACTTAAGAATGAAGATACTCAAGGACTCAAAGGTATCTTTGGGGTAATCAAGTGAAGGCAACATCTCATACAGCTTCCTTCAGAAATTGTCTCTTCTCATTTCCAGCCTGGCTAATTTCTATCCATTTGTATTTCTGCCCACACCATCCATTAGCTTAAGTAATTGCTTTTTCATCTTTGATACTTACCCTACTATTTAGAGAGAGCAATCTTATGTTTTTTCCTCAGCTTTCATTCGTCTGGGCTACAAAACCCAGCTCTTTTAATGCCTTCCACTAAAACAGGTCCTTCATTCTCCTGGTCTGTTTTGCACCTCATATAGTCATTAAGCTTCCCTGAGTGGGAATGAGCAAAAGTGCATATGCTATTTCAAAGGGGGGTTCCCTACTGCACTGTGCAGTGACAGTAATGCTTCTCTTTCTGTACTGGAGATATCATCTCTGGTGCATTGTGGGAACATCTTCATCTTCTTTATGGCCATACCATAGGGATAGCAGTGTAGAAATACTCCAGAAAGCTCTCCTTGAGGTAGTGCCAAAACTGAAAGCGATACTGCAGTGACCACTCAAATTTCCACGTGAAGTTATGTGCAGCTTCTGTGAGTCATGATGAATTGGCCTTGCATTAAATATAAATATTGCATCTGTTAGTCTTCAGTCATATAGCATCATCCTATATAACATCACCCCAGAGTAAGCAGGTGGGAATGCAATTGCATCATGGACTGGTGGATGTGCTGGTGTGTGGCTGTTTTTGTATCATACGATGAGAAATTGCATAGTTACTGAAAGCCCAGACCTTTTCCATACTCAGGTCCTTGAGATACTCAGTAGCTGACTTTGCTGAACAGCTCTCTGAATTTATAGGAATGCAGCCTTACGAGCTGAGATCAAAAACACATTTCCCGTGGTTTATCCTTCTGCTGACTCAATCACTGATTATTTTCTATCACCAACTCTTCAGTGATCCCCTAACTGCTTAGCAAAACCTGTCTAAAACATTGTCATCTTTGACTATTATCATCCTTAATTATTTGGACTCACTGATCGGGGCCCTGACCCCAACCTGCTGGCTGAGTTCCTGGCTTAACCTCAGACCTGCCTTATCACCAGACTTGTCTGGCAATCTGGACTCCTGGCAGACCCTAGATATTGTCACTGGACCTGCCCTGCCTTGCTGTCATTCTGGCTCCCACAGCCCCATCCCATTCTCCATCTTGTCCCCCAACTCCTTCCATCAGCCGAGTATATCAGCAATATTGGTATTTTTTGGTCACTTTGTTGGCTGCTCTTCTACCCTCTAATGTTTTCTTATTTGTTGTTAGAACCTCCTAATGTCCTCTTTTTCAGTACCAGGAATGAAGCTCATAAAAGTCCTCCCAGCTGTCTTGTATGATGGCTTAAACATTTCTTCACAACTACCAGAGCCTTGGACCCAGGGATCCATGACACAGGAGCTCATGTGGAGTGCATGAATTTTTTCAGGGTCTCCAGGTCTGACCAAGTGAGTAAAATTGATCTTTGCCAGAGAACTCAACTAACAAGTGCATCCTGAATGTAAGCCGTAAGGTTTCCACCAGGACAGGGAAAGAACTCGGCCATTGGTGAAGTGGTAGAAACAGTGTCCACAAAAGAATTAGTAACTTGTGAAGCAACTTGTGCTTGGGAAGAACAAGATGGACCAGAAACAGAAATGAAGACATTTCCCACAAAACTGAATTAAAGGGTTATAACAGAAGACAGAGACAAAATACATCAGAAACACAATAGCTCTGTAGAAATAAAAGAGACAATAAATTGGCTTCTGCTCTGAAAACAGGGATGCTGAGAAACGTTTCAAAACACTGAGTTGGAATGAGGCTGTTCTGAGGCTTCTCAAAGCAGACACTGGCTTTACTGCATTTCAGTAATCTTTTTTTTTTTAAGGTCATTTGCCCTCATTGCCGTAAACTTATTTAAACCTTGCAAGGAGCCACCTTACAACTAGTATTCTGCTGACTCCCAGTGATCCCTGGCATACTTTTAGAAGCTCCCAAAAGGCAACCGTTGTCAGTAGATTTTAATTTGCCATACGTATTTTTTTGAGTTTGTAATTCGAAGATTGGAAACCACAGCGCACACACCATATGAACGTTCGCTTGTGTATACATGTTCAGCAAGATGTTTTGTATGTTATTAGATATTTTTTCTTAAGAGTTTAGTACTCCTAATAATTCAAATTTGAAAGCACATCTATACATTATAGCAATGTAAATCACCCTTCTACACTAAGGCCACACTTCATAAGCAGTCTCCTGTTTTAACTGATGATTTCAAAGATCTTTGTCATGAATTGGGGTGGACTTTCCCACAGGAAGCTTTTAATCTAGTTTGGATACTATTGCACTTGCCTAAATAAACTCATACTTCCAGCCAAGTGAAATGATCAGTGACAGTTTCTGATCTAAAACCCACTCACACGTGGTTCCTTCAAACAATACCACACCAACTGTTAATGCAAAAAACCCTAGCAGATGTTGAAAAAGTTTCCACTCCCTTTCTGCAGGTCACTCAAAATTATTGATTGCTAGAACATCTGAATGGCAAAGCAGGCTGGGCATGAAGACGATGCCATGAAGAAAGTACTAAAAATACACAGCTCAGTTTTTTACAATTGCACTGCTACAGATGTGATATACATTTTTTTAGACTTCCTTGGAAACAATGCATCAAACAATGTACCTGTACAGACTCTTCAGGTTGGAAGTTTTAGCCTTAGATACATTTGCAACTGGAAAGACTCCTCAAAAAAATCAGAAAAGACTATTAAGGATTTGATTTGGATTCAGAGAGTAGAGCTGTTCAAAGGAGCTCAGCCTGTTTGGGTGTATTTGCTCGTTAGCCAAGCAAAACAGGAGCTGAGACACAATTCAGCTGTGGCCTATAAATATATTCTAGACTACACACTAGCAGAGAAGAAAAGCTTCTCATGAATGTGTTTATGCTGGAAATTAGAAGGTTACCCAATCCTCACAGCAATGATGCTTTGGAACAACCTTTTACTGGAGGAATGAGGCAAAGCCATTTTAAGTTGTGGCTTGATTAGCTCCAAGGGTGATCCTGTGGTTGTCTGTGACAAGAAATGACAGGGTGTGTGGGTCTATGGGTGGGTGCCTTTTCAAAACATGGCCTTACTTGTCACAGTGGGAACTTTAGGATGCTGAGTATTCTGGAAAACCTGGCTTTTACTAGATGTCTGAAAGTGAGCAGAAGCCATTCATTAATATCCATAGTCGGCAGAGCACTTCGAATCTCCTTTTCATGTGGTGCCCATTAACATGAGGCACCTGGGAGGTAGGAAGTAGGCATTCGATCATAGGCTACAGATTGATTTGAATAGAACAATGTTATGAAGAATTTCTTTAAAAAAAACTACGAAATTCAGCATAAACAATTGCACGAATGATATCTTACTCAGACTTGCTATCAGTTTTTATACTATCCCTTCCAATTATCAGTTTATTACAGGAAATAGCCTTCGTGTTGCACACTGTCTTCTGCAAGCCATGCTGATATTCCAAGAGCACACTAAGAGTTGCCATGACCAGACATTTCAGAGAGAATGAGGGTAATTACGGCATCCCTAGAGATGGTTGGCACTGTCTTGCCCAAGGGCGTACCAAGGCTAACCCCTATCAGCTAGAGGTTGGACTGTGCCCGGCGAGGAGCACTTAGGGTCATTTAGGGTGGAAAACAATGTTGAACTGCAGGGTGTAGACTAGGTATAACTGCAATAAGGCCAAAGGGGACTTTGCTTTGCTTGCTTTTCTTATGTCATAAAACTAAAAGAAGTTGGTCAAACAACAGCCTGACAACTTTACTAGTTTTTTGTTTTGTTTTCCTCCAGCCTTTCTTGCCTCTCTGCTTCTTTGGGTTTTTGATTTGGTTTATAGACCTCTTGGCGGTCATGATCATAGATTTGGTTTTGGGTATCTGTTCTGGCGTTGATACAATTGGGGAGCTAAATAAGACAGGACCTTATTAAGGACATTGCATGGCATCGCTGTGTTTCTTCCCTCATGAGATGCTTTTGATTAGCTGCCTGAAATACAGGTTTCACAAGGAACTCCTGTGGCGCAGAAGTTTGTCTGGCAAAACTAATTGAGGAGAAATGGCCCAATTAAGAAACTCATTGTACTTTTCCATTTCTAATGGCAAACTCTGCTACAATTTATGTCCTGTAGGAAGAGTTTGCAGACTTAGAAAGGGTCCTCATTATTTTTGAACTGACAAGCAGTGCAACTCATGCATTCATCTGTGTTTGGCAGTCCCCAGAACCAAATGCCGCAGAAAGGAAAGTGTTGTGCAAAACCTTCAACAAAAGCACACCTCATCCTCAGCTTCTTCAGTTAATGACATGTACATGCCTACTAATGCCTAAGTGAAAGCATTATGTACATAGTCGTTTCATGTAGCAAACCAGAATGATATCCAGACCAGCCAAGCACTACATGCTCCACTGTGGCTCAGCAAAAGCTTTAAACGTAATTTCCCAGCTTCATCTAAAACACAAAGCCTGACAGTATTTTAGGCAATATTCCCCCAAGAATCCACTTCCTCAATGAAAGCTCATAAGCAACAGGGGAACAGGCAGAGAGCTCACTTCAAAACATCAACTCTGAACATTTGGTCGTGTCTCTGCTAGCAGTTTCCTCTAGCAGGAATGTTTTCCTGGATCCTGCCATTTAAATGTCTCCTGCTGGCAGCCAGCTTAAACCCCGAGGCCTTCAATCCATGAGTTCAGTACTAAAGTCCTTCTACTCCTTGAAGTACTCAGCTGAGAATTCTCCAAAGGAGAGGATACACCTATATGGAAATAAAATATAGAGTTTTTCCAGTTAAACCATTTCAGGCACCAAAATCTGCCTGTCCCAAACACACACAAAATTCTTAGCAAGGCAAATTCTCTACTTTGACAAGTAAACAGCTGATCAAGACAAACAGGTCAGCAGCTACCTGAGCAGCATCTAGTGCCATTGGCCAGATGATATACTGGTCTTTGAAGAATGTATTTCCTTCAAATACGCTATATTGTTAAAAAGGAGAGAAAGAAGATACAGTGAACTTGTTACCTATAAGAACATTCAACCTTTATGAACTTTATTCTTACCCTATGTCTTCTGGGTAAGACTTTTCTAGATTGTGCACTGTACTTTGACATGATCTTTTTATTGCTTGAACACTTGCTTTTTATTGCTTTTAGTGCTTCTTATCACATGAACACGTACTATGTAGCACAAAAGGGAATTGAAAGCAACTGGTTTGGTTTCTGTGCATGATTCATTTGTATTGCCTTCATCACATCCCATTACTAAAGCAACAAATTCCTACTTGTCTGTAGGAGCTGACAGTGCCACCTTCTCTCCTTCTTTCTCCTCCAGAGATTTAACTATGCAGAAGGTTGATCTAATTACTGCTACTGAAAATCTTAAAATTTGTTCCCTAACCCATGGCCGCATAAGCCACCCATTCATTTTGCGGGAGCTCTGGCCCACATGCCCTTCCACCAGCCAATTTGACTCACTAAACCCACAGAAAACTCCCTCCTCCATTTTTTTAAAGTTTGTTTTCTCCCGTTTTATTGGATTAAATCAGCTCATAAGAGTTGGCCAAGCAGCAGAAACTGCACAAAGTCAGCAGCTTTCTGGGCTGAAACAATCTCCAATTTCCATAAGCAGAGAGCTGATAACTTGGCTGACTGCACCTCTGAGCCATCAGAGCAATCATGTGAACATGCCTTATCTACACAGTTTAAAACCAGATTAGCTTAACTCCTACTAAAGGTTCTTTAATTCACATTGACTTTGCACATGAAGAGACTTTGTACCATCAGTTTTGCAAGCTCATCTGTTAAGGCAGCATCCTTCAACAGAAAGGTGGCCAGATCTTAAAACAGCCACAAGCATTTTTGCAGTGATCATCCAACTGAAGCCCAGGAGTATGCAAAGCTATCGCTGAAGAAAGAATGCAAGGAACGACTGATGTAATGGTTGTAATGCATGGCTGAATGCAGAGAAAACCAAAAAGCACCAGATTTAGCAAGTAGAGGTAGGAATGGTTTCCACACAAAGAATTTTATTTTCATAAATACAGCAGTGAAAAAGCAAACTCTTAAAAGAAGGGGGGGGGGGGAAGAGAGCGAGATTTATTTCTATATGTTTAATAA
>JANHGO010000042.1:15347572-15361639 GCA_024606505.1 Aquila spilogaster | reverse complement strand
TGCACTCGTTCTGGTTGCCTTAAAATCTGAAATAATACTTTCCTGCAATGCTAGTTCCGGGAGTGTGTTTTTTCTTTGTGGAAGTCCCTTGCAAAGCTTTAGGAACAGTATTTTCTCTGACATCACAACACAAAACATTATGACTGGTTAGTGGCAAAATACAGCAAAAGAAAGAATATTGTCAGCCAACGCCCGCGGCCCCGCCCCGCGGCCGGGCGGGCGGCGGAGGCGGGAACGTCGCGGCCGAGGGACGCGGCCCCTTCCCCGGCGCCGCCCCCGACCGCAGCGCCGCGCTCCGGGCGGCCCTTGCCTTTGCGACGCCGCCGTAAAGCGCCAGTCGCCGGCAAGAGGCGGGCGATGGCGGCGACCCGGGCGCTCTGGGGGGGCGGCGGCGGCGGCTGGTACCGCCACCACCGCCGCCGCCTCCTCTCCTCCTCCTCAGCCGCCGGCGGCGGCCCCACGGCTGAGCGCGGGGAGCGGCAGGAGAGCGCGGTAAATCCGAGCGGGGGCGGGGCAGCTCCTGCGTCCCGGAGCCGGCCTGCCGCGGGGGTAGGCCGCGGGGTCTCCCGCCCCTGCGGAGCCCTGAGGGGGGAGCGGGCCGGGCCGGGCCGGCTGCCCCCGCGGTGACTCTCAGCGTCGCTGGGCGGGTGCGTCCCGATAACAGCCGGCGTCTCCCGCGGGCTCTCTCGTTGTTTATGTATTTCCCAACGCCCCCGGTGTTTGTAACTGCCAGGCGGGCCGCGCTGCGCCGCGCTGAGGCGCAAGGGGAGTAAAACGCTTTTACCAGCGGAGCGGGGAGTTACGGGCTGCCCGAGCCAGGTCTTCCCGAAAAGCTACGCGCTTGTGCGTGGTCACAGGGTGCAGGAAGAAAGCAGGGCTTACGGAGACTTACACACCTGTTAGTTCTTGCCATCAAATATTTTAACAAAGTGGAACGTCAGTGATAGAAAAATGGAGGGGAAAAAAACAAAGTTGCTTTTAAAAAAAAAAATCACGATTCTTGTTTTGGGAAGGAGTCAAAGGCTTCTCCTCTGTAGTGCATTTCTAAATAAACGTAAATTTTAAATGTATCGGGTGCTTTTCGGTCAGGGTAAATGAATCTGCGTAATTTCTGAACTTGTTGCGCTTGTGGGTTTTATGGTTGTGTGGGAGTTTTGGAATTTATTTTAAATTGGGATGTTCTTCAAAAACTCTGCTGAAGCGGTCATAATGAATTCTGCCTGTATTTTCAAGGGCCTGGGTTTCAGCCCCCCGGCACACTCCCGTAATGACTGGATTGGCCCCCCCGACAAGCACTCCAACCTGCGGCCGGTCATCTTCTACGTGCCCCCCGAGGAGTCACCTCTGGAGCGGAGGCTGCGGGAGGCACGGCAGGAGGCCCAGGCCTGCGACCAGCGCTTCTGGGCGCGGCACAACCGCACCTTCCGCCAGGTGAGCCTCTCGTGACGCCCGGTGCCGCTTGGCTCCCGCCTGCCCACCCGAAATCGGAGGGTTTGGTCTCCACGAGGTAGGGTTCAGTTCTGCCCACTGTTGCTGGCTGGTAATTGATACTGTTTCCTTTAATACGCACGGTGTCTTTCTGGAAATTACTTTTTTGTCATTCATTTCTTTAAAATGACATACAAAACTGAAAAGCCTGCATCTTTTATTGCTGTTTAGTATCTTATAATGATATTTGCCTTTTTCCTGTCTTGCACTGAAAACATAAAGTTGTAGCCACCCTACACGCAAGACATGTCTGTGACTAGAGTGGCTGTTGAAAATGATTCTACAGCTCTTCTTGCTCTGTCATAAGTGAGAGAAATTAGGTATCATCGCTAAGGGTAAACGAGGGACATGGCCTGTTTCACTGGCAGTGTACCCCAACAAAGCTACAGGTGGGGACTTGGCAGTCATGGTCTGTCTTCTTTCCTGATTGCAGCATTGGTTAGGAGACACTGAATTTTGTTGGAAGAACAGTAACGGTTCAGTAATTCACCATCACTTGTGATAATCTTTAATCATCATATCCTACCAAAACTTGGAAAGATCTCGGAGAAAAAACAAAGCTTATTTTGTAATTCCATAGAACTGCTTTTTAAGTTTGCAAAACTTATGTACAAATAATTATTCTGTTTCCATCTAAGTAATTTTGATTTTTTTAAGGCTGCATGTTTTCCTCTATGCTCAAATTCTCAGTTATACAATACAGCAGATCTTCATAGTTTGTCTTATAAACTGAAGGTTTGGATCCTGTCAAACAATACTGAAGCTCAGCTGTAACTTCACCCCACAAATAAGTTTTATATGTTTCAGTAGAACACTTGCATGAATTAATTGATGCATGCAGGTAGCAGGATCTCGGTGACAAAGTTACTGGTTTAACTAACTCACTGGATTCAGGAAAATGTTTTGTTGACATTTCCAAGTGTAATGAGTATTGCCTGTTATTTCAGAGGGTATTAAGCACTACACTGTTATCTGATTAAAAACAACGGTTAATGTAAAGGACTGAGTGCTTCAGGTTCTAATATGGAAAAACGTGTTTTAGGAAAAAGAAGAATTTATTTATTCAAGACTGAAAGCCAAGGGTGTGGAAATGAGAGATGAAACAGGTTAGTGAGATCTTTGTTTATAGTTTAGGATGCATTATGAATTCTGTTTCATTTTGAATTTTGTTAGTTTATGCTCTTTGTGTTCTGTTACAAGTAATCTTGAGGGTAGGATTTAGAAGTGTTTTCAGGAGCATGACAAAAAAGAGGAGAGGAGTTCTTCAGAGATTTGCATGTAGGGTCAGATTATCTGCTGCACTGTTCTTCCTCTAATTCCTTCCCTGCAGCTGGAGGGAATGTGCTGAAATCCTAGCCAAGTAATATAATCATTCTGTAGTCTAAGGAGGAAGGGACTTTTTCCTTTCACACCTCCTAACCTAGTGAGCTAGCTGAGCTAAACATATAGAGAATTTGCCTCAAGTGCGTATTATAGTTGGGTGGATAAATTCACACTCTTTGGCTTCAGGTCTATAGTGTATACAATTAATACAATATTTTTCCTTGAGGCAGGATAAGACAGCTTCTGAGGAGACAGCAGCTGCTATCTGCCTGTCTTTGCCTGAGCACAGTTGCTGTAAAATAGTTGCCTCTCTAATTGGTTATGTGAGCGTGAAACTGAAAACAAGATGCCTTCATAATAACAGTGAATTGGCCATTGTAGTAGAAGGTTGAACATTTTCTTCACAGAATAATGATCTGTTTGAGTTTAGTAAAGCATCTGCTCTGATGTTCTGTATATCACAGACCATTATTTTTCTCTTCTGTTTGTATCCTGGTGATCAATGTGTGGTTGAGAAATAATTTTAGTTAAGTTCTGTGTTGTTTAGAAAACACTGCTTTTATATTGCCATTTAGGGTTTGGTTTGTTTTTGGGGGGTTTGTTTTTATACCCTAAAAATAAAAGAAAAAATAGTAAGCATGTACATCCCTTAGAAATAAAATTATATTGGCTGCATGTGTTGATTAACTCTGTTCTATAATACAGCTGTGTTTGTATATAAAAATAAGAGTAATAACAATATACATGAACAGTTGGAAAAAAACTTACTTTTTATATAAGTGAATCTACGATCAATTCTGCTACCAGTGTGAAGAAACAAATTAACTATAGTTGTTAAGTAGGCAGCCTTCAGATAGTCTTAAATTTATCCCATAATATGTTAATCCATTGTAATATATTAGATTTGTAAATAATGACAAATAGAACTGATTAATAATTTACACTTCTATGATCAGTTTCAGGAGCTTTAAAATGCATTTTGGAACAGTAACAAGTTGAATATCACAGTTCCATCTCCCTTATCATATCCACACCCTATGGGACATTCAGATTTGACCCTCATTTTAGAAACATTGAAAGTGCCAGAAAGTTTGTATAGGAATTATCTGGTAGAGTTGAGAATATTTGCTGGTACCTCTGTGCTGTAGCCACAGGTTTTCCTGTCATGTTCTGTGGAGAGAATCCATCTCCTCTTATATTCTGCTTATGAGAGTGGCATATTCAAAGTCATCTTTTGTACTTCTTCACAAAATAATTGTCTACTATATTGTTAATAAATCTGACATCTCAGAACATATGCTCTTTGGTATAAGTTACTTGAAATTTATCAACAGCAACAGAAAAAAATGTAGATCTGAAAATAACATGTCAGTCATGGATAGTGTTCTTTCCCTGTTTATTGACTTCCTTTAGGGGGAAATTTAAGTTACTGAGTGCTCTTACTGGTGCTGTTTAGACTTCAGCCCCATGAGAGATTAATTTTACTCAAAGGATAGATACTTCTAGATCTATGGACTTTTTCACAGGGGTCTACTAGTTCCCTAAATAATCTAAGACCTGATAAACAGGTCTTATGAGGAGCGGCTGAGGGAACTGTGGTTGTTTAGTCTGGAGAAAAGGAGGCTGAAGGGAGACCTTATTGCTCTGTACAACTACCTGAAAGGAGGTTGTAGTGAAATGGGTGTTGGTCTCTTCTATCAAGTAACTAGTGACAGGACAAGAGGAAATGGCCTCAAGTTGCGCCAGGGGAGGTTTAGATTGGATATTAGAACAAATTTCTTTACTGAAAGGGTTGTCAGGCATTGGAACAGGCTGCCCTGGGAAGCGGTGGAGTCACCATCCCTGGAGGCGTTCAAAAAACGTGTAGACGTGGCACTTCAGGACATGGTTTAGTGGGCATGGTGGTGTTGGGTTGACGGTTGGACTTGATGATCTTAGAGGTCGTTTCCAAACTTAATGATTCTATGAACATAATCACTTTCACAAGTAATAAGGGCTTAAGAGTTATGCCAGCTTCAAGATGATCAGTATTTTTAATCTGCTGTTATGCCAAAACTTATTTTCAGGTCAAAAAGCAACACTGAACGTGGAAGAAATGGCTGACTTTTACAAGGACTTTCTAAGTAAAAATTTTAGAAAGCATATGGAATACAACAGGTATGTAGAAGGTATTTATGTTGACTGTTATACATTACAGTCTAAGCGAAAGGCATAAGATCAAATTTAAAATTCAAACTTTTTTTTTCCATAATTGGTAAAACAGCACCTAAGACTATAATTTTAGAAAATTATTTTTTTAAATGCTATTATTAGCATTTGACAGAAATTTGCATTATCATTTGAGGAGTTCTGCTGCTTATTGTTGATTTAGTGGAGAGATGAATCTCATCTCTGAGATTCAGAGAGACAAGATCAGGCGCTCAATTTTTTTTCTCTTATGGCATGGGTCTTTTCATGCTGCTAATTGAAACTGATAAATAGGCAAATAAAACAGTTGAAATTTTTTTATAACAGATTCTAGTTGACTGTTAAATAAGTACTAGTAAATGTGATTCATCTCAAAGGAAAATTGTTTAGTGAGAGTAATATTTAGCATTCTTGTTTTTATTATTTTGCAAGCATATAGTAAAAATGAAAGTGATTAGCCTTGAGTTTGAGGGTTTTTTTGTGTGGCCAAGCATTAGTAAAATGGTTGCCTGAACTCATCCTGCATAGAACCTTAGCTACAACTGGGTAACCCCACATCCACCATGGTTCTTCATAACATCTACTGCATTGTTTCGGTGTTACTGTTTGTACAACAACTTGATAAACTGGATTGGGGATCTGAAACAACTGAAAAATTACTTGCAAACATGCATTACCCTGCCAGTAGCTGTGCACACTTGGTAGAGGGCTAGAAATGAGGAAGGAATGGTAAGATGGATGAGGATGGCACTTAATCCAGTTACAGTAGCACTGCCCACTGAATATGAAACCACAACTTCAGTTTCTTCTCTGTATTGGATTGAAAGATTATTGGGCTCAAATGTGTCAAGTATTACTGGGTTCCTAATGGTGTACTGCTAGTAAGAATTCTACCATTGCTATAACTGACCTGTAATAAATTGTGGTTTAGGATTCTTTGTACGTATTGTGCATATACCATAATATGCTACACTGTAAAAACAATTTTACTGTAACAAATATTTAAAACAAATATGCATGTCTTGTCTTGCCCATGGGGGGCTGGGGTGGGATGTGGGGGGCAACATCAGCAAAAACCTAAGCAACAGCCTGAAAAGATGGAAAGTAAAAAAATTCTTTTTAATAAGAGGATTGTTCAAATTGCCTATAACTGATGAGTGAGAAAGCAAATAGTTTATCTTAGAACTGGTCACCAGATGCCATTGTTGTACTGACATCAGGATAGTGTCCTGTCTTCACGGTAAGAGAGTTCAGGCTTTGTGCCTAAACTTGACCTTCCTTGTTGCTGCCTTGTAAAATCAGGTAGTGTAAGCTGCGTCATTGTAGTTTCAAAGTGGAACTGCACAGCCCTGAAAGCAGTGGAGCTTTTTACAGGCATTCTGATTTTGAGGGGTCATATTTATAAAAATCTGTTTATGCCTTCAGCTGTATGTTCTTTTGCAGTGTTGCCAGCTGGCCTGAAAACGGTGGCTGCTGAAGTGTTGCAACTTCTAAAATTTAGTTAAAATTGAAGCAATGACTGTGCATAGAGACCATGAATATTTAGTTCAGGGTACTTAGACTGAAATACAGTCTAGTTTAGGAAAAAAAAAATCAGGAAGGATATAGGAAATGAGACATGAAAGGGGAAAAGAAACAGTTGCAATGTTAGCATGATATTTTCATTTAACATGACATTTGAGGGGGTAGCTCAGTGCTGCTTGTCAGCATGATTTTTGCTACTATCCTTACTGAGAGGTTAGTATCTCAGGTTTATGTTAGATCTGTACATGCAAGGTTTTCCACAGAGAGCTCAAGAGAAGACCTAAATCCCAGTGTTTAATATTCCCTGCTAGTTCTATCATAAACGTATTCTGTTGCTTCTCGTGCAGCAGTTTAAAAAATGGGGGAGTGATCCTTGTCAGAAACTAGAAAGAAATTATGAAATTAGTTTGTAACAAGGGCAGGAATTTGAAGCAAGTTCTCAGAGGTTAAAAAGGTCTGATACGGACTCTCTCATCTATATCTTGAATTGGCTCCAGAAGTCATGCATGCTGCATGAAAATTATTTAAAGATATAAACACTAACATTGGGAATATTAAAGCCATCATCTTTAAAGGGTACTGCATTAGAAACCTAATGTTTCCTGTATTGGGTTATATAATTAGTCTTGGAAGTGTCATTTTATTTTATTCCCCCCCGCCTTTATACGTGACCAGCTATGCCCTTTCCAACACACGAATCCTCATACATGCACAAACAAATCTTACCCATAGCACAGCACTGGCAGGAAATTCTTCTAGATAGCTTGATGATCAGCTTTACTTCTGAAACATCAGATATGGTTACAATAATTTTATCTTACCTGATTCCAAATACAATTGGTCATAAAACTACTCATCACTTTTTTACAGTTAAGCTCTCAGTGGTGGTAGCCCTATGGTCTACATTTAATCTCCTCATGGATGTGGATATTCACACAGACGTTTTCATAGGTTATTTAACTCTAATTAAGCAGGAAAAGCATTGCCACAAAGAATGGAAAATTATGTTGTTACTGAATTGTCATTTGTCAATGCCAAAGGATATTTTAATATAATCGTGTACCTTTCTCCTGTTCTTCTTCTGTGTGCTGATGATTTTCCTGGCTTTGGAATCCTAGAGATTGGTATAAACGTAACTTTACTATCACATTCCTCATGGGACAAGTAGCACTGGCGAGAGCTCTGAGGCGGCTTCGTTGGAAAAAGAAAAATGTTGGAAATTAGTGATCACAGCTCCATGAAGAATGCAACACTAGCTAGGCCTGCTATAAATTTGTTATTTATAGTGATCTTCAGAATCTGAATGACTAATGTAATAATTGCTGAATCTGTTTGTTAAACTATGTAAATAAAAGTTACCATTGGTATTAATTTATAATCACTATGTAGATTTCCTTTACCTTTATTCCAAGAATATCTAAAATATTTCCCAACCAAAACACAACTGAGAAAACTGTCAAAAGCTGTTCCTCGTTTACATTAAAGGGAAGGGATTACAACTGTCACATTTTTACCGCGGAGTCATAGCTCCTAAATAACATGTGATTCAGTATGCTGTACCTGAACTCAGGTCAGAGAATGATGTCTCCACCAACCATATTAGTATATAAAACCAAAAATGCCTCATTTTGTGGCAGTTGTCTGTCTGGGGCAGTAGCTATCCACAAGTAATACAACATGGCTGAAGGAACGAGTATGGTTTGTGAGTATATGTACAATCAGTTTAGAATAATCCTCTTTTCAGTGTGATTATTTCCTATTTTAATAAAGATTTAAGATATATTTATATTTCATATAAATTACTAATGCAATAGGATTTTCTTAGATAATTTTGTTTCAATTAAAAGAAATGTGCTCCCTTGGACAAGAGTTCCTCTAACCTATGATTGGTAAAGATTTTAGTTGCTGAGCAATAAAACAGATGCATTGCCAGTCACTTAATCGTGGTAGAAAAGGAAACTGATACTTGGCTGTATGGAGGAGAGCAACATTAGCACTAATACGCACTGCTTTCTGCTCGTTAATTTCTTTCAAAAAATGTGCTATTCTTACCAGTTTCTCTGAGGCACTCAAAACAGCTCGCCTCAGGGTGATTTTTCTGGCCTCTAGGTATCTAACATCAATTGGAAGGAGGTTGGTTTAAGTGAAGTCTTAATGTGTTATGCCATATATCTGTAATTTAAAAGAAGTTCCATTCCTCAGAATTTTCTCTCTGTCTGTTTATACAGTTAAATGATTTTTTTGATACAGTACCTACTAAGAGGATTCTGTTAAAAAGAATGTATGTTGTCAAATGAAGTGTGTTTCCCTAAAGCTATGCTGTAGGGAAGGTTCTGCTTTTGGAAACGTCAGCTCAGAGGCCATTGACCTGTTTTTCATATCTAAACATGACATGATTTATTCACAGCTTTTTATTTTTTCAGCTGGAGCAGAAGGAGCTTCGTCAGTATCAACTGTAATAATTCCTTTGCAAGATGAAATAAATATTAATGATAGAGTAGCAGATTGCACTGTTTCATACAATGATGGTATCACCATTGGGGCTAAAACAGTCACTGAATTGTGGTTTTAACTTGTGGTGTTAATAAATGAAAACAGTCATTAATAGTGTTTGCTGAGGTGATAACCAACACTTATAGGAAAATAATATTTGTGAGTGTTATTTACTGCATCAGTACTGCAAAAGGTATGTATTTATTAAAAAGTTACAAAATGCCATGTTTCTTTAGGAAAATAATTTTTTGAAATAGACCACTGTGGGTATGTAATGTAATTCTTCAGGGCTTTACAGTAAATCGTATCTTACAGTATATAAGCTTTGATCACAATGCAAATGGACACTTTAATAAATGGTTCCAAGCTAAAAGAATGGTAGGATAATATAAGAAAATATCCCTGAAAGGCAGAGACCAGAACCCCAATGGACTGGTGGTTGATAGCCATATGTTCTGACAGCCTATGCATAAGATTCCTAAGGTAGTTTCACATATGCTTTAAGTGAGTGGAGGTCAATCAAAAGAAGCATTTTCATCTTCCGAGTGGCTCACTTTTATTAACACAGACGTTTTTGTGTCTGCCTGCTGAACCAGGTCAGGAAATTGATCACTACTAGAACTAATCCAACAAAAAAAAGTGTTACTAGATGTCAGTTGAATTAATATGCCTCATCATGCAGATATAAGCGTTCTACTCTTGGCATGAGGGAGATGTGGGAATTCAGATGGAAGGTTTGGATTGTGCTTCAGTCAATTCATAGTTAAAACTGTTCTCTGAATATGTAATTTTAGTGTTGGTCACCCCCAAAAAATATAATCAGCATATGATGGATTGTGCTAGGATTCTGCTCTGAGCTGCTTGTAGGTAAAGTTCGTGCCTTTATGGCATTGCCTTCATTAAGATTCTGTGTGGAGTGCTGAGTCCCTTCATGTAAAGCCTATTGAAGGAGTGAGGTACTTATCTATTAGGTAAGTGTTGAGCTCTGATTGAGAATATCTAATAAAGCCACTGTGAAAAGATGTTATTAAAAAGAATCCATCTGAAATTTTGAGTCTCATTATGAAAACCACATACATTTACTGAGATAATTACATTTTTGGGACAGCCAAAAGCCATATCGTTTTTGCTATTGTTGCATTACTTCTGTGTTTTTTTTTCTTGACTCAGAGCAGTTGTAATAAACCCAGCTGCTTTCAGATATTATTGATCATAAATCCTTTATACATCAAAGGAAGAATAAGGAGCTGCTACAGACTACTAAAAATAATTTTTTTATGTGTACAAAGGCCTGCTACAGTAACTGAAGCTAGTGAAATAGATCAAAGAGTGACTTTTCTGTGCACATTTTCTGAGTATAAGAAAAATACAGGGGAGTGTTCTTATCATTTAGGTATTTAGCTAATCCTGTCAGAAGGAACAGCAGTATTTCATATTTAGTAGTGTCAGCATGTGCCTTTTTAATCTGTCTTATGCACCCAGTAAGTTCATAATAAAGTAACAGTATTTTGGTAATATTAAAATAATTTTAGATAGTTTGTATTGACTTGGGGTGGTTCTGATAACCTGTGTGGGTTTTTGCTATTCACTGAATTTCTCTACTGGAGCATTAATTTCGATAGAATATGAGAGGAGTAAGAGGAAGTGTCAAATGGGGATTGAGAGGCAGACCAACTAAAGGTTGGGTTGAAGTGATTGTAGCACCTTAATATAAAATTAATAAAGAACTGTACATCTTAAAAAAAATGCATTTCTTAGTTTCATTAGGAGTTTTAATAGTAATGGTAGCAACTACTGAGAAGATAGCTTCTATGTTTAACTGAACATTCTTAGGGATAAAATTAAAATCTAGTTCAAAACTCAGATTTGTTATTTAGATGCTGACCCTTCCTGGCCCCATTTTAAAGGGACTGTTCTGCTTGCAATTTTTAGCTTCCACTATCACTAAGCAAGATTGGTGCCCTACACGGTAATCAGATTTAGCCAAACAAGAACTTAATTTACATCCTGCACAGAGCCCATGGGCCAGTCTTTTGCATAAAGACTGGGAGATTGAAATGTTTTCAGGAAAGGATAATATATGCCTGGAACTCTAATATGCATGAATAACATTTTCATATTAAAAATTATATCCACTCATTGCTGTGAACCAATTCACAGAATAATAACCCCATAATTGTATATTCAGGTTCATTTCTCAAAAAAAAAAAAAAAAAAGGAAACACAAGTTATTTTATTTCTTATGAGTTTATTTCTTAAAAAGAGTTTGTAAGTGTATGGAACGTAATCATCTTGAAATACATACTCATTAATATTCATTATTATATAAATCACTTCTTTGTGCCTTGACTTTGCATTCATTAATGGATTAAGATTTACCCAAGTACTGTGAGATTTAGTTGACTGATATATTCAAATAGGAGATGCTGTGGAAGTGCAAAAGCAGTACTTTTGGCTAGAAATAGTAAAGGCAAAAAAGTCCATGATCCCTTTTTCAGTGTGGTCTTACTCAGGAGAAATATTGTATAGTACTACCCACAGTCAAAATCAGTTTTAGAAGCCATGTAAATGCTCTGAAGACATGGTCCCTGTTTCATACAGCTGCTTGTGTTTTACTAATTCAAACCAGATACCCATTTAATCGAGTTTCTTATATTTTGCAGGGAAAGGCACAGTGATTTTGCTTTCTGGTGTATGCAGGTTCTCATCCTTAGGGGTGGTCCCAGGTGTGTTGTGACCAGGGCCTGAGATGGCAGGAGGCAGCAAGAATGACTGTATGCATCTCCTGAGACTGCCAGGAGGCAATTAGCACGCAGCCTAAGCTGGAGTAGCCCTGAAGCTACTTTGATGGACCATGACTGGCATGAATTTCCAGCAGCCCCCATGCCAGTCAAGAATTGCTGTCATTTAGCAGTATTCTGTTCACACCGCTGCCTCCAAAGAACCCACTGATATGATTCAGCTGCAGAATTGGCTGTGATAACTTTCATCAGCTGAGCCAAAACACATTAACAGGCAAAACGCAAGTTTCAGAATCATAAGGAATTCAGGTCACTATTCATATCTCATTGTTAAAGAACTTCCTCTTGACAGATTTTAGCTCCATCTTTGTAATAAATCCCTGCCGTGGAAAACTTCTCATATGATGATCAGTGTGTAGCATACATTGGCTGTTTTTAAAGGGTTCCAGAAAAGTTACAGATTTTCATTTCTAGAATGATTTGAATAATTAGAAGTCAGGATTGTTTGGGGGGGTGCGTTTTGCAAAACAGATTTTGTAGTCAAGGCTATATTAGAAGACAAAATCCATGAATTGCAAATTTCAGAAGAGATTAATTGACTGCTATGATTGCTTTCCAAGTGATTTTATTATTCTGGAGTGTCATATAGAAAATAGATGGTATGACACAGCATAAATATTCTGTAACAAACGAAGTCAAGACAGTTCTGACCTTAGTAGCTGTAGAAACTGTAAATACTTGGTAGAAAACCCTTATTTGTGCAAAATTTTATGAGACTGAAAGACAAAATGGAAACTAAATTCCAGTGAATATGTAAGAAAATGTCTTCTGGATTTACCAATCTTCTTCTCACATTTACAAAAATAATATTTCACTTTTAACGTGATGTCTGGAAAACGTCCAGTTTCCTCAGGCCTCATGAAAAATTCCACCACAAAAACCAGAACAAAATACTAAGCTGACATGGGTAAATATCCACAGGTGCTAATTTCTGTCAAAGGAGAATTCAAGCTTACTTCAAAGAAAAAATCAGTTCTGCCATAGGATATTATAGAGCAATTTTAATTGACAAGAGATGCTCAAAATTAATTTGCTGTGCTCCTCTGCTGCTTCTTCCCTGGTGCCGCTTTTGCTGTTAGGAAAAGAGGGGTCTGGTCTACTCAGTGTGACACGTGGAGACTTGCTGGGCATGCTTAACAGTTACCACGGTATTGCAGCCATAAATCTGATTGCCATAGGACCGAGTAAAATAGCCTGATGCTAGGAGAATGTGGCTGAAGAGTTGCCACTGGACAGGGCATGTTTCCATCTTGGGAAGATTTTTTTCAAGCTTTTGAATCATGAGGTTCACACTTCCTTTAAAAGCAGCAAAGCAGCTTATTACTGTCTTGAGTCTATAATTTATAGGTATTATCTAACAGCCACTTAGCACTCAGTGTTTGATTTCATATGTAATTGACAATGTCATTTCAACTTTTAGTTCTATTATATGTTTACATGTAAATTAGAAAAGCAATCTCACTTATTTACAATATGAACTTTGGTTTTGGGCACTACCCAACAGAGTTCACAACCAAAAATTCAAAGTGAAAGGAAGGTAAGTGAAATTAATGAGAATGCCGGTCACACAGCATTCCAGCCTCCTTTGGTTGCAAAATGAGTGGGACGGGAAATGACAAATGTGTGAACAGTCCTTTAAAGATATTTAGAGTGCTTTTTGCATTGGTGCACAATAAACCTGGCAGTAATGTTTTTACGGTTATGTAGTTAATTATAAGGATATGGGGCATGTTATATTGCTGCCCACAACAGAACCATTTACTGGGTAGATTTCTGGTCAGTGTTACATGCTGATGAAGGAAGATACTATTATTCATCAGTCTATTCTGTGTGAGTCATGACAGTTTTCAAACATATGGTGATGGTGTACTTTGTGGCCCTTCAGCATGTAATAACAAGTGTAACACTGTGTAGGCAGTACATTTCATTTTCATGGCTAATTTATACATATCAGTTTTTCCCAGCTTTCCCCTAGTGTTTATTGAGGCATGTTTCAGTTCCTGTTTACAGTTACATTCTTTTCAATACGCAGGGTTTCATAAACTATTTAAAACTGCATTATATATGTCTTTGAAACAATTTCAATGTATTTCAGCTTTCATTAAAACATAATTATTATTTTAAATATTAAGGAATAATTTAATGTTGGAATACACAGCTTCAAAATCTAAAGTAGGAATAATTTAATGTTGGAATACACAGCTTCAAAATCTAAAGTAGGAATAATTTAATGTTGGAATACACAGCTTCA
>JANHGO010000042.1:15325664-15339520 GCA_024606505.1 Aquila spilogaster | reverse complement strand
TTCATTCACAGCCTGAAAATGCATTGTCCAACCAACAGCAACAACAACAACAGCAGCAGCAGCAGCAGCAGCAGCCGGGGCGGCGGCGGCTGCCTGCAGCTGTCAGCGCCCGCTGCTCCGGGGCCGGGCTGTTCGCCGACCACCGGGCTGCGCAGGGCCTGTCAGCGCCTCGGGGGAGGCCCTGAGAGCGCCGTGGTGCTGACCCGCTTCCTTCCTTCCCTCTCTTCGGTCCTCTCCCTCCCCCCCCGCCCCCCAAAAAACCCTTTTCCTTCCTCCCTTCCGCCCGCCCATCGCTGACATCCTCCTCCGGCCGCCTCCTCTCTCCGGGCTGCGCGGCCCCCGCCGCCTCAGCGAGCGCTGCGCACATCCGAGCCTGCGGCACCGAGCGGTGAGTGGGGGACGGCGGGTCGGGGCTTTCCTCTTCCATCCGCGCCTTCGTCCTCCCTGTCGTTTCTCAGACAACAAAAGGCTGCGCCCCGCTGACGGCTCCGCCACCGAGCTCGGCCGTCCCCGCAGCGCCACGCGCTTTGTCCCCCCGCGGGGCTGCGGCGCGGCCCACGCCGCCCAGGGGGGACCGGGCCGAGGCTGAGCAAGGGCGCTGCGCGGGGCCGCCGCACGGCGCGGGGCGGTGTGAAATGGTGGAAGGAAGGCGGGGACGGCGCTGCTCGGGCTGCGCGTATCGTGACCGAGCGGTGCGGGTCACTGTGCCGTGCTCCGAGACGGTTCTTCGGCATCTTTGTCTAAAATTAGGAGGTCGATCGTTAGGGGCGCGTCGTTCTAGCGGAATAATGCCCGACTGACCTTGTTGGTACTGTCTTTTGGGCGGAGGGGAGTTAGGAAGATGCTTTATACCTCTGGCTTTCCGCTGTTTTAGGTAGCGAGATGTCAGGTTGGTACAGCTGCACAGCGCTTGTGTGTAAGCGCAGGCGGGGGCACCGCGCCTCCTCCCTGAGTGCTGTGCGCTGAGCGTAGAGCAGCCCGTTGTAATGGCCAGGGCAGCACCACCCGGGTGAGCGCTGCTGGCCGCCTTCTGGGAGCCTTCTCCATCCATCAGGTGCTTCTATGCTTTGTTTTTTTCCCATTAAAATTTTCCTTTGGTGTATCCAACTTCATTGTAACAGTAGTATTCGAGTTGAGAATCAGAAAGCAAAAGGAGCTGGGAAGGAAAAGTGAAAGTTTGGTCTTATACTCTGCTTGAAACAACAGAACGCTGAGCAAACATCACTCTCGATACAGGTATTTTTTGTAGTCCTACATAAAAATGCGTTGAAGGAGGACACAAAATGTTATTTTTGTGTTGCAAATGGCAGAAGGTTTGGTAACAATTACTCTGGGAAGTAATTGTCTGTTTCACTTCCCCTTTTGTGTTTGCACTGCTCTGAAATAGGAAACATGCCCAAAGGGTGTGCATTGGAAAGCTAGAAAGGAACCTTCGAGATTTAGACAGCATTTTAGTTTAAAAAAAAAAAAAAAAAAACACAATAAAAAACCCCAAACCTTTTTGAATTCAGGATTGATTTCAAACTGCTGTGGAAAATAGCTTTATTTTAATTGATTATGAATTCCAAAGCTTCAGCGAAATATGATAGAGGATATTATAACCCCAGGATTATAGAGACAATTGAAAGAAACGCGTTCAGCATTTACTGGAAGCAGAGAGAAAACTGATCTCTGCTGATTCTGAGCAGAAGGCCTTGTATTTTGTAAGGTGTTGCCGTGGTTATTTTTTTTTATGGTGAACACGTGGTTTAAGATTACCTTTTTGTGAAATTTTCACAGATATGGAAAACTCTAGTTCCGATTAGGTAAGCACTTAATGCAGAGCCAGGTGGCAAAGTGCAGAGAATTTAAATGGTCTGTTACTGAAGTCGCACAACAATGCGGTATCACTTCCGCATCGTGTTGCAGTTAAAGTTTGGCAACCTTTCTGTGTCTGATGGGTGATGATGGAACTGAACACTTCTGTTAATGAGAAATTCTAATAGCAGTCTGGGTTCCATTTGTTTTCTAATCAAAGAAAACACGCTATTATGAGCGATTTAAAAAGAAAATAATGTTATCCCCCGAATGTCTTGTAAAGTTGCTTATTTGCTGTTCATTACATTATTGGGATATCCCAACAGTGCCTTATTAATGGAAACTAATTTTAAAAAACCTTTGCTCAACAAAAGAAGAATAGGTGTACAAAATTGTAAATGAAATTTGTGGGAGTCTACTAAATGTTTTGACGTATAATAATCAAAGTACTACTTGAGGGATGTATAAGAGATATAAAAGCAATTGCTGCTTGCTCTTTTTATGAAGAATTTACCATAATGAGGTCAGAAAACCCTCACTTATGTGCTACCCATAGGCTGTGTATGTTTAAACACGGAGAGAGATCTGTGTATCTACATGTGCATACAGACATACCTACTTATGTCTCTTAATTAGGAACTTGGGGAAATGCTGAACCCTTGCGTTCTGTGTTGAGTCCACGTAATGCAGCTTCTGTTTCTCTTGAGACGTGGGCTTGTGCAGTTACTCTTTCATCTCTTACTCTGCTTGATATGTTTGATTAGCAGCTTCATTCCAGATGCTTAGCTCACGATTATTTTAAAACTCAATTAAGTATACAAATAATTTTTAAAGTACTGTTTTCATAAAGGGAGTAAAAAATGAGTGTGGGTACATTCATGAAGAAGCAAAATATATTTTTGTATTTAATTTTGAAGAGTGTGGTAGCAAACAACGATGAAGGCAAGCATACCAGGTTTATTTAAAGAAACCTTTTGCTGTCCATCTACCTCAAGGTGCAGTTCAGCATGACAAATCTGTCATAAAAATGGGCTCTGACCAATTCCATCATCATCGCAATAGAAGTGGCCAGTTACAAGCATTTGTCGTAACACAACCTGCATCATATTTTGTATTTTCAAAGTATTTTTTCATTCTTCTATGGAAACACAGTATTTACCTTGATCAAAGTTTAGAAAAAAATGTTTCTTTTAGATGTTAACTTTTGTTTTCCTTAAAACAAAATCATTGGGCATATAATGTCTAATATATACTTCATGGTAACTGAGTACTTATAGAAGGCAAACTGCTTATTTTAAAAAGAGGCATTTTGGCTTCAAAATAGAGCCAGTTATATCCTGAGTCATGCTCAGTTTGAGGTAGCGAGGCTCTCCCGGTAATTTCTTTAGTGGAATGTTTTTCTGTCTAATGGCAGGCTGTAGAAATAAGTGTGGTTCCTTTGAAAAAATACTTACCAGTCACCATGATCAATAAATGCCAGACCAGAAAGCATGCGCTCATGCTAGCTGAGATTTGCTGAGATGCGTTTGTTGCTTTGACTCAGGGGATTTGAACTGGGCACTTTGTTAGAGGGTAATAGCCAGAATTACAGGTCAAAATCATTTCCACAAGGTTGTGTTTGAGGTGTTTTGACAGCTAATGCTGTACTTGTTTTGGAAAATGTTTTTTGTACCAGACAGTTAATATAATGCATAATGACAGACCATAGCAGATAGGCAAGCATGAGTACCTAAAATATATTTGGGTACATGAACAAAGAACTGGTATTCAAAGGACAAACACTGAAGCACAGTTAATGCTTATTTTCCTTATACAATATAAAATTAGCATATCTAATCTCTGATACTTGATAGTTTCTTCAGATTGAGTCAGCTAAGAAAACAGATGCAAGTAATAGTATCTGTCTGTTGATTTAATCATGGTTTGATTCTCTGAATCCAGCTTATCTCCCCTGGGTTCTGCTGTTCAGCTCTTTTCAGTGCCCTCAGAAGCAATCTTTACCCTGAAAGCTGCTTTGACCTGCTGGTGGAATTAAATTGGATTTATTTTTTCAAATAATTCTTATTGGTCTTTCTTTTCTTACTGTTTTCTTTCTAAATTAGAAAGCATGTGGTCTTCTATTCCAAGTGTGCTTTCCCCATTGTCTACATAAGTTGTCTACTTAAACACAGATTTTTTTGCATGGTTTCTCAGTATAGTGTCTTAATTACAGAAAAAAAGTTACTAAAATATCTTTGTCAGATAAAACTGAGCAGTTTCCTATTTTGATTTTGTAAATATCTGCCATAAAACTCATTAATCATTTTAAGACAGTGTTTCTGTGCTTACATCAGAACCACAGCTGATTTTAGTATATTCTGAAGTGAATAGAGTGGAGGATGTAACCAGTCTGGTCAGTTATACAGCTTCCCTATAGGTGGGTAAGGTGGGGTGGTGGCTCACTACAGCCTAATTGCTCTGTGAGCATAACCCTGTACTTATTTGCACACACCCCAGAAAACCATTTAGAAAGTTAATGTTGCACTAATTCAGATTCAGGAGGTCAAGAAGTGTCAGATCTTTTTTCTGACAGTTAATATCTGCTTTTCTTACAATGTGTTTTGTATGTATGCCAGGAATCAAAGTTGTATCTAAAAATCAGGCCATTTAAATGACAATACTTACCTTTTCAGAATGATCAGATAACAGGCTGTGTATCAGTATATAGTACCCATAGGGTACTATATATATACTATACCCCTGGGTGTTTTGTATACATACACTCTATTTTGTATACATATACTGATAAACTGTTTTTTGTATCCTCTGCTGCCATCCCTCTTAGCAGTACATTACTGCTAATGTTTATAGAGTTCTAATACTGTGCTTTGTCTAGAAACAGCACAAGTAGGTAAATATTAGCAAAATATCAAGGGCACTTGCAATGTGCTGGTACGTGTGTGTGCCATTCCTCCAAGCGGAGGGAGGTGGCTTTAAGCTCCAAGGGACCGCAGTAACCGTGCTCCTGCAGTGCATCCTGAGTTTGCTCCTTTCCAGCTGACAGTAGCTGAATGATTTGTAAACCATGCCATGCGGATTTACAGACTAATGGGAGAAGGAGGTGTGTTGGCGGTGGGGGGGAGGAGAGGAGGGTCCCCTTTTTTTCTTTTCTGTATAGCATATTGTGCTTAAGATGGAGTGTTCCTGTGAATATTCCTTTATCAAACAATGTCAGGCTGTATCAAATAGGAAAGCCACAGCTGTATCCTCCAGCCTGAGCAGCTTCCATTTCAGAGTGACAGCTGTTATTCCTTCATCACTCAGCTTCACTGGCTTTAACATGTCATTTGTTCATGTGGTTAAATTAAATGCATCTCCCCAAGTGTTTTGAGGGAGAACCAGCATTATTTCCTCCCCACTGGTCAGTGCTGTATGTAGGTGGATTAGCACAGGTGGTGGGATGGATGGTAAGGAGAGGTTGCTGCAGGAGATGGGGAGGCAGCACCCTTGTAAACTGTTTCTGCTGACAGAGAAGTAATATATAAGTGTCTAAGGATATAGCTGAGAGTTTCTTGAGTCTCAAGACTGGATTGTGTAGAACCACACTCCTGCCGCTTACTCCATATCCTCATTCTGTTAACACAGGTCTGTGTATGGCAGCACAGGGAAATGGATATGTTTTGGCTGGGTTTGTTCCCTCACCTTTGTCTGAAAGATAATGCAGTGAAAAGAGCAGGTGTTTTGTTTGTTATGGACAGGCATGCTTGTGTTAGTGTAGTAGGAGGATGTGAATGAGATGTTTGGCTGTGTGTGGAGCACTGCCAGCTTTTTGTCTCCAGCCGTAGCCTCAGTGAGTGAATGCCCATGGTCTTGCCTTAGCGAGAAGCTAGACCAGATATCTGACAACCATTTTTCTCTCTGAAGTGTCTCTCATATAAGCCAATAATGGATGGGAGATGTAAGAACACACTGTTGTTTATATTTATGATTTCTGTGGATATACTGCTGTACTGAAATATGGAACGGTGCAGGAGCTGTGATGATGTTTGTCAGTATGCCACCATGGGACTGTGACCCAGAGGTCTCATTAGAATGACTCCTCAGGAAGAAGTGTTAGTTTTGAGGTATGCCTTGGGAATACTTAGTGTGTGAAAACGTGGTCACTGTGTCAATGTCAGGCAGAATGACATTTAACAGAGAGGATGTGGTACAGCTGCTCGGTTGTATTCTGCTCTCAGAGTGTTTGGAACACAGACCTCCTGTCCTTGGTGGGTGTTCCTGATGGTTTAAGATATCACCCAGCGACGACAAATAAGGTTTTGTTATGGTACTGATAGCTGTATTAGCCAGATGGCCTCATTTTTCAAGATTTCTTATCTGTCTGCCATCTTCTGGAAAGGCAAGAGGCACATGGGTGACTTTGTCTCCACATCCCAGTATTGCTGTTACTGCCATGCCCCATCCCTGGAGGTGCACAGGGCCAGGTTGGATGGGGCCCTGGGCAGCCTGAGCTGGTGGGGGCAGCCAGCCTACAGCATGGGTTGGAGCTGGGTGGGTTTTGAGGTCTCTTCCAGCCTAAGCCATTCTACTTGATTCCATCTCCTTTCCAATGCTCAGGAAAAAGTCTTTCTTACTCGGTAACAATTTATCTTGCAGTACTTTTTAGTTAAAATTGTATGCTGTATTTGCTTTTAGAGCAATTTTGCTGTTAGAATACATCTTAGAACTTAAGATAAGTTCTGAGTCTGTGTAGCCTGCAGGTAGAGAGTAAAGATGCACAGCATATTTGTAAAAGCAGCAGTCAGTGAGGTTTGAATTACACTGCTTGCTTGTCATTTGTGCAGCCATTGAATCTGTTTCTTAATTCCCCACCCAGTTGTTGTGCTAACAAATGGCCTGGAAATGTGCTGGATGAGTTTGTTTGTTTCTTCCATATATTTTTTTTCTTTCTTACTCCTCTCTCTACTAGTCTGGCTGCACTTGGAGCAGTACTAGAAAATGTGTGGTGGGTTGTTTTTAGTAGCACAGTTGTTTTAGGAAGCAACTCCTCTGCCATCTTTGGTACAGGGTTGCTTTCAAATCAGTTTTATCCAAATGCAATCGTTTGAAATACAAGGTGAAGTCCTGAAGGAGCACTCAGTGCGTTAGCAATCATAAAGATACATCATGAATGTGAGGGATGACTGGAAATGGAACTAAAACTATGGTACAACCCTGAGGTGTGAGAGCACAGAATGCTAAGGTGACTTTGCCCTAATGCTGAGATGTGGGGCCTTGTTGTACTGCTCTGTACCTCCTGGCCCTGGAGACTTCGAGACCATCTGAGTAAGCAAAGCAGATTGCAGAGTACTTAACAGGGGGCATGATTAACCACTGTAGAACAGAGTCAGCTCTCTGATACAATGTGTAAGATGCACGGAGAATGATACAAGGTTGTTTTTCTAGAGGGTTGCACCATTTGCTGTGCTTCCTATGAGACTGAATTTGTAAGGTGTGAAGCATTAGTCTGATGCCTAGTGACCCTTGTAAAGGTCAGTTTTGATGGAATATTTAATGATGCACAATTAGTTTATCCTTAATATTAAGGACAACGTCCGAATTATTTAATCGTGCATCTCTTTCTGTAGTGATTTTGGAATAATTAGGTTAGTGTTTTTGGGGTTTCATTTTTCAAATGAGACCGTGATGGTGGAAGGGGAAACTTTGAAGGGAGCCTGCACCGTTTGGAAACACTCCTGTACTTTTACCTAAGTGCTATTTAGAGTTAAGAAAAATAGATACCATAAATAGATGATTACTTTGATTAGTCATTAAATGAGTTTGTGTCCCAAAAACAAAAATGCAAAGTGAAAGAACTGATCAAACCCCAAATATGTTCTCTCTATGCTACTGACAGCTTAAAATTGCAAGATGTGTCTTTAAAAACATTTTGCTGTAGTTGCATTACTCTGTTCCACCACAGAGATTCTCTCATCAGCTAGAATCTGTCTACTGAAAATATATTATATAGGCCAAAGACATGGCTGCACAGGTTGGTAAGCACATGAGGAGCCAAGTGCTGATCCCACACAGAAATTAATGTAGACAGTTGGAATATTGAGTATAATACAAATGTGGGATTTGATAGTGATGGATTTGTAACTCAAACTGTCTTGACGGTATTTCTTTACAAAATACTATCACAATTTCCTTTCAATCCACTTGAAGTAGGTGTTTTATAAAGCATGTCTTTGTAACAGCAAAATCCTGAACTTCAATACAAATTCTTGATTAATTATCTTTGTTTTTTTTCTTGTATCTTTCATTCCTGTCACAAGTATTTTTAATAACTTGTGTAAATATGGTGACTTCTTAAATCATTCAACTTCTGATGCGTGTAAGAATGCTTATGTAACTACTCTTTAGACATGGATCATTTTGTTAAAATGTGCCTTAATCTCTGGTTGTCACAGTGAGATGGGCTTTGTGGTCATAAGAATGATGTAAATCCTATGGTATGTTGTGACAGTGTCATAGAGAACAGGCAAAATGCTCTGCTTTCTTGAGGTCTATTTGTGGCTGCATGAAGGTGCTTATTAGTGCTCACAAGAAACAAAGTACAGGCTTTGGAGGAGAGTGACAGATGCTGTGTGGTGTTGACAAAGCAGTAATGCAATAGCGAAGCAACTGTCTTGCTCCAGGAGGAGGAGACTGGGACTTGTTGTCTTCTCTCTTCAGAGACTATATGGGAGTAGCTAAAATTAACGAATGGGTATTAGAGCCTGTTGTGCACCTGTCAGATTTCTTGTGTGCTTGCTTCAGCTTTGACAAAGATCAATCTCTGATGTGGTAACAAATGGATAGAAAGGTTTTATTTCCACCTATCTTCATTAGGAACCTAAGATGTTAGGGCTTGGGAATGCATAGAGACTAAGTTTTTCGTGCATGTGGACCGGATGTAGAATCTAAGCAGATGCCACTTTTTGGAGGAAGATTAGTGCACTATGATCCAAGAGCACAGGAGGGGCAAGATGAGATTTGGCCAAAGTCTGCAGAGTTACAGAATTCCAGGTGTGGCTGAATCTAAGAGAGACTTTGGGAGTGGTTATGTTGGCAGGTCCTTACTTTCAGAGGGATCCAGATTTAACTATGTCATGACATTGAAATGGTAGCTTGATGTGTTAACTTGATGGAGTACTATCGAAGGATTAACACCATAACAGTCTTTTGTTTAAGAGGAATAATGATCTGTTTATTTATAGGGCACTATTATGTCACTCCAAATATTTGTATGCTGTATAAGGGTTTTACTGAATTAACTATTTCAGTGGGAAGTCATAGTTCCAATGAAGGTAATTTATTTGTTATAGTAAGGCTGAAATTTCTCTGAAGAGTTTTTGTGTCAGTTATCCAAGAGAAACACAAAAATATTTTATTTTAAAATAGTGTTTATTACTGATAAAATTGCAGATGATTGCTTATGAACTGCACGTGCTTCACTAGTGTTGATGTAATGTAGTGTTGCAGTAAAGAAATCTAAGTAAATGAACTCTATAGTAGAAATCTTCGTAGCTTTGTCAGAGAGCTGTCAGCATCAGCCGTGCTATAGGCTTATTTGGAGCTATGTTTTAATTCTTTTCACTTAAACATTGTTTAGGCTTAATGACAGCCAATGGGATTTCCAGGAGTTTGCACTGTGGATTTATCTTCACAAGCACTAAGCCTTTGCACAGTGCTTGCTTACCAAGAAAAATGTCTTTCAATGTTATGTCATAGGCCAAATTACAAACTTGATTCTGAGCTTTTCTTAGAATGTGTGCCCTTGACATTAAAGGATTACATGTGTCCTTTTTATAGTATTCACCTTGCATACCTTTGTTTTAAACCAAGTGGCAGGGCAGGCTTCTGCAATCAGGGTCAACTGGAAGCTGGCAAAAGGAGCACGATAATGTTTTTTTGTTGTTGTCTTAATTCAGATGCTTGATAGCAGGAGGTTAATATGAAAAAAAGTGAGTCCAAGTTGTGAATTGTTTTTATTTTTAAACACATCCTTTTCTAAAGGACTTCTCTCAGTTTATAGTTGGTTGCTAGTCAAGTGCAGCTCCATCTGCCTATCTGCTTCTGGTCAGTGGTTTGTGGCCTCCAGTATGTGCTGCTAATTGTTCTCACCAAGCTATTTTTAAGGTAGCTTGTGTATATGTGTGCTGAATAGTGAAGACATTTTTGAGATCATATATTTGGAAACCTGAGGCAGTACAGAAGAGCAGCAGCATTCTCTTTATAGAAGTGGGTCAGCAACTGTACGTTCAGCCTGACCTCCAGCTGTACGCTGTTTCCAGATGCAGTTCAAGATTTTCTGTTCTCTAGAGGTTCATATGGATTCAAATACAGTATGATGAGAAGAGTCTCATACTGCATTGGAATTCAGCTGCAGTCCTGTATATGTCAAACACAGGGAAAAAGCTACGCTGGATTTTCTGTGGCATCAGAGATGGCAAGTACTAAAATAAAAAGACCTGAATGTGAAGGACCATTTTGGTTAAAAGGAGGGCAAGTCAAAGAAAGAGAGAATATTGTGCATTTCTTTAGTTATGGGACTTGTGCTAGGAGAAATAGCTTAATAAAGAAAGTAACATCTTAGATTGAAAGAATAATTCTTGCTTATCTATTTTTTTAGACTTGGATGTGTGTGACTGTAAAGAATAACAGCAGTGCATTTGAACTGGAATATTTTTTCAGCTTACCCTGGCAGGCTGTTTTGCATCGCTTTCGTTTGTTGGTGATTTTTCTTTCTGTACTTGGAAAACTTGTGATCTTCTTAGGTTTGTTTGAGAAGCGGTGTTCTCCGTTACTAAACTGAGAGGGGAAAGCAGTTAGAGCAGTGCTTTCTGTGATGTAATGAGACGTGTGCTTGGTTTGAGCAGGGAATTAATGACTTGTAGATTGCAACTAATGCAGAAGAAAACATACGTACATCAGATTTAAGATACTGAGCCTTGTCATTTAATTAAGGAGAACCTGAGAGTGAAATTAGGGTTAAAAGCCCTTGAACAGACTGATTATTATTCAAAACAGTGAACTGGTATGTACACATTGGAGAAAGAAGGTCAAACTGACAGACAGTAGGTCTGCGTGGAGTTTGCAGCACATGTAGATGGCAGGACCAGTAGGTCTGGGCTAAGCAAGTCTTGTAGTTTTTCTGTTAGGGAAATGATGGTTTTCTTGTATGCTGACACATCATTCTGCATTGCTCAGCAGTGCTGGTTGCTTTCTGTGCGTTTAAAGGAGGGAGGATTGGAAGAATTTTATTTGTCACAGCACTTCACAGATAACTTTTTTTCAAATTGTCTTTTAAAGCAAGACAAAGATCAGACACTAGATGCGTTTACAAACTTATCTTCTGAGCTTGGTAAGTTCCACGTGAAAGAAGGACTCGTACAGTTAACTGTACTTTCATTCAAGAAATCAGAAATTATTTGGAATTCTTCTACCTGAATAAAATTTCACTTTCAGCGTGAACCTTTTTATTCTTGGAGGTAATCTGCAGGAAAATGACACTGTTTTTTCTTTGAAGTAGGTGGGCACAGAAAACAATTTGTGTTTATGAGATCCTTAAATAGGAGTTCAAGAGCTTAAGTAGTTAGCTCTGGTGTGTGTGCGTATAAGCAAATTGTATCAATATGTTTGCAAATATGGCCATGCTTAAGTAGATACATCCTGTTGTGCAATAGATTTTTAAAATATCTTGGAATTACCACTGCACCAGCACACTACTCTTAAAAGATATCAATTACTAATCTGATGCCTACAGAGAACCTAATAGCATGATAAATTGCATGTATGTTACTCTCCCTTTTCTAAATTATTATCCAAAGTATAATGTATAAACCTCTGAACAACGCTGCCCTTTTTCCCTGTGGTGACATTTCATGCCTGAGATGTAACTGTGCATGCAGATGTGTCTCTTTGCTGATTTTCTTCTGTTGGATGGATACTTCCTAGGCTACTTTACTCATTTTCACATGAAGGGTTAAGTCTTACAAGGCCTGATATAGCTTTTGGTATTACTTTTTTTTTTTTGTATTCTTTTCATACCAGTGAATGGCTGTTAATTTATCTGTATTCATTTAATTTTGATGCTGTGGCTTATATGTACAAATTTTTATTTTAAACCTCCGTGTGCACCTCACACACTGCACACATACCTCCTTTCCATCTGTGGTGTTACAGAACAACTCCAAAACACTGTAGCTTGCAGAAGAAATTGTTACTCCTGTTCACATAAGACAGAACCAAATAAGTACAAACGCATTTTGGAGAACATAAGAAATGTTGTAGAGAAGCTCTAGATAATTGTAAATGAGATTTCTCAAACTTCTCTAACACAGAATGAAAGCCTGTTTTCTAGATGTCCTCTGCCTTTTTATTGCCATGTGATCAAAGGTTTTGTTCTTGCATTCAGGATGGAAATTGTTAATTGAAGGCATGAAAGCATGCTAGATGATAATTGGGGTTGAACTATGTGTTGCAGATAGCATAACCCGTAACAGTTCCTTAGTGCTGTTAGAAGTGTATATTTACAGATTTTGCTTACATTGAATTATAATTCATTTATACATCTATACATTTAGAGTATGTATTTTAAAAAATGGTATTTATGCATTTCAGGTAATATTTCTCTGGTTATAAGTAAGAGATATGTAATTAGTGTTCTGCTCATCAGGATTTGATGAGCTAATTTCTTATGCTGTGCTAGATTTGGTGTTTTATACAGATACTTGTGCTCCAGATTGCATCTCTTTGTGAATATGAAGTTCATATGAAGTCAAATTGTGATAAAACTGAATTAACTGCTTCTCTAGATTATCTGTGTTTTCAGACACTAGCTGATGACAAAATAAACTAGTATGTGCTCTTTTGTCAAAAATGAATATGATTTTGCAAATCACGTTGCAGAAAGTCATAACAGAGAAGGTGATTTGCGTGTATATAAAGAGAACAAGCAACATTCTTTTTTATGTAATACTGCAGAGTAAGCACATCCTCTAGCTGTTGCCATGAAGAGGTGCATGTGTAGATGCTTGTTCCTTTGTGTACACTTGAAGATATTCGTATCTTCCTACATTCTCTGTTTTCATTTTAGGACATTTTTTCCGGTGATGCTGAAATAGGATCAAGTGATTTCTGTCTTCTGTTTGTAGTTCAGTGTTGTTATACTTGGTTATCACTTTATCAACAGGACATGCAGTCATAAAAACACCTGAGTTTCTATACTTCACATTTGGTAGAGGCATTTACAAACATCCAGAAATCTTACTAGCCTTAATGTAGCATGTGAGCACAATGAAATGTTTCTCACAAAGATTGTGCTATACAAACCATTTTTCCAGCATTTAACAGCTGTTACAGCTTCATCAAAACAGTTGTCTAGATCCATAGACAATCAAATGTCTTTATATGATTCTACAGTAACAACAATACCTTAGGGGGCAGTTAATAATTTCAAAATAGAGGTTGTTGTTTTCAAAGGACTAAAAAAGCTAAGACTTTGTTTTTTTTTCCATAAGTGATCTCTCAGCCTTTTAAGGGTTTAGATACTGTTTCTGCTAGATTTGTTTTGTGGATATTTGTAATAAATAAATAAATAGTGGCATCTATCATATTATAGTGTATTCTTTCATACACTAGCTCCTGTATTTGCTTCTGCACAAACCAGAATCCTAGAGGCATCCTGATTATTTGGCGCTCATTAAAAATTTTTCTGCCATGTTGTAGTATGCGTAGATTTTTCATTTGTTATTTGACTTATGAATTGGTGTTAATCTTAACTCTGGAAATAGTAACTGGAAATCTTGAAACGTTGTTCAAAGTCAGGACTTAAAACTTTGTGGAAGTTATGCAAAAACATCATTATGAATATGCGTTTCAAATTCTTATATTTTAATGACTGAAAGAAAAGCTCTACAAGTGTGTACTTTTAGAGAATCTCTTGTTTTATTTTTAACCTTTTGGTTGATCATTGTATTCTTCCTTTTCAGAATGTATGAAAACATGTCCACAATGGTGTATCTAAAGGAAGAGAAGTTGGAGAAGCTCACTCA
>JANHGO010000042.1:15307677-15325564 GCA_024606505.1 Aquila spilogaster | reverse complement strand
CTCATTTGGGCCTCCCAAAAGGGTTTTGGTAATTTTTATCTTGGTGGTGTACCTCATAACGCCTCTGCGAGCGCTGCGCACATCGCCCGAGCCTGCAGCACCGAGCGGTGAGCGAGGGGAGCTGCCCGCGCCCGGGGGCGGCCCTGCCGGGGGGCGGCGGGCGTGGGAGGCGGGGGTGTGCGTGCGTGTGTGTGTGTTTTAATTATTTTGCCTTTTTATCTGCCGTTACGCAAACAACAAAAGGCTGCGGGGGCCGGCTGGTCCCTCCGCAGCGCCGCTGACAGCCAGACCCTTCCCTGGGCGGAGGGGTGGGGTGGGGTTTTTTTTTTTGGAGGGGGGGGGGGGGCGGAGGAGAGGGGTGCCAGGTTGTTTTTCGGTGTTTTGTGTAAAGCTCTGTCAGCCACAGTCACCGCTCGGCTGCGGGAAGGAGGAACCCCCCCCGGCGGGGCTGGGGACCGGCTCGGCTTTGTCCCCGTTCCCTCTCCTGGCTCCGTTCGGTGCTGCGGCTCCGGCCGGGCGCCGCCCTGGGAGGGACCCTGGGCAGAGCCGGGGGGTGAGGGGGGCTGCCGGCCTCGCCCCTCCTTCGCGGTCCGCTCGTCCTCCGTGGGGCGTGCGATGCTTTGTTTTTACTTCACGGACTTCACCGAGGTGGTTTATTCGGTCGCTAATTCGGAAACGGTGAAAGAAGAGGCGAGGACAGCTCTTTCTTGGGTTTTGTAAAGAGTGACCGGGTTTATACATTGTAGGTCATCTACCATGCTGTGGTCGGAGGCGATTCGTGGACTTAGGTCATGGCCAGATTTCTACGCTTCTGAAATAAGGAAGAAAAGCATTGCTTAGGAACACGTTATTCCAGCAAAATGATAGGAATATGTAACTGACTTAAGTGGTAGCTGTATCTTTAGGGCAGAGATTAATTAGAAAGACACTTTAGAATCTTACTCATTCTGGTTTCGTGTTTCTAATGTTTTTAAGTAACAAGGTGCCTGATTTGTAGATCTGCATAGCAGTTGTCTGTAGTCACAAGAAGGAACTTCCTGAATCCTTACGGAATTCTGTGTCTGAAGCATATTTTAAGGACCAAAGCAGCATCACCTAGTGTAATGCTATCGCCTGGCTTTTTGAAGGTTACTAAATCAATGATGGTGCTCTTACTCTTTTTTTTTTCCCTGTTAACGATTTCCATTAGTGTATATGATTTCAATGTAGCAGCAGTACTCAAGTACTGCTCATGGCATCAGAATACAAAATCAGAAAATAAAAACAGCTAGAAAAAAGTGGAAGTTTTTCATAGTTTGCTTTGAACAACAAAATGGTGAGCAAATGTCATTCATGATATAAAATTCTTTCACAGTTATACATAATAATACATAAAATGAAGACTATTAAAACGTAATTTTAGTGTTTTTGCAGTTGGCAGAAGGTTTAGTAACAATTACTCTGGGAAGTAATTGCCTCTTTCACTTCCACTTTTGTATTTGCACTTCACTTAAATAGAAAACTTATGCCCAAAGGGTGTGCATTGGAAGCTAAAAAGGAACCTTCGAGATTTAGACAGTTTAACATTTTAATTAAAAAAAAAAAAAACAAAAAAACACCAACCCAACAAAACAAAAACAAAAAACCCAACAAAACTAAAAACAACACCTTTTTGAATACACAATTGATTTCAAGCTCTTTTGGAAAATAGCTTTATTTTAATTGATTATGAATTCCAAAGCTTCAGCGAAACATGATAGAGGATATTACAACCCTAGGATTATAGATACAATTGAAAGTAACACATTCAGCATTTGCTGGTAGCAGAGAGAAAGCTGATCCATCTGGTGATTCCGAGTAGAAGACCTTGTATTTTGTAAGTCACTTGCACAATTATTTTTGTGAACACATGGTTTAAGAGGACCTTTTTGTGAAATTGCAACAGATAAGGAGAACTCTAGCAGTTCCATTTAGATATGCATTTTATATAATGCAGAACCATGTGGGTAAATGCAGGGAATTTAAATTGTCAGCTCCTGAAACTCACACAACAATGCAGTATCACTTCTGCATCATGTTGCAGTTAAAGTTTGGCAAGCTTTCTGTTTCCGGAGGATGATGGTGGAACTGGATAATTCCAGTAATCAGAAATTCTAACAGCAATTTGAGCTTAGATTCCCTTCACTTTCTAATAAAAAACCATGCTATCATATGTAATTAAAAAAGAGATTAAAGTTACCCTCCAGACGTCTCGTGAAATAGCCTCATTTACTGTTTGTCAAATTACTGTGATGTGCTAACAGTGCCTTATTAATGGAAACTGATTTTTAAAAAGGTCTGTGTTTGACAAAAGATGAATTGCATACAAAAGTGTTAATTAAATTTGCAGGAGTCCAGAATGCAATCTTTTGAATGTTTTCGACATACAAGAATCAAAATAATACTGTACAGACACTTAAGGCATGTAAGAGCAATTGCTGCTTCCTCTGTTTATGAAGAACTTACCACAGTAATGTCAGAAGACCCTCACTTGTGTGCCACTCTTATGCAAGATAGATCTCCCTGTATACCTATATATGTGTATCTATTTGTATGTACACACATACCTACACGTGTCTCTAATTGGGAGTTTGGGGAAATATTGTAGCCTCGTATTCAGTTCTGAGTCCATTTAATGCAGCTTCTGTTTCTCTTGAGGCGTGGGCTTGTGTAGTTACTCTTTCATCTCTTCCTCTGTTTGGCTTCTCTGGCAGACGTGCAGTTGGATTTATTCTGGGATTAATAACATCTCTTCAGATGCATAGCTCATGGTTATTTAAAAACTTAATTCAGTGTATAAATACTTGTTAAAATAATGTTTTTATAAGAGTGGAAAATAAGGAAATTCAGGTAAATTCATTAATAAGCAAAATATACTTCTGTATTTAATGTTGAAGAGCATAGTAGCAGATAGTGATGGGGACAAGCATGCTAGGTCTATTTCAATAAACACCTCTTGTAGTCTGTCTGCCCCCAGGGTGTTGTTCAGTATGACACAACTATTGTAAAAATGGACCAGTTCCATCATCGTTGCAATGAAGTGGCTAGTCACAGGCTTTTCTCTTAATCCAGCCTGTATAATACATTGTGTTTCCAAAGTATTTTTAATTGTTTTATAATAATATCCTATTTACTTTGACCAAGGTTTAGAAAAAAGTTTCTTTTCAATGTTAACTCTCATTTTCTTTAAAACAAAAGCATGACACATATAATGTCTAACAGATACTTCATGGTAACAAAGTACCAGTCAAAGATGGATTGTTCATTCTAAAAAGAAACCTTTTTGACTTCAAAATAGAACTGATTATAATAGTTATATCCTGAGTCACAGTCGGCTTCAGGTATTTTTGAGGTATTAAGGCTTTCCCAGTAACTTCTTTAGTGAAACATTTTCCTTTCTGAAAGCAGGCTGTAGAAATAAGTGTGGTTCCTTTGAAAGATTACTTAATCAATGCCTGACCAGAAAAAGGTGCGCTTACGCTGCCTTAGATTTGCTGAGATGCTTTTGTTGCCTTAGTCTTATGGCCCAATTTAAATCATTGGGCAGTTTGTTAGAAGGTCAGAGCCAGAATTACAGATGCTTTCAGTGATGGAGGAATTATTTCTGTAGGGTTTTGCGTGAGGTGCTTTGCAAGCATCAGGCATAAGACGACACTATACTTAGGGCTTTTTTTTGTGCTAGACAATTAATATACTTAACAATGACAGGCCATAGCAAATAGTCAAGCATGAGGACTGAGGATGTGTGCTTCCAGTACCCATAATGTATTTGGAAATGTGAACAAAGGAGTTGTTCTCGGAGGATGAGCACTAAAGCACAGTTAACACTAGGTATGCTAATTTCTTATAATGTATAAAAATATTAATCTCTGATAGTTGACAGTTTCTTCAGATTCAGTCAGCTAAGAAAACAGATGCAAGTAATAGTATATTGTGTGCTGATTTAATCACTGTTTGTTTCTTTGAATCCAGCTTATCCCTCATGGACTCTGCTATTTAACTCTTAGTGTAATCAGAAACAATCTTTACTCTGGAAGCTGTGTTTTGACATGTATGTAGAATGAAATTGAATTTATTTTGTCAAATAATTATTGTTGGTCAACTTTCTTGCTCAAAATTAGGAAGTATGGGATCATGTAATCTTCTGTTCCAAATATGCTCTCCCTCTGTTGTCTACTTAAATGTACAGATTTTTTACATGGTTTCTCAATATCAAGTCTTGCTTACAGGTAAAAGCAGTAAAATACCTGTTGTGGGTAGTCTTAAAAGTGAGCAGTTTCCTGTTTTGGTCCTTTTGTAAATCTCTGCCATAAATCCCATTCATCATACTAAGATTGTGTTTCTGGGATTATGTCAGAACTAGAGATGATTTTATTAAATTTTAAAGTGAATAGAGCAAAGGATGTAACCAGTCTAGTCAGTAGCGCTGGCTTCCTTGCATATCAGTAGGGTTGGGGTGGTGTCCAATTATACTCTACTGGCTATGTGATATACCCCAGCAAACCATTTAAAAAGTTAATGTTGCACTAATTAATGTTCAGGAGGTCAAGAAATGACTGACATAAAGCTGAACTTTTTGGTACTACTTGAAAAGTTGTATCTAAACCCCAGCCTTTTTAAAGGACAATACTTAAACTTTTCAGAATTGGCAGATAACTGTATATCTTAGTAATTTGCATTACATACAAACACTGATGTTATTCATAAACTATTTCTTAAATCCTGTGCTGCTATCCCTTTTGGCAGCATATTACTACTAATGTTTTATAGTGTTCTAATATTGTGCTTTGTCTGGAAAAAGCACAAGTAGTTAAACGTTAACAAAAAATTAAGATTACTTCCAATGTGCTATTATTTGTGTGTGTGTGCCGTTCCACAGTGTAGAGGGTGGTGGTTTTAAACTTTGTAAGGGATTGCAGTAACTGCATTCCTGCAGTCTATCTTGAGTTTGCTCCTTCCAGCTAATAGTGATTGAATGATTTGCAAAACATGTCATATAGATTATGGACTAGCAGGGGAAGAGGAGGGGGGGTTCTGCTTTTTTTTTTTTTTCTTCCCCTGAATAGAATATTGCATTTAAGATTTGAGTGCTTTTATGGACGTTCCTTTATCAAATAACGTCAGGCTGAAGAGTGTAGGAGAGTCACAGTTGCATCTTTCTCTTCCAGTTTGAGCAGCTTCCATTTCAGAGAGACTGCTGTTATTCCCTCATCCCTCTTGTCTTCGCCACAAGTGGATTTTACTATACCTTTGCCTTTAACATTTCATTTTTTTCATGTGCTTGAGCTGGATGTTCTTCCCTGCCCCTCCCTGCCCCCAAATCATATTTAGTGTGTGTTTAGAGGGAGAAGGATTGGTTAAAAAAGTGGAATTCCTCCCCCCTCTCCCCCTCACCTCAGCATAGAGGGTGGCTGTGTGTAGTCAGATTAATGCAACTAGTGGGTTGGTAATCTGTGAGGGTATGGGGGAGGTTACACGTTTGAGATAGGAGGAAGACAGCAACCTCCTAAAGTGTTTCTGCTGACAGAATAGTAATATATAATCAATGTTTAAGGATCTAGTTGAACTTTTCTTCAGCCTCAGTGCTGGTTTATGTAGTTCCACACTCCTGTTGCTTGTTCCTTGTCCTCACTGTTAACACAGCTTGCTGCATGGCAGCATCGGGAAATGGGTGTACTTTGCTTGTGTTTGTGTCCTGGAGCTTTGCCTTTTCTGTCCCGTCACCTCTGACTGAAAAATGATCCAGTAAGAGGTGCAGATCTTTGGTTTGATTTATAATGGACGGGAGTGCTGGCATCATGGAGGATGTGAATGAAATGTATGGCTGCATGAGGAGCATTACTTAATATCTCTAACCATAGCCTTAGTGAGTGAATGCTCATGGTCTTGTGTTTGCAGGAAGCCAGACCAGATGATTTGATGACCATTTCTGTCTCTAATTTCCTCTGTATGTAGAAGACAATAATGTGTGGAAGATACAAGAACGCACTATTGTTTATATTTACCATTTCCCTGGATGTAGCCCAGCTGCATTCAGTATAATGAATATTGCTGTATTGAAATATAGAGGTCATGGAGTACAAGTCATAGTGATGTTTGGCACTATGCCAGCATACATGATCGTGACCTAGAGGCCTTACTAGAGGTATGAATGAATGAGTTCTCAGGAAGATATGCTAATTCTGAGGAGTGGTCTATATTGTGAAGGTTCGGTGTGCGAACCTGATCACTATGCCTACCGTAAGGCAGAATTGAATTTAACAGAGAGGATGTGATAAAACTGCTCTGTAGGGTTCTGGTCTGGGACTATTCTGAAACACAGAATGCTGGTGCTTGGTGGGCATTACTGGGGACTTAAGAAATCATGCAGAGATGACAGGTAAGATTTTGTTATGGTACTGGTAGATGTTTTAGCCAGATGTCCTAATTTTTCAAAGATTTGTTATCCATCCTGTATCTTTTGAAAACGCAAGAGGCACCACGGGGTGACTTTGACTTGGTGTCCCAGTAATTTGCCGATACTTAATTACATCTCCTTTCCATTGTTCAGAAAAGAGGTAAAGGCAGATTAATAATTCAATTACTCTGCTTTTAAGTCTTTCTTACTCAGTTAGTATCAATTTCTCTCCCAGTACTTTTAAGTTAAAATTATATGCTGCATGTTCATTTTAGACCACACTTAAAATATTGCTGTTAGAATACTCATTTAACCTTAGAAAAAATTTCTAACTTTGGAGTTTGTGCAGAATGCAGGTAGAGAGCGAAGATGCACAGTGTGTTTTTGAAAGCAACAGCCAGTGGGGTTTGAATTACAGTGCCTGCTTGTAGTTTGTGTGGGCATTGAATCTTGATTCCCACCCAGTTGTTACCTTAACAAATGGCCTGGAAATATGCTGGCTGATTTTTTTTTTTATTATTATTATTTTTTATTCTCCCCCTTAGCCCCCAGTCCAGCTGCACATGGAGCAATACTTGAAAGTGCATGATACATTGCTTTCAGTGGCATGCTTGTTTTAGGAAGTGACTGTTATGCTGTCCTCAGTACTGGGATGCTTTCAAAACAGATTTATCCAAATGTGATGGTTTAAAAAATAATATTAAAAATCTTACTTTTTTTTTTTTACTTCTTTTGCATCTATTTCCCAGTTGATGTGTGCTCTTGTTCTGTGTTAGCCCACCGGAAGAGTGGTATAGTGCAGCAGGATGGTGGCAACTGTCGCGCTAGTGTTGTTACCACAGCCAGTATTTCAGGAGTTCCAAAGGAGCACCCAATGCCCCAGCACTAACTAAGATTAATCATGAATGTGAAAGATCACTGAGAGGGGGGCTAAAACTATGGTTTGATCCTCAGATGTGAGTGCACAGAATGTTAAGGTGACAGATGCTGGGTTAGGGCCTGCTGTACTGCTCCGTACCTCCTGGCCCAGTAGAGTTCAAGACCATCTAAGTAATCCCTGCAGATTATGGAGTACTTAACAAGGAAATTATTCCCAACCTTATAGCAAAATCAGCTCTCTGCTGTTGTAGGTAAGAAATAGTGAATGATACAAGGTGGTTTTTCTAGACAACTGCATCATTTGCTACACTATGAAATGAAATTTGCAAGGTATAAAAAAGTACTAGTCTGATAACTGGTGATTGCCATTGAAAGTCTTAAGTTTTGATGTAATATTTAATGGGGTAGAATTAATTCCTTCTTGATACTAAGGATAATGCTTGAACTATTTAATTGTGCGACTATTTTTCTGTAGTCATTTTGGAAGAATTAGATTAGTCATTTTGGATTTTATATTTTTTAATGGAAGGATAAGCAGGGGGAGGCTATTTTCGCTAAAGCTTGAAGGGAGGCTGCAGTTTGTGCATCTTAATGTGAACTATTAGATAGCTTCAAAACCAGATTTAAGGGTTTGTTGAACCTAAAGGCTAGTGTGTGCTCAAGCAGTGTTAGTGAATGTTCCTTTTATGTCTGCAGAAGAAATCGGTGATTTTCTTGTTTTGTTTCAAATAACCGTCTCTTCAATGTTGTCAAGTGCGTAAGAGCAACATTATCTGTGCTCACAGTAAGTTGTCAGCAAAGCTTCCCGCATAGATCCAGTAATATGAGGCAAGATGTGGCCTTCTCTGCCCTTCCTGCATGCATTTTTTTTAATGGTTATACGTATGCCATAAAAAGTAGATTTGGTTGAGATTATAGGTCTGATGTTAGTAAGTGGAAGCTGATGGCGTTTTTAATGTATTATGGAAGTCTGATTTGATGGGAACATTCCTGTGCTTTTACCTAAGTGCTATTTAGAGTTAAGATAAATAGATAACATAAATGGATGCTTACTTTGATTAGTCAATACAGCAGTTCTTGTCCAAAAATAACAATGCAAAATGAAAGAACTAGAGTCAAGCTCAAAAAATGTTTTGTCTACGCTACTGGCAGCTTAAAATTGCAAGACAAGTAACTTTTAAAACACTCTTATGTTACTGTACCTCCCTATTCCAGTCCCAAAGAGATGCTCTTACCAGCTAGAATCAGTCTGTTAAAAATGTCTTACCGAGACTTAAGATTCACTGAAGACATAGTTGTGCAAGTTGGCAAGTCCATGAAGAGCCAAGTGCCATTTCCACACAGAAATAAATGTAGATTCTTGGAATATTGAGGGTAAAAACTGTGAAATTTGATAATGGTGATGGATTTGCAACTCAAACTGTATTGACAGTATTTCTTTAAAAATACAGTCAAAATTTCATTTCAGTCCATTTAGAGTAGGTAATTTATGAAGCATGTCTTTGTAACTACAAAATACAATACGATTTCTTTGAAAAATTAGCCTTGATTTTTCCTGATGTATCTTTGATTCTTGTGACAAGCATTTTTAATAACTAAGGGTAAATATAATGACTTTTTAAATGATTCAACTTGTGCCTTCTGATGCTTTTAAGTATGTTTATTCTGTCTTTATGTAACTACTCTTAATACAATCATGATAATTTTGTTAAAATGATCTAGTGAGGTGGGCTTTGTGGTCATAAGCATAAGGCAAATCCTGTGTGGCCCAGACTGGTATGTTGTGTCAGTGTTCTAGTGAACAGGCAAAATGCTCTGCTTTCTTGAGGTCCATTGGTGGCTGCTTGGAAGTGTTTATTAGTGCTCGCAAGAAACTAAGGAAGTGCTAGCTTTGAAGAAGATCAACAGACGCTGTTTGCTGTTGACACAGCAGTAGTACAAAAAAGAGACAACTCCCTTGCTCCAAGGGGTAGGAGACTGCGATCTGCAGTCTGTCCGCAGAAGTTGCATGGATATAACTAAATTAACAAACTGGCATTAGAGCTCTTTGCCCAAGACGACCAAACAGCAGAAGAGGTTTGTATTCAGTGTTATTATTCTGGAAAAGAATGGGGGGTTGATCTTGCTGCAGGTCTGAGGATATTTGGTAAGTCTGTTGTTTCAGATTTAGAGTAAGGAAGGTTGGTACCACCAACCTGTAACAGATGATAGTAACCTCGATTAACAAAGAGTTAATAAGCATGTACCTTCTTGAAGGTATGGCTTTTAGTATAGTTCCTCTAGACTCCTTACTGGGTGTACTAATCCGGCTTAGACACATGCCTGTCAGATTTCTCTTGCACTTGCTTCAGCTTTGATAAAGAGTAATCTTTGATGTGATAACAAATGCATAGAAGGATCTTATTTCCATCCAGCTTAATTTGAAACCTGAGATGTTATAAGGGCTTGTGAATATATACAGAAAAAAATTTTTCTCCTGCATGCTTATGATACATGCAGAGTGGTTGTAGGATCTAAACAAATGCCACTTTTCAGAGGAAGAATAATCCACTGTGATTTTAGGATATGTCACTATTCTGTGTTTTTATTGCTGTCTATTTTTAGGACTTCAGAAAGGTAAAATAGTGGGTGAGACATGCCAGAAAGAAGATACTTTCCCTTGATTCCTTTTACACAAATAATGGGGGTAGGCATAGTAATGTGTAGAGGGGGTGGCCATATCATCTGAGGATCTCTATCTGCTGCAGTATGTGAGCAGGAGCAGCAAGGTGGGATTTGGCCACGGTCTGCAGCATTATGGAATTCCAGATACAGTTGAATCCAGAAGAGATTTTGGAAATAGATTGGCAGGTCATCTGGATTGTCTGCAGTTAAAAGGGTACAGATTTGACTGTATCACGACAATTGAAACACTAGCTAGTAGCTAGTGTTGATTAAGTGGAGTACTGTCAAGGGATTGACACCATAATAACCTTTTCTTTAAGAGGAAGAACAATCTGTGTAGTTACAGGATGCTTTTATGCCACTGAATACTTTTACACTGTATAAGCTGTTTATTATACATTATATATTATATATAATATTTTATTATAAAATTATTTATTTTTTGCTGAATTAACTGTTTCAGCAGGAAGACATAATTTTAATGCAAGTAGTGTACTTGCTACAAAAGAAGGGAGGCTGAAGGCTGAAATTACTCTGAACGGTTGGGTTTTTTTTTTTTGCAATTATCTTTGAGATGTGCAAAAGTATTTATTTCAAAATAGTGTTAAGATTGTTACTTCTAACAATGCAGATAAGATTGCCAAGTGTGCTATGGAAATCTAAATAAAAGGACTCCACAGCAGTGCAAATCTTCATAGCTTGTGCTTTCTCAAAGAGAATTGTTGGCATCACCCTTGCTACAGGTTTTATAGGAGCTATTTTTGCTACCACCTCTTTTATTAGCAAATATAATTTGTTAGCCTGTTTCTCTCCATAATAATTTTTAATCTTCCCAAAGAATCCAAAGATTTCCCCTGAAAGGTATGAATTTTTTTTTAATAGCAGGCTGCAACGTTAAAAGATGCCAAGATTTATCAAGGCAAATGTACAGTGGCTGTGTTCTTCAGCTAAAAAAATACATAATACTCTTCATTTAAACATAGTTTAAAGCAGTGGATGGGCTTATTGATAGCCATTGGGATTTCCTAGAGTCTGATGCAGTGTTTTTCAGAGGTGGATGCTGCTGTTACATAGGGGTAGAACATGCAGCCATGCAGCCTCTTCCCACTCACGTGTGGAAAGTAGGCTGAGCCTGGCAGTCTTAACAGAAAAGCAACAGCCAGGTTAGTCTGGTGGAAATCTCTGCCAGTATTCAATTTTTTTGGTGTTTTACACTTTTTAGTCAAGCTGTCCTATGCTTATTGTGCATTTCTTCAGAAATTTGTGGGTTTACCTTTATAAATGCTAAACCTTTACAAAGTATGAGTGTTTGTCCAGTTTGCTTACCAACACGGATGTCTTGTGGTGTTAAGGTTGTAGGTCAATTAAGAACATGATTCTAAGCTTTTATTAGGATATGTGCCCTTGACATTGAAGGACTACAGCTGTCCTTTTTATAGTATTTACCTTGCATACCTTCATTTTACACCAAGTGATAGGGCAGACTTCTGCATTCAGGGTTAGCTCTGAGTTGAAGGCTGGCAGAAGGAGCACAGTAGGGTTTTTTAAAATTCAGATCCTTGCTAGCTGGAAGTTGATAGAAACTCCAAGGGGTTAACTCTTTTTTCAAACACGTTGTGTGTTCTAAAGGACTTCTCTGTAGCTTAATGTTGGTTGCTAGTCATGTGCAACTCCATCTTCTTACCTGCTTCTAATCAGTGATTTATGGCCTCCAGTGTGTGCCGCTAATTGTTCTCACTGAGTTATTTTTAAGGTAGCTCGTGTGCATGTGTGCTAAATTGTGGAGACGCTTTCTGAGATTACGTATTTGGAAACCTGAGGCAGTACAGAAGTGCAGCAGTATTCTGTTTATAGAACAGGGTCAGCGAGCGTACCTTAAGTCTGACGTCCAACAGGACACTGTTTGCAGGTGCAGTTCAAGGTTTTTCTGTTCTGTAGAGGCTCATATGTAGATTCAAATATAGTATGAGGAAAAGAGTGATAGCATTGACAGTTCAGCTACAGTCCTGAACATGTCAAGGGGAAAAAGTTACTCTGTTTCTTTTGTGGGGTTAGAGAGAATGTATTGAAATAAAATTCCTGAGTGTAAGGGATCATTTTAATTAAAAGGAGGGCAAGCCAAACAAAAAGAGAAATACCTAAGGAAATTTATAATCTGAGAATATGACTTGTGATAGCAGAAATAGCCTCACAGAGAAAGAGAAATTAACATCTTAGATTAAAAAAAAAATGTAAGTAACCATTCTTCTTTCAGACTTGGAGATTTCTGAATAAACCATAATAGCAATATATTCAAACTAGAGTTTTTCTTATCCAAGTCCTTTTACAAATACCTTTCTAAGTATATGAAAGACATCCATGAGTGAGTCATCCTTGCCATTTCTGACTAGTGTGTGTCACCGAGCTGCCTTGTTAGAAAGGCGTGCAGTTAATGTAGTATTTGACATACTACTCGTGTCCCTCGGCAGACTGTTTTTCATCTCTTGCCTTTGTTGGTGATTTTCTTTTTGTGCTTGGAAGGCCTGTGATCTTTTGAGGATTGTTTGAGAAGGCAGTTCTCCACATTATGAAGATCAGCAGTTAAAGCAGCTCGTGGTATTTCAAGATGGTGCATTCCATGATGTAATGAGATGTGTTCTTGGTCTGAGTAGAGAATTAATGACTTGTAATTTGCAGCTAATACAAAATGAAACAAGCACATGCCAGATGTAGAACGCTGAGCCTTGCCATTTAATTAAGAAGGAACTAAGAGTGAAGTTAGGGTTAAAAGCCCTGAATAGGCTGGTTATTGTTATGAAACAGTGAACTGATAGGTACATACTGGAGATACAAAAAGCTCAAATTAGTATATACTTTATCTTTGTAGAATTTGCTGTGCTTGTAGATGACGGGGCCTGTAGGTATGGCTTGAGCCAGTCTTGTAGTAGCTTTTACTGTTAGGAAGATGATTTACTCTTTCTTGTAGGCAGACACATTATTCCCTAATTTTCAACTATCCTGCCTGCTATCTGTATATTCAGAGGAAAAAGTTCAGGCAGAATTTGACTTGTCACAGCAGCTTACAGACTTTGGTGTTTTGGTTTTTTTTTTATTGTATTTGAAATTGTATTTTAAAACAATAAAGATCAGACACTAGATACATTAAAAATTTATCTTCCAAGCTTTTAGTACTTGAAACCTGACTATTAAATAATGAAAATATCAATACTGGGAGAGGGAATTCTTAGGGATACATAACAAGGAAATAAAAATAAAAAATTAGAGCTTTTATTTACTTGTTTATTTATTTATTTGTCTTTAGGACCCATGCTAATCTTTAGTCAAGGGAAAAAAAAAGAACCTTGTGAGTTTCTTAGGAAAATGTTGTTCCTCCTTAATAAGTTTTCCTACACAAAGAAGATTCATATGGTTATGTGTTTTGATTCAAGAATTCTTTGAGGTGATCTGCAGGGAAATGACACTTCTTTTTTTTAAAGTAGCTGAGTAGGAAAATCTATTTATTTTTAAGAGATCCTTAAGAGCTTAAGAGTTGAAGAGCTTAAGTAGCTAGCTGTGGTGTTTGTGTGTCTGTAGGAGAATTTAGGCACAAATTGTGATGTCAGCATTACTAGTGCAATTGGTTTGAAAGTTTTATGAATAACAAAATACTTAAGTGGTTGTATTTTTAATTAGTTTAAAGTCATTTGTATATGATGAGATTATCCTAGCAGTTACAGGACTGAAAGACAGTAGGCTTAGCTCTGTTTCCTTTACGCTTTCTTTGGTTCAGATTCTTGCTATTCTCAATAGATTTCTTTGATTGGAGTTCAAGTTATAAAATTCTGCAAAAACCTCTTTAGTGAGTGTCATTGTAGGGCTATTTATGTTGATCTGTCCAAGTTCATTAATTTTTGTGTGTTTGAAGAAAATTGATTTTTTTTTTTTTTTTTTTTTTTTTTTATTAAAGTGTTGGAAAGTGTTAAGTGACTTTTTCGTTAAGTAACTTTTTGTACTTTAGCTTAGTCTATGTTGTGGTAAATAAACCAGGAAGGTAATACTCAAGATCTACACAGGCATGTATTTAAGACGATACATAAATTGCTTAGGCCAGCTGGCTAGTCTATAACTCTGGCTGCATTGTGTATTTTTTTCCTCTCTTCCAAAATTATGTTAGGCCAGCTGGCTAGTCTATAACTCTGGCTGCATTGTGTATTTTTTTCCTCTCTTCCAAAATTCTGTTTTCCAACTAAACTTCGTGCATCTTAATTTTTTGTTTTCTTACCAATTGTACACTGAATGAAAAATTAGTTTTTGAATCTAGAATTCCTGCCCTATAACAGGTAGAATTTGCAGTGCAGTGGAGTGTATACAGGATAAAACTGACAGGAGCTTAAGAAGCCTTTGATTATGCCCTTTTTTTCTCTAGGGGAAAAAATAGAGGAAGAAAGAATTAACACTTTTGAAAAGTGACAATAGGCATGGTAGGTTTTGTCTCTTTTCCTCTGTATACGTGCATGTCTACTTCCTGCATACAAACTTAACTTTTTTGCTTCTTGTATGGCTTTTGCTGCCTCAGGGTATGCAAAACTAGTTGTATGATTATGTATTCAAATGTGGTCTTGTTTGATGAATAGGTAATACCCTTTTGTAAAATATGTTTTTAAAAGTCGTGGAAATAGCACCACACCTCCATGCTACTCTTAAAAATATGTTAGATATTTATTTATTAATCTTACTCCTACAAAGGATCAGATGTGATAGCATGATAAATTACATGTTTGTTATCCTTCTGTTTTCTAAATTATTTTCCCAAGCACAATCTATAAAACTCTGAAGAACATTGTCCAAATTTTCTGTAGTGTTTTATACAGAGATCATTTAAACAGATGCCCTATGAAACCTGTGCAGAAGGATTTATTCCTTTCCTGTCAGTGGGAGAGATTGGGATTCTAACAATTTTCACTACAGGAGACTTGAGAATCCCTTTCCCAGGCTGCATGGACCTTCGGATCAATCTGTGTCTTGGTGTAGCTTTTGACTTGACACCAGCTCCGGTATAGTTGCTTGTACTGGTAGCTCTGAGGCAATGAAAGCTTATAGCTACATTTAGTTTAAAATGAGGTGGCCTAAAAATCTGACACAGCGGATTGAGATAAGAAGCATGTGTTTGTAAAGCAGGTCTACTGCTGTGATGGGCTTTAAGAATGTTTTTGCCCCATTGGGTTTAAACCTTTCTGCTGTTCCTTTCTTCAAAAGCTTCTGTGCTGGCTTAGCTTTCCTTAATTGCAACTTCAGTGTATTCAGCCAGAGCTATGTGCCTGATTCTATCTATGATCTGACAACCTTTTTTCCTTATAGTAACAAATCAGTGTCTGTTTCACACCTTAGGTGTAGTTGTGCACACAGATGTGTCTTTTGGCTGGATTTCGTATGTTGGATAGGTACTTCCCAGGCTACTGTATTCTTTTTGCATGAAGGCGTGACCATTGCAAGGCCTAACGTAGTTTTTGGTATTACTTTCTTGGTTTTGTGTATTCTTTTTGTAACAATGAATGGCTGTATTTATTATTTGTTATTTATTATTATTAATTTATTTATTATTTATCTGTATTCATCACCTAGAATTCATTTAACTTCTACTGTGGCAGTTAAAATGTGCAATTTTTTTTAAACAGCATCTGTACATGCATTACATACATACATGCACACACCTGCCTTCCGTCTTTGGTGTGGAACAACACAAAATACTGAAGCATGCAGAAGGAATTGCTACCCCTGTTCACATAAGACAGATAAATGATCACATACTTATTTTGAAATATTGTAGAGAAACTCCAGGTATTTAAAAATCACATTTCTCAGAATGTCTCTAATATAAAATGGAAGCCCCTATTTGTTAGATGTCCTCTGCTGTTTTTATTTCCTTGTGATCGAAGGTTCAGTTCTTTGCATTCAGGATGGAAATTGTTAACTGAAGGTGTGAAAGCATGCTGACAGTAGTAAGGGCTGAGTTCTCTGCTGAAGTTAGCATAATCCATAACAATTTGTTACATGACTCTGCATGTCAGAAGCATTTATTTACAAATTTGGCTCACATTAAATTGCAGTTGATTTTTATACACAATTTTAGAGAGTATGTGCTTTAAAAATGTCATTTGAGCATCTGGGTAATAGTTCTCAGGTTATACATGGGAGATGTGTAAATATCATTCTGCTCATCAGGTTCTGGTGAGTTGATTTTTTTTATGCCATAGAATCATAGAATCATTTAGGTTGGAAAAGGCCTTCAAGATCATCGAGTCCAACCATTAACCATGCCCATTAAACCATGTCCTTAAGTACCCTGTCCACTCACTTTTTGAATATCTCCAGGGATGGTGACTCAGCCACTTCCCTGCGTAGCCCATTCCAATGTTTAACAACCCTCTCAGTAAAGAAATTGTTCCTAATATCTAACCTCAATCTCCCTTGCCGCAGCGTGAGGCCATTTCCTCTCGTCCTATCTCCAGCCACCTGAGAGAAGAGACCAGCACCCACCTCACTGCAACCCCCCTTCAGGTAGCTGTAGAGAGCTCTAAGGTCTCCCCTCAGCCTCCTCTTCTCTAGACTAAACAGCCCCAGCTCCCTCAGCCGCTCCTCACTTGAAGACTTGTTCTCTAAACCCTTCACCAGCTTCGCTGCTCTTCTTTGGACGCGCTCCAGCACCTCAATGTCTTTCCTGTAGCGAGGGGCCCAAAACTGAACACGCTAGTCGAGGTGCGGCCTCACCAGTGCCGAGTCCAGGGTGGGATGATCGCTTCCCTAGTCCTGCTGGCCACACTATTTCTGGTACAAGCCAGGATGCTCCTGGCCTTCTTGGCCACCTGGGCACGCTGCCGGCCGTCGACCAACACCCCCAGGTCCTTTTCCGCCAGGCAGCTTTCCAGCCACTCTTCCCCAAGCCTACAGCATTGTGTGGGGCTGTTAAAACCCAAGCACAGGACCCGGACTTAGCCTTGTTGAATCTCATACAGTTGGCCTCAGCCCATCGATCCAGCCTGTCCAGATCCCTCTGTCGAGCCTTTCTACCCTCAAGCAGATCAACACTCCCGCCCAACTTAGTGTCATCTGCAAACTGACTGAGCGTGCGCTCGATCCCCTCACACAGATCGTTGGGAAAGATATTGAACAGAACTGACCCCGATACTGAGCCGTGGCGGGCGAACACCACTTGTGACTGGGCGCCAGCTAGATGTAACTCCCTTCACCGCAACTCTCTCTCGTCTGTCTAAGGGCATTGTCCGCTTGCTTCTTGAATACCCACAGGTTTGGGGCCACGACCCTTTCCTGGGAGGGGCTTGTTCCACTGCTTGACCACCCTCTCGCTGAAGAACTTTTTCCTGCTATCCAGTCGGAACTTCCCTTGACGCAGCTTTACGCCATTCCTTCGTGTCCTATCACCGGACCCCAGGGAGAAGAGATCGGCACCTCCCTCTCCGCTCCCCGTCCTGAGGAAGTTGTAGGCAGCAGTGAGGCCAGCCCTCGGTCTCCTCTCCTCTAAGCTGAACAAACCCAGTGTCCTCAGCTGCGCCTCATCAGGACATGTCCGCTAGTCCTTTCACCGTCTTCGTTGCCCTCCTTTGGACACGTTCTAATATCTTTACGTCCTGCTTACACTGTGGAGCCCAAAGCTGCACACCGTACGCGAGGTGAGGCCGCACCCCTCCTGAGCGTGGTGGGTCAATCCCTTCCTTCCACCGGCTAGCTCTACTGTGCCTAACGCGCCCCAGGAGATGGCTGGCCCGTTGGGCTGCCGGGGCACGTTGTTGACTCCTACTGAGCTTACCACCAACCAAGACCCCCCCACATCCCTCTCCAGAGCCCATACGTTCCCGTCGGCCGCCTAAGTTCCCGAAGGAGACTCCTGGTCAGCCAAGCCACCCTTCTGCCCCTCTTGCTTGACTTGCGACA
>JANHGO010000042.1:15280814-15304482 GCA_024606505.1 Aquila spilogaster | reverse complement strand
GAAGTCCTCACAAGCTGCATTTCAATTCCTGACACCTAGGTGTCGCTTTCTACTTTAGATCTCTCACTCGTCCACACCAGCTTTTCATCATTGTTAGGCCAGAAGGGGCCTCAGGACTTCCCTAGCCCAGTGCCTGCTCCAAGTAGGGCGAGCTATATAGTCAGAACGCGCTGCTCAGAGCTTCATCTAGTCACATTTGGAAAATGCCCACAGACAGAGGCCGCACAGCTGCCCTGGGTGTCCTTCTTCACTGCTCAACAGCACTCACGGGGAAAATAGTCTTCCATACATTCAGCCTGAACCTCTCATTTTAGCTTATTCTCGTTGTTTCCCATCTTCCCATCCTTCATCATCACAAACAGTCTGGCTATGTCTCCTCAAAAACCTCCTCACAGTAGGTAAAGGAAGGAAGGAAAGAGCAGCCTCTTCTACAGGCCAAAGAAGCACAGCTCTCCTAGCTTCTCATTACAGGGCAAGTGTTACAGCCTCCTTGGCAGCCCTCCTCTGAACTCATGTCAGTGTCATAGAATCACTCAGGTTGGAAAAAGCCTCAAAGATCATCTAACTGTCAACTCATCACCACCACACCCACTAAACCACGTGTCTCAGTGCCATCACATCTACACATTTCTTGAATACCTCCAGCAATGGGTAGCCCACCACGTTCATGGGCAGCCTGTTTCAATACTTCACCACTCTTTCAGAGAAGAAATTTTTCCTAATACCCAAGCTGAAAATCCCCTGGTGAAACTTAAGTCCATTACTTCTCATCCTATCACAGTTACCTGGGAGAAGAGGCTGAACCCCACTTTGCTACAGGGAGATCTAGAGAGTTATAGAGGAAGATAAGGTCTCCCCTGAGCTTCCTCTTCTCCAAACTGAACAACTGCAGTTCCCTCAGGCAATCCTCATATGTTCCAGACCCTTCACTGACTTCATTGTTCTTCTCTGGCACATTCCAGAGCCTCCATATCTTTCTTGCAGTGAGAGGCCCAAAACTGAACACAGCACTTGAGATGCCACCTCACCAGAGCTGAGTACATGGGGACAATTACTTCCCTGCTCCTGCTGGCTGCACTATTTCTGATACAAGCCAGGATGCCATTGGCCTTCTTGGCCACCTGGCTGCCTCAGGTTCAATTGGCAGTCAACCAGCATTCCCAGATCCTTTCCTGTCACGCAGTTTGCCAAACACTCTGCACCAAGCCTGTAGAGTTGCATGGGGCTGTCACGACCAAAGTGCAGGAACTGGTGCTTGATGTTGTTGACGCTCACACAACTGGACCGATCGATTCAGCCTATCCAGATACCTGTGCTGCAACTGCTGTACGAGATCAACGCAACCATTCCTAAGGCAAAATAAACCAGTGTAGAATACAGCTCTTTTGTGACAAATGGGTATGCCTTTTAGGTATCAGGTTGCAAGAGATCGTAACAGAGAGGGTAATTTGAGTGTACATAAACAGAAAGAGCAACTGGTTTGTGGTTGGGGTTTTTTTTAATGTAATACAAGAGTATAAGAGCACATTCTTTGGCTTTTGTCATGAAGTGGTGCATATATGCATGTTCTTTATAGAACTCATTCAAGACTTAAGTAGTTGTAATATTTTGGCTTTCTTCTAAAACTAAACTTGTTTCTGTACAAAGTTTTAATACAGTTTAGGTAATTCATTTTAAATGCTAGTTTATCAAAGCTTCCCCAAGTGTCTTCATATAGATGTGATAATTTCTTGCTTTTGAAAAATTTTTCCTACTTTATTCTGATTTATACTACCTAGTTCACTCAGAGATATAAATATCTTAAGTATAAAGGATTCTTTATTTTCATTATAGAACATTTTTCTGGTGACATTTAAAAAGGATCAAGTGATTTCTGTGTCTTCTATTTGTATTTTTACATTGTTATACTTGTCACTTCAGTAACAGCATGCATGATAATAAAGTTACTTGAGTTTCTAAACTTCTTTGGATCTTCATTTGCATTTAGTAGAGGTGTTTACAAATATCCAGCAATTTGCTAGCCGTAATGTAGTGCATGAGGTACTGACAAAATAGCACAGTGAAATGTTTCTTGCAAGAGTTGTGTTACACAAACCCATTTTTTTCCAGCATGAGACAGCTGTTGCAACTTCATCAAAACAGCTGCATCTAGACCTGTAGGCAATTGAATGTCTATATGTAACTGTAGAGTTAACAATAATGAATGTAAAGTAATCTTAGCAGGTAGTTGTTATTTTCAAAACGTAGTGATAACAGCTTTTGTAGCCCTTGGAAAATGGATGAAGACGGTGTTTCCTTCTTACTGGAAAAGGATGATTTTTCTCATGATTGATTGATCAACCCTTTTAGAGGGTTGGATGGTGTTTCTTCAAATTCTTCAAGTTCTATTTTGTGGATATTTTAAAAGATAGTTGTAGATCAGTAGCATCTGCAAATAGCTATGTTTATTATAGTATGTCTTTTATACACCAGCTACTTTGCTTTTGCACAAACCACAATCCTGGAGATGCAGCCCTATTCTTCAACACTTGTTAGAAATTCTGCCATGTTGTAGTATATATTTTATTTTCTGCTGTTGTTTGGCTTATGGATTAGTGTTAATATTAAATCTGGAAATAGAAACTGGAAAACTTGAAACTCTGTTCAAACCCGGGTCTTAAAACATTGTAAAAAGTTGTGTAAAAACATAACTGCATTCCAAATATACATTTCAAATTCATATGTTTTAATGTCGTCTTAAAGGAAAGTTTTTCAGTGATAGAAAATTGCTTGTTTTATTTTTACTTTCAGATTAACTAGTATACTCTTCCATTTCAGAATGTATGAAAACATGTCCACAATGGTGTATTTAAAGGAAGAGAAGTTGGAGAAGCTTACTCAAGATGAAATCATTGCCAAAACTAAGCAAGTGATTAATGGACTAGAGGCACTGAAGAATGAACACAACTCAATTTTACAGAGCTTACTAGAAACACTGAAATGTTTGAAGAAAGATGATGAAACTAATCTGGTTGAAGAAAAATCAAACATGATTCGAAAGTCACTGGAAATGCTGGAGCTTGGCCTTAGTGAAGCACAGGTAAAATTGCAGTAGAAATAAAGCATTTCAGACTTTGAGGACTTACATTTGCCTTACTGAATATTAGTAATGTGCTGGGACATTTATGTTGTTGTTGTATGTTAAGAAAAAAGACTACTGTAATTGAGAGGTAGATACTGTCCATCTTGCTATGTTACAGAACTAATTATGCATTCAGTATTAAAGCACTGAAGCTCATAACTGAGCTCCTCTTTACTTTGGTGAGACAGTTGCTAATTTCTGTTTAGACTTCTCCACGACATTAGGCAGGTAGTGTTTGAGCAGCTCAAGAACTGAGTGTTGGCATTTTAACTCTAAATTATTGCATAGGGAGGTCTTACACACACATACACGCACACACACAAATAAATGAATTTGCTCCAACCTTTGAGCTCTGCCGTAACCTTAAATTCATGTTTATATTCCCTTGATTCTGAGATTCTTCATAGTAGCTGATGATGCTCCTGGGGCTTAAGAATCTCTAATGTTTGTTGAACATTTTACTAAACCAAAATTGAATCTAAAAACATTTTAAATGTTAAGAATTGAGTACAGAATCTGAACAACTTTCACTGATGCATTAAAGAAAAGACTCTGAGCTAACTTCTGTGAACTATCTTAGTTGATGAAGGTATCGTGTAAAGAAGATGAGTGAAAAGATGCATGTTTAATTGGGATGTCAGGACTATATTTACAGTCCAACTTTAGGGTATTTTGTACTAGGTCAAGAAGCTGAAATGATGTGATGTGACATAGTCATCAGTATAAAATGGCAGAGTGTTTGCAAATGAGTTGCAAATGCCAATGAGTTAGCTCTATATTAATAGGCTTTATATTAGTCTATACCTGTGCTCAGTCTTCTCATCTGGATCGAGCTATTGTTGTTTGTGATCTGGAAGTTGTGTGCATTGGATCATGGTGAATTGAGGCCTGAGAGAATGAACAAATACGGGTTACCAGACATGGGAATCTAGAACCCCTGGATATTATGGTACAGACTGGCAGGCCTTAGTATATTTTACAAGTTTTGATCCCTTGTATTGGAAGAAAATACTAGAAGATATATAGAATAAAATTGCAATAGTTGAGTTACCTTTAATGGGTGTCCGTAGAAGCTCTGTGAGTGAATGAGTAACTTCCTTCTCCCAACTTTGTTGTGGTATTGGGACTCCAAAAAGCTAGTTCTGATTCTTGGCTCTATCAGATTCAGTGGCCTCAGTTGCAGATGTTACTGCCTTGTTTGCCCCACATGGTGTTTTGTGAACTGTGGTGGCAAGGAGCCAAGATGTCTGCATTTATTGCCTTTGTTAGGAAACCAGTTATGCTTCAAACTACTACTCTCAGACCTGATAAGCCTACTCTTCCTGCATGCTTTAGGTTGCAACAGTGTGGTAATTTTCTTTATTTGCAGTATTTAAATTAAGATATGGAAATACTTTATAGACATTTTTGTGACACGGATGTAGGTCTGATGACATGTTATTTCCATGAAAATGAAGCTGACTTTTCTTAAGAAGTAATCAAACTTTTTTTTCAGTTCATTCTAGAGGGTAAGATTGCAAAGGATTTTAGTTTGCCATTGTAGCTTGTACAATGTTGTTTGAATATGTTGATCCTATTATCACAACTTTCCTAAACGTACTTTCTGATGTTTCAAACAGTGGCATTTGTATAGGCCAAGTAATTTGAATTATTAACAATCTTGGATATGTAAATAGATAGGTGCTGAAGGCTGGAGATTTGGACTGGTATTAGGAAATTATAACTGGAGGTTTTCTTACCTTTATAGGAAAAAGTAGTTTCTAAAGGCTTGATGTATTTTTTTGAAATCTGAAATTTCAGCTAAGGACACCATCTGTTTCACATGAAATATGTAGTTTTAAAACACTTCAAGGTAACGTTGTTTTAAAGAAACATGAAATTGAGGAGATGAAATACTAATAACTTGGGGATGTCAAACTCATCTGAAAGAAGATTTGTATTATTACCAGTGGTCCATTCTTACAAGGGGTGCTTCCTGGGATTGCTATCAGCTGTTTTACTTGTATCAGTGGGAAATTACATAAACAGTGAAGGGAGAATATCTCCTGTATGTAGTGTTTGGCTTTTACTTAACAAGCTCCTTTTTCATTTAACTTTGCATAGCAAAAAAAACCAATCCAAGTAAACTGCTTTTATGGCTGTTCCATTTTTTGTCCTTAATGTGACTGTTCAAACACATTGAATGTCTGCATACTTGAGCTTATGATGTGTGTATATAAAGTGCTTATATAAATGGCATGTTCAGTTGCACATTTAGATCTCCGTAGTATCATTGTCCCTTTGAAGTAATATCGTTATGCTGAGGTGTTCATCCTTATGAACTGTAATCATGTATATGAATGCTTTTCTGTCTGAAAGCTGCTAAATTAGAGCTCTGTGTTAGTTCTTAGGTTATTTTTGTGATCCTTCAAGTTAAAAGTATTACTGCTCCATTTCATGTTAGTGGAACAAAGATTTCCATTTCAGTAATCTAAACTCTAATTCAGATTTTTCATGTATTTTAAGATTGTATGTAATCTTCAGGGAATTCTAAACCAATTTGACTTCTGATAGCATCATGGAAAACGATCATTACCAAAGAGCTCCTCTAGGTTAATTCTGGCTGAACAAATGGTAAAAAAGTTTAGAGGAAAAGTGAGAACCAGATATATAAAGAAGAGAAATCTGAATGTTTACCAGATTTCACAGCTGACATAGGTTTTAAATCATGAAAGGCTTTTATGTTAAATACAGGACTGCATTCTAGGGGAAGTATGTCATGTGACACCTTCTGCTTTTTAGGTAATGATGGCCTTGTCAAATCACTTAAATGCGGTGGAATCAGAGAAGCAGAAATTGCGTGCTCAGGTTCGCCGGCTATGCCAGGAAAATCAGTGGCTACGGGATGAACTAGCCAATACACAACAGAAATTACAGAAAAGTGAACAATCTGTGGCTCAACTGGAGGAAGAAAAGAAACATCTAGAATTCATGAATCAATTAAAAAAATATGACGATGATATTTCACCATCAGTAAGTAGCTGTATAGTAAAAAGCACCTTACATTTACATGTGTTGTAATTTGCCTAGTTACCAAGAAATGACAGATAGAAGCTTTTTATTTATCTTTAACATAAACTTGTCATTAAAATGCTTACCTTGTACCAGTGTCACATAGTTTGCAGAAAGATTCTGAGAGTTCAGTTCATTCTTATTTTAAGAGAGTAAATGTTTTAGTGTGTGTACATAATAAAATACATATGAGGATCAAAATCCATAAATAGTTATTTAGTATCATATTAGCTTAAAAATACAAAGAACTAAACCAAACCAAAATCTCCTTTTGTAAATTCAACAGTTAAAATAAGTGGGGAATGTAAACTATTAGAGATTCTAAGTACATAGGGGACTTGGCTTATTTTGACTGCAAGAAAAATATTTACTTCTCATCTAGTGAAATCAGTGTGTAGCTGTTATATCTGTTGAGAAGTTATACTATGATAGGATATTATTGAATCCCCTTTCAGGACCTTCTGCCAGACATTGTGATCATCTGCATGTTTTTGGTCATGTTTAGCTAGCCCCTTGTGTTACATATTCTTAGATTCAGAGAGAGAATGGATACAATTTTAATTTACAGAAGTAATTTATCACTTAAAAAGACTTCTGAATTACTTGCCTTTCTTGTTATCCTTTTATTTTGTTTCCTTAATTTAGATGGCACAGTAGAGAAAGATCTCATTTTTTGTGTTCAGACCTTCTCAGCTGTGTCTTGGAAAGAATAGTTTTTCATAACCAATTATGAGTTGGTATTTGTACCTGAATACTGCCAGTGAAGCCTGTTTAGAAAAGGGGTAGGCAGAGGGAATATTGGGATTTTGATATGCTAACTGTTGAACTGTAAGCTGCAGGTGGCCTAAATAGCACCATTATTTGAAGTTTAATTGCCAAATAGGGTCAAAGTAAGCAAAGCATCTTTATAGTTTCTCTAACCATATGTCCATATGTTTAGCCTTTGAAAATAGTCAATTGTGTATACTCAGTATGAGGTTGGAATCAGTACACTTAAAGTTACAAACTTCCCATCTGACATCTAGTCCCATCAATCTGCTGTCTTTGCAGAGCACTTACTTTGCTACCATTGAACTTGAATGGCAGCAGCAGCAGTTGTCGTCTTCTCATCTGTAGAAAAAGGTGTTGGATGGAGAGCCAGAAAAATAGGAAATGTGTTCTGCTCCTGGGTTTTCTCCTTACTGAGATTAACATTTCTGAGAACTTCAACTATTTATATTGTGTAGACTCCACATTTAAGAAACAGGATTGAGGGATGATCTGTTTCTTTATTTTACATGATTGTGGGATTTGGAATGATCTTTGGATGTTTAAAATCAATACACACTGATGGATTGTGCAGAAATTAATATGGTTCCAGATGGAGACTGTTGGAGATGAACTTCCTTCCAAGTGTCATGGTGGTTTTTTTTTGTTTGTTTGTTTTCTTTTTGAACCTTACAGATCACAATTGCAAAATCTGTTATTTGTGCAGAAGTTGAGTACTCAGAAATTGAGGTCTCCTTATTCTTCTCCCTTGCCCATCTATAACTGTTTATGACTAAAAAAAGTACAGTGGACGGTTCTGTATTCAGTAGTGCTCACTCTTCACTGGGTACTTTCATTAGGTATAATGTCTCTGTAAGAATAGCAAATGTGTTCTTCTGTGCTTAAATTGAGGCTGAAATCTAGGAGACCTGATTTCTATTCCTGGATCTTTTGAAGGTGTCCTGTATTGTTTGGGGACAGAGTATGTAAATATATTTGAACATAAGACCTTCATAAAACTTCTGTGAGAAATGTTATTCTTATCAATTCCTAAGTTCTGGAAGTGGGGTTTTCCTTTAACATAGCTGATGAAAATGGACTGTCCTGTTATGCCTTAGAGTTAAGTGTAACAATTTGTTTGGGCTTGTTGTATAGGAGGATAAAGATACGGATTCCACCAAAGAGCCTTTGGATGACTTATTTCCCAATGATGAAGATGACCAAGGACAAGGAAGTAAGTGCACTTCAAATTAGAATGTTAGTGTATTTCTGCAATGCAGAATATAAAGATGCTCTTTATAGAAATGAATCCATGTTTGGGGTCCTCTGGGACACAGTGGGAGTGGTGAATGCCTCTGCTAGAATAAGGAAACCAGTCATTGACATGCATTCTATACATTGATATGTACAGAACTGGGCCTAGATTTTTAAAGAGAGTTTACTAGCTGTTGTAAAGTTCTTGGGACTGGCTTCAGTTCAAAATTCATCCCACAGTCTTTTCTGCGGGCCTTGGAATGGAAAAGGTTTGTTCCAAGTGACTCAGGCAGGTTCTGAAACATTGAAGCTTTTTGATGGTCTGCCCAGGTGGTGAATTCTGTTAATGACCTTTCTGATGATCTGATTTAACATTTTGGGGCAGGTTTCAGTATGAAGTCTTTCTCATATAATCTTTTGTCCTTTCCTAAAGTTGTCTTCCTTAGTTTTACTGCTCATTCTAGAAGTATTGTCTTCAGGTTAGAAGGACTGATGAATATGCAGTGGAGTTTGAGGTACAGGTTTTGGTAGCGTGATTGAAAGAAGCCGTTAATAGATGAGACTTGCTTAGTGAAACGTTGTGTTTCCTGTATGGGTGTGAAGCTGATATGTGTTGTATTGATACTGTAGTGTATATGCAGTGTGCTAGTAGTATAATGGTTCTTAGTAGACAAAGGATTTCAGAAAAAATGTCTGAAGGGCACCGCCTTTGTAATCAGTAAAGTTTCCAATTTCCTTTATGGGCACATACACAAGATACACTGCATTCTTGATAGCATGGTAATACTATCCATAGCCAGCAATGGAAGGAAGACTTGAAGAGTTTAGAATAGGCTAGTGTTGACCATGAACTCCCCCCTGAACTCATCCTTGCTTCCCTAGAATTTTGTAGTAGGAAAGTTGAATGGCAAAGCTGTCTATACCTGCAGAGTCCATCTACCTTATTTCACTTTACAAAAGACCAAGTTGACATGTCAGTAATTTCCTTGACCTTCAGGAAAAACACTGAAATGCTTCAGTGCTTTGGTAGGCAGTGATTGTGGGTGTGGACTTGGAATTCACTGGCATAAAAAGGCTCCTACTTGCTGTGAGAGTGGTTTTTGCTTGATAGAAAGGAGAGAAGAAAGTCAGGCTCACGGCTGGAGCCCTTATCCTGTGTGTTGTCTAGAATTTAATGAAAATGAGTGAGAGGGAATTTTTTCAATCTTCCAGGTGAAGAGAAAAGGGGGAGTAGATTTTTGGGGGGTGTAGGAGGGTAGGGGTTGCAACAACCAAAGGTTAGGAGCTACTGGAAAATAAGTGGCTAAGCCTGAGGGTTAGTAAGTAAAACCTAAAGGTTGACACTGGCTTTGAAAAAAAAAGGCTTTTTGCCTTTTCTCTTGCAACTGTTATTTGTGGCATCCAAGGTGTTTTAATCCTTTATGTGCCAACCTAAAGTACTCCTTGGTATAGCAAACAAAGGGAAACAAAAAAAAATTGTATATTTAGAGAAGGAGAATAAATGAAAAAGGACAAATCATTTGAGCTTTTCTGCAGGTATTTGGCTTGTCTATGTTTAATGTTCCTTTCCATAGAGAATGTCAATATTTGTAAGTGCAAAATTATGACATAATCTCGAGAATTGTTAATTATTTGCTGAGCTGAAATAGTTTCCTACTTTCTTCATTGATTTATTACATTTGGTCCTTTGAGCTGATAGAAGTGTAAAATAATATTAATAGAATACTGGACAGAATATGAAGAATAAAATGGTTATATTTTCACTGTTACTGTCCACGACTGCATGACTGCTGTGAAGTATGTGCTAATACTAATGCTTTGTACTGAAGAAATAAAATTCAGTGAGTTTCATTTTGTGTCATTGAGCAGTAATGTTAAGATGTTTTCGTTACAGTCATCTTTTAAACAACTTGAAATCTTGTGGATTTTTTTCAGTTCAACAGCAGCATAGCAGTGCAGCAGCTGCTGCCCAACAAGGTGGCTATGAAATTCCAGCAAGATTAAGGACACTTCATAATCTTGTTATTCAGTATGCTTCCCAAGGTAGATATGAGGTTGCTGTACCTCTCTGTAAACAAGCTCTTGAAGATCTGGAGAAGACTTCAGGTCACGATCATCCTGATGTTGCCACTATGTTGAACATACTTGCTTTGGTGTACAGGTTTGTATACTGGCATAGAGAAATATCAGTTAAATCAATAGCTAATCTTTGGCTTTAACCTGTTAATGTTCAGACTAACATTTTTTGACTTTTATTTTCCATTCCATTTATTTTCCATTCCCTGCTTTTTATTAAAACCCTCAAGAAGGTCCTGCAATATTTATATGTCTCCCCATACTTAAAAGTCAAACAAGTTGGCTGCATTTTTGCCTATGACTTTGTTGTGGGAGTGAAGCTGGTTTTGATACTTGGGGTGGTTTGTTTTGGTTTCGTTTGGGTTTTTTTGTCTACTGAGGGGGCGTGTCTTGATTACCCACTTACAGATAACCTAGAGGTATAAATTGGCCAGCAGTGTAGAAGTAGTGCATGCTAGTCCTTAACCAGCAAACTACTTCACAGTTACAGGCTTCAGGTTTTTACTTCCTGATTTGTGAATATATTCTCAATTACTCCTCTTTTGTACTAGCTTCTTTAGGCCAGTACTGGTCAGCTTCATTTTTATGACTTTCTTTTCTGAATCCCCAGTATTAATTATTACTCTCTAACATTTAGAGACCAGAACAAATACAAAGATGCAGCAAATCTCCTGAATGATGCTTTGGCTATCCGTGAAAAGACTTTGGGAAAAGATCATCCAGCGGTTTGTATACATGCAATATCATATTTTTAGTTGTGTTTTTCACTGAATTTTTTTCAACTCATTCTAATATTAAACTCAACAGGAAAGTTTTTAAGACCTGGCTTATCTCTAAACAGTACAGGTAGGAGGCCACAATGCAACATTCTTCATTTTCTCTTAAATATTTAACGTACGTTTTGAGCATTGTATTCAATACTGTTTCACCACAAATGACTCGCACGTATTTGATTTTGGATTGCATGGATTTTCTATGGGAAATTAATTTGTGAAGAAAGATTTTAATTTGCTTACTCAAATCGCTTTATTAAACTCAGATTGAAGGGGTACTTCTGATTTGTTTTACTGCTGCTTTTAAATGAAATGTAAATCAAGCTTTTGTACTTGGTGTTTAAAATTAATGTGATTATCTCACTTCATGTAGCCTGTGTGAAGTAGGGCAGCTCTGAGTATAGATTTGTGAGAGAAGAACATATGAAGAAAATGGATGCACTAAATGACATTTCCACAAATGAAGCGAAAGTATTTAATGATTTTGGTTTTTTCCTTTCGTCGTTTGTGTATGTATGCATTCAATAATAATTATTTCTTCATTTGCAAATTTCAAGAGGTCTCCCCTGTGCATGGAAAATTTGAAAACATGAATGCATTGCAGATGTGTTCATTTGTCAGATATTTGTATCAGCAAATTCCAGTGTAATTAATATTTCTCTACTGTTGACAGGTGGCAGCAACTCTAAACAATCTGGCAGTACTTTATGGTAAACGGGGAAAGTACAAAGAAGCTGAACCATTGTGTAAGCGAGCTCTGGAAATCAGAGAAAAGGTATGAGTAAAAGAATACAGCATATTTGAATGGATTTTCTGAGGGAGAGGGCAAAGTTAAACACTTTTTTAGTGTTTTGGTTGCGTAGATCTGTCAGATAAACTGCAGAGTTAGCAATGCCCTAGTAGATAGGAGTGTCTGAAATTCAAAACAGTAGTAAATTCCAGTAGTCCTACGGAGCTGTTGGAGCATTCTGGGTGTGTTCTGTCTAGTGTAATAAACCTTCTTTACCTTTTTCTTTCCTCTCTGATATTTAAGTAATCTTTGATTTGACAAGAGCATTGGAATTAGAAATGAAGCATCATTAAAATTTTTAAGTTGATTATTCTATGACCGTGTGGATATTTATTTTAGTCCATGAGACTGAATGCCTGCATCTTCAGGCTTTGTATAATATGCTGCATATAATGTTATTATACTACTTACATTATTCCTGTTTGAATTGTTCTGCAGCATTCTCAGTTTGTAATAGAATTGGGTAATTTTCATATCTTTCAAATGCAAATACTGCTTTTGTCATCCTCATATTGAATTGATGGGGAATAAAAACTAATGGGGTATTTCTAAATGATGCGTTTCTAAACCCTGATATGATAATAGGAGCATGTTTTAATACAAGGTATTTCATTTTCAGGTCCTGGGGAAAGATCACCCTGATGTTGCCAAACAATTAAATAACTTGGCTTTACTATGTCAGAACCAGGGTAAATATGAGGAGGTTGAATACTACTATCAGAGGGCACTGGAAATTTACCAAACTAAGCTAGGACCAGATGATCCAAATGTTGCAAAAACAAAGAATAACCTGGTAAGCCTTTTATAAAGTAAATCTAAGAAATGCACCTTTATTCAGCATGTGTTGTATTTATTGTTTGTCAAGCTAAATAAAACAGTGTGCTGATATCTTTTGGGGGGGGGTATTTTGTTTTTTAGGCATCCTGCTATCTAAAACAGGGCAAATTTAAGCAAGCGGAAACTTTATACAAAGAGATTCTTACTCGTGCTCATGAACGGGAATTTGGCTCTGTAGATGGTAAGAAACTGAGTCCCTAGATTTGAATGTGTGTTTCATTTTTGTAGTTACTGTGAAATAAAATCTGCAGGAAGTTAATTGTATCCTGATTAAAATTGTTGTCTGCTTGAGATAGACTTAAAAAGTGAGATTATAGATGCATTGAAGTACATTTGTTGTGAAAAAAGCATTTAGATACAGCAGTAACATTTGATTCAAAATGAGAGTTTTTCTTACATGAGGTAGACTTGGTAGGTTTATGTTTTATGGATTGTATTTCTGGCATAATTTATCTTATGCCCAGCCAAAACCAATTTTGGTATTTTTATAGAGGCAGAAAAATGTATGTCATTTTGCAGTCACAGGAAAAAGTCAGTGCAGGGTCTTTAATGATATAGTAAATACATTGTTAATGTGAGTCCTCCATTAATACATTGAAAGAATGCGGAAAATACCCTTAAATTGTGAATTGCATTTGACTTCAATGTACAGTGTATTTTATCAACTGTAAATCACAGTGAAGAATTTTCACTGCATTCCATCACAGGAGCTTATGCACCACTTAGTAATTGTCAAAACAGTTGGTATGATAAAAGAAATAAATGCGTATTATCTAGCACAGAACTAGGCGCACGACAAATCGATGGCAGCATATACTAACTTCAAAGCTTCTCAGAAGTAACTGTTTCTCAGTTCAGATAAGAAAAGAAGACAGAATTGTAAAACTATAAAAGAAGAGGTGCATGTTTTATTTATCTGCTGCTTGTAGTATGGACAGTAAGGTTTTTTTTGTGGTGATAGTATAATTCTCTGGTTCACAACTTCATTTCAGAAGGGCAAAAATCAAACGATGAATACTTTGTAGTTTTCTACTTCTATAAAATATTTTCTTCTGTTTCATCAGATGAAAATAAGCCTATTTGGATGCATGCAGAAGAGAGGGAAGAATGCAAAGTAAGGCCATTGTCATAAATCTTTTTTGGAACTTCTACTTGTTTAAGTTACAAATCAGTTATTTTTCTTCAACGTTACTTTTGTTTTAGGGAAAGCAAAAAGATGGCACATCTTTTGGAGAGTATGGTGGCTGGTACAAAGCTTGCAAAGTTGACAGGTGGGTAGTTTCTTTACAGGACAAACAATGCGGCAATACCCGGTATACAGAAATGTCAGATTAAAGCATGTTTAAAAATGAAACTGAACCAAGTGCTTGCTTAGGACTATAAAAACTATAGTATTAAAAATTCAGGAACACAGTAGCAGTTTTCAAGTCCTGAGGTTGCTTTTAATCTAGGCTGGTTAGATCTAGTAAGTGACATAAAAATTCACCAGTTGTGTTCTTGGCAGTCCTTCACATGGAAGCATAGGTCATCTTTCTTTCTTTTTATACTGTTGGTTGGCATACGTGCTCTCCCTGCCCCAGCAAGACCTCTAGAGAGGGCCAGAAGTAAAAAGGAGACTGTGCAAGTAACTGAGCCTTGAGTTTTCTAGCTGGCACAAGAAAACAAAATTAAACTGGCAGAATTCAGCATTATTTATGTTTCTAAAGCTTGAAGAATATAGTTTTGTGTGATTTAAAATCTGAACTTCAAAATGGAAGAAGAGAAACAGGGACTTCAGCTTGGATTATACTTGATGAAATATTTTTTTGTTTGCTTTAATTTTGTTCCTTAACTGCCTTTTTTTAACGTGCAGGTGGTACAGTGTAAGAAAAAACCTGCACCTAGTACTGATAATGTTCAGTGAGGGGTTTTAATTTCTTCAGTGTTTGAGTTCTTGTGTTTAGCAAGCAACAGAACCTTTGTACTGTTGAAATCTGCTCTTTTTTCTCCATCTTGTACTCTGGGTGCAAGACATTTTGCTGGTTTGTTTTTCATGTACTAGTTCATTCTAATGCATGAGGAACTCTTTTCTCTGCTGTTACTGGAGCAAAACTTCGTGCAGCAATTCTGTGACTGAGCTAATTCTCATTGTGTCATTGAAACAAACATGTCTTGTTGGAGTGTGACTTGTTAATGGAATGTGTGGTGGGGTTTTTTTTCTAATTTTTTTTTCCTTTACTGTTCAAGCATAGTTTGAATGCATAGAAACTGCAAATAGGTGTTAAGTAAAAGAAAGAAGCTTTTGATTTGTTTTGTGACTAACACATGCTACAGTAATGGTCACTGTATGCATGAGTAGGCATATTTTCTGGAAGCTTCACAATTACTTAGTTGGACACACTCAGATTGAGCTAAATTTTCACCTCAAGGTGCATCTGGAAACAGACTGAATAGATCTAGAGGCTAGCTAATAACTTCCGCTTTCAGGGCTGTTGCCTAATCATAGTGTGAGCTATTAATGCACTTTGAAAGGGGTTAACAGGTTTTTCCACGTACATGAAGTACAAATCAAATCAAATAATTAAGTTTGGAAAAGACCTCTAAGATCATCAAGTCCCACCGTCAACCCAACACAACCATGCACACTAAACCAACCATATAGAGTGTAGTATATTTCAAGACAGACTTACTAAATAATTACAAGAAATATGACAAATACTTATTAATTTAAGTTTTTATTAGTTTGTGAATTGAGAAGAGTTGAGTGTGTGTGTATGTGTGTATATATATATATATACACATCTTTTTTTTCTTCTTTAAATAGTCCAACAGTAACAACTACCTTAAAGAACCTTGGGGCACTTTACAGACGACAGGGCAAATTTGAAGCTGCTGAAACATTAGAAGAGGCAGCAATGAGGTCTCGTAAACAGGCAAGTATGATAATTCGCCTTAATGATATTTCTGCATTGTGGTCATGCAGATTTTCAACTTCAGTATCTTATTGTACATGCAGAATATATAAACTTTTAGCTATTCAGTGTCTGGTACCTGGTGTTGCCCTCTAATTTCAGTCTGAACTGGTCATAAACTGATCCCATCTTAACTTGCAAACTGGTTAATTGCTAGGGCAGTGGCACCATGTACTGGGGGCATGACTCACATGGAGGGTGAAATTGTGTGGAAGATGGAAGAGCAGAAAATACTGTGTTGGCCAGTAGTCCTCAGTGGGCTACAAGTCCTGTGAGAGAGACTGTAGTTAGGGGAAAATGGAGAGTTTCTGTTGATAATCTCCTTTGCCCGTAATGCTGTTCTATTTTTAATAAGGAGCTGTCAAACTTACAAATGTTCTGTTTCTGCGTACAACTGACTGACTGGTGCAGACCTTTAGAAGAGCATTATAAATTTATCAGTTGCTGTTTCTGTTACTTTTGCAAACCAATGGGATGGATATTACAGTTTAAGGGGGCACTATTATTTTTTTAATGTGGAGAAGTTCTGTGCTGTCTCTGTGCTCTCAAATCTGCAGTTCAAGTAACCCTTTCTCAGTCTTAGAAGGTGGGAGAGAGTTCGTTTTTGTTGGGGTTTTATTGGCTTTTTGTTTTTCCTTTCCCTTTTGGCTGATTTGATACAATGTCTTTTATAAAAGTACTTAATACTGGACAAGCAAAACCAGCTTGTCAGTCAGTGTTGAAATGGAAAGCAAAATAAGAAAATATAAGTGAATTAAAAAAAACTTGGAAAGTTCAATTTTAATTTCATTTTTATGCAATAGTAAATAAGATCTGTGGTTTTTTTCGGAAGTGGTTTGTTTTGTTTTGTGGGTTTTTTTCTTATATGTCCATGTAAAGTTCTAAACTCAAATTCTAAATTCAAGTAAACTGACTTAAGTGATGGACCATGTCTTTATTGATAATGTACTGGTTTTTATTGGTTATACTGGTTTGAAGTTGTATTTTAAAGAATGATACTGCAGTGTTTGATATATATAGCAGCAGATTTCTGGAAAAGGGGGAGAGCAGAAAAGCTCCTGGCAAACCTCGTGCTCTTCTGGTGAATTCAGCAACAGTTCCCTTTGATATAAGGTGGCATTAAATTCTTTCTTCCACAAAAAATGATGGAAAACTTTAGAGTGTTTGCCAAATAAATAGAATGAGACTGGTAAGAGGAAAGTATGAATCTGGGAGAAAAGTTCTTCGGCAAGGAAAATTGAAGGGTGGAGGGGAAATAGTTGATAAAGATACTTTCTTTTACTGAGGATGATTTTCACATGCTTTTACTGAAGGTTAATTTTCAGTGTGTCTCTCATTCAAATGTGATTTGAAAGTAAGAAATGAATGTGCGCTGCATCTTAACATATTTGCTTTGGTTCTTAGTTTTACTGTTGCCATTACGCGTGGTAATTTTTTAGCGCAAACAGATATAACCAGGATAAATTGACATAATATAATAGTAATAAGAAGACTGGAAGAAAACGTAGCTTGTAGTTATGTTTGTTCCCTTTTTTTATATTAAAAAACCCAACAAACAAAATGGAGCACCAACTGCTCAAGTTTTAAATTTTTACTGGGAAGCTTGGAATTGGTTATTTGGAAATTAAGGATGGGAGGATCTTGCTATTGGAGAATTCTCTTTCAGAGTCCCTGTTTAATCAGTCTGCTTCTGGCTTGCCAGTACTGCTGCAAAAACTGTTCTTGGCTCCACTTTCCATAGAGCCTGCTGGAGGCTTGCTGCTGCTACTTTATTGTTATTACACATGCTATGGATTTTCACTTGTGCATCATATACCACCTATACCATAATATATCACATTACGCACAGCACTAGTTTTGGACGTGTAGGAAACAATGCTGTCTTACTAGCAGCATTTAACACTACCTTTCTATTCTAGATCATTAAAGGAGGACAGACAGGGTTAATGCATTTCCCCTTTTGAGCTAAAAGCAAAGAGGTACTTCTGTTCCCAGGTGTGGAAAAGCATCACTCCTCCACAGCTCTGTTCTCCTTCATGCATGTTGTGTTTGCTTCAGCTGCTGGGATGTCTATGCTAGATTTCTGAAGACTGGTGAAGTTTTTTGTCCTTCATCTTTCATGACAGAATGGAACAAACTGGGAAAGTGCAAGTTCCCTGTCCCTTAATTTTTAAATTTTTTTTAACAAAAGTAATTTTTTTTTAAGTGAGGTGAATGAGAGATGATATAGCTTCAGAACAGAACCTAGAGTCTGTATGTGATACATCACCTCCTTAGTGGTGATTTTCAGCCATTTTGAGCCTACGCTTCTCTACTGTCTGAGAGCTCTAGCCACTTTTCTGTACCTTACAGCCATGTGGAAGTGAAAAATATGACCATTATATGTTGGTTTCATGCGTTATTGTGTGTAGAATTCCATTAGGGAGGGCTGTTTTGCTCTTCAGTTAGTGGGAGGCAGCTATATGGGAACCAAGAACCTGATTTCTCCATGCCACTAGAACAACTTTCATTCTTATTCATGAACTTTACTTTTAAGTGGAATTTTGGCATGATTTTCACTTTCTTTATTGTGGTAGACACTCTGGATTTGTTGCACAGATCCGCTGCTGCATTCGCTGCTAAGGCTGCCCAGTGAAAGTTGCAGAATACTTTATTATGTGTAAGGCATTCGTCTGGGATCTCTTTCTGTCAGCAAATACCGTTTATGACGTGGAGTAGGTTTATTATAAAGAAAACAGAACTGAAAATAAGTATGACTTGAACTTCGTTAATTCCTAGTTTCTGTGTTAAAGATTTTGCTTTTAGTGGAGGGTTTTCATAGAATGTATTTTAGCACTTTTAAGATACTTAAAGGATTATTTGGTAATTGATGGGCATTCCTTAACACAAAGTAAACATATTTTATTGACCAGATATATAGTCTGTTCTATTACAAGCTTATTTTCTATTTGATTTCTTTCTGAAGGATAAATTATACTGCTGTGCCAAGGGTCATATGTCAGTATTTTTAAATAACACAACCTGTGTCTTAGGTATTAGATACTCAGACACCTGCAACGTTCTTTCCAAAGGTGGGTGAATACTGCACCATTGGATAGGTGGAAAACTGAGAATTGCGTTGACTGTTCATGATGTATAAACTGCTAAATATTAAGCTGGGGCCAGATGGCTTAAGGTAAGTGACAGGAACACCACGAGGCTTTGACAAGTGGTAGGGAAGGAGGAAAAGAATGGCAAGTCACTGAATTCTCAAACTACCAGGCTGTCTGTCCACTTCATGCTTATGTTGATTCCTGCAATGTATAAAGGGCGACTCAACTGCCCTTTGAAAGCAGAATTGGGGTGGTGGAGTTACGGGTTGGTTTGACTTCTTTCTTGGTATGGTTATTGTATGTAAGTTGTAGATTAATACAGCTTGTAATAAAATAAAGCCTTTTCCCATTTTGTCTAATTCTCAGGGTCTTGACAATGTTCATAAACAGAGAGTTGCTGAAGTGCTGAATGACCCTGAGAGCATAGAAAAAAGGCGAAGCCGAGAAAGCCTCAACGTTGATGTGGTAAAGTACGAGAGTGGTCCTGATGGAGGCGAGGAAGTGAGTATGAGCGTAGAATGGAATGGGGTAAGTACAGTACACAGTTTAAGAAAATAGCCTAGATAAATTATCACCGTAACAAATATGGTTGTCCATTCACCAGCCTATTGTGTTTTCAGTAGTTTCTTGGTTGATCTACTTTGTATTTTGTAATTTTGCAGAATCAATTAAGAAATGAAGAATAACATTTTGTTTGTCATAACATAATGTAAAAAAAAAAGTAATATTTTAAAATTTTAAAACATCTTTTCTGTTGTTGTCCTGAATGGTGAAATTTCTTCAAGAATCCCAAGCAGCTGTATTTAACTCTAAAGTTGTTTAATGCTGATTGAGTGTCCTGGTTATGGTCTGGTGTACAATTGCTTGTCAGTGGTTTCTTTTTACTGGTAGAAATATTCTGGCAATTAACTAACTTTTGCTTTTGTCCTTTTGGTGCCATACTTGCCCATATTTTAAATGTTTCTTCTAAAAATAGTGCATCTGTTCAAATCACAAAGAACATTTGCTATGGAGATGTGTTAGGTGTTATCAGTTTTAGAGTAAATCAAAGTGATCAGTCTAACACTAAAATAATTCCAATCTCCTTACCCAACTTGTTAGAGGAAATAATGTCACTTTTCAAGCTGCTATACAAGCCATTTTAAGAGGCAGTGCCATCACATAACAATGTGATCGTAACTTCACATTTCTTAAGTGAAATATTAATATCACTTTCCCGTATTAGAATTTGACTGGAGTAAGGGCTTGTTCCTATTTGTTTCCCATCTATTGGCTTCACTGTGGAACACTGATTGTCATAAAGTAAAAACATATATATATATAACGTGATTACATATGCATTTTTCTAACCATTGTTTTCTTCTAATTTGAAAGATAGTGCAAGCTTTCAGTTATTGATCTGGCCTATGTAGTTGTTTGCTTCTGTCACCAGCTTTCCCATGCTTTATCCCATTGCTGGCAATGGGATATATATTGCTCTGTTAACTAACTCCTAGCTGCATTTCTGCTGAATATATTCTTTTAGATTATAAAAGTGGTGTTGCCTGCTTTTGCTGTTTGGGAGGGGAAGTAGCCTACTTTGCAATATTGAGTGTTCTGAAGTTTTGTTTCTCTTACAATAGCAATCTTCTTTTTTTTCTTCTTTTTTTAGCCACATGAGACAAAGTTTAGCATTCCAAAGAAACTTCGATAAAACGCATACTGCTTTAGTCTTAAAGGAGAATGTTCTTTCCATCTTTGCTTTTGTCTCTTTATTATTGTTTTCTTGGCATTGGTGTTCTCAGTGCCAAGACAGTCAATCAGCATCTGTTGTGAATAATACTGCATCATTAATAAAGCCAAAGTAAGGTTGGATAACTCTTTTTTTTTTTTTTAATTCTCATTTTGCCCGTTCAGCGTTAGAACTGTGTACTGTACTCCTCCCTTAATTTTCGCTGTACTTTGCATGACTATATGTTCTAAATGGATTAAACTTTTTTCTGTTATTGACATTAATTAAACAAGCATGCAGGTTTTGGATTGAAAGGACCTTCTGTGGAAAAGCAATAGACAGTATTTCTAGGTCAATATTTGAATCAAACTCAGTGCTAAAATTTGTTGATCTGAAAAATTAGATTTTGACCTCTCAGGGCAAACAAACTTTTCATTTTTAGTGTGCTGAAGTGACATTGCTTTATTTTCATCTTTGTTACTTCTTTTTTCTCCTTTTAAGAGAAGGTATTTTGTATTACATGTTTTATATAAAGTGGGCAACTCTCTCTCCCTCTACCCTGCTAGTGTTTCTATCTCAGTGCTGTTATTTCCTCTACTTTATATTATGTAGGTTTTTTTTACCCTCGTGTGTTTCCTCCAGACAAAATATTCTGATTCATAAAGTATAATAGAATTTTTTACTTCAGTGTGTAGAGCCTGAAGAGAGGCCTGCCTTTTCCATTTAAATTCTTCTGCAGTCGTCAAGCTGACTCATGGTTTTGGTTGTCAGAGAGAATAGGTGGAGTGTGTAAAGCAACAAACTTCAACAAAAAATTCTTGTTGGAAGATTTACTGTAATTAAGTGACTTCCATATGTAATGTAATCCATATTAAGCATTATATTCTTTGATGTAATATCTTACACTCTTACAAAAAGACCTGAAATACCTGTTGAAGTAAATCTGCCATTAACTATTAAAACAGACACGTTAAGTGACGTTGCATAGTGCATGTTTACATGTTTCTTATGAAGTCCATCCCTTAAAGTTAGCTTGAAAATGCAAATAAATACTCAGTCTTAAAAATTCAAGGTAGAAATCCCAGGATTTGTATACCTTATTACATTTGTATATAAAAAATGATAGTGGGTATCTGTAGTTGGCATTTCTGTAAATTGATCATGCAGCCAGTTGCAAGACATAAAAATCTTTGTGATATGATAGTGCTTAATTTAAGATAATGTTCTCAGTGTGAAGAAGTATCTTTTCTTATTCTGACCCATATGCTTCAAAAAGACAAGCTTTTGGGCATATAAGTCTGCTTTCAGGTGTGAAACGAAAGCAATAAATTTCACCACAGACTAGCTGGTAAGAGTTGCTCTTGTTTAATAAGAAGTGTCAGACAGTCAGAGGCGCGTTGTAGCAGACAACTGCAAAGTACAGGAGGTGATGATGGTGAGGAGGTGTAAGCAAGAGTAATAAGGTGATTCTCGTTCTGAGTGACATAAAAATTGGCAATTAAACTTTGCTGCGAATGGATATCTCTTGTGATTATTTTTTGTTGTTGTTTACACTGGATTTAGGACTTTTTTTAATCCTAAGATTATGTTTTAAAGATGTTTTGTTAATCGTGCAGTCAGTCAGTGTTTAACTTGGGATTTTGATGTTTTTATTTCAGATCTGAAGTACCCAAAAGCTTGTCTGCTTATTCCTAATGTGCTAGTTAGCATAATAAAAGTTATACTCTCTAACTACCAAATTTGTCTTGCCTTTATTCTTTGAATCATTATCACTACTATAGCATTGCTGATTTAAGACCACAGGAATAATTAGCCTTTTCACTGATCTAATACTTCTAATTGGAATTTTGACTTCAGTTTATTCAATCCTGCAAAGCTGAAGTCTGTTTTAAAGTGTGAACAATATATGCAATTTAGTTTGAAACATAAATAATCAGATTTTGATCTTCTGATCACGTGGTAGCAAGGCATTTTGCCATTTCCAAGAATAATTTTAATTACTGTTCATTCCAGTTGCTATAGGTAAAGGTCTCAAAACAATTTCTTAAGACTGTCAGTAATGGTCTGTGTACTTACACCAAGAATGGAAAGTGTGTAAATTGAACCACAGCTTATTTTTAAAGGTGGATTCTTTCTGCTGCCTCACTGCATTAGCGGGAGAAGTTTCCACTTGGATTATATATATAGACACAGATATGTTCTAAAAACTATTCATGAAACTGAATTGCCACAAGTCAGTTGGATTCTAGTTCCTTAAAGGAATGAACAGAATTTTGTCTGGAGGTTAGGGGAAGACCTCTTTCTTCTTGCAGTTCTGTTTTGAGGAAAAGTCCTGACAGAAGTTAAAGCTGAAATGAATGCACCTTGCTCTGTTCCTTTCTTCTGTTGTTTTTTTTTCTTTATTTTTATTTTTGTGTTAATGTCAGCCGAAAAAAACCCCCTTTCTTTGTTTACAAAATGTAATACTAAAGCTATGCCTTCTTAAAGGTGTTTTGTATTTTATACAAATTCTAACTTAAAGAATGCACAGCATCATTCATGCTCATTTGTAAGTTGCATATTAGTGATATAGATGAAACTGTATAAAGATTATGTTCTGGTAACTGCAAGGGCCTGCACTTTGTTCTTAAGGGCAGTCCAAATACTCCAGAAAAAATTGTTTTGAATGTGACCTAGAAATACTGTAAACATAACTGTTCAAAATTGAAAACTGTTGAATTTTTCCCAACAGTTTCATTCAGTTTTTCTCTCTCCATTTCTGACAGGCCTAGATGCCTTTTGTGATTCTTATACTGTCTCCTGCATGACGGGCGTGCACCATCTTCAAGCTTTAACTTCTCTCTTCAGTACTGACTGCTGTGTTTTAGCAAACCCCTTAAGATTCTTGTCAGAGCTACACTTCCCTGTAAACTGGCCATTCCTTCAGTGCTGGTGTCTTTATTTGGTTTTCTATTTCTGTACATGTGTAGCTTTGCCAGATATGTATCTAGTCATACAAAATGTTATTACAACCATTTGCTGTGTGTAATACATTAGTAAAAGAAAAAAGTAATAATGAACTTTATAAGTAGCTGTTCACTATGGAAAAAAGGTAGTTAAAAGTATCACACAAGGTATTGTTGAAATGGCATGATGGTGATCTTTACAGGAGAAAAACCAAACAAACCCCGTAAAAGTAAGGCATGTTCTCCAAGTGCTTTAAAATGTATTTAGAGACCTATTACATGGTTAACATCAATATGGAACTCTGGATGTCTTCACTTAT
>JANHGO010000042.1:15236253-15279955 GCA_024606505.1 Aquila spilogaster | reverse complement strand
TTTTTTCAGGATGGCACTGGATCTTTAAAACGCAGTGGTTCCTTTAGCAAACTTCGTGCTTCCATTAGACGCAGCAGCGAGAAGCTGGTTAGAAAGCTGAAGGGAGGAAGTTCACGAGACAGTGAACCCAAGAATCCAGGGTAATTATCTCTTCTTAGCTGTGCTGGTGTGCCCCTGTTCTGTGCCCCTGCTGTAGCCTAGTGCAGTACGTAGGACAATATTTTCTTCTCTGCTTAGCTAACTGCATGTCATGTAGAAAAATGTCATAAAGAAAAATAAAATAGAAAATCTTTTCTTAAGCATCTAACTGAAGTTCTTTAACATCTGAGGAATTATGTTTGCTTTTGTGAGTTAACTCAGTTTTAAGCATCTTTTTCCTTTTTAATGCTTTAGCCACTTGAATAAAAAAGCCTCTTAGAATTATTGGTCAACATTAGTAAACCACAAAATTCTCCTTTTCACACGGTAATAAAAGATAAGTGTTAATAAAGGATGGTAAAGCTACTTATAGTAAGCTATCATTCCTGTAGCTTAATATATTTATACATTGCTCTGTGCATAAGTGAACTACTGTCTTGAGCCCTTCTCAGTTTATATTTTTGGGAAAACACACATTTCAGAGAGCAGAGGAGAATGCTGGAAAAACTTGAACCTATTTGTGCATCTCATGAGCATTTTAACCAAAGTGAAGTCAGTGGCTTAAGCCTTTCAAAACTTTCTTTGTTACAGTATGATTAAGGATTTGGATTTCTGTATATTTCTAATAAACACATAACAAATATTCATAATTTTCTGGCTGCTGCAGACAGGTTGAAACATTAAAAATGTAGTACTCCCATTTTCATAATAAATAAATGCTTTCAGTTTTCCCTTGCTCTGGAAAATTGAAACTCAGTTGGTAGAAAATTCTTTGCCAATGTGAATTTTAACTGTTTTAAAACAGTTAAATTAGAGAGCTGGGATTCACTTCCGGTAGAGTGACTGGGTCTGTGAGTATAAAGTAGGTGATGATGGTCGTATCTGAGACAGTGATCTGCAGCCAGATTCTCAGCATGTTTTGTTAGCGCCCGCAGTGAAGTTTCGCCTTACTGTTTTTATGTGGCTCTAAACCATTGTGGACAGCTGCAGTACACACAAGGATGTGTGATTATTCATCAGTCCTTTTGATTCTCTTCCTCATATACCTGCCTGAAGTTCAGCCTGATCTGATTTTCCAAATTTGTAATTGACATTTCACTCTGAGCTGTCAGAGACTTAATTTGAAGCTGAATCAAATTCCAAGATCCAAACTCCCTTTGTATTTACTGATGCGTAATTGAGAACTGCCTCTGCGATGAAAGGTTGGGAATAAACTGTGAAAAACACATAGTTAGGAGGGAGAAGTATACAAATGTGGAATGGGTTAGGGGAAACGTAGAGGCAAGGTGGAAAAGAATAAAAGGAATTTCCTTCTTGATTTAAATGTTAGCATTTCTATACCTTGCTTGGCATTATGTTTCTTATTTCTACCCAAAGTACATACATCATAGTGCAGGCTTATTCTTGTATCAATATAAATATAAATTCAGACCTAATTTTGCGTTTTCTTTGTTGTGAGACTTGAAAAGGTCTTCAATTTCTTAAAAGACAAAGTTTTATACCTTGGTTTTTGTATTAGAGAGCTAACTTTTTCTGCAGTTGAAATAACTACCTGATGATAGGTATAGAAAATTAGGGTTTTGCATAGCTGAAGACATTTGGCTTTGTGCTGCATTGGCATCCTCTTACGTAGGTATGTATGTTGAGTGTGTTGACAAATACTAGAATTTCTGTCCATGTAAGATACAGAACCTTTTAAATCTTAATTTTTACTTGCATTTGTTGTTAAAATTAGCTAAGATTCCTGGTATTAAACACCAACATTGTAGATCATTAAGCGTAGATGTACATATTGATACTGTAGGAAGGTACTTGAATTTTGTTTTTTGAAGAAACTTGAATTAAATACACTTTTTCTGAGTTTTATTAAAAGAGATATTAAGTTTTTATAACGCCTAACATTTTATCTTCTCATTATACACTGAATGTTGCAATACTGCCATTGCATACGTAGAAGTCATTTTTGCCAAGTCAGCCATTCTAGGTAGAAGACAGGTGCTTCCCTTCTTATCAGCATTCCCTCTGCATTTGCTGCTAGTGTCTCTGGAGGTTAGAATCATAGCATCACCAAGGTTGGAAGAGACCTCCAAGATCATCCAGTCCAGCCATCCACCTATCACTGGTACTTCCCACTAAACCATGTCCCTCAGCTTCAATCTGAAGTTTATTTACACCTGCTGCTTGTACTGTGCTTCTGTAAGTAGTAATTGGCAATGCTTATCTGATTCTAAATGAAAGATGCTCAAAGAGAAATACATGAATACCACAGCATGAAAGAAAGACTTTTCATCTTGCTGCTTGATACAGAAAGAAAATGAAGTGGAAAAAGTACCAGGGACATTATTGTCAAAAAGCCTTCTGCATTATTTAAAGATAGAGAACAAAAAGCAAATTTCCTAAGAACTGTTCATTGAAACATACAATATCAGAAGCGTAGTATCAGTGTTTTTTATCGTATTTCAGAATTCAGTTCTGCAGTAATTTAACCTTGTTTTTGTGGTGTTAGGTTTGATTTTTTTCCCACTTACAACATTTGGATCATAGAGCAGAACAGTGAAGATTTTGTAATTTTAAAGAAAAGCTTTCGGTACTGCTGTTAAATATTCAGCAGAAAGATAACTACGTGTGTCCATGCTAATCAGGCAGTCAAATTTCTAACATGGAGAGAGAGAGCATTTGCCAACTGAAGTTCTTAAGTATTTCTTAATTAAAGGTTAATTTTTTGTAAAGTGTTTGATTTCTAGAAACAAAAAGTATCTCATGAGAGATTAAATATATATATATATATGGGTTTTTTGCTTTTATCAACATATTCTTCAGCAAGGACCTAAAAATTGTAGCAGTGGAATTATTTCTTTCCCTGGCAAGCTTTCCATAAACCTTTATACTCTTTTTCAGGAGGATTTGATGTGATATTTGTGTTATATTGATTAACTGGCTTTGACTTCCATTTATAACTCTGTTGTACATGTTTCCTTGAGGAAAGACGTATACCATGCATGAGTCTTTGCTTCGTTGTTGCTAACACTCATGTCAAATATTTTAAATTGTGTGCACTCTAGCTTTTGAAATGCTAGGAAAAAACCCAGTAGGTCTGTGTTGTGCAGCATCTGTTGCTTGTGTTCGTCAGTGTTTTGGTTCATTATTCTACTTAGCCTGTGCTTTATGAAAGCATTTAAACCACGTGCTTCACTTTGACTGCTGGTAGTCTTCAGTAGAAAGACAATCTGGTTAAGTCTGATGTGAAGTGTATGGATAAACCTTTCCACATGATTGGAAGGCCCAGGAAGCTTTGCCAGGCCCATAGTAAGGGTGTAGGTAGCGGTGCAGGACAACTGCTTCGTTCTGTTGTGAGTTCACCAGCCTCTCATTTGGGAGCTTTTAACTCATTAAAGAGCTAGTCAGAAATCAAGGCAAACCTGGGACATTCACAGTAGTGCCCAGACTCTTTGGGGTTGAGGACATCAGACTGCACGTTGTTGGTCACTGTGGAGCTTGAGACTAATCTGGAATTTTGTTAAATATACTGTAAGATATTTTTGTTGTATGTGATTGAGAAATTAGATAAATCATAGAGTCAGAATGGTTTGGGTTGGAAAGGATCTTTAGGGTCGTCTTGTTCCAACCCCCTGCTATAGGCAGGGACACATCCTACTAGAGCAGGCCGCTCACAGCCCCATCTAGCCTGGCCTTGAATGCCTCCGGGGTAGGGGCATCCACAACCTCACTGAGCAAATGATGAATCCTCACCTCAAACAGCAGTAAATACTGCTGTCAGTGCAGTGATATTTTGGCTGTCAGTAGCTCGTGTGTAGGTGATTTCATTGTTTTTCCCTCACCTATTGCTTTCAGTACAACATTGTAGGGCTGCTACTGCTACACGAAGCATTGTAAAGTTGGCATGACCCGAGTTTGCAGCAGCAACCATCTCATTTCCCTTCACTTTGAAATGCATAAAATAAAACATTTTAAAATATTTTTTGAGGTAATAGATTCAGGACATTGATACAGACAAGGCAGAAAGTACTCAACCCACATCTGGTTCAGCTTTTCTAAGTTAAATGCTGCCTATGTGATAATCTGTTCATTTCACCATTTTCTCCTGACTGACAGAACGTTTTGCTTTTTTAACAAGCTGCATAAATATGAAAATGAGGATTAGCTAATTAAAAATTAATGCTAAGTGAGTGTATTAATTTGATGTGCTTTAAAAAATGGAGATTTTATTTTGAATAGCCATTAAATCAACTGCCTGAAGTGTTTAAGCTCTGAGGAGCTTGTAATTGATTTCATATGTAATTTAGAACTGAATATAATATTTTAATCATATAATTATCTTAAAAGGTATTCCTCAGATCACTTTGGGGGCTTTGTTAAAACTCCCTTAACTGTGCATTGCTCGTTGTTATACTTGTGTTTTTAGAGCTGTTAATGTTCAGCTATTCTGATGGGTTTATCCTTGCATGTTCACTGTCCTGGTTGCAGCATGAAGCGTGCCAGTTCTCTGAATGTTCTTAACATGGGTGGCAAGGCTGCTGAAGATCACTTTCAAGTAAGAAGCCCGACAATATTCTTACCAAAATAGATGATATTAGTAGGGTTTGGGATAAAAAGATGACGTAAATAATGGAACAACACACTCCTGGTGATTGGCAAGATCACACTTGAGTGAGATATTGAAAGCATGTGCTTAACACATCATTCAGTAACACTTCTTGTGAACTATATTTAATCTTAAGTGCTCAAGTCTTGAGTGAAAAGCATTGGTTTTCATGATATCAAGCAGTCTCTGGGTTTGTCTAGCTATTAAAATGGATGTGAAACTTCTGAAATATTATGTTATTTAAACACTTAAAAAGAGAAAACCCAGGAACTTCTAAAGCTTAGGTTCTAAGTGGTTTTTCTTCAGCATCTTTATTGAAAAGGGCCCCATTGTCCTAACTTCTGTACATTTTCACATTTCCTTAAATGTGACCTCAGTTATTTGAGGTTGGAGAGGAACAGTCTCTAAAAGTTTGTCTGATCTGTGTTATGCTTCTGCTAAAACAAAAGCTTAACTATATATGGTGTGCCCGGTTGCTGCTTCCTATTTCCTGTTTTTCCCTAATAAGCCATTGTTTCCTATATTGTCAACTAAGCTAGCAATGTTCTATGTCCTAAACAGTGTTGTGCATTTTACTAACACCATAACTGTAACTAATTTTAGGGAGGTGTAATTGCTTCAGTACTAATGAAACCACACACGAGGATCTTGCTTACTACTTGTCCTAAAGCAGCAAGAAAGCCCAACCTATGACTCCCATTTTGCTATTGAGTGGCATACAGGTTTTGTTGTTATCTCCAATGAAAGTACTGCAGAGGTTTCTGTGGTGTGAAATGTATGCAAGTCTTTGCATAGTGTGAACTTTAGCCAAAATAATCCATCAGGATAAAGCATAATTCCTTGTAGCAAGTGCTAAGATTTCAAACTGTCACATCCTGGGTTCCACTACGCTGAATTCCCAGTATTTAACTGCTGCTAATTCAGAAGAATTATTTATTATTTGTGTACATGCTGCAAGATACAAATGAGCTATCAGCTTCCTGTGAGCTTTTCTAGTTCACCCGCTGCAGGCGCTTGTGGTGGTTCCCACAGATGGGTATTCCTGCTTTGGATAGGACCTGGGTTAGGATTTCAGAGGGTGTATTGATCTCAGTAGATCTGTGCAGTAGCAGTAGTTGAAAGCTGGGGAAAAACATGCTCATTAGAGTAGGCAAGTCCCTCACACGACAGTACGAGGTCAGTTCTCCCTAGTTCCTTGTGGTTTTTTTTCCTGTTAGTAATTTTAGTTGCTTGAACTATCTGGACATCTGCGTAATTTGTTTTTTTTTGTGTGTGTTTTTCCCCCCTTCACACAGGAACGAAATAATTGTCTGACAGACTCGAGAGCTCTGAGTGTCAGTCAAACTGATTTGGCGCATTGAGATTCTTGGACAGAAGCTAGCCAATATTCCTTTGTGAATAAAGAAGCACTGAGATCTTCACAGCTTTGGTTCCTCATCATTATGTATAGGAACACCTAGTTCGTAGGTTTGGTTTTGCAACGGACTGCTGTTATTACTTCTCTAAATAGGGATAATTTAAAACATGGCATTAGTGGGTATTTTCTTCTAAAAGAAAACTATATAGATATATATTGCTCATTGCACTGCTCCCATTCATGTTACTTACATTCATTTCTTTAGGAGGTCTGAGTAAAACAGCGGCCAAACAACTGTAAAAATGCAAACATATTTAAAGCATACCAAAATGTAAAGATGTTTGAAAATGAGGGCGAAATGAAATGTGTAGTAGTAAATCTTTACAGTGCTGGAGAAAAGGATAAGTTATGTGCATTACTGTATCCATTCAAACTGAACATACTGTATTGGTGGGGCTGTCCATCGTACCACTGATTATTTTAATGTCAAAGACCTTAGCTAGCAAAGCAGCACTTAAATGTGGATTACTTAACCACTAGATTGAGCTAATACATTTTGCAAGAGATGACTGGGGTTACGTTACACATAGCACGAATAGGAATTCCTGTGACCATAACTTAGATAGCTGTTGATAAAAGTCTTAGGGCACAATAATTGATGGAGATAGGACAGCTCAAGCTGATGAGGACAAATGGAGAATGTTTTGACCTTTGTCTCATATGGTGGAAGGATACTGAAGTTCTGGGCTGCATCTGTCCCAGAGCAGCTGCTGTTGCTCCTGGGGAAATGCCACACCTCAGGCTGACTTTCTCACTTGTCCACTGGAATTCGGTCCCTACTCTCCGCATGCTCCGAGCACTCCGGCATTTCCCTATGCTGATCCCAAACGCTGCCCTTCTTTGCAATAGCTGATGGCAGCAGAAGCGGGCAGCTGCAGGCAGGCTGCTGTACTGGGAGCGGCTGCTGAGCAAAGGACACTCCAACCTTAAGGGCCCCGGTGGAAGCGCGGGATGGCCGTCGGTGGCAAGCAACTTGTTTGGCCGTGCAGCCGTGTTACATCTACTTACAGTTACGTATGTGCTGTTTGTATGAAGCTGCTGCTGGAACCAAGTATGTAAGTTTGAAGTATTCCACAGACACTAGTGTTTGCTTTTCTGTAAAGCTTGTAATTTTGTTCATCTTTTTGTAAAAACTTTTATTTGTGTGAAGTCGGATGAAAAGGCTTAAAAAAAAAAAGTAAAAATGTATTTGTGGTCGTGGTTGTGAGTTAGAAAACACAGAGCGGGGTTAACTTAGGGAAAGCTGGAATATCCACTCAGGATCCGTGCTGACTGAGGGAGAGGAGAGACAAGTTTCGGTGTCTGAACAGGCTGTGAAGAGTCCTTAGAATTCATACTTCTTAGAAGTATTCCTCTGCTTTTGCATCTGGTTCTAAGCTGTGTTACAGTAACTGGTGCGTACTGCTGCGTATGTAATGCACTCGCCTATGTTTACCAGGAGGTACCGAGTCAGCGTGTCTCTAAAGCTGCACGTGGTGCACCTGCTACAAGGACGGTTTAGAGATGGTGAGATATGATGCTGCTAATATGTAGAAGTTTAGCACAGAGTAGTGCAATTCATTAATGAACTTGAGCAAGAACAAGTTGTTGCTCAGTTATCTTAACAATATATACTCATATAATGTAGACTCTTTGAGTTTTAATCTTTTATTAAAGAGCTTTTTATATAAAAATATATATATATCTAATATATACTTATTTTCCCCTAAAGCAAAATGCGCTCTGTGCACCCACACGTTTGGGTCTCTGCAGAGACAGACGGAGCGCTGTGCAGAGCCCTGTGCTGGGGGTAGCTGTGCCCTGTGCCGGCTCCCACAGCAGCACTGCGTGGCCCCTGGGCAGTTCCTGTAACAAGCTCTGACTGCAGACACCCCGGAGAGTCCCCCTGTTCCACAGCAGTACAGCGCTATTGCTGTAGGAGTGGCTCAGTGGGCCCTGTAACAGCGTTCTGTAGAGTTATGTGTTTCACTTTGAGGCACTTATAGAAGCCTAACTTCCTTTAGAAATATTAATATAAAAAAAAATGCAGAGCTATTTGGACACGGAGCTGAGTTGGGCAATGAGGAGCTACTGGAAAGAAAAGGAATATTTTCAGACTCTTTTGTGTTCATGTAAAGAAAATTCTTCGCAGACTCAAAAGTTGAAATGGAAACACGGAGCTGCGTTAATGATCAAATGTACGTGAAGCTTCCAAAATGCACAAGCAGAGCACAAGAGCGTTCTCGCTGAGGGTTGCACGCAGCTCATATTGCTGCTGGTTTTACCAGTGCTGTGCTTTCACACGTTTTAAACTCCTTCGTTTTGAAGTGTGTTGGAAGATGACCCTGAGTTGTCTGAGTTACAGCTCACTGAACAATTCGTACAGTATTTTTTCAGAAAAGAATCCCAAGTTTCCTAAATCCCAAAGGACGACGGCCAAGTCCTTAGAGAAAGCCTTACAGCTGTGTGTGAGCCGTGTGCTGTTCGTAGCCTGAGAGAAACAAACTTAGAGTCAGCTTGAAGTCCGTGTGTTCCAGTCAGGAATTAGCTACTGCCGTGACCTGGCTCACACACACTGCAGTATCAGGTGGGCTTCTTAGTTTGCTTTTATGTCGGATTTTCTTTCTGCATTTCCTCTGTTCCAGCTGTAGGTAGCATTGTGCATCAAGTGCAGGACCAAAAAACCCAACTGTTTAACGCCTGGACGTCTTCAGTACCGAATTAACATCAACAGCTCTGAAGCAGAAAACTGAAAAAGACCTTCGGAACAGACAGGCATCTTGTCAGAACTGCAGCCTTGGTAGTACCGCTGGTTTCTAATCTGGCCTATGTTTTCTTGTTCAGAATCGTAAAGCTAAATGCATTATAAAGGTTACAAAGACTTCAGGTTATGCCAGTTCGTGTCCTGTTTGCAGCAGCTCATTGAGGCTGGTAAACTGTATGTAGGAACAATTGTACACAAATGACTGACAGAAATTGCCTGTTGCCTTTCTCTCTGCTTGTGCACCGAGCTTCAGCAACATTGGCATTATTTGTTCTTGAGTTTGGATCTCGTTAGTTCTTACTGTAGGATGCAACTATTTTATGGTCATCTCTTCCAGAGGAGTAACCGGGCTGCTGCGATGGCTGTGCTTGTAGTGCTGCAAGGACAGGGCACAGCAGTTAAGCAATAGAAAAACACTGGGACATGTTTAAGTTTGTATGTTTTTTTTTAAAGCAGAAGTCCCCAAACCCCCCAGAGTTCTAGTAAATGAGAATTGGTTTTAAGCTTGAGAAATATTTGTCCAGTAACTTTGAAAAAGTGTGGTTCTGTTGCAAATATATAGGAAAAGCCATGCAGGGCTTCATCAAAGGTGTGTTTACAGTACTCTGAGGAGCTCCAGCTGTAGTTTTTGTTACACAGGTGATGTGTTGTGTCTGACAGCTGCTAAGAGCTGGGCAACTTGGGTTATGTCAGCCTGTACTGAGAGCAAATGTTAAAAGATACGATGCCATGACGTTTTGCTTCCTTGTAGCAGCTTCACATTGTCACAGACATAGAAATGTTTGTTTCGTCAGTGAGGTTTTCTGAAGTGGTTTTAAGTTGAGGTACATTTTGGACATTTCCATTTGTTTTTCCAGCGGCTCTTGATGGTCTCAGTACACTGATTAGTCAAGGTCAGTAGTTATGAACAAATATTTTTAATGTTGATTTGTCATTTTGAGGAAAATAGTTTTGGTTTTATATATATATATATATATATATAATTTTTGATGTGTGGATTTCATATCTGATTACGAACTTGACGCTTCCTAAGACGGGCTTTAAGACGCAGCATTTTGCTCTCTGTGTCTCACTACTGTTGGTTACAGCTATGGAAGAAATCCAGCTCTCAGAGGTCACCTGTCTGTCTTACCCCAGAACAAATGGGATCTGTTACAAATAGTATTCACTGTCATTTCATCAAGAACCTTGTAATGAGATTGATTTCTGTGTTTTACTACATCTGCTTTCTAAATATATCGGTTGTCTACTTATCAAGTTAACCTGGTTTTACTTCTCAAGAGCACTCTGTTTCCAGAACTCAGTATGTTTCTTCTGAAGAAGGTCCCCTGAAATACATCACAGAGCTGCAGATTAATTTGAAGCTGTTTAGAAGTTTTTCCAAGTGTAGAAAATGAAATATTTAAAATGTCCTCACAGGGTAAAAATGAGTACACTCAGCACGTTCTACAATGTACATTTTCTTTGTAAAAATTAGTTCCATTTTTCCTGTATAGAAACAAATCTCGGTTGTGAAATCCAAAGACAAATAAAGCTGTATAAAGGGAAGGTTCCTAAACTGCGTTTATTAAAATGTGTGTGTTTCAGCAGCATTAACACAAGACTGGCTGGGCTGGATGCTTCCCCAAACACTTAGGGATGTCTGGTCTCCGTACCCCTTCATGTGCAGCATGCTGGATCTCAGGCTCCAGGGGTGAGTGTCACTGACAGAGGGGGCAGAAAGTGCAGCTATTACAGCTGTCTGTACTGACATACTGTACTGTATGACAGTAGCCTGCTCTGAACGCAATGCCCAGAGCGGCAGGCGCAGGGGGTGGGGGTTGGCTGATTGCTGTTAAGCAGCTGCACCCAGCTGTGGCTTTAGAAATATATATATATAAAATTAAAATCCACCCACTTATTACAATAGGATGAACAATGTTCCAGGCAAACTCACTGAGAGCTGAGCCAGAAGATGGGAGAATAATTGTAGCAGTAGCTATGCTGTGTGAAACATCAGGATTTGAAGACTGAGGTGCTCGTAGCTATAAGCTATAGCAATCTGATGGTTTTTTCCTTAGATTGATTATTACACATAAAGGCTTAAAATCTTCATGGTGGGATTTTATTTTATTTTAAAAAATAATAAAATGTCCGTGGTCATTTACAAATACAGATTGGGCAACCTGGGGGAAGGGGGAGAAGGGTGAGCTGGGAGAGGGAAATGCATGAGTGCTTAACAGATGTGCTACAAGTGAGCATCACCCACTGATCACAGCACACACACACCAAACACAGTAAGGTTTAAGGCCTTTGGAAAGTGTGGGTGAATAAGTTCACCGAGCTCTCTTTCACCCTGAATACAGCAACAATTAGAGAAAAAGCACCCAGAGCACAGGTAGTCTTGAGGCCAGCAGAAAAAGACAAACAGCACAAAGAGGTGAAGAAAAACGTGTAAAGCTCTAAGAAAAGCCTCTGAGGACAGCAGGGGCTGTGGATGAAAGCAGCTGGAGGTGCCACTCATTAGCTTTGCAGGAAGGATTATTCCCCAAAGCACTGATGTCACAGAGGGGCTGGTGAACTTACATCCAAATACAAAAAGCGTGTCTTTGCACAATGTAAAAAACATGCTTAATGTTATTGTCATATCACCTTCTGTGCATTTCACCATCCATTGCTCTGCTCTAGGAGGAATTTCATTTTACTAATGCTTCTTCCTGAAGCAAAGCAGGTTCAGGGCACTTTTGGAACAGGATGCTATACTGCAGAAAGGACTTACTTCATTCCTTTCACACCTTCCAATTCTACTGTGTAGCAGCAAAAGGACGGAGGTAGATGAGGAGCAAAAACCACTCTTAAAGTCCTCATGCTTGCAGGGTGGTGTGACGCAGCTCCAGGTGACGGCTCAGGTTGCGGCACTCGGCTGACCATCAGTCTCATGAGCAGCTGATTTGCCCAGGTTATTCCAAGGGCTGGAGAGACTCTGCTATCAGCAGAACTACAAAGAAAGCAGTACAGATTTCTGCATATATGAATTTCATATGGATTATCTTGGCTTCTGCTGTAACAAAATTACATTAGAATTGCTCCACCGAAACACTGATAGAGCTCCTAGTTTATCTCATGTATCAAGTGTAGTAGGATTCAAACAATAGATGTGTGCTTGAATCTCATTAATATCTTGATGTCAGAAGGCACTCAGACTTCTTTCCTTAAGCAACAAAAACAAGGTTTGGCTGCTCTGCTTTCCTAAGCAGACAGAAAATGCATGCAATTCTACCAAAGAGAAGAGATGCAAAAGCCCTCTTATGCAGTGTGTAGAGCAGTGCCTGAACTTGCTGGTGAGGCATTACCACGCAATCACATGTGGTGGTTTCCTCTACTGTACAGCACAACAGCTATTACTGTCTCCAGCAAATTCAGCTGCATAAATGCACCACTGCTGTTAATGTGCATCAGGAGTTACAGAGAAGCACAGTGGTCAAATGCTGCCCAGTACAACGCTGTTAGATTTCCGTGGTGGATGACTCACCTGTAGCCACACTGCACAGCTTCTGCCTCACTCACGGTATCAGTCACCTGAAGCAGAACAACACACATTTGTGACCTGTTGTTATGCACTGATTTCACCAAACAGAAGGATGGGGAGCAAAGCCAACTAAATTCAAGTTACCAGATCACAGATTAAGCCAAGTTAGAAAAACCCACGTTCTTTCAAAGCAAACTAAAAGGAAGTTATGCTACATATATGAATGTAATTCCTACTACATATTGAATGAGTTTAAAACAACAACCAAAAAGCCACCTGTATGTACCATATTATCTCCTCTATTTGTCAGTTCATTCAAGGACACTCAGAGAGAAACACTTGGTTCAGAAATCTACTTATCTCCATTCCAATTCTCCACACCCATCAGAATGCAGCCTCGAAGGACACTCATTTTGATGCCATACCTGATTAATGCACATTATGGGAGTCCTGAATCTGGTGCTTAAGCCATGAAGCTGTGCTCCAAACGTCTGCAAATAGCGAGCCTTCAGAACAGAATCCGAAGCTCCAAATTCGCATCGAAACAAAGCAGCGATGGAATCGATGACCACCAACCGCACCACGCCTCTTGTGAGCAGGAGGGAGATCCTCTTCGTAATGCAGTTGTGGAAGGTGTCCTACCCCAGAATGCAAACAGACAGCATTTGAATGGTTCAGATAATTCTTACTTGTGAAATCAAGTTGGTGTAACTACAGCTCTCATCACTGAAATGCAAGCTGATGCAGTTTCTAATCATAAAACGAGTTTGCAGATTGTAAGTCTCACTATTCTTAGCAGGTATCTTATGATTTTACATAAGAACTGGAGACTAGCTGTGCATGTGCAAGCTACTGCAGCTATTCACAGCTGTTTTAAAGTATGTACAGACATTTCAAAATCTCAAGAATGCAATGATACAAACCCTGAACAATTCCTGTTTTGCAGGATGGTTCTCACTGTGATACTGAGAACTCAACACCGGCATGAAACATCCCAAACAGAAGTGACTGAACTGCTGTTTCATTAATTGAATACTGCAAAGCCACCAAACACGCCAGTTGCAGGAAGTTTGACATAAATACTCTGCAGCACGCAACTTCTTTCATACGAGCATTAGTCAGATGGAAGGGCTTTGTAGCCCGGTGTCTTGTCTTCAACAGTGGTTTACAGCTAAAGGAGAGCAAGCGCATGGTGACAGTCTCACCTTCTGGCCAACCTGTTTCAGTGTTGACAAAAAAGGCAATTGTGAGCCTCAGTTCTGACTGCTGCCATTAGGTGAAGAGCAGCATCAGATGCATCATCAATTAAACAATATCTTCAGCATTCCACAGCTTTTACAGCTGAATTGTAATTCTCGAGTCCGATTTACAGTAAGGTCCATTCTACTGAACTCACTGTTGTTTTTTGGTTTGTTTCTTTTTCCAAAATCACAAACACTACAGCATCAAAGACATTTGCTTTCTTTTAAACGAGGGAAAAACAACCTAGGTATCCCGATACACACACATGCACACCAACAGAATCGATGCACTGCAATATGTGAATTGTAATCCCCTACCATGCGGTCACTTTACTTCCCAGTGAGCGCTGTTTTACTTTTTCTCCAACTGAAATGCTCTAACAAGTGCTACTTTTGAGCCTTACAGAAAACAAAACTTCTAATGTTCCATCAATAGACAGCTTACTCACAGCCACTTAAGGATGAGCAGCTGAATGGCAAGAATACACCGCTTTTTCCTTACAGTGCTACTATGCATGTACTGGAGAGAAGGAGCAAGACAGCTGCACTGCAGTTGTGCTGTGCCATTAGTTATTCCAGGCACTGGTTTTTGCATTCATTCCTTCTACCTGTTACATTTTCGGTTTACTAACTCTGGCGTTGTGTTGCAAGTTACTCAGGACACACACAGCACCTTCTGCATATTTTCTGATATTCTGTCTCCAAATTCAGTGAAGGAGCTGCAATAAAACTGTGTCCAGATTTTGGCTGGGATAGAGTTGATTTTCTTCACAGAGCTTCCTGTGATGCTATGTTTTGGATCTATGGTTAAAATAGTTGGGGATAACACGCAGCTGTTTTGCTCTCCTGCAACAAAAATCCGCTGTGGTCACTGGATTATCTGTGCTATTACTTACCAGGTCAGCTGCATGCTCAATGAAGATGCTGTTTCCAAATCTGATCTTTTGTATGATTTCAGGAGGCACATCTGCGCGCAGCTTATGCTGTTGAGCTATCAGCTGTTGCAAACGTTTACTTGGGAACACATCTTCTGTACAAATGTAGACAGCTCCTGCAATCAAGGAAGCATCCTCTGTTATTGCAGCACGACTTTCACACAGATGGTTTCCCTAACGGTACAAAAACAAAATAAGGAAGCATGCACTCAGAAGCCAGGCATGCCTAACTGGAAATTCAGTTCACTTGTTTGGCACCCACACTGAATCGATGATGAACACCACCACCACCGCTATGACTTTCTTGTAGCTGTGGCATGCTTTTTGGCACCTGCTGACACAGTTTGATGTTGTGCTCTCCAGGAATCCACTAGGTGACACTCTTCCTGCATGGCTCTGCCTGCCTCCCTGGGAGGATGACAGGCACTGTAATGTATCCAACCCACAAAGAGTAATAGCTCTTCTTGAAAACTCTATATTAGATAAAAAAAGATTATAGTTCAATCACATTACATGCGTGATGTATGATGTTCAATCATATCACATGATCAATGTCCATGTAGTTTCACTGTGGGTTCTGGTTAACGAGTGTGCATTATTAGAGAAAAGTAACTGCACACACCAAAGATGTTGGAGAAAAAAATAAATACGTGCAATATTTTCTTAATAAAAAGCCCAATTTTCTTTAGCACTGAACTTCCTAAGCTCAGTTCTCCCTGTTCCCTCCATAAGTTCTTATAGAAATCACTGCAGTTCATGTACTCCCAGTCAGATTTTCAGTTTCAGTTTTTAAAACATCAGCAAGTCAAGAGAAACTCCTATAACGAATTTGATGTTACATGTGTATGGCATCAATATTTGCTCCAATAAGCCAATTATGGCTCGCAACACTGAATTTCAAACTAATGAAAGCCGTGCTAACTTGTGCGGAGATACCTTAAGGCTAAAGGAGCCCCTGGAGTAAAACGTTCTGGACTTCCCAACTACCGTTCTTATTCACAGCTGATTACTTTCAGCACAGCACTGCCTAATTCACACAGACAGCCATTTCTTTACCGCAGATACTGGCTTACAGAGAGAGTATCTGCTTTTTAAAAGTCAGAACAGCCTTAAGCACTGCGTCCTTTGTGCACTCCTCAGTTACCTCAGAAGGATGAAATGTTTCTTGCTTGAGACTTCATGGGTTTTCTTAAATGTAGCTTTGTATTTCTAGGCAGACTGGTGCTCCACTGATTAAATAACAGCCTTCAATCCAGCAGTCTGACAAAATGGTGTCTGACCAAAATGGTGGAAGTGCATACGGAGCAAAGGGGTGTCACTGAATTCTTCCATGCAGATAAAATGGCGCCCACTGACATTCATTGACGCTGAACATTTATGGAGACCAAACAGTGGATGTGAGCACAGAGAGGAGGTGGGTGGTGCTGATGGTTATGAGCGCAGCACACAGCTCTTGCTCATTGCTGGTGAAAATACACAGCTAAATGTGGTGACTGGGTTGAAAAACAGCGTTTAGTAGCTGAGGATTTGTCCTATCAAACAGTGTTACTGTGCTATTGTAGCTGTTGTAGGTTCCACAGACATAAATACGAGGCATTACTTTTGGAGCACGCTATGTGGCCCAAGAGAATTCCTCCTCACTCAGCGTGGCCCAAGCAAACAAAATAACTAAAACAACTAAACTCAGTATTAAAGGCTGATGTCTAATCATGACTCCAAAGCATTTAATAATATTCACATGTCTTTAAGGATAGGTAAACTGTCATAACCTAAATAAAAAGAGGAGATTGGTACACAAACAGAAAACCCAATGGCATCCTCCTATTTAGAGCTTATTAGGAAACTGTCATCACCACCAGCAACTCAACAGTTGGGGTATTTCCCACATCTGAGAAGGAAGGTGGGAGACGCTCTTAAGAAATCAGTCATCCTCAGCCATCCTATAAACACCTTTTCTTACAGTCCCACACCAACCGAACAGAAACGGGCAATTTTATCAACTCCTGGGGCTTTCCTACTATTTGGGTTACAACTGGAAAAAAACACTCATATCCCAAAATAAATAAGCAAAAAGAAAACAGCCCAAACCCCACCCTCGAGAACTGCAAGAGATTGTCAGACAAAGGAAGAATTTTCAGTCCTATGAACGCAACCTGCCATGCACCAAAGCAGCCTGGTAAACAAGAATCAGTAGCAAACGTTGTTTCTAATTCAGAATTCAAATATGGATATGCATGTCACATTATATTCATGTATTACTCATGAATATGGGTATAGGAAATAAATTCGGCCAACATGCAATAGACCATAACAGACATTCTCAGAATGGCAGAAAGATAACCTTGAGGCAAAGGATGTCCCAATTTCTTGGTTTACTGCCAGCCTTCTAGAACTGAGAACTGTAAACAGGATTAGCATGAAGTCAAGTGAAGGAAATACACAATAAACCTATACTGTCTGAAGAAATGTAATTCAGCATTTCCATCTAAGGGGGAATCAGCCTTCTGTACCTTGCCCACCTCCAGAATGTCGCTATCCTCCTCAACAAGCAATACCAAATTTGCCTGTGGTACTGGAAAAAACTTGGAAAAACCACAAAGCATGAAGTTGTCAATTCACACTGTTGCTACTGTTCAGCATCTAAAGGCCTGACAAGAGCTGTAACCATGCACCAAATCACAACTTGGAAAACTGGACGAAAACCTGGATTCCCAAAGTAGTAACTGATTTCTGACCATACTGAAACAGACACCAAAAGGTTCTAATTGAACTGAAGTGCCCACATTACAGCACTCAATCTTTTACTCACCACAGAGTGGTGCACAGTGCACTTTAACACAGGAAGGAACTCCTCTGTCTGATTAATGACATAACTTAAACCAAGGCAATGTCAGATAAAGTGTAATTTCTGCCCTTTAAGCAATACCATTTGGACATTCTGTGATCTTTCCACGTGGATGGGTACGGTACAAGTAATAATTAAAGTTTCCCTGCAACAAACCACTGAGCTGCCAAACTAAACCCAGTGCGGCATGGAAGGAAGAGCAAGATACTGCCAAATCACACCGATGGCATCAGGAGTAAATCCTTCCCTGCGAGGGCAGTGCTGCCTTGGCACTGCTGCCCAGAGAGCTGTGGGTGCCCCATCCCTGGAGGTGCCCAAGGCTGGGTTGGATGGGGTCCTGGGCAGCCTGAGCTGCTGGGGGGCAGCCCTGCCTATAGCATGGGGATGAAACTGTGTGGTCTTTCAGGTTCCTTTCAATTGAAACCATTCTGAGATTCTATAACATTCTTAAAGACAGTTCATTCCTCCAAATGGCACATTAATCAATATTTACATGTCAATACTTACCTGACTCTAATCCACCATATCTGTAAGGATACTGCACACAAAGGCACAGCTGCAAACCAATTTGAGTCTTCCCAGCAGAGCTTTCCCCAGCAAGTTCTGTGATTCCCACTAAAGGAATGCCACCTTTCAACAAGTCATCTAGCACTGAACATCCCAGGCTTAGCTTCTGGCACTGGGAGGAGAAACAGTCCTTATCTTGGTAGAGCTGAAGTGCTGTAGGGTTTTTTAAGGATTAAAAAAAAATGAACAGAGAGAAGGAAAAATTCATTTAGTATCTTTCTAATGCACAGTGACACAGTACAGATGCTGATGCTGCAGATTTGTACCTACAAGGGATGCCTTCTTTGCCAATGGGAGAATTTCCCAGTTCAGCCCAGTCTTCCCACAGTACCTACTGATTGAATGCCTGTTTAAAAACTGAGAATTTACCCTGAGCCGCAAAACCTTTTCCCTTCTTTGCCTCTAAGGAGTCTCTATGGGAAGCTACACTCAGGGAAGATCTTGCTGACTATGAAACAGCATCGCTGGCATCCGGCCAAGGCCTAAAGCTATATGCAGCCCACAAGAAAACAGATTCTGATTGCAGAGCAGCCAAGAAGCACTTTTCAGGGGGAGATATCAGATCCTGCTTCATTTGGAATTAAGCGAGCACATAAAATCAGCTCACATAGTTTATAACATATCATACAAGGTTTTCAACCAGCTCCGGTGCAAAAGGAAATCATTGAAAAAGAAGGCAAAGAAAGAAAATCAAGCTCGCATCTTCTCACAGTCACAGTATTTTCAGATTTAAATGGAATGCTCTTCGTTTTTTACATTGACTTTATTACCTGTAAGCACACAGTTTTTCCTCAGAGCGCGAGAGACCGTTTTCAGCAAACACTCTACATCTGCACTGGAGAGCTTCATCAGCCTTTGCAAGTCTGCTCCAGAAAGGTTTAAAATCTCTTTTATTGATTTTATGTCAGCTGAAACGAAGAGAAGTTCTGTAAATACTTTCCATTGCGTTACAGTCAGGCACAAAAGCTTTCTGACGTTCCACTGCTCGTCTACTTGAAGTTTACCTCCAGCACGTTCTTGCAAGCTGGGCAGGTAACCTTTACTTTGAATGGATCAAAACGTCATGACATTTGGAAAACGGTCACTGGCGTGTGGCAAAAAGCCATCGCTTCTAATTACTCACAAAACTTGCTTAGGAAGTATTTAATTACAGTTCCAAAACGTCAGCTACCCCGTGTGCTGACACGCACAAGCACGCAGCTGCACAGAGGAAGGCGCTATGGGACAGCCGTACCAGCCACACGTCCCCACGTCGCGTTACCTTTCTTAAGGGCAGCAATCACCTTAGGGTTCAGGTCAAACTGGTCCCAGTCCATGTCCTGATACAGCACTGGGGTGAACAGAGCATCAGGAAATCGTTATTTTTTAGGAGAGGTATACACGCAATAACACGTAAGCACGATTCAATGTGAACGTTTTGTAGAAACATCGCGTATGTGACGGCCAAGCACACCGCGACCGCCCTCCTTAGCCCCTTATCCCGACGCACTGCTATTGCGCTGTAACCACCGAGTGCCGTAAAGCGCGGCACTATCGCGCGCGCCGCCTTTACGACAGCGGCAGTCGCAGGAATACGGCAGAAGGCCGCGCGGGCACTCACCCGTGGGGCGCGGGGCGCGGTGGCTGCCATAGGGCCTGGCGGCAGGCGGAGCGCCGGGGGAGAGAAGAACGCTATTGCTCGGCGACACCTATTCGACGCGGCATTCTGACGAGAGCTTAAGCACGCCGAAATTAGCCGTGGCTTCGCCAGCCTCTGCCCGGAAGGTCTCCGAACCGCTTAGTGCGGCGGACGCCGGCAACGGCAGCGGCGAAGACGACGCGCGGCCCCAACCTGAGATCGCCTCGGTGCCTCCCCCGGCCGGGCCTTACGACCTCCGCGCCGGAGCCGCCGCAGCCAATCGGCGGGCGGCCCGCTCGCGACGTCACAGGCTGCTGGCCTATCAGAGCGCCTCACGGCCTGGGCTCCGCGGCGCAGCCGAGGGCCGGGCGGGGCGCTGTTCCGGGAGGCCGGGCGGGGAGCCCCTCAGTTCCGGGCCGCGAGGACGGCCGCTCCTTCTGCGCACGCGCACCGAGTCCCCAGGGGGGCGAGGAAGTACTACCGCGGCCGCGAACGATGCAGGATCGGCTGGGAAGTGTGGGGGCGGTCTCCATTGGTCGTCTGGAGCGGGAGGGCGGGGACCGGCGAGGCGCCGCTCCCTATTGGCTTAGCGCCGCGCCCGTCCCGAGCGGGCCGAGCGGTCATTGGATGGCGGCGCTGCCGGTCCCGAGGAGTAGCGGCGGCGGAGCGTCGGGGGGAAGATGTCGGGCTGCGAGGCTCGCGACGCCAAGAAGCTGGTGCGCTCCCTCAGCGGGCTGCGCATGGTGCCCGAGCACCGCTCCGCCCGCAGCCCCTTCGGCCTGGACGAGCCGCCCTGGGTGCCCGACAAGGAGGTACGGGCGCGGGCGCGGCTTCTCTCGGCCTGCGCGCCCCGAGGGCCGTCTGCGGGGCCCCGAGGGCGGAAAGCGCGCGGGACCGTTTCGCGTGGGTCAACGGGCGGGGGGCGGCGCTGCGCTGCGCCTGCGGGGCCCGTGGCGTGGAATAGCTCGGGGCGTTTCGCTCAGCTGTGCTTCTCAGTGCGTGGTGAGTAAGCTGTGCAATCGTGGAATTCCTCTCAGTTTGCTGTAGCGCGCGTTCCCGCGGCCAGGTGCTAGCAGGGCGCGGGCAGCTGTTGCTTCAGGATCGCTTGTTTCCTTACTGCCGCCAGTGCGTTTCAGTGCGGCCCGAGCTCGGCTTTGGTTCTGATGAGGCTCCGTGGACGTAGGCAGGCGGTCGTTAAGCGGAGCTGTTCCTCGCCGGGCGCTGCTGTGTGGGAACGCCGCGTTCTGGGTTAGGGCCGGGGCGGCACGCTGTGCCCCTGCGTGCCGGCTCCCGAGGCAGAAGGCGCCGTACGGAAGCAGTTCCAGCGGCGGGCGCGCAGCTGCAGCCCTCGTTGGCCGGGTGGGTACGTCCGTGCGCTGCGCGTACCTTGGCCTCTGCCGCGCAGACCTGAGGGCTGACATCAGCGCCGTTGGGCGTAGTTTGCGCGTGGGTTAGAGAGCCGCGGAACGGTTGGGGTGGAGGGGACCTCAGAGCCCACGCGGCCCCAACCCATGCCGTGGGCTGGCTGCCCCCACCGCCTCGGGCTGCCCGGGGCCCCGCTGCTGCCTCCCAGCGGTTGCGTGTGCAGGGAGCGTGCTGCTGGGGCTGTGGTTCGGTGGCGGCGTGGAGCTGCGCTCTGCGTGGCCGTGTGACACAGCTGCTTCGTGCTGCTAGCAAACGCGTGCAGCTCAGGCAGTGGATTGGTCACGTGTGGCTGCGGTATTATCTGAAGGCATCTCCCGCTGGCATGGTTCTGGTTGGGCGTGTTGCGCCATCTGTTCTGATGAGCTTGCAAACCTTCGCACTGTCACACATTCGCTGTGTTAATGTGCTTAACCAGCTGTTGGCTTGCATGGCTTCTGGAATCAGGTTGTTACTGCATACGCAAATAAAGTATATGAAGTGCAGCTATAGCTTCCTGTCTATCTGCAGAGTTCTCACTTCTGTCTGGATCTAAAATGTTACACTGACTCCTTATCACACTTCAGCAAGTGCATCAGAAGTTCCTCTCTGCTTGCAACCGGTTCTTGTTGCTCCTGAATTATTACCAGCACCCAACATGTGGTTGCTCTTCCATTTTCATCATGGTGTATGAAGTAATCTGATACCGCTGATTGTGAAATCAACGTATTAATGACATGCATTGTTATTTAATGTCTTGTTTTCTATCTTCTTGGTTCTGCTTAAAAGAAAATAATAATAAAATCAGATTTGCAGTAGTTTAGAAAAGCCTGCGTCTTGAAGACGTGAAAAGGAACTCAGGTGTCGTGCTTTGTGCTCTGTAAACGTGACACCAGACTTAAGCAATCCCGCACTGTCCGTGTCATAAGGATAAATGGGAAGGATTTACCTTTGAAGATGTTCTCCATTTGCGAGCTCTTCCCAGGCCAAGTAGCAGTCGTGATGCAAATGGTTCTCATGATTTTGGTTACGTAAAGCAGAAGTGCCACAAGGGAACAATGTATTGAGGTTACTTGGGTTAGAACAGTTCAGTGGGAAAAACTCCCTAGTTTGTGGCTTGTGCTTTCTGACTTCTGACCAGAAATACAGATTTCCTTTAAGAAAATGAATAAGACTCCTGGTAAACTCAGGGTGTTTTGAAATTCTGGCCATGCCCAGCTCCCAAACTATAAGGTATGTCAAAACTTAAATCACTGAATCAAGGTCACCGTAGGCCAAAATGTGGTATTAGCTGCAGAGCACTACACAGCAAACCTTGGGAGCACTGCAGCTGCCAAATGCTGAAGGTTCATGGTCAGTGGCTGTGAGAAGCAGCTTTTATGGAGCCTCTGAGAAGGGAGGCGGTTGGGAGTTAACTCAGTGACTTGAAACAATATGGGAGCACTTCTAGTTCTGTTTTGTATGGGACTGAGAAACAGCTTCCTGTACCAAATATTGCAGCAGTTATTTCTGCTCCGTTACAGTGACTGCTGTTACTGATTTGTGAAGCCTTTTGTTTAGGTGTGTGAATGCTTTATATAAAACTAGAGTTATGAGGAACTGAAATGTTTCTGGAGGTTCTTCTCCTTAGCTGCTGTATGCATTCCTGGCTGTCGTTGTACAGCTTGGGACACTGATTGAGAAAGGGACTTCTGTTTCACCACAGGAATAGGCTCCAGAAGCTGCTGTAACCTGAGAGTTCTTAGAAGATAGAGTTTGGTATTGAAATGTATTAATTAAAAGCAAACGGCGATGACCGTGTGCTAAGCAAATAGCAGCGGCTCAGCCTAGGGCACGTCTTTAAGATGACATTCAGCTGAACTCTGTGACAGCCTGGCTGCAAAAGTTTTGGTTCCTACAGCCGTAGAACTCCAGAAAGAATCCAGCTATGAATGTATGCCTTTCTGGAGACCCAAACACAAGTAAACGTGTGAAGGATATCTGAAACGCCATTCTGGCAAGACGCAGTATTCCTCAGGGTGAATGATTCTGGCAAACCTTACAGGTTAATGTTAATTTGTACTGTTTTCTAGTGCCCGAGATGTATGCAGTGTGATACAAAATTTGACTTCATTACTAGAAAGGTAAGAGAAATCAACACAATATAAAGCTTTAACTGTTACAACATACAAATATGGACTTCTGATATAAAATGTAGATGATGAGTAGCATTTCATGCAAAGACTAATGGACGTTACAATAGTTTTTCTTTCTGTTCTGCCTTTCCTGGGTGGAGGACTCACTTTTCTTAACAAACTTAATTTCTTGACATTCTTTTAGCTCAATTTGTAACATGGTTTGAGTGTTTCCAAAATGCCAGGTGTTCCCAGCTGGATTTGCATGGAAAGGACACATGAGAGGAGCTCGTGCTGGAGCGGGCTGCCAGCATCAGTACTGACATTGAAACCGCGTTAATGAACGCAGTTCTGCTTTCAAATATGAAGTTAGTTGTGGAAATGTGAACTAAAGGTGTTTTCAGGTTTAACGAATTACAGTCTGACGTTAAAGAGCTCAGTTGTTGAAATGGGGAGAGCTGAAAGTCGGATTGTCCTTCTGTTCTGAAAGCAATCCAGGATCTGTCTCATGGTCAGAAAATGTTCTGCTGAACATGGGAGTTGTGCAGCCTCCTGGAAAAGCCAGCACTGGTTTTTAGCAGAGAATAACATTCCTCCATGTAAGTGCATTGCTGCTGTTAGCATGTGCTGCTGGAAGTCTGACTTGAAATGCATTGACACAGTTGATGGTTTTTCATATGGTTTTTTTGGAGAGAGAAGGAAGGAGAAATCTTAAAGCAGACATAGTAATGGCTTGGCTGCAAAGCAGTAATTTGTTAGGCTGCTGCATTTTACTTGTGTTAACCTTGGGAAGTAAATGGAGGCAGCCAAGCGCAGCAGGTACTTCAGAGGACCGCGTAATATTTGGAAGTGTAACAGTAGTCAGAACTGAGCGTATCACTTCCTTGTGTCAAACAGCTGAGACTTGCTGTGAGCCACTAATCAGGTCCTGCTCGCCTGGGAGCACTTGTTCTGACACGAGCTGCTGTCATCCGCTGAAAACTTGCATCAGGAAGAACTGCCAGGGCTCCACACCCCAGGAGCGATGGGAGCACAAGGCACTTTTTGAAGCTGTGCTGATTTTGCCAGATCTGATTTTAACTGGTATTGCAGCTTGGTGGGATTTGCACTGTGCTGCCCGATGTTTCTGATAGAGAGAGGACTTCAGGTTTCAGCTGGGAAGTTTTATAGCTTTTTCCATGGGAAACATTTGAGAACAAGGGTAGAGGGAGAAGAGCAGAATCTGCAGTTGAAGCTTTCAGGTCTCCACTTGGAAGTGGGAAGGGACCTCGAAACCGCTCTTCTCTTGCATTTGTACTGACAGTAAGGCAAGGAAGGGATGTAGTGCACTTTGGGTAAAATCCTTTCAGTGTCTTGCTGGTCTGCTTCACGAGCGTGTTGTCAGTGCCAGCAAAGCCTGTAGTGCTGTTCCTGCTGCACACCACTCTCAGGGCTCGGTCTTCAGAGAGTTCTTCCCACAGCTACAGCAGTTTATGGCCATTTACCCCTTGGCTGCTGTCCTGTCCCTTCAACATGAGTATTTCACAGCTGAGAAACTGCTGGTATTTAATGTCAGAACTTTACCAAGTTATTCCCTAACCATTTATTCTGTAAACAAATAAAACGTTCTCTCGTGCTTAGCATCACTGCCGGAGGTGTGGAAAGTGCTTCTGTGACAAGTGCTGCAGTAAAAAAGTGCCTCTGCCTCGCATGTGCTTTGTGGACCCTGTGCGCCAGTGTGCTGAATGTGCCCTCATCTCACAGAAAGAAACCGAGTTTTATGACAAGCAGCTTAAAGTGCTCATGAATGGCAAGTACTGACTGTGTATATACGTTGTTTTGATCTCACTTACATTGATTCAAATGCTGTGTTAAAAAAAATCTGATCTCCCACAGATCTCAGAGCAGCGGTTGTTCTGATGTCCTTGGCAGCTTTGCTGCCGCTGCATGTCTCATGTCAGCAGCAATGCTGCTGTGTACGCTGAGGGTCAGCGAGGCACAGTGAAGTGGGAAGCAGACAGTGAGGTGAAGCGGTGAGGCTGCGTGGTTTGGGCTGTGGAGATGGATTGCAGGCCATTTGGCAGCGCTCTGTGTTGGTATTTTTTATTTCCCAGGCCAACACTGTTGGGATTAGGCAACAGAGGGAGTATGAGGCACGGAGGAAATAAAGCAGTAGGTGTGTTGTCTGCTTTAATCTATGAATCACTTCAATACTAAGATGATTTTCCTGATGTCAAAATAACTGTTTTGAGCAGGCGGGAAACGTAAGAGGAAGGCTGAAGTTTGTTGGCCTCGCAGTAAGGCTGAGCTGGTCTGCAGCACTGACAGAGGTGGTGTTTTGTATCTGTTAAGCACACAGCTGACGGTCACATCCTGCTATTGATTCTTCTGTGTAATTTTGACACGATGAGATCTTTGTTTTGGCCATCTTCAAACCTGCTCTCATTTTTCAAGGATTTACCTTGGATATCGCCCGTATTTCTACAGCATGTGGGTAAAGTTGCATCTAATTGTGGACCGTCGCATGATGCAGAACATAACTAAAGATTTGTTATACTTCAGCGTTCTGCTGATGCTAACCCACTTCAATTAGTCTCATAATTCACCCAGATCAGTGTAGTAGGTGCAGGAAGTAAAAATTAGTTGTCCTTTTGGAACTTTCATGTTCCTTCCTAAATACTGCGTTAGAACACTAAAGCTTTTCTTTTTCAGGTGCTACATTCTGTGTAACTCTGGGAACGTCGGATAAATCTGAGCTCATGGTATGTCGGCTTTCCAACAATCAGAGGTGAGGACGGTTGACAGAAATAGCGCTTGTGAACACAGCTGTACTATTATATAATAATCCAAACATTTGGTTTGGGTTTGACATTGTTGACAAGAAAATCACTAAAATCAATCTTCTTTTGTTATCAAGATACCTGGTTTTGGATGGAAGCAGCCACTACGAAATTGAAATTGTACAAATTTCAACTGTTCAGATACTTACAGAGGGATTTACTCCTGGAGGTAATTTTTTCACCCAATACAAATTAACTATTAAGAATGATGTGAAGCTGTAACTATTGTTCGAGCTAGACAGTGCATTTCTAGGTTAGTGGTAGTTCAGGTGTAGCTGTGTTATTTAGAGCAGTTGCTGGAATAGTGTTGTGCATGGAAACCTTTCCATGTGGCTGTTGGGATTCTGGGGGAAGCCTCTGAATTCAGAAATGACTTTAGAACTCTAACGTGAGAGAATTTCTTGGTAAACCCAAGTAAAGTTGGTTATCTCGTCTGATCCGTTCTCTTGACTAAGCCTCTATCTATTGAATGAAAAGCTCACAGGAGGCAGCTGTAGGTCTTAGCTTCTGTTTCAGAGTCCAGCTTCTCTTTGTACAAACAGTTCAGAGGAGAGTAAGAGAGAAACTGTTTAAAAGCATAAGATTATTGCTCTTAATTTCATTCAAGATGAAGGGGTGGCCAAGTTAAACTGGTAACATCTTTATCAGAAGGCAGCTACTTACCGCCTCATCTCGACATATTTCACAGTATTTCATGATGAACTTGAACATGATTTCGTTGAAATGAGAACAAACAGGGTCAGGACTTTTAACGATTGTTCGTTAGCAACATCTGTGTCACTGCTGGAATCTTTAATTGGACAGTCTATCAGTACAGCACGTTAACTTTAATGAACTTGATATTCAAATCAACCGAATGTGTTGCTGAGTTGCTTAATGCTCCTGTAATTTCTTGTTCATTACTCTTCTGATTGCTTTATCTTTTTGCCTGCCTGCCTTCCTTCTTGATGGTAGAAAAAGATATTCACACTTACACCAGCCTTCTGGAGAGCCAGCATATTACTGAAGGTATCACCAGTGCCTTTTGTGAGCACAGCTCCCTCCAGCATGCTGTTATGACCCCTCTCCCATGTGTCTTCCTCCGCAATGCTTTTTGCTTGATGCGTGTCTGTTCCACTTAAGACAAGTTATGTTCCAGTACTGATGTAATTATTCCTTCTCATCTACTTAATAAACTGAGAATGATTGTTTTATAACTCTTTGGAGGAGAACTAAACCACTTGAGTCCTTCTTTCGACCACATGTGCTATTGTGTGCCCCTGTAGAGGATAGATGAGAAATTATCTTTAGTGGCACGCAGCTTTGCACATCACCCTCCTTCAACAGAGGTTTCCTGAATGATGTACACCAGAAATGAGTAATGTATTTCCTGTGCATTGTTGCTTAGTACATGGCAGTTAGTTTGACAGGGTAGATGCAGCAGATGCTGATAAAGATGGTGAACTGCAGTCTGTCTCACAAGAGGAGGAAGGAACTGTTTATAAACACTGTGTGCTTTTGATCGCATTGCTTTGACCAGGATGGTCTTTGTTTGGCCTCTGGAGATGAGGGTAATGGCCCCTTTCTGCTCTTGCAGTCTTTGTAAATATGTCCTCCTGTGTATATGGTGCTGTTGCTGTGGCTTTTGTCTCTGCTCTGCTACTTCAGTAAATAAGCCCCCCAACAGAGTGAATGTGAAGCATCGGTGTGCTATTCTAAACAAAGCTTCCGTTCAATTGGTGTGTATTTGCTTTGGTTTCTCTTAATTTCTACGCAGCTAGAGTGAGAGAGAGGCAAGCACCTTGCTATTGCGCTACTGTCAGAACAATGTCCTTTGTAAGGGACTTCCTTCAGGAATTAAATGACATTGTTGCCCATTGCCAGCTACTCTTGCCCAATTCCCAAATGGTGCCAGATTTGGATCCCTATTTGATACCAGTCTAACTGGACACTGGTAGTTCAATTGAGAAACCATAGGCTGTGTTGTGAAACCACATTATCTATTTAAGACAGATGGCAATACTGAAATACGAGGGTTTTCCCAGTGTGTGCAATCAGTGGCTTTTACGAGTTGTGCCTCAGTGATTGCAAGAGAGAAGTAAGCAATACTGCATCTGCACATTCCATTGCTCGGCATTACCACTTTTTGTCGCTGCACCTCTTAGTTCACCTGCAGTTGTCAGTGCTTTGAATTCAGTGGTAAGATGCTCTCTTCAAATGTGATTATTACCTGAAAGAGGTTGTGTTGATTTAGTTGGTAAAACATACTGCTGTTCAGGATTTCTGTATTTCTTTTTCAGGAGGCAATACTCGTGCCATAGGTATGATTCTGCAGTATAAAGTACCAGGATCAGAGGAGCTCACACAGATGAAATTTACGGCCAGTGAAGACTTCAGCTCTAACAAGAAGCTGTCAGCAAGCTGGCTGGCAGCTATGCATAAGGTAAGCAAGGGAGATAAAACTTACAGAAGGCTGAAGAAAGTAGTTGCAAGGTGCTTTGCTGCAGTAGAGATTATGCAGTCCTTGGAGCTTGCTTTCTTTTTGTTATTTTTCTTAATGTGCAGATTTTAAGGCCTCGTTCTTAAGAAAACAGATGCTATAGCTGCTTGCAATGACTTTAGCCTTATGCTGTTTGTGGAGGGAATGAGGTTGACAGTAATGTTTTGCTTTCATGTTAGGCAACAAAACTTCTTTACGAGTCTCGGGACCAGTAAGAAACTAGCAAACTGCTGGCAGCTTGAGAAAAGACACCAGCCTTGGAGGACCTGCATCTCACTCTGTGCTAATTTGACAACTGGTTAACACTTTCTCTTGACCTTTTCTCATTCCAGTGTGGTTCATGATGTAAGAACTGGCGAACACAACGTATTTCTGTTTTGAACCATGAGTATTCACTATAGCGTGCAATATGTATACAATTAATGCTTTAAACAGTCTCACCTTTTAAGACTTTGTATATTTTGTTAAACCTTTATTGCCTTTATTGGCACTTAATATGAGATATGAAAGTGACCTGCACTACAGCTAATGTACAGCACAACTTTTATAGTAACAATTATAAATACTGTTTGCCACAAAAAGCAAACAAAGGTGTATGTCTCTTCTGCAGAGAATAGCTTTTGGGTATAGATCTCAGGTTTTTCCCTCTATCCAAATGTTTAAAATCAATGTACAATAAAATCTGCCTTAGATATGGTTTTCTAGAATTCACTTGATTTTTTTTCTTAACATATTTCACCAAATGTCACCAAATTGGAATTACATGATCCTGAAATTTCCCTTCTGTAATAACTAAGCTTCCAGAATACTTCTTAGTTTTGTATTTTCTTTTTGGTAACTAGCTTTTGTTAATCTAACTGTAATGTTATCTGGAATTGTATTACGTTTTAATGTACAAATGAATAAATTCACTTATTTAAATAGGAGGTGATACTTTCACGTTGTACGGTTGCTTTAGTGACTGCCTACTACCGTCTGAATGCTGAGAGCTTTGTCGTCTTATGAACAGGACCCTCATTTCAGTTTTAAGCTTTGATAATTTGCTGAATGCTCTGACTAAACCTAATGGAGCCAATGTCTTCCTCCTTTCCCTTTCCTAGACTGGTAAAAATTGAGCGAGCAAACAGGTGAGGCTCAGGTGTCAGCTTAAGTGTAAAGGACCCTTCAGAGCTTTTCTGGACAAGCATGAATTTGTCACAGTTGGAGTACTGGAGCTCATAGTGTAAGGTTCAAAAATGACAGGGCAAGTCATCTTCTGTGCATCGGGTACAACAATGAGGAAACCTCAATCAGCAGAACAGCACAAGCTCCAGTTGGTCTTTTGGTGCTGACATCTACAGTTGCTACTTGTATAAACTTACGGGAGAATGCAGCCAACGCCGTAGCAGTACTTTATTGTGCACATTTACATTTTCTCTGAATTAGTGTAGCGGAGGCTCTTGAAATCATGACATTCATGTAGCAAATTCTTCAACAATAATACCCTTTCACTTTTCACCACAATATATACAGTTAATGCTGACCTGTGGTAAAAGCAAGTTACAGCACTGCAGAAATGGATATATAAATTATACACAGAACTTGTACATGAGGGATTAATCAAATTGCATACTGTTTAATGGGAGAAAATTACAAGAAATATGGCTACAACTTAACTTATAATGGGAAATTCAAAATATACTTTTGGTATATAAAATCATGTACAATTAAAATTCCAGTGAAGTGCTTTTTTTTTTTCTTTTTTTTGTTTGTTTTTTTTTGCTTGAGACTGCAATGTAGTGGAATAGATTATTGCATAACTTGCCTTGGCAACAGATGGAGGCTGCCAAGAACCACAGAAACTGTCCTCCAACGTAGCTACTGCCTTTCGTAAACCCTTCTTTATAATACCTCATTTCTTTCTTCTCCTTAACTCAACATCCCTTCACACCTCACTTTCTACTTCTATTCAGTCCTTCATTTTTTCTTCTAGACTGACCTGGGTAGACTCAACGTTATACACTATTACCCTTACCATACTCTTTACCTTTCTCAACTATTGCACTTTCATCCATGCAGACATACAAATCCTTTAAGCAGCTGCAAGTTCACTATTAATTGTTCTGTCCAGAAAGGACAAACCGCAGTGGTTATCAGGGGAACCTTTACATTAGTAGAGGTAACACTGGTGCTGTAGGCTGAATAATAAGAAAATATAACACCAAGTGAACTATTGTGTAGGGGCTTTGAAAAGTGTACTAATACTGTTGTTTGGTTAGTTCTCTAGCTTGATTCTAAATGCAGATTTATACTAGATGCTAGACTATGTAAAGCTTTCCTTGGGGTTGCCTAAACTAGGATTTAAGTGCGAAAGCATCTTAACACTTAATCCTAGCCTTCGTAAAGCTTTGGTGAGTACTTACTGATGAATGGAACTGGTGAAGATCTTGTGTCCTAGAACCCAAAGAGTTGATGAGTAATGAGAGAACTCAACATTCACTGGTATCGAACAAAACATCCAGAATCCTGACATGGGACAGTTACTGTGGGGTTGGAGCAAACTGGACAGCTTATCTGCACTTGGCAAATGACACCTCTGAACATTTAACACAAGAAAGCTCCTACCACACCAAACTTGAACTCAGTACACTGCTTTAGACAACAGTTGGCGGAACACTGTAGGTAGTGGAGATATTGCTCTCCTCATCAGTGGTGGGTCACATAGAACAAAATTCATTTACAAACTGCAGATCTTGAAACTCTTGGATGCTGTCCATTTAACAAGAGAAAGCACCATTAAAACTAAGTATCATAGTTTTATTTCTCCATGTGAAATGATCAAAAACAATGGCTCCAGTGTATGTTTTAAGTTTCCAGTTACCAGCAAGGTATTGCACTGTTGTACAACTGAATTCAAGCAAGGGTTCGCTGTCTAGGTTTTATTCGTGGATATAACTGTAAAAACAGAATGAAAGTATTAGGTTTTGCATGGTCGACAGCAAATGAGACATAAATTCAGTTACAACTAAAGGGTACTAACAAGAACTGGGTGTTAAAAAGAAGTGCTTTGGGGGTGTGAGGTTTTTTGTTTTTTTGTTTGTTTTGGTTTTTTTTGGTTTCTTTTTAAGCTACAGCACGTTGTTAGGTGACTTCTATAAAATTAAACCTGCAACAGCAGGATGCCAAAGGCTGACTTATTGCTGCAAACACCAGCAAAGTGCTGCTCTGCAAATAACTTGATTCTTTTAGGTCAAGATGCCATGCTAGACTAGAGGATTCTTTTACGGAAATACAGGAGTTCCCCGTCTAGCCCCCAGAAGAGCTTATTTCAGACTCGCTCTCTCTCCACTTGGTGGCCTTACTTTCCTGGTCTTTTGTGATAGCTGCGTTACATCTGGCTGAGAGCTGCAGAAATGACTTGCCTGAAGTTGCCACCTTCAAAGCTTCTTCCCATTTTAAAGTTGTATAGATGTATGTTTATCTTGTGCCAGGTATTCAGAGCCTTCCTAAATATCCTCCTGGGCCCAAAGCTCAGGACTGCCTAACAAGACTACCACACTTAATCGCAGAGCATTGAGATGATGGCCACAAATCCTACTTCGGGGAGAAGTGAAAAACTGAAGGCAAGTGGTAAGCCAGCACTTACCCCAAGAAGATTTTTAGGCACATAGCCTTCTTTATCATTGAGGCGGGCCCACCACCACTCTGTTTCATTGTCATCCTTGCGTCTTAGGATCGTAATGGCATCACCCTCGTGGAATGACAACTCATCATTGTTCTGGGCTTCGTAATCCCACAGTGCATACACCACTCCTTTGTTCATCACTCCCAACTTTTCCTGCACTCCTGTTAACAGGTTAGACAGCACAATAGATGATAACGTGATCTATTTTTTCCCCTGAGAATTTTGGTGTGGCTCAAATATCAGTCTCATTACTAACATTTCATAAACAATTTTCAGCAACAGAAACTTTATAATCTTAACTCTGCTCAAAGAAGGACAGAAATAGTTTCACAAGAGTTTGAGCAAAGCAACTTTACAGAACTGGTGTATGTTTCTCAAAGGCCTCAGTTCTATAACAGCTGGTACACATTGCACACAGTAACACTTGAAGCTTTTGAAAATCTGCTCAATGTCACGGCCTTAATTAAGCTTATGTCCATCTCTGTAAATTAATGTTTTTCTGCTCCATCAAGGTATTTTCCTTGCAAAATATGTCTTAGTAACTAAGCACGTTCTCTCAGTTAATTATTCATAATGTATACACGTTTCTGAAGGCGATTTGCTAAAAATTTGTTGGAATATTTCTGTCAAGATACTTGACAACTCACTGGTACTGGGAAAATCTCCCCTTTCCTTGAAATTAAACCCAATTAATCTTTAGAATTGTAGTGCTGGAAGGAGTCTCCAAGTCAAGAAGGAAAGGACTACAAGCAACATAATAACCAAAAAACTACTGTGTTTTTACCATTTTGAAAGAACAATATTCTTAAGTCTGGAACCTCAGCAGATGTTTCCTTCAGATCAGAGTGCCAGAAAAGGGATGAATTTTGGAAGAGATAGAACAAGTTGGTAAAGAATAATCGTAGCTTACCGTACAAGAACTGGGAACACTGAATATAACCTTCTTCCATCTCTTCACACTTGTCTGCAGCAGTTTCTATATCACTTATAGTAGAAGCAAAAATAGCTGCCCCAGATTCAACCAATAGTTTACAGAGATGAACGCTATTGCAAGAAGCAGCACAATGCAAAGGTGTCCTGAAATAAAGCAAAAACGTAGAAATGAAATAAATAAACTGCCAGGAATCCTAGCTATTTTGTCTTGCAATACAGAGTTCAATCTGTCTGTTTATAAAGGAAGTTGTTCTTTATAGGATACGTATGCATTGTTCAACACCTGTCAAATGACTCGGAGCAGATTCCAGGATCGACCTGATTCCAGTAAAGCCAAACCAAACAGATGTTATTTTATGTCAACTTGCACAGCTTGCAGTGCCGTTGGATATAAAACCAGTATTTTCCAATATTAGGAAATCTGAAAGGCAAGATAAGGTGGGGGAGAAATTGCTCAGCAGCCTGGCAAGGTTTTGCAGCTTCTCCAAACTCTTTACAGGAGCTACATCCATCTGCAAGGCTAGATTCTCCAAGAACACAAAATCTGTGAATAGGTTTATGTGAAAATGAAACTTGAATTTTTGTCATTCGTTATTTGAAGTTTAATTACTTCAGCACGTGAACAAGAAATGCACCTATACTTCTAAGTAAAAACAAAATGTACCGTCATTTATAATTAGAGCACACTTGCCCATGGGTTCAAAACAGTGGAACTTAGTATTTGAGTTTGTTACCATCTAAAAATTAGCAAGTCCTCATTTGGACAGAGGAGGAAGAAACTGTTCCCCAAACAGGTCTCCACTAAATACCAAATTGGTATCAAAATGTGTGTTTTTTCAGATGCTAAGTTAAAAATCTTGTCACTTACCACCCATCACTATCTGCTGCATTTACATTTACTCCAAAATCAAGCAGAAACTTCACAATGTGGTGATGACCAGCACACACTGCATTATGCAAAGGTGTAATTCCTTCATCATTGGGCTTACTGGGATCATCAACCTATGGAAAACATGAAATAGTTGAGCACTTTTTTTTTTCTAGTATTCAAAGAAGTTCCCTTTGTTTGAAAACTCACCTCATATATGATTCTTTGTACAAGATCAAATTCTCCCTCCAAAGAAGCATCTAGGAGAAGGGCCAGTGGATTGAACTTCACTCTCAAACCGTGGCCTGTTCTTTCAGAGTTAGGTTTCTTCAGGTTGGTACGTTTGGTCTGAGTGGAAATGAAGGTTTAAAGGCATTATTTCAGGTTGCAGAAGTAGTACAAACCATTCAGTTACTCCTTAACTAGAGAAGGAATCCCATCTTCCTTAAACAGTCATAACAACAATGCAAACACTTCTATTATAAATCCTTTTAATACCAGAGTTGATATCTTACTCTATCTTAGTAAAAATTAGAAAGCATGCCAATGTAATCCAGCTGCTCCTGTTTAAATCCAACGAGTACAAGGAAGAAAGCACTCAAACCACTGGCTTTTGAGCACCACAATCCTAACTGTGTCTAAAATGATCTGAATGCATCTCTGGTGGATGGTCTGAGGCACTGTCAAACCTTTAGCTTAGATTAGAAAGCATGACACAATTGAGCACGAGGAAGGAATTTTTCCCTTGAATTAGCAGAAGCGCCAGCAGCAGGTCAGCACCAAAGAGCACTGCTGGAAGAAAGGAAGTGTACGAAGCTCTTTTATGTAACATTCAAGATGGTATAATCAGAAGAAACATTCTCAAGATTTGAAACACATTTGAATGCGTTCAGAGAATAAAGTGTATAATTCACACGTGTCTTTGCTACTTTTCAGAAAAAAATTACTAATTAGAGCTTCGCAGAGTGCTTTAAGCATGCAGAACCACAAGATTTGTTTTCTCCTATTTGTATGGCTATTTTACTGCAAAAAAAGAAACCTCTCACAGTGTGAACAATATCTGCTGCTTGCATATTCCATTCTTCCAGAAGTGCTCTCGGCCCATGCATCCTCATGGAAAACACGTACAAAGCCCTGTGCACACCGCAGTCAAGTTATAAAAGGAATGTAAGCTCTTTGCAGAAGGTTTACAAAGCTCTAGGTGAATCAAGAAGTGGAGATGTGCCTTGAAATCAGTGTTACAGTGAGTCACGTTAACAACTACGAATAAATTAGTTTTCTCCCTACCTTCAGTTCTCCATATGCTGTAGACTTTGCTAACAACAAAGTCAACTAGTATTTAAAAGATTTTGGTGCAGCTGGAGGAGGAACTTTGAAAGCAATTCAAGTAGAGATGATCCATGAGAAGATGATTTCTGCTAAAACAAGTCAGCTGTGTTGCTGTTAGATTTGTCAGCCCTAGTCTCTACTGAGAGGGGAAAAGGAACACACTTCTCCCAGAATAGCTGTTTCAGCTTATATGCAAATTAAGAATTTCCACTGCAGTAGCTTACCCAATGGTTCATAGTTATCTTTGTAGCCCTGGGGAAATTAAAAGTTATTTTTAACGGTGCTTCATCTACCAGAATTAGCTCTATGATGAGTATATCCCAAAATAAGTTCTACTGCCTAAATTGCAGACACAACCTCATGTTGCTTGTGCACTTATTTTCCATATTAAACAGGTAGACTCGTAAAGAACCTGTTCCATGAGAATACTATTTGGAGTACCCTCATTTTTTCTTATTTTAGCATCACAAAACTTCAAGTGCAGATATGCTGGTTAGCTTAAGCTTAGTCTCTTCCAGATATGCTTAAGCACACAATCAATTCTGTAGTTCACAATTTTTTCCTCTTTTATGTACTTACTGGAGGAAGTGGAGGAGGAAGAGCAGGTTGCAAAGGAGCTTCCTCTTCTGCTGGAGAGCTGACCTCAGGCGTGGGACTGGATGACTCTTCAGTAGAAGGAACTATAGCAAGGTTGTTGTTGTTATCTTCAGTTGTCTCAGATGTTTGATTTGTAGTTTCAGTGCTTATCAGTTCCTCAGTAGCAGGAGAAGGTAATTCATTATCATTGGCATCTGATGAAGGGGGTGGCTCATCAGGAAGGGGAACTGTAGGTTGCACAGAAATGGGTTCCTCAACATTGCCATTGGTACTAGTGTTACCATTATCAACATCTGCTAAGATGCCTATGAAGTCCTGGGGATTGCTTGGCTGATAAAAAGGGGCACTTTCTATTCCTCCAGCAAGAGTATTAAAGCGTTGATATAATAATTTTTGTATATTTGGTCCACTTGGGCCTTCTGGTTCAGTGATAGAACTACGCTTCTTTAATGGCCTAGGAGCATTGGCCAATTTTCTTCTCAGAGCTTCAAGGTCAGCATCACTTTGATATCGCAGGGGTGAATGCACAATGGGTGTTAGCTTTGTAGGACTGAGAGGGCGAGGAATGTTTTCCACATTGCTGTTTTCACTGGATGGTGGAGCGTTTTCCAGCTCTTGATCTTTTTCAGAGACCTCAGTCTGAGGCTGAGGTTGTGGCTGTGAAGAAGTCTGGGCAGGCAAAGAGCCATGAAGGAATGGCAACGGTGAGGGAGAAGTTGAACCAGATTGTAAGACAGGTTTTCCATAAACTGAAGAAAAAAAAAAAGGTGGAATACAGTGAAGAAATATTTTCAAATTACATAATAAAGTATTTGCAAATACATTGTATGTCTTTGTTGCTACTTATTTGACATCAGAACAGAAAAAAAATTACGCTGAATCTACCAAAACAAAAACAAATACTCAGCTGCTGGTAATCACCAACTCTCCAGATGTGATTTTTTCAACTTATCTATAAAAAAAATACATAAGAGTATCCAGATATATTGCTCTACTGGTATTTTGTTTTAAACAAAAGGTAACTCAATGTATGCTTACTTGTCACCCTGAAAATAAAAGGTATTTTTTTGTTGCCATACTGCATACAAAAATAACTTTTCTCATAAATTTTAACAGGTTTCTCAAACAAGATGTGATGTATACTGATATGTAAACTAAGCTCAGTAAATACATTTTAACTGTTTACTGCAAAGGTAAAAAGTAAAGCAACATATATTGTACCTGCTTTTACTGACTTATTTAAGGTATTATATACAGCTTGTTGATAATTCTTTGGTGGCGTTGCTTGCTGAAGATACATTGAGTAGATGGAACTGGAGTTCACTGTCTGTGGCCCTTTTCTGGGAGACTGAGGTCTTGATCCTTTATCAGCTAGGAAAGGTCTGATAGCGACAGTTAAAGGGAGTTCTGGCCTGCCATCTCCTCCTGGAAACAAAGGGGGACCAGAGGGTTGGTACGTAGGGCTGGGAGGTACAGAAATTCTCTGTTGGATTTGTTGTGAGGAACTGGGTTGATGTACGTTGCTTGGCGGAGGAAGTGGAACAGGTCTTTGTCGATTTGTGATAGTACTTCCAGGTCTGGGCAGACTGCCGTCCTTCCTTCTTTCTAGAGAATTTGTAGAACCTGTTCCTAAGGGAACCGGGCTTGGATAGGTCCCATAGTTTTGAGGCAACTGCTTGCTTACACTGGGAATTGTTGGTGGCACTTTCCCCAGGTCAAGACCCTATATAAGAACAACAAAAAACTGTACCACTTAATTACATAAAACACTTGTGAGCGAGAATACTCCTCATTCAACAAAACAGACTAATAATCTTGTGTGACAGCAAAGGAGTCAATACAAGTAATCTGTGTTCCTTAATACAACTCTGCTTGAATTTACCACAAGACCTTACTGTTTAAAAGCATCTTCAGTTATAGTACATTAATAAGAATCCAGAACCAGAATACTTTTTCAAAGCCTAAATGATCAGTTCTAGCTTCTAGAAATCAGTAACTATATGATGATACATTCGATAATGTATAGTGTGATAATATTAACAGTTTAACAAAACAATGTTAAGACAAGGTCTATATTCTTTAAAGAATACATTGTTAAAAAAAGTCATAAAGTTCAATACAATTCATATAAAACTGGAACAACAGTGCAGGCAGACAACATAAACTGAAGGATGGATTTAATGGCTTTTGTTGTAAAAAGTATTTCTGCTAGAAAAAGAAGTGAGAATATACATCAAGGAATAATGGCTACAAAAGATTTGAATTGGAAAAACAAGAAGGTGGGGAAGATGATTAGGACAAGCAAAGGGGGAGAAAAGAGGACATCAGTTATGTTAAAGAACAGGAAGGAACACAAACTACTAAACTGAAAACAAAAAAAAACAACAACCCAAACATCAATTGTAATGGAGTAAGAAAGGAAAAGCAGAAATACAAAGGTAATTCATTTGTAACGTTTTAAGTAATTATCAGAAGGGAAACATGTAGATATGTGAAGCAAGTTCAGCTATGGAAGCCAAAGGTTCCTGATTTTAGCAAAACAGATCTATAAATACACCGCAGAGGAAACTCACCAGCTTATCAGTACTTCCTAATGCTGAAGTTGGCAAAGGTTGACTGGATATTGTTCCTTGTTTGAAAGCAGTATCCATGCTCGATTCTTTCCAGTCTGTGTTGGAGATCTGAGGGGGTTTTACCACAGGGGCTGAGCTCTGCTTAAGTAGTGGCCAGTTTCCATCATTAGCTTGAAAACAGATGAAAACACTAGATTTAAGATACAACCATTATAAAGAAGCAAAACAACATGTAAAATTGAACAAGTTAGATTACAACAGGATTACTTTGATTCTAGAAATCAGATAAATTGTTATGTTTGATTCAGAAATCAATACTGACAGTCCAGTCACTCTATTTAACATGATGTACATTACTCTTTGGCATTCAAATTGTATCAAAAATTCTATAGAAAAAAAGACCATTAAATTTCTTGCGTGAGTGCTGCACATTCATTCTACTATTAAAAGGCAAACTTAAGTTCAGAAAAAAAAAGTCCTTACAGGAGCACTTCATCGTATTTCTTTTGGTACTAACCAGAAACACTGTTGAATTACACCGCACGTTAAATCTATGTAAGCTCTGTGTGAACTTATTCCAAATTTAAACTATTGTTATTGGATTCACTGACTCATAACAGGAAACAAAAACTCATCTGAAGAATGTGGCCGAACAAAGGCATACATTCCTCTACTGGAAGTGGCTGCAAACTTACCTTTTGTTTTTTTTTCCTCTACATACTCACCTGATCAGCACTGCCTCAAATACTTAACTTTAAAAGAAATGTTTAAAGTCATCTGACAAGAAGTCAGAGTGCCAGGATACAAGTCATGGGCCTTCATCTTCATCGCATGCAAAAAATCATGCGTAGCTGTATGTAAACTGAGGCAACAGATCCTTAATGAATCCAGATGGTTTGATATGTTACTTTATTAACTGGAGCGGAGCATTTGCTTTCTGTTCCCAAGCAAGCAAGTTTCAATCATCTTACAATTAGATCTGTTTTACAGTAACTACACAGATCCTCGGTTAGATTCTAAGGCTTTGATCTGCCCTTGAAAGATTAAGCTTCATATTTCTGTGAAGAGATCGAGATCACTTCTCCTTCCCTACTGCCTGCAATTATCTTAATAGAGCATTTTGTAAAGACAATCTGTAACACATAACTAACTTCACTAAAGGATGACAACTAAGGTAAGGGAGAGTTACTGAGATTTCTGGACCCCATAGTAAGACCAGATCAAATGAAAACATGGTATTTAACACTGTCATTTTTTCTTCTTTTTCGTTTCCTGTTTATTTTCAGTTTAAAGCCCTTAGAAAACAGAATCACCAAGACTATTTCTAGGATTCTGTGTCATTCTCTGTTTAGTATAGATGGCAGTGTAAGAAAAAAATGCAAAGAAATATTCTAATTACACTGAATTTAGCTTCAGCACACTATTTTCTACACGAGCCTTATCCTCCTTACTAAGCGTTCCATTTCTTCCCCCTATGGAAATGACAAGCTGAAGATTTCTGACCAATTGCTACCCAGTTTTTCACTATATGAGTGCAAATTCATTCTGTTAGCTCATACAAAGTATTTATAGACATGTTCCAATCATAGTGTTTACTTTTAAATGAACAAAAAATAAAAGTTATACCTTTGCATGTGAGCTGCCCTACTATTTTTTAACCATTTGCAATTCCACAGAATGGTCTGCACATATATAATATTGCATTAACCTTTCAAATTAAGATCAATTATGTTTCAGTTATGAGAAAATTACTTTGGAGCAAGACTATTTTTGTGGTTGGTTACTTAAGTAGGATTAACACTGAGAATATAGTATACAGTCCACAAATAACGTTTCAGAGTTGCAAACTGTCAGGAAGTGATGCAATGCAGCGTCCAGGAACAGAACCTGTTGGGTTCTTCAGGTTTTTTGTTGTTGCTGTTTATTTGTTTTATACCATCCATCAGGTTATCAAGAACAAGACCAAAAGACATGACTGTCCAAACACTTTTACCCTAAATAATGGCACATTTTTAAATTCTATACTGAACTAACTTTTACTGTACAAAACATTCCATAATTGCAGTAAGCATCCTTAGCCCTAAATTTAGCACTTAGAGAAACAACAGCAAAAATCCTGATGAATTTAATTCTCTTACCTGCATATACAAGCTCATACTCTTCTGATAGAAAGTCAGTTACACAAAATATTTTTGTAATCCTTCACTTTCCAGATATGACCATCCCTGAATTCTGAAGTAACAGACTGGAAGTAAATTCAGACTCTCTCTCCTCTGACTTCTCTCTTTCGTTCTACTTATATGAATATCTGAGTGTAACTGTTCCCATCTTTACATCCTTCATATTACAGTCTGGCAGACTTGCAACAAGCATGCATTTTGTATGAGTGCACCTTTCAGAAACTCCCACAACTCAAGTTTGATCTCATGCACTTAACCAAGCTGCTGTTGCAATCTCCAGTTGCTGTGTGCCAGAGGCTGTGTGATTGTGATAGGTGCTCAAGAGGCAAGCAAACAGCAATTGCCTTCTGTCCTTGGTTTGACTGAGCAGCTCCCAGACACACTTATCCATCTGATGGCAACACCCTTTTGCAAGTCCTAACCAGTCCCTGCTCTTAGCTCTCCCATAGCCATTTCAACCAGCAGGTTTCATTTTGTCTTCTAAAGGTATCCTGTTGTCTGCCTGCTTTTAAGACTACCAAACACCCAGTGCATTTCAACTCCCACCCAACACTTTTGTATTTACATAAATAAGACAGTGGCACATATACACACAAAAGTTCTTGTGTATTTTCTCTGATTTTACCTAAAAATTATCGTAGGTCCAGTTCCATGATACTACAAGCAACTGAAGTGTAAACCAAGTAATAGCATTTTCATCCTACTGAAGTCAGCAAGATTCTTGCTGCTGACTTGGACAGGGTGAGCTTTCATCCCACCTCTAGGGCCAGCGCAACACAAACTCTTAAACTTTTGCACAGAATAACTCATGTTAAACATGTATGTATTATATCTATCTAATCTGAGATACAGTAAAACATGCTTTGCTGATTGATTGCCACAATTTTTTCTCATCATTTTTTTTCCCAAGGCTTTTTCAATGAAGAAAACTCATCCCTAGTATGCTACTGCAGTACTGTAAGAATGAATTTGCTGCAAATCCCTTTCCTTCAATGGTGAAAAGCAACATCTAAACAATTTTACATTTCAACAGCATGTACTGCATACCACAACACAGGTTCTAAAGACGCTGGTTAATATGCATCTGTATGTGAGAGCTCAGATGACCATATTAAAAACTGAATTCTTAGCTAGCCAAAGATCTTCTACGGACTCACAGTGCTGGGTGTCAAAGACAGTAGGTGCCAGACGGATGACATTGTGAACGGCAGACTGAAGAGAAGTGGGAGGTGACAGAGTAGGATCCACTATTGTGTCTAAATCAGAAACCTTCCAGGTGTCTGGAGATTTTTTCACACACCCCCAGTCTGTTTCTACTGGACACAACAGGGCAGATCCAGTTACACAGAAAAAGAAAGAAAAAAAAAGTGGTGGAGAAATTATAACAATGACAATGGAGAAATTAGAACAGGAGCACTCAGACAATGACAAATAAAAGCATGACAGTTGGGGAAAACAAACAAACAAACAAAAAAAAAAAAACAAAAAACAAAAAACAAACAAACAAAAAACCAAACCTCACTTTTCTTCTTCCTGGGAGAATATATAATTCTCCTTACACAAATCTATCATGGGACGTTCTTCAAGTATATTCAGAATAATAAACAAAAAGTCAGTCCTAAGGTAGAATAATTACTTTTACAAAAATCAAAGAGTTCTCATTCACAGATCTCATAACCTTGTGAACTGGGTCTACAGGTAGGTATATGTATCTTGCAAGGCTAATATTTATAAAGCAGTGAATTATTTCTTGGTGAACTTAGAAGTTATGAACTGTCCCTTCTATATGTAGGTGAGGAATCCACATGTCCAAACCCCAAATGGCTGCAATTCTGTCATTAGTCTCACAATGAAATCCTTCCATATTCTTTTCTCCATAAAACTGCAGAGATTAGATTTCTATCAAACTAAAGATATTTTTAGATCACTAAAATCAATGCAAAACATACTTTTGCTGGAGGTGCAGATCTTCCTCCTTGTTTGGAAGCATGCTGCAAACTTTGCTGATGCGTCCAGTTTTAAATGCTGGAATGCATGTGAGTATTTCAAAATCTTTGCTCTAGTGGTCATCCCTTACCTTATTTTCAGATCTCTCCTAAGAGATCATGAAAATCAAGTCCTGTGGTTAAGATTGATAGGATCACGAATGTTTATTTGTATTATGCATGTTTATTTATGTATATAAATCAAGACATTGGATAAACCAGTAATTGTATTTATTTGTATTAAGCATATGAAGCTAGCCACTTCTTAAGAATTATGGCTTTGCTAAGATGTGCCACACAAGTGTGCTTTGCAAAAATGAAATCTTAAGGCAAAAATGTCATGATCTGCTTTTGTTGGTCTCTAACATAAAACAAAAAGTGTTTTCTACTTTACAAAATAAATAGAATTTATGGGAGACATGGGAAGTAATTTCAGATATCAGTTATGTCTCTGGAGGGACAGCTCTTTCATTAATCAAGACAGATACAAATAAACAGCATCAATGCTAACATTATTCCACGTCAGAAATGCTTCAAGAACCACAAATTCTCCTATCTCAGTTGGAACAAACGCCTCACATAGTTTTATTCATTTTCCTATTTATTCTCCTTCTGAGAAGTAATATTGTTCAGTATACTTGTTCATTAGCTTTGGTTTACTTGATAAAAAGCAACATACCATAAAGAATTGTTTATAATACTGTTTGCCACAAAGTTATTTCATTACTATAATCAAATACACAAACTATTCAAAAAGGTATTAAAGACAGAACAGTTAATTCACAGAATCTTTAAAGGAACAACTGCTCCTTTTATTGGTGTATCAACATGTAAAATTGCAAAGAAAATACTCTCCTTCTCCAAAGGAAAATTCATGGACTGGAGTAAAAATGGCTCATATCAAATGAGCAGTGTTCAGTCCACAGAAAAATACTGATGACATCTGATATTATTTTTACTGCTATAGAGATTATCCCAAAACAGTATCTCCCAAGATTACTCATTTTCCTTATTACTCCTTTCCAAACAATGTATGTTAATATATATCACACTTAAGTGCTTACCAGATTTTGATCTTCCAGGTGTTGAGCTAGAAGCAATGGTGAGAGACTGTGGTTTAACTGGATCTACTGGTACGGTGTAAG
>JANHGO010000042.1:15185563-15236153 GCA_024606505.1 Aquila spilogaster | reverse complement strand
TTAAGTGCTTACCAGATTTTGATCTTCCATGTGTTGAGCTAGAAGCAATGGTGAGAGACTGTGGTTTAACTGGATCTACTGGTACGGTGTAAGTGCCAGCACTCGGAACTTGGATGTAAGGTCCCACTGCTGCCACTCTTCCTGAAGCACTCAGAGATGATTGCGGTGATGAAGTTCCATTAATACGATTCAACTAAAAGTCAGAGAAATTGAAACGTGAACTTCCATTTAATTTAGGCATTCACCCATGAACTGGAGGTCTACATTTAATTATCTACAACCATGCACTGTAGCTAATTCACTTTAAATAAATTACTATACTTAATGCTTCTATGTAAAAATTGAACTAGAAAACCAAATTTTATTCCCTAATACCAACTCCACAAAAATTAAACTTCTCAGTACTTTACATGAGGAAAACTATTACTGTATAAGGTCTCTATTCATTGTACCTTTCTTGGGCAAACTGATCAATCTTTTTTTATTTTCTTTATTTTTTTAATTATTATTGTTATTATTATTATTTTTTTTTTTTAAGTCAACACCTCCAGCTGGGAATACATCAGAAGTGATCTCTGTAATCCTTACAGGAATAGTCTGCTTTGCAACTGATTTCTAGTCAAAGTCTCAGACAACTATTAGGACTAATGTCATCAGACCAGTCGCACTGTTGTAAGTTTTCTGCTCCAGGGAAAAACAAAGAACAACCCACCTTTTTATCCTGTTATTCTTTGAAGTACAGCCCATAATCATACTTTTCTTTCTACAAATCTAAGCTACTATAAATTCTAATACAGTATGATCTGTAACAAAGAAAAATAAAAGGATGTACATTCTGTCCAACAGTTTTCTCTTATCCGTGGAAAACCTGAAAATAGTTTTAAAAAGCCTGCTACTTTTAAAATAAGTTTTTAGATGTAACTGTATTACTTAGCTGGGAAAAAGTGACATGCTATGTAGTCTACGCAGTTTTAACAGGCTGCTGATAAACTAAAGTGTGGCCCTTTTAATAGTTTATCTTACAGGAATGTTTTCTTTTTGACGTGCCTCAACTTTTTTCTTGTATAGTCGTTCACGCAGCTCGTTGATTCGTTTGTCCATCATTGCCACTTCCATGTTACGTTTGTTTAAGAGTTCTTTCTGCTGCTGGAGCTTGGAGTTCTGCTCCTGATTAAGCCTGTTCCTAATCTAAATAAATAAACAAACAAATAAGGACACACTTTTAGGGTAGTTACTGTTGCCAAGTTTGTTTTTAATACAATGTTAAAAAACCTGAGACAATTTGGATCAGGTGTGTTCTGACATCTCTGATTTTATGCTTCCATGCATGAACAACCATTAAAAGAAAACAGTAAAAGTACATCCCAATAAAACAGTGAACACCTACTAAACATACGTAGAATGCATCTAATTGATACCTACTGGACTGAAGCATTAGGCATAAATACATTTAATAAATCAATTCCCTAATGAAATATTAAGTCATAAAAAATGTTTGTTGAAAGTTATGTTTAGCCACAGTGACAGTTTGAACATCACTGAAATGTTACGCTGTATAAAACTTCTGACGGAAATTATGCTACTGATTCAATTTCCAGTTCCACATGAAATTTGCATGAGTGGATGGGAAGTTAACTGAACTGCAGGGACAAGATGCAGATTTTCCTCTCTACGTGGGGATTAAACTGAAACCTCCAAAGCAGGTTTCCAGCAAATGAGGGGATGAATTACCTTTACAGTTTAAATCAACCATGACATCCCTTATGATTATTCTTCCTGCTTTCCCATTGGCATTTTTTCATACCTTCAATGGTAATTTTTTGAGAAAGATGTGTGATAGCAGTACAGTGTATATCATGCGAATATTGTGCAGCTGCAGAACGCTACAGTGTAGCAAATAGTGCAGTGAATACAGTGCAGCTTATATTTTTGATGATTTTGTTAAAATGTTAATTCATGTTAATTCTTTTACTTACATAGCCATGACCTGACACATTAGTACCATCCCAACACACCAGTTTTATGAGAGTGCAGTACCAACTGCCAATCCATAAGGGCAGTAATATGACTTTTCTTACATCTGTCATTTTAATCGTGTCTCTTTGTTACTTACCTGTAGCTCTTGATACAATTTTTTTAATTCGACTGCTGCAGGTCCTGTTACTTGTCCATTGTAAGACTGAAACCCATTCAGTTTCCCTTTCCTTAAGTCCTCCAGTTGCTGGGTAAGTTGATCCACTTTTAATACTGCAGCCTGTAGCTCCTGCTGCTTTTCCTGGAACATGGCACTTATATGCTCAATTTCAGTTGCTAAAATGAACGAGATAATAATAAAAAACAAGTAGAGATTATTAATTTATAATTTTATAGGTATTGGTAAGTACAACACACTAGCTTTAAACCTAGTATACATACACATTTAAATACTCACAATATGTCGGGAATTTGTTAATGTTCAGAATAAATGATCAGAGTAGCTATTACCAACAAGAATTTACACCACGTATAAATTTTCTAGAAGCATGGCACCCTCTGAATGACAAATAAACATTCCATCGGAAATCCTGTTAGCATGCACACCGTTATACCAGATATACAGTAAACAGAAAATGAAATAAATACAAATACTTAGAAATTTTGCATACACAGATTGCCGTTCATGATCTTGCTATAATCCACTTGTCCTCTCATGGCACGGATTTTTTTCAACTTTGTCTCCTGGGTTTCAACACGTTCTTTAAGTTTTTGAAGCTTTTCACTCTCTGAAACAGATTGCTGCTGACGACGCTCTTGCTGCTTCAGATAACGTAAACGTTGTTCCTGGCAGAATAAGATTTTAGACAAAAAGTACTTATTACCCATTTATTCATTAAAAAAAACTTGTCTTAGTAAAACCCATCACTATGATCAGTGGTTTTGTGTGTGTGTGTGTGTGTGTGTTTTTTCTTTATTTGTCGTTGTTATTTGTTTGTTTGTTCTTGGTTTCCAGAAATCAGAACAAGTTGTATCTGGTTAAAATATGCATCAGTCTTCCCGAGAAAAAAATCCTCTTAACTCCTGTTTTAAAGCACAGAAATAGAGAAGTTTTTAGACCAAATATCAAATTTACATATACATGCAAAAGAAACCCTCGCCTGAACAGTCAGATACAACTGTCTGTCCTCTGGCATTTCGTTTCTGCTGCTATTAACCCTTTTCCTACTGTAGCAAAAGGAACTTTCCGTAACTGTTATGAAGCTTCACAAAGAATACAAAATACACCCAATAGACCAGTCTAAACAAGCTGATCTACTGAAAGATAATGTTTCAGATCTAAGTAACAGTCCTTCCATTGGACACATAATGGAAATATTTCTTTTCCCTATATTAGTTTCATCAAAAAAAAGAACAGCAGAATTGTTATACTGATTCCTTTTAAAGATGCTGCATTGTACTCCGAGCATCCAGTGCATATGGTATTTTCTAACACCCTGAACTATGTCAAAAATGTTAAACTCACTCTCCTCTCTGAAAATCTTTTCAGATTCACACATCTCATAGATTTTGGAGACAAAACAGAGGAATATATATGAAATGGCATCTCACACGTGTTACTATACTGAGGTGAATGGTGAATGAGCTGGTAGAGATGAACACAGAGTACAGTGTGATCTACCACAGATTACAACATGGGCCTCATGAAAGAGACAAAATAAGCAATATTTTTACCAAGATACATAACTATTGGTTCGACATATTATCATTTGACATGGTGTCATTTACAGTGAAATGTTTTCACATTGCCTAGCTAAGATTAACTTGGCAAAACAGATTTCTCAAGCTCCTTTCTCTTATCTAAAATGAATAAGTGCATTTTCCATATCCAAGTAGACTTATGTTTGCATATGTTAAGTAAATTGCATTTATTACAATCTCCTTATTTTGTTTGCTGTTAATTACCTTAGCAACCAACATTTGCTGTTGGTTTTCAATCTGCTGTTGTTGTCGGGCAGCCATATCTTGAAGTTCAGAAAGAGTGAGCTCAACACGTGGATTCCCAACCTGCAGACCAAAAAATGTTATGTCAGTGTGTTGATATAACTGGAATGTTCTGATGCTAGAACCTTCCTTGACAGAGGAAGGCTAATGCCTCATTCCTAGCTGTAAGAGGAAGAAAAACAATAGATATCTATTAGGGAACATGGAACCTCAGAGCAAAAAAAGCAAGAAGTGGAAAAGCAGAGGAAAGAGAACACTAAGAAACAAAGCATAGAAAAAGGTCCTCATCTTACATTTAACATTCCTGTTCTAAGATGTTGTGTAAAACTGGTATCTGCTGATATGACATGTACTGTAAGAGATATGTAAGTAGGTATACTAAGCAGAAATTGGAACCTGTATCTTCTTTCCTTTTCTAACATTTTCAGTGTAAGTGCCCTGGCAACTTTAACAGGTGGTTAGCATTATTTACCTGCTGTAGGACAAGTACACGTGAGAACCCATAGTTAAAGCCTGTCTTGAAGCTCACATAGTAAGACAGTGAAATTTCATAGAATCACAGAATGGTCTGAGTTGGAAGGGACTTTAAAGATCAACTATTTCCGACCCCTCTGCCATGGGCAGGGACCCCTTCCACTAGACCAGGCTGCCCCTAGTCAACCTGGCCTTTAACGCTTGCAGGGATGTGGCATCCACAGCTTCTCTGGACAAACTGGAGTATTTAAGGTAAGATATCTTTAATAAACAGTCTGTGCAAAGTGAAGTGAACTGCACTGTAGGTGATCCACTTTGGATGCCTGAGCAGAATCTGAATGAAGAGACAAGGGCCCAGCCTCAGACCCCTTCTCCCACTCCAAATCCAACTGTATCAAACTGAAAAAACAGTGCCCTTCTGAAAAGCTTTCCTCTCTCTCCAAGAAAGATTCTCTGTATGACCTTTATATAATGACATCAGGATGTGTTTTGCTGCTAATATCAGTCTGACAGACTAAGAAGAATGACTGTCACCCTAGATAAGAAGTCTTGCTGGGAGCTCCATGGGAAGATTTCAAACAAAGGATGTTCCACAGCAGGGCTTGCTGCTCTGCTCTGGAATCAGTGAAATGTGTACTAGAGATCTTCATGGTTTAAAAAAGGGAGAGAAATCCTTATCATCAATGACAGCAGTTTTGTCACTGAGGCAAGATTTAGAGAAAGCCGAAACTCATGGAGGAAAGAAAAAAGTTAAATGAACATTTAGCGCTGGCAAATCTGAACTCTGATGGAATAGCAAAGAAAGTTTTCTTAGAGATCAACCAAGGATCAATCAAGGAAGTAATAAAAAATAAATAAAATAATCACAGGACCGTCCAAAATGCACTTGCTACAGACTTGCACTTTCCCATGTCAATGGTAGGGCAGGTCAACCAGAGGGACATCAGAACTACACAACAATTCTGCCAAACTTCTCATCAGTACTTTTCTGTAACAGTAACGCTACAGTAGACTACCTACTTTTGTATCATCTTTTCATCTTTCATATTAAGAGGTTATACACATAGAAGGTGCACAAAAAATCTTCAGTACCACCAAAATACATGTGAACTCTGTTCTGAGACTGATAGAAACAGAGAAGATCAAGAGATTATTTAAAAGCTTCATTCTAGGAACAAGAAGGACAGCTGGCAATTACTGTAAAAATGTAACAGAAATCTGGTCCCTCTACATTATAAACATTCAAGGCATTTTATGGAAGGCCATAGATACTAATGGGGCTTTATCACCCTTTTGCATTTAAAAACTAACAATTTATTTGCAAAAAATCAAAACAGAGAGACATTACTGAAAATTATTTTAAATTTACATAATGCAGTGACAGTGTGTGAGACAATATTATATGTTTTTAAAAGTGACCACATTGCTTATTTGCCAACAAATACAATCAATTTAAATCCACACATTAAATTATTCCAGCCTCTTTTTTCACCATGCAATCACAAAAAGTACAGTGTAATAAAACAAATTACAGAAGGTAAACCTTGCAAATATCTGCTTTGCTACTCAGAATAAAAAGAATAATAAATAAAAAAGCCACAACCTTAAGAAATGAACATTTTTTTCCAAAAGAGAATTTCAGCTGTTGAAAAATTACACCCCAAAGTTGGAAAGTTCAAAATGGCCCAACATCTCTTGAAGATGTTTACATAGAATTTGGTCAGGTGATTGGATCATTGCAAAAAACAGACTAGGGCACTGTAATAAACAATGCAGCACCTTCACCAAGCTACACGGCTACGCTATTAGAAAGCTAAGTTAAAATTACATTATTTCCTATCTTCATTACAGTCAATGCTGTTAAAAAATTAAAAACAATTAAATGCTTTGGATATATTGAGAAATAAAACTCTTCATTCAAGTGGGTGCTTACAAAGTGGAACACAGTCTAAAAGTTTTACAGATTGAGAGGAAAAAAAAAGGAAATAAAAATAGAACTCCAATAAGCATTTTCAGTTTCAATACTGTGAGTGAACACAGCAGTTTAAAAAAAGACTGAACTTAGTAGTGTCTGTTTCTGTTGTTTTCTTCCTCTATTAGCATTACTTATGAGAGACAAGAATCTTTCACAACACTCTCTAAAGCCAAATAACTTGTATGCACTTGTGATCACCACCCAATATGCCAGATAAATATTTTAATTACAGACAGAAAGGCTTGAAATGGGTAAGAAAACAAGGAAAATTTTCCAAGTGCCATCCCACAAACCAAAATCTGCTCACTCAAGAAAATAAAGTAATACAGGAAAACCAGATGCTGCTCCCAGGACATATTCATGCTCTGCTGAATTCCTTTGGCATGGTTTCTCACCAGAAGAACATAAATATCTGCTGGACTCCATACGTAAGTCTTAAAAGGGGCTCAGAATGGTCTGAAGTCTACCCACTGGATCACTGATTTTAAAAGAAAAAATGGGGAAAAAAAGGCAGCATTTTTCCAGCAAAAATATAGTTTCAAAGATAGTCTGATGCAAGTTGTATCTATGAAAAGCCTTCCCAGTGCTCCTGTCCTTTCTGCTTTGATTATCGCTTTAAGTTTACACTGAGAGCTCATTCTGTTTCTGCTTGCACTAGAACATTTCAGTACTGTCCAAGAAATAGATCATCCTTACTGCTAAGAAATCATATTTAAAGATATATCCAGATTGAAGAAGTGGGACACCTGTATAATAGTAGAACATTTTTCAAGGTAAGAAAGCCATCTTACCGAGTAAAAATTACAGATTTCCTAAATGAGATATGTAACCCCCAGTGTACAATGGACATTAAGGAACTGGTTTGTAGAACCACCAGAAACAAAAAACAGTTTGATCTAAAAGCTCAGGATTGTTACTGCTTTAAAGAAGCATATTTGAAAGTGTATCTGACAATGCTTAAAAAAACTACTGCATCATTCTGTATTATGTAAAACAGAAGACAAATCACAAGATGAATGTTAACACTAGCTCCTTAAAGAAGCTATTAACTACAGTAAAATAGTCTATTTAGAAAATGGAATGTCTAAAACTAACTTATATACAGAGCAAAGCGTAAGACCATGAGAAACTGATAATCAGCCATATACATGTAAATGTCCTACGAGAAATCTGTTTATGTTTACCTCACTGAATACATCAATACCTGTCCTTTTCATTTTACATAACTACACCACATCTAGGAAAGAAAAGAAGAAACATTTGAGGAAACAAAGTTTTAAACCTGTAGCTTCACTCGGAGTTTCTTCTTTTTCATCCACATGACAGTTAACAGATCAAGCAGAATTCCTCTTCAACATCAATTATTTTCAGAAAGACTGGAGCTGATTTCAGGTCTCCAAAACAGGACAGCATCATTTTTGAAAAAGCATGAAAATGAGTGAATCTTTCTCTTGCAGAGATCTACTTGAATCGATTTGTTTAGAACGCTTCATATTAGCTGAGTCGGCTTGTAACAAGCTGTATGCAAACATCGCCACTGCAAAAAGGCAGTCCCAGTCCTTTCTTCAGAACCCCATGTTATGCAAGGCAAAGGGATCAGTGTACTTTCTCAGTTCCCTAATGAGGTTGTTGGTTCCTCAGTTTCTTAAGTTTGTAATGTTCATACCAGTCATTAACAATTTCATACATGAAGTGACTCACCTTTCATAACAAACACGAGCCTATTACATTTAAGGTCCAGACCTCCTCCTTTTTCCTGCAGCAACAGAAACCTACCTCCCACAGAACTGCCTTCTAAAGGACGTACCAAACAGCCACTACAAATGTCTACTCCTACAGATTCCACAGATTCATTCACTACGTGGTGATACATCAAAGGAGACAATTTTGCTGATGTGTAAATTTCTTTTCATTGATTCACAGAAGTATTTACACATCGAGATGAACACCTTAATAAAATCCTGTTGAGCAAACACTGCGTTTTTAGGCACGGAGGTATTAGTACAGATGTTTCAGACAAAAATACAGTACACCTATATTCCCTAATTTCTTAGAATTGACAAAAATCTCTAAGAAAATTGTCATTATTTTATATAGCATGTCACTTTAAAAAGTTATGATGAGAGAGAGAATTTGTAATGAACTGCAGTTTCAGCATCTGGCATTATCCTCCCACTACAAGCTAGTACTTTACCATTTGATGATTAATATTTTTGGGACAGGTGAGATGAATGGTACAGTAGTAATTAAATAGTTTGGAAGCCAGTTTATAAGCAGCCTCAAAGCAAGTCATACCTTAGATATTTAATTAAGAGGAAGAATCTCTTAATAATGAATTCTACGCATCAACCTTGTCACTCTGAAACTTTATTTTCTTGATCCTCCTTCCTTTATTTCTGTCCTCACACTATGCTGTTCTGTCTGTCATCACAAACTCCTCAGCCTCTCCTTACTCAGTCTCCATGCTTCTGAGTTATGAGGAAAAGGTGTACTCCCTGGAAACCCACAACAGTAAAAGAAAAATTGCATCTGAATTCAAATTAATTCCTTGACAATCAGAATGTATTGTAGTCAGATACTCAAAGCATAAAGGCAGATTCCAATAGTTTTTTGTCTTTATTTCCACCTGAAGTTTATCTTTTAAGGAGAATCAAGAAGCCGCAGGACTGAACTTTCAAAATATATTATTTTTTAAAAGGTGATGTGGATGTTGTTGGATTTTATGCATTTCTCTGCCTCACTGCCCAAGCTGTAAGAATACTTCAATTTTTTAAGTTTGCATTTGTAAAAATGGAAAGCTACTTTGAAAATAACATGAAAATAAGCCACCAAACCCACACCTGAGAATGCTGTGTTTTCAGAAAAACTGTAAAGCAAAACAACTAATACTCCAAAGCTTTACGGCCACCATAATGACTGGCAATCTCATGTTTAGGTTTGGCAATGCCCAGCTACTCAAATAGCCAGTGTAAAACATCATTTAACCAATTAACTGAAAAAGAAAACCCAAACAACACAAGCATTTATCAAACATTTCCTGCACACTTGTCTCCTCAGATCTTTCCCCAGGTTTGCAAGAACCACTACGTCATTATCTTTCCTTATCTTAAGAGGAAAGGAATAGATAAGTGTTTATACCCATCTCTCACACAGCTCCCTTCCCAAAGCTCTGCACTAGAGACCATAGATTCAAGTCTCTTGAAACTGGACACAATCCACCTTCTCCAACAGATATTCTTGCACAGTGAATCACGTGCAATGAACTTTATCACCTGTTTTCTAGCCTTCTTCTTCCAATTTACTTGTTACCTCTATTCTTATTCCTTAATCTACTACTCTTTTAGCACTCAGGTCCATCTTTCCCCCCATTTTCAATACTTGTCATGGTCAGAGGTGATTCTGAGGTTAAATCACCAATTCTCAAGATCCAGCATAACCTAGATAAAATGTAATCAGCCTGTGTGTGGGGAGGTGAGGAAGCCTGCATCCTGGCTTCTGCCTTGGACCCCAGGATGGCTGGTTCTGGCTATCAGAAGTGCTACCCAGAAGGGTTTCCTGCTTGTATCCCATTACTTTCAGCCAGCTTTTATTTCACTGATAAGCCAAAACAGAGCAGCTATTAAAGATAATGCAACATATACCCTACTGTCACCCTAGCTACTCTTTCTATTCTTCATAGGATAGATTGCTACTCTAGAATTCTAGTACAGGAAAGGAACATTTTGGACAAATGCCCTTTTTAGCTAAAACACAGTCCATCGCTTAACAGTTCTCACAGTCCTTTACAGACACATGCCACTCCCAAAAAAGTAAAGGCAATCATACCTTCTGCCAGAATAAGCGTGAAAGAAAACACTCTTCACCATGGCTGAGGCAATATCAGCATATCAAACGCCAGAGACAGAAGGGAAAAAAATAAAACGGACAAAGCACAAGATTAGAACTGAATTAGAAACAGCAAATCCTTTGGGGCCATGATTTCAAGAATTTATTACCCACATGGGATTCACCACCGAGGCACACAGCTTTGCCATGGTGAAAAGAAAGCACTATTCCCTAATAAGGGAAGATGACAAATGCTAAAGGTACTGCAAGTTACCTGAGAAGACTTTAAATGCCAACATAGAAATGAAAATTAAAAACTCTCATTTATAACACATACAGAAAGATTCAACTTTCCATAACCTATTGCAGTTTCAGGCAGCTATTGCTTCCTAGGGCAATACCAAACTTTCCCCCAGACTAGAAGTTTACCTTTATAGAGCTGCCAAACCTACGCAGTCGTGTGATAAAGACAGAACTGGCAGGTCTGAGACTTAGTAGGAAGTGGAGTGTATTACATAAATGACCATTCTTCCAGAACACAGCAGACTGACAACTGTAAAATGAACAAGGTTGGTGTGCTCCACAGCCAGTGAAATCCAGACTGGGATGAAGACTCTGAGAAGTTTCAGTCTTCCCAAAGCAGGGAGCTCTCAGACCAATAACTCAGCCTTGCATCTTCCTTCTCTGTCCTTCCTTTAAAGGAAAGGAAGAACTACAGCTCTGGCTGCTCAAATACCAAGTTGCAGAAGCAGGAAAGAAAAGAATGGCTCCCCCTACATGCTGAATGTAGCAAAATATTTTTTAATTCTTCCATGATAACTTCAGTGAAAGCAGCAGAAGCCCATCAATCAAACATAACTTTTCTTGCCCTAACCTTCATTCAAATTAACATAGCTTAGAGGATGCTTTCACTTGCTCAGATAAATCTTCAGAGGATTCTGATAAGAATAGCCATTGCACACCACTGGTACCTGTCCTCAGAAGAACAGCAGTGATGGGAACAACAGGAAGATATGGGAATTTACTACAATAGTTCTGTATCAAACACATCTTGGATGAAATGCATGCATGCAATCTCCTTGTACTGTCTGAGGAGTAGAAAAGGGGAACACAGGATGGAGCACTTGACTCTGATGTCCTCTCATGTCTGAAAACACTGACCCACCGTCCAGAAACACTATGTACCACCAAACTTAAGAAGTGTAATTAATTTTTGACCACATTTTCCATAAGACTTATTTCTAGTGCAATGTATAACACCGGCAATTTTAAAAACGTGTGTGAAAATTCATGCATAATGCTCTAAATAGACAAAGTAAAATATGTTTCTATTTAAAGTAGACTTGTTTGCTGGTCTCAACATGGATGACATTATTTCCAGTTTAATGGCTTTAGCCACAGCTCCGCCTGGCATTTTTTTAATTGGGTCAGAAACATGCCGATAGCAGAAATCCATTTTAAAGAATCCAATGACAACAGCATATGCCTTTTTTAGCCTAATGGAAATGAACAAGCTAATTAAACCCAGAAAAGGCAACCAGAATATTGGGAATTAAAGAAAAATACAACTACCATGTGCTATCTCCTGATAATAAAATAATCTTGAAATTAACGTCACAAAAGTCATCTGGTTACTTTACTTAGATTTTTTAACAAAATGTAATTTTATTTGAGCAAGTGAACAAACTGTTTCTTAAAACTGACAAAAATGCTTCAACTGTATCATTATTTGATGAAAAATCTCACATTATCTATATTTGATAAAACCTTAACCTCCCTCCTTAACCAGCAATGCAGTGTTAGCAATTCCTCCAACTTGCTGACAGTAATAGGTCATTCTATTTAATACAGGTTTAAAGCCTGCTCAGCACAAGCCACAGACTCCACATTTCTCATGTTTACTACTGTTTGCTCATATTTCTTAGAAATCTCCTAGGTGAGACTGTCCTGTATTCTGGACAGAACAGCTAAGAAAAGGCAGAACTTAAATATTCAGAACAAAAACCAGAACAACATTAAAAGAGATGTCCAAAACCACAGTTGGATTTAAGTATATAATAAACATTTGCTATGTATAAAACAAAAAATGCCTATGAATGACTCCTACTACACAGGAAAGTAGTATCTAGAACTCATTATTTAAAATATTACTTTCTTTGTCCCTGCAGAAACTTAATAGTCATAGATATCTTAAACTCATTTGTATTTGCTTTAATATCCAGCTAAAATACCCAGCAGCTGAACTGACAAATCTTATACGCCTAACAAAAGACAAATATTTAAAAAGAAATCATGCATTCATATAGGAATGACAGCAGATCAGTTGTGCAGACCAACTTTAGAGCTGTTTACAACACCAATCCTTTTACTCAAGAGTAATTATAATAGTCGTGTTTCAACGCATGCTGTTCAAGTTTCTTTAAGAACAGTCTTGGAATTGTGGTTTAGCGGATCTTAAAGACAAAACATCTCTTTTAAGACAGACTATCTCATTATAGTTAAAATGCACTTCTGTGTCAAAGTAACATACTTACTAACAAATAAGTGTTTAATTTTTTCTTAAGTAACAGCTTCAGTATGAAATGTTTCTGTGGTGCTTTAATATTGTTTACAGGAGAACAGTATAATAGAACATTTCCAAAACACAGAAGTACTGAAAATAAATCCCTTGTTTTGATCTGAACATGTGAGATGGCGTATGCATTGCACGTCCCACAAACTGAAGTTGCTGAAAACAAAAGCTGACCATGATATTTTGAAGTAAATAGTTTTCATACGGTCTTATAACATGACAGCAAATTCATCTGTCAGAAACTGATTTACTCAGAATTTCATTTCAGAGATAAGGAGTTACAAAAAACAAATGGTCTGTGTTGTGGTCATTTGACAATGAAATTCAAAATCATTTAAACTCAAGTGCGAAAGCAATACAGTATTTAAATAACATGCACTACAGTATATAACTTTGAAAAAGTAATTAATTACCTGCTTGCTATTTTCCCATGTAATTGTAAGAGAGCACATCTTTATTTTGCAGCATTGCCCGTCAGCAGTAAACACATGTGTTGCTTCAGCATGCTCCAACTCCATCTTTCTGTTATTTTCTGTCTACACTAATTGTTTAACTGTTCAATATGAACAAAGCGAGTCAACAGCTATACACATCTTAGGAGCTCCTACATGGTGTTTGGCTTCGATGAAATCAATAGGAGGTAGGATATTTTTTAATCTTATTCCATGAGATATATGTTTCCCCGATTCTTTATCAATATGAAAAACTGTCTCTCTGCATTCATCAACAATCAGCTAACGGAAAAGGCTAGTGGATTTTGCCAGCAGTGAAAGACCTAATCAGTGCAAGATCAAGCCAGCTGTCAACTATGATCAGCTTGATTCGTTGCACTTTTCATATTCAATGGAAAATGTTGAGCAATACACATTTCTTTCAGTTCAACTGAAAAATTTAAGAATACAGACAACTTTGCTTTCAGAAGACAACAAAATGTTTGCTCATTTTCTATTTTCATAGTATTACTGAGTGCAAAAACTGAACACCAAATAGATCAAGAAAAACACTACTTCTTGTGTTTAATTTTAGTGTTAAAACAGACAGAAAATCATACCAGATGAAATTTAGCAGCATCTTTATTAACAGAGACTGCCTAGAATAAAAAGGCAAACAATACAGTCAAAATAGATATGACAATCTTATGTAAATAACTTTCCTTGTGTTTGCTAAAATGCTCTTCCCCCCCACACTCTGGCTTTTTCTTAAATCCTGCACACAGAAAGATAAATACATGAGCCAGCAATAAAGCTAAAGCATGTGCGTAATAGCATACATCAAGAAGCTGCACAACAGAGAAGCCTGCAGAAAGCCAAAATGTAGACTTAAGGATCTTTAAGTACTAAGCATGAAAGAAAATACTAAAACCCCATTACCAATTTCCTAATGTCTATAAAAATTTAAACATTCCGAAAAAGAAAAAAAGAAAAATATAAAAAGCTGTAATTTACCTTATAAAACTCACGAATGGTATGCAAGTTCACTCTCTCTTCATTCTTTCAAGAAAAGAATTCAAGTATGATTCAGTGCACTTACACAAGAGATCCAGCCAAACAGATCTCCATAAGGACACTGAAGAACTATATGTCAAAGTACGACATAGTGAATATTCCAGCTGCACAAAGAACAGGCTTATTTTTAGCAAGAAAGGAAAGGTATGAGCTATAGAGTAGAATCATCCAGTAAGAATAAGAGAAGAAAAACAAGTTAAACTCCCTTGCTTCTAAATTAGCCACAGGGACTTTCATTTTCTGCACTTTGATGTGAGGAAGACTGCAGGGGGAACAAACCTAACTACAATTGGATCATGAGTCTGTTGCGGAGACAGAGGAATGGAATAGTTCTCTTGCCTGGGAAATCCATATGAGTGGGACGTAGGTATGTTACGTGTCCGAAACGCTTGATGGACAGGAAACTAAATGAATGCATAAATGAACATTTAAAGGTGTGTCAGAGAAAGGAGGCCAGAGCTCTACTGCATACACACAAACGCACACACACACATGCACACAGCAAAAAGCCATCACATATAAAGACTGTGGAAAACATGAATCTGCAGAAAACATGTCTACATGAAAGAGACAAAAGAACTGAAAGCTGCTTGGAGATGGAGGGACAAGCTAAACTCTCAAGTTTTAACAACTAAAGCTCTTAGAGCTCTTCGCTGACACAGTGACTCTCATCATCTGCCTCCTGTAAGGAACTCCAGAAACAAAGGAGAGGACAAGTCCCATCTTCCTTACAAAAACTTAGTATCAAGTTATTTAGTTTCACTAAAAATTACAGTAATATGACTTCAAAAAATACAACTGTGTTAAAAGACATTAAAATTTACATTGTCAGCATAAGGACTGTGAAAGAATAGCAATACTGCATGAAAAAATAACAAATGAACTCTTCAGGTAATGTTTACGTTATGACCTAATGTGCATAATGTTGTGTCAGTTGACACACTCATATATTCTAAACTATTCTACCTTTATATAAAGGACAAGCAAATTTCGATCTCAATGTGCAGTGACAATTGGACTCAGTTCTCTACTTTATTTAGTTAGAAATCTAGGGAAATGATGAATTGTATCACTCCAAGTTCCTTGGATGAGAAATATTTGAAAATATGTATCAATATGTATCATGAGTTTAAGCAAATTGGAAGGACCTCTTATCCTCCCTCTTCCATGGACATACACAGCTAAGTATAGCTGTAAAACTAACAACCCATGCCCAAGGAAAAACAAAGTCATATCTGCAAAAGCGGAAACTAAACATGTAGACTGAGTAAACGGTACACTGTAGGTCTTTCCTCCCCTGCAAAATGGGAAGCCACCTGCTGGCTGCCAAGTTCCCTGTAACTTGATGAGCAGAGCTATCTTTTGGTGCCCAGAAGAGCAGTAGAAGTACAAAAGCCAATGAACACTACAAAACCCCAGTGGTCAGAGAAAAGAAGGGGAACAGGAAGAGATCAGTGGAATTTAGATGGATGAGAAGACGACAGGCAAACAAGAAAAGGTAATATATATACATACATACACATTGAAAAAAGTAAATAAACAGTACTTATGAGCATCTCACATATCTGTAGACATCTAGGTAGACTTCTTGGTATCTAAATCTACAGAGATCAAAAATTATGTAAATATATGCAGAAGGTACGGAGGAAACCAGTTCCTTTGCAATGTTTGCAATGTTTTTTTCCAAGTTGAGTACAGAGAGTGTTTCGTATTCTCAATAAATTTTCTTTAGACTCCTCAAAACAAATTTAGTCATATATTAGCTTATTAGTCATAAACTAGTGCTATTACAATTATAATTAAAAAATAATCACAGAGTAAGTAAAATGTGATGATTGTTCTCACAAAATGGAAGCATCTGGTAATTTTGTCCATTATGAATACCTGAGAAATCACAGACGTATCCAAACATTATTCATGGCATTTCAAATCCCAGAATGAAGTGATTTTGCCTAAAATGTTTACAAAAGGACTCAGAGTGAGGTAAAAGGTCAGGAGCATCTGAATTCCTTACAGCTTCAGAGAAGTTATTTCTATTAGGTAACACAATTATTCACCTTGTAGAGATGTTACCCTACATAAACTATCCTTTACTGAAGTGCGAAGAGACTGGGATTTCTAGTTCGGCAAGAATTCAAGAGCTAGTTGTTTGCATCAGCGTTAGCTTTGGACTGTAATTTTTTCCTACTAGTTTATTTTTTTTTCCCCTGAAGTTCTTTAGTTGGATTAGTTTTTCTATTTTTGAAGAGAAAGACAGAGCAAACATTTTGGGAAATGCATTAGATGAATTTGGATTCACCTCAGACAGTTTGTCATTATATCTATTAAACTGACTAACAGCTTGAATTAGATATCTGCAGCAAGGCTTCCCTCCCTGACAAGTAAAGAGAACTTTGGGAATGTATGTCTCAGACCAGTGAACACTCTTAGTGAAAGCGACAGATACCATAGTCTTGGCTCCTTACAAGAGGTAACATACCAAGTTGCAGCAGAAAACTGGGAAGATACAAATTTTATTTAATTAGTAGCTTTTTATATGATCAAAATGTTCCACAAGGCCTGCAAGAAAGTCTCCTCAAGAAAATAAATACACCTGCAAATTGATAGAATTCCATCTGTTATCCTTTAATGAAATTACTTGTTTAGACTTACAGCTGAGACCCATGAAAGGATCTAGATTTCTAAGACTGAGACTGTAATTTGCTCATCTTAATCAAACATCATTAAAACTTGTCTTACGTGAACAGCAGCCTCTTCCAAGTACATCCTTAAAAGTTACAAACAGAAACTACTTAATACTTACAAGCTTATATTAAGTTGTATTTGTAGCTCAGATTTGAAGAGCAGACCAAGCTCTTTAACATTTCAAATGAGGAACTTCAAGCAATTACGTATAACAAATGTCTCAGTAATCTGATTACCTTTTTGTCTGGACAACTGTTATCATTTGGTCAGTCCTCTTTCCAGGACTTCCTTCTGGTAAGACTATAACTTATTTTTCCCACTGATGATTGGTAGCTGCACCACGATGGATAGCTCCCAGTCGCTCTCCTGTGTACCACTGACCTCCAGTGGCTAGAACTATATTTGCTCTTTCTCACTGTGCTAGACCACTGTCATTCCTATGGAACGATCCTTGGATAATGCTAGGACATCTGGAAGAAAATAACACCTAGCACTGTATGATCACTATTTCATGGGCACTGATAACAAGTGAGAAATGACTGAACGGTAGAGGGCACTTCCAGCATCAGCATACTGTGCATCGTAAAATCAGAAAATAGCTTATGTAGGAAGGAGCCTATGGAAGTAACCTGGTTCAAAGACCCCTACTGAGAGCTGTTCAGCTTGCTCATGACCTAATCAGAGTAAGTTTTGAACCTCTACTAGGATGCAAATTCCACAGACTCCAGGCAATCTATTCCAAAGACCAACTGCTCTCACTAAGAAAACATTTTCACCAATCTTTAATTACAATTTCCCTTTTTACAACTCATGTCCAAATCACACTGACTCAGTTACATATGCAAAAGAAACAGGCAGGCAGCTGTTCTTAGAGAAGTGAATCTCTTTGAGACACTGTCCAGTCTCCTTGGAAAAGGAAAACATTCGGTTTTATAAGTCTTATCTCCACATACATATATCTTCAGGACAGAAGTAGAAAGAGATCAGACCCCATTTACAGCATAATTCCACTTCCAAGACTTGTCAACAAAAGCAAACTCAGGAAGAAGTCATCTCAGGGAGAAACACTCCAGTTTATACAATCTCACTTCGTTCTGCAAATGCAAAGCTCTCAGATGATTGCTGATACGTATTTTTTTTTACAGAGCATTTCATTGTCTGAAGAGACCTAACCTATTCTATTTTTAACATTAAATCTTTATTTAGAAGATAACCTGATAAAATTTGTGCATTTAAATCATCTTGTGATTTTAAGCTCACCATTATTTAAATAATTGCTGGTCATGCACATAGTTTCAAAGACAGTAAAAACACTGCATGACAACATGCCAATTCATAAAATTATCCAAATTGAATTCCAGACAGATTGCATGTAATTTTTTTCCATGACTATTGATTCAGCCATGAAAGCAAACATGTATCTAAAAGTTCTCTATGTATGCCACACTTTCAGCTCTATCCAGATATTAAATAAAAATCAACCATTTCATCATTAAAACAATACATACAGTAATAGAAATATACCTCAATGAAGAATACTTGGTAACGTTTGAGCTGTCTTCAATGTTCCATTGGTTTGTATTGATTTTAGGGCTAGTCTAACATTCAGCATGCCAGTAACAATGAATAAGCCTAATGCATTACGTAAGTGTAAGCTGATTAAATCCTTGATCCTGCAGCCACCTCTTTTTTCCCCTCCCCCTCCAATTTAAAACTTAGTATAATTGAAAAATCTGAGTTTTGTAACTTTCAAATCCTAAGTTGTACCACTTTTGGCATAAAACCCACAACTTGTATTAATATAATCCCTTCAGGTCCTTCTTGTCCTTCAGTAATTTCAGGAACTTGCTAGAAGTCTATTTTAAAGTTATCAGTTCCCCAATACATTTTAATTTTGTGGCCAAATGTTGTGCTTTTTTAGTATATACTGAATGGCACATAGGTAGCAGCATTCATCACGTTAACAGGTCTGAGTTGTACCTCTAAAAATAACCGCAAATCAAATTAAACAAAGCGATGCTCTCATAACATTCAATATTGCCAAGAAGTAAGATTAGAAGGCGTACTGCTCGTGCCAGTCCTAATTTCCAGAATGTATTTTATCTCAGTTGAAGTATACGAGCAATGAGGAATGAGGAGGTCACGAAAGAGTTATGTTCCCCTAGGACACTGTACTCCCATGATCTCACTACACTGACAATATGACAATGGAAGTAGGATAAACAGATCCATGCAGGAGAGGGGAAAAAAAAATTCCTTCCATTAGGCCCAAATGCCACATACAAAACCAGCTAAAACCTGACTAACAGCTGAATGGACAAAAAATATCTCACAACTTTTCAGCATATTTAGATGTATGTGTGAATTTTAGATGCCAATTATCAGACAATATACAAGCACAGAATCACTTAACTTGCACAATTGTTTACAGAATGTTAGGGTTTTGGTTTATTTTTAAGATATCTCAACTTGAAAATCTGAGTAGCTTTGTTTTTAAACAAAGTTATTTAGAAATTAACAGTGTTCCACAATGATAAAACAAGTATTAATTCGTGAGCTCAACTCTTCTTGAAATATAAAATATTAAAGAACAGTCAGCTGTAACTATAATGCCTGAGAAAAGGGAGCAGCACAGCCCCAAGTGAACAAGGACAGATTACATCCTGTTGAGTTTTTCATTAGAATTGAGGATGAAAAGGGACAGAACAAAGTAAAGGGAATTCCATCCAGCTATGGAGCAGAACATTTTTAAGCCGTGGTAATTTTGAAAGAGATGTACTACACATTTCTTGTAAAAGAGATGATGGTCAAGGCAGGTTTCACTGAATGCTATAAAACTGATATATAGTGCATAGCGTAGGCTATTTTAAATTAGCAACTTGATAATATTTTATCTAATCAAACAAACAAACAAACACCCAGAGCCTAGTGCTTAAACTAGTGTAAGGAAGTTGCTTTGCAGGTTTCTACCTTCTGTAGGCATCTGAAAACATCCGAATCCATGAATACTTTTTCATATTTTAACATAAGAGGCTAAGTCACAAACTCAATATTAGTGATTAAAAAAAAGGCGGGGGTGAGGGGAAAGATACCTGGACAGGCAATAGTAGCATGGAAGTATAATAGAGCTGACTTTTTCCTCACACAAATAAGACAGGGAAAGGCAGGTGATAAAATGCAGTAATTAATAAGATTCTGAAGACTTCTCACATTGCAGAAGTAAATTTCTTTTTAGACAGAAATTTGACAGCTGTTTATGAAAATCAAAACAGAACAAGAACTATACATTTTCCAATAGTTCCCACCATAACAGATTTTGCAAACCAATAATTTTTAAAACATTAAATACATGAGTGGAACTGAACCAAAACCTTTATAATTTGCTACATACCCCATTCTCTGTACGCTTCTCCACTGGTATACTTATTCCATTTCTTTGGTTCTGGGTTTGTCGTCCACCTAAAAGTAAAGTATCACATGTACTGCAAAGCTGAGTTTCCAATACAAAAGGTTTTCATTCTTGAATCCATACTTTTAAAAAATTTTACATACAGTTTTTACCTACGAAATTTTATTCTGCTCTAACTCTCTTACTATGTTATTCTTTGTATGTGGTAGAGTCAGAAGAGAAAACATTTACCTCATAGACTTCCTCTGTTAACAGTACTGACAAGTAGGCCTACCTCTCTGACTTATGTTCTGGCAACGATAATGTGAAAGGGAATGTATTAAGCATGACTACTGTAGTTTCACTCTTCTATGTTCACAAAAAGAAGTAGTTCCAACTAAATGTACTATAAACGACTATGTTAGAGGAAGCTTTTCCAATGCCTTAAAAACAACTTTATTCTGCAAATTGATCCACAAGTCAATGATTAATTAAAATGCTTTACTTGCATGGTTCAGAAGGGACGTTTTCCTCCTACACAACAACATGGCTTTTGGTATAACATCGTTTAAAGCCTTGTTATCCAAATGATGACTGAGTATTTTACAAAAATATCTAATCAATATATATGTATAAATCCTTTGTATACTATTGGATCTGCTACTTCTGGCATTCTAAGCAAACAGTAGACTCTTGGATATGAAAAGAAACTTCAGATCAAAGCAATAAGGTGTCAGACAAAACTTGAAACTCAATTGTCAGTAGTCAGATTAGTTCAATGAGTAAGGATAATCTGAGCATGCAAATATGCATTTCATTTTGAGATTTTATTCCTATCCTTCAGCCAGTCTGAGAGCAACAAATAATATAATGCACAGCCTCTAAATTCTTATGTCATTTAGATCAGAAAAATGAGATTATTTTCTTTTAATTTCAGTCTTTAAAGAAAGCCCCTCATCTAACTTGGCATTGTACAACAGACCAGAAATATTTCAAGATATCAATTATTACTACCAATATATACATACATGAAGTACAGAGAAAGTAAAGCTTGTGAGACCTCTCCCAGTGATGTCTCTAAAACAGATTTTAGTTTCTGAGGGATGCAAAGTAGTTCACTGAATCTTTTCTCTGGGGACAACTGAAAGGAAGAATCTTCCCATCCTCTCAAGAAGCAAATATGTATTAAGCATCTCATGCACCAAATTGTTGCATTACTACTAAGCATAACAGAAACCAATCTTACTACAAAACAATTGCTCAACAGAATGGTGGAAATTATTATAGAGAAAGGAATTTGAGAACATGAATAAATGTGACAGTGAGGAATGTTCAAAATGACTTTGATACAAGGAAGTTGTATTGCATATAGCTACTGAAATTTACTGAAAGAACTGATAATTGAACTCACTTCAGAAGACATTTTAAATGTTTAGGTGACAGCACTACAAGATAAGTGTACTTACCCTGTTCATTACTTTCAGCTGGTGACTCCTCGTGCCGAAGAAAAAATTTCACCTCTTCCCTCCGGGGACCCCATTTCTGTAGGTGGTCATACATCATGTGATCAAAGGGTATGGGACGTTCTAAAAATAAAATTAAAAAACCTTTCAAAACTATTTTAAATTAGGCAAAGCTACATAGAACTCTCACTAAAAATAAGAATGTCATTTTTACAGTAATTAAATCCATCCCATGTGCTTACTGATATGCAAAGTCCAAGAAACAAAGAGTACAGCAACAGAAAATAGTTGCACTGAGTTAAAAGCTAGCCTTATTACTGTAACGCAGGTCACTCACTGCTTTACAGCTGTACACAACCAGTTTGCAAAACCATACAAAATATCAGTGTTTACAAAATCTAGTTTAATCATGTCAGGAATTCCTCATCAAAAGCTTTTTTCACAACAACGATCTTTGCACCTTTGCTCTCCTTCAGCAGATGGATATTCTCTATTCCTAACATGATTAATTCAGTCTGAATCTAAGGGTTTCCACTCAGACTAAAAACCACATCAGTATACTGACATTTCACCTCCTAAGAACCTGAGCAGGTGCCTCCACTCAAATATTCAAGGCTGGACATTAACTTCTAGTATATGTGGAATTTCAGGAAAATCTTTGAACAAATAAATGTTAAGATCTGCGCAGCACTAAGTCTCTTTGTGTTCCATAGAAGAAATGTAAAATATTCTCATATTATAGCTACTCCTTCCAAACTGATCAAATCTATCATTACTAAGTGGTTACTTAGCATTTCAGAATGAATATATATTTCAAAAGCAACAACTTCATTGTGTATAAATATACATGCATTTATTTTTATGTTTTTATTAAGGGTAAGAAAAATCTCCCTTTTAAAGCTTCCTAATGTTAAGCAAAATATTAGGATATCTCTTCTAATCAGAATACAATGAGCGCAGAAAAGACTGAATTCATTTTCTTACATACACCTCTAAGCAGTCAAACTAACATTTACTACAGAAAACCAGATTTGGATGGAAACCAGAAGATGGTTTGCATTCTTCATCATTAAAAGCAAAATCCCCTCTGCCCCTAAAACTCAAACCACAGCATCTCCTACAGGCAAAACACTGCTAAAAATCTATCTGTTCCATATTTAACCCATCTGATACAAGATGACAAAATGATTCAAAAATATGTTATCTTCTAGAAAGCTTGGGAGGAAGGAAGGAAGAAAAAAAGTCATTATCAGTGTACCTTTTAATAATGAAATTTACCTATGCTTGTGTGTGTTATGAACTGTGTAAATACATACACATGTTGATACTCCTCGGAACTTAATTGTAATGTATAAAGACAACACATTTGGATCACCTGAATCACAATATATTTGTTACAGTAACTGTGTCATCAAAATCTGTCATGTCAATAGCTTGATCTCATTCCTTTAAAGTCACCTCTCAATATACAAATCAGCACATCCTAAGGAGCATCTTCAACAATTTCAGAGAACAAGCAAGCAAAATCACTGTGTCACCCTCTGCAGAGGGAAACATCTCTAGAGCACCTCCTGAACTAAAAAAAAATAAAAAAGCTTCCTCATATGTTTTTTTCTTTACTCTATTTTCAAAGTCTTTTGTGAATAACCAAGGATATAGATAAAAGGATACTGATCACTGCAGGCATTGAAACACAGGAAGTTGTCTCGGTTGAATGATCACTTGTCCATATGGACCTGTATCCTCTTTTCAGTACCAGCAAGCAGTATATGCTTGAGGATGCCGCACAAGAAACAGAAAGCTTTGGAGTTGGAAGGGGGCCGTTAGGATCACTGAGTCCAAACTCTGTCTCCACATAGTTGTCCAAACACTCCATGAACTCCTGCAGCTCGGGGCCATGCCCACTCCCAGGGCAGCCTGTTCCATGCCCAGCGCCCTCTGAAGGGCAGATCCTGTCCCTAACCCCCAGGTGCCCCTCCCCTGACACAGCTCCATGCCATTCCCTCAGGCCCTGCACTATCACAGAGCTCAGCGCTGCCCCTCTGCTCCCAGCGAGAGCTGCAGCTGCCATGAGGACTTCCCTCAGCTCCCTCTGCTTTGCGCTGAGCAAACCCAGGGATCACAGCCAATTCTCTTATGTCTTGCCCTCTAGAACCTTCACTAACTTCGCAGCGTTCTTTTAGGCATTCTCCAATAGTTTTATACTCTTCTTATATTGTGCTCTGAATTCAGGGATCTGAACCTTACTCCCTTCCGATTGTCTCAGGGCAATGGAGCCCAGCACCCATCCCTTTGGAACAGAGCTCATCTATCACTTAGGACTCAGCTACTGTTCACATGGGACCTGGCTGTACTTCAGCCTACAAAGCTCTCCTTAAACATTTACAAATACCACCAATATCTGCACATGCAGCAGCTCCACTCAGGCCCTGAAATATAAAATCCATTAAGAGAACAGAAATTAAGCAGCAAATACACTTTCAGTGGGGAAGGGTCACTTAAACCACATGCCGATTATGTTCATCAGCTTTGTCCTTACTATCTTGCCTAAAAAAAATAACACCAAACAGACCACAAATAAACAAAAAGCAACACAATGAATTAAAAAAATATAGATGCTTTTCTTTTCCTTTACCTTCACTCAAGTGGATTCCAAGAAACATTGTCAATAGAGTCTGTGCACACAAGGATAAGGCCAGGGGCTTATTACAACCAGTTCTTGAAAAGGAATCTTAAAAACATGATTTTCAGGTTTTTCAACTCCTAGAGGGAGGTAAGATTTCAAGTGCTCTGAAGCAAATCCACTAAAATTGGAACAAGAATCTAAAGATCGCAATGAGCAAAATACCTGAACAGTTTAGTTCAGAGGACACAGAAGAACTGAAATGTTACAAATTTTTCTCAAGTAAAATGATTGCTAGCTAAACCTAGTAAGAACTGAAGCTTGGTAACAAGTACCAAGAAACTAAATGTCTGAACAGGGTTGGGCTAATTTTGGAATGGCGAGGGCGAGGAGTGGCTGCAGCATTGCTGCTGGTTAAGCTGGTCTCCCATTACAAGTAAGGCCCCGATCCTAGGAACTATTCAAAGGCCCCATTTACATAATGCATCTTTAAGAATCAAGGCTAATAATTTTCACACATGACTGTGTAGAGAAATGGGAAATACATTTTCTACTACTTTTCCAATGCTTCCACCAAAACAACTTGGAATGAGTATGCAGCCATAAATTAGACAAAGCAGCAATGAGAGCATCATTACTGAAGCAAAGAAAAATGATGTCGTAATCATTCTGTGCAATTTAGGTAGACAAAAGATACTTGGAAAAGAAACAGAAAGAGGAAAAGGTCGTTAACATTTGACACAAGACATGATGAGAGGTGAAGTCCCAATTCCTTCCTTTTGTTTTAATCTATACAAACTGCAGGAAGAAAATATGGTCTTATATTTGCTGCAAGTTAGGTTAGCACAAAGGAGCATTTCTGGGAATACTTGTTCTTTAAGAATAAAAAAGCACTGCAGTTAAATGTTCCCCAGTTATTATAGCTTTAAGTATATTTGTCAATAATTTTAAAAATACAAGAGGAAAAAAAGAAGGTAAAATAGCGGAATGAGTATACAGTAGTAATAAACAGTAATAGTATACCTGAATAAATTCTGTCTTTATATGAAAAGATAAGTGAAAAACAATGATCTACGCATATATCCACAATTGGAAAAACTCTCTCAAAATTAAAGTTGGACAAAAATTCTGAAATACTGATTTGAGTACTGAACTTTCTATCTTTCCTTTGAAGTAAACATTTTGAGAACAGGTGAGTGCCAGTATTTTATAATGACTGAAACATCTTGGAAGACGAGAATGCACATACCACAGCGATGTAATAGAAAAGAACTACAAAGATTTTTCTGTTGGAATTATATACCGTATATTTAAAACAGAAAAACTTTTAGGCATCAGGATTTGTTTTTACCCTGATTACATGTAGCAGGATATTTGTAACAAACACATTTATGCTTGCTGTATTTGAAACCAGAATACAAAGTAACAGATTGCCTCCATATTCAGGAGTTCACTGAAAGATCACAAGGCGTCTTTACCATCTCAGGTTTGCAGTTGTTTACTACAAGTGTACTTCCATTTCTTTCACAGTCAGTAGCCTCTTAAAACTAAGTTCAGGAAGACTAACATTACCAATTCCTGAAGGGCATTCCAGATGTAAATGAAGCAGATAATTGAGCAATGGGTGGATTTAAAAGGTTGAAACCCATTCTCTTTTGAAAGGTACTACAGGTTTCTGGCATGACACCTATCTTATGACATCCATACCCACCACAATTTGCAATAGCTGGGGAATGAGGAAGAACATTCTGAATTTTTTTTTCCCCGTCATAGCATGAGAAGTCTAAGAGAGGAAGCTTCAAACTGAAGAAGCACAAGGTGCTATTTAAATTTACTGATACATTAGGCACAAATGCTGCTGTGTTCTTCAACAACTAATCATTTCAAGAAACTGGAAAAGAGTGGGAACAGAGAACAAAGTATGAAAACCAAATGCATTTAGACCCTTACACAATACAACTGAGGAGAGTCAGCTTCTTAACTGTAATACAAAAAACACCTATTTTACAACTGTTGGGAAGCTCCTCAACCAAACAGAAAACAAACTAACATTAAAATAAATAAGTTCTCCAGCAGCTCAGCTATTGCAATCCTTTTCTAAACTCTAGCAATCTCAAATCGTTGTTGAAGCCAAATTTGCATGGATTTCACTAACAACATCTTACTGGAAGACGAGTAATCTCTCTCTCACCTCCCCCTCTAAAACCAAGTAAAATGATCTATTTCTGAGTTATTTATTCATACACACATATTGAAAAGATTAAGACTGACTATTTTGTTAGATCAATACATTTTAGAAAACAAGCTTCTGGGAACACAAATGCTTTTTATTTTTTAATTTCGATACCAAAATTAGAATCTACAACCCCAATTACTTAGAATTTGAATAGAAGTGTGTTATTCAATTAGATAACCTAAAAGAGATGATCTGTAGGACACAGGAGGTAAGCACATTTGCAAGAGGACAGGTGCGACAGATCCGCCTTATAGAAGAGAGAGAGCTGTGATTTGTCACCTGAGCAATGTGGACTACTTAGAACATGTAACAAAAGTCAGTGTATTTTTTCAATCTCCAACTTGGAGAATTAACTTTTTACTTTTCAAAATGACTTCTTAAAGAACATTTGTAGATCTCTCTTGAGGATAAGGGCTGAGGTGTCAGAGACAGTGTAATTGTTATGGAGACAAAAAATACTCATCTACTGGCACAGTATGCAGCAGCTTCATTGCAAATTATTTCACACTTCCCACTATGAACCATGGTTTGGGTTGTTCGTTGTTGTAACTGTTTTGACTCATGTTTTCTACAGCAGATCTTTGCTCCAGGCAAAGTTATTTTTAAAAACTGCAATGGTAAGAGTTTAATTTAGCTCCAAGGAGCAGCTGACAGAAAATTATCATTCCTGTGCTCTCTTAAAAAGAGATTTCGATTTGTTTCACTGAGAAACTTATGTACCCTTAAACTTTGGGGTAAGAAGTTGAGGTCACCAGCTCACAGATTTTATAATACCATCTTATACCTAAGAAACACAAACAAAACACCTGTCCCAAGATTTCTGTCAGATGGACTTCAAAAACAGTGTGCAGAACATCATTTTAACGATAGTTTAAGTCTGTCTGAGAGCTCCAAAAAGGTTTGGTTTTTTTTTTTCCCTGTTTGTTTTCTTGTGTTGTTTTTTTTTTTTTTCCCATTCTTTTCTATTTCTAGTCATTTTGTTCCACATTTTCAGTGAAATATAATCCATACACTAATCATCTCAAATGAGACAGATTTGTGATTGTGCTTTTGTGTCAGTTTAAAACAAAAAACAACCTTAGAGCCACAAGCACAGTTTGAAGTTGAACAGGAATATCAAACAGGTAGAAGTGTTGGGAAGCATCTTGCTTCTAAGCTTAGGCATCTGCTTCAGAGAACTGGGGAAACCATGATGCTCTTCCGAGTAGGTCACAACTGGCTAAAAGCAGTTATCTCCATATTCTATTAACTGTACAGTCAATGGAGATCTACATGTTAATGGGATCCAAGACACATAATTCACAGGGCAGACACCAAAATCTAGTTTTAGTTCTTCTACCTTTCCCTGGATAAATTTTATTTCCCGCTTTATAGAAACTTAACTTCAATTAGCTGACATTCTGAGAAATAATGCTTTATTTCCACAAATAAAGTACTTTCTCAACCTTAGAAGTCATTAGAGAAAGTTTGTGCTTGCATTTGCTGGGGTTACAAGGCATAAAAGTCCCAAGACGTTGTGGATCACAGGTTAGAGTTTCTTCTGCTGCTAGCTGAGAACGTTCTTCAGATTTTTTGAGTACATCCTCAAAGCACTGTGAAACCAGGACAAATAATGCCATATATATTTAACACTTTCACAGGCCAGTGATTGCAAAATATCAGGGATAGGTAAGTGCTGTTAAATAAAGTCTGCAGATCCATTTTATAAATTTATATGATACACTTGGCATTTATAGACCCCCTCATAACCTAAACTTCCAGTCTGGAAAACTCTTTAAGGATAAAGCTTATGACAGGGTTAAGAGTTTTCTAAATTAAGTGATGTTGTATTCCTAGAACTGCAGACATGCTTAGCCTCTCCCTTGCTTACTCTGGCCTAAACTCTGCACATTCCCATCCAATTAGGAAATGACTTCTTGAGCCCCCTTTTCTCCTTATAAAGTCTTTGAACAGTTAGGAAATGAAAAGATATCCCAGTAGGAAACTATTCTAGATTGCTAATGCTTAAAAGCTCCACAGGCATCTGAATAATGCAATAAACTTGTCTGCTTTACAAAATGAACAACCCCTGAAGAAATAAAACCCCTGTATAAAGAATTAAGAATCCCATCTAAAGTTATGACCTCATTAGTCTTTACATGAAACTGATGACAAACACTTTAAACAGGAGTAACCTTAGTAACTGAGGAATGAGGGTGTATTATCTTCAGCCATCCATTGATCCTACCCATATGTTGGTATACTGCAACCTGGAAGTTTGCACTACACTTAACTGCATAAACTCCTATAGAAACAGAATCCATGATAAGCTTTTTGACATTGTCCTGAAGAGGATCATCCCCTTGTTCTGTAAACTAACAATTACCAACACAAAAAGACAACAGGCACTGCTACTTGCTTCAAGACAAGTTATGAAATTTTTGATGGTACACATTCATGAGAAATTTGGAGATAATACATCTTATTTTGGCACAATTCTATCTGCATAGTTTCTGTTACTCAAGATGCAGGAGGAAATATCCATACAGACTGTATGATTCTAAGATTCTGTTACAACCATTCTTACATTTCAGGTAGTGTTTGTGTGCCAAACAGTGAAGAAACAGGACTGGAAATAATCCAGTTTATAATCTGCACCCACCTATTGTATGAGCAGATCACTGACATTTCAAATTGTTATTTAAATTCTACTCCATCCCAAAGATGCTGTATGTCTATTTGAAATAAATGACAACTAGAAGTGAAAATACACCCATCCTTTTTTTATTTATTTTTATTTGTAATGAGGCAGATACTGAATACTTTATGTAACTTGAAAATCTTAAATACAGAAGACTAACATCTTAGACATGCATTTTATCAATTACTCCATGCTAAGGAAGGAAACAGAAGAGAAAAAACATCAAAAAAAATTGCATTGATTTCTACAGACATTGAACACCATGCTTTGCATGAAATTTTGCTAGAAAAAAAAAGGTAAAGTACAATTAGAAATCACTAACACTGAAAACAGCTTTTTTTTTTTTTTTGAATTGTCATATAAATTTACATCAATTTCCACCATATATTTTGCTTACCATTTCCACGCCATACTTCAGCCAGATGGCAGCTTCCTTCTCCAGGCTCTTTGCAGAACTCTACTACATCGCGACAGGTTGTTTCTGGTGTAATTGGAACTTCTGTCAAAATCTGCTCGTTGTTACTCAGAAACACAGTTAATATCATCTGAAAGAAAAAAGTAGCAGAATATTCAAAATCATGATTCGAATATGGGTAAAATGAAACAAAATCACCAAACACAGGGACAGAAAAATCACATTTTGTGAAGGGTTGCTGCTGCTTAGTTATCTGCTAGAGCTAAAACCTCTGAAAAGTCAGTTCTCCCCATTCTTCAGGTCCCATCCCAAGCTTGCTGCATTGATCAGATGTACGTGCAACCTTACAGCAGAAGTACTAAGCTTGCTTTCTTCATTCAAATCTATAACATCAAAGGACTACTTTCCCTCTAGTAACTGCTCCCAGCTATTCCAATTGGAAAGCTGCCATAAAATAGAAAATAGTTTTTTCCTTCCCCTTTCCACCTTAGAAATACTCCAGATGACTTGACATCAAGGAAAACAGAAAGAAGAAAAAGTAGAATGAACTCTGTAAAGGAAAAGCCTAGTTCTAAGAGATAATACTAGCCTAGGTTGAAGTAAATTTCTATTCCAATTCCTTTCTCTCTAAATAAATGTGCACACAAATACATATATGCAGAACTATTCCTATCCCTCTTCATCTCAGTAAATGTATCCTGCTGCAACATCAAACACTCAAAAACTGTGCATATCAGTTTAACACACCTCATTGCCTTGCTTCACATGTATTATGACACAGTCATTAAAAATATGTTCATTTGCTACATGAGATTTTCCCAGGGCAGTGGGCATTGTCCCAAGCTGCCAGAGTTCAAGAAGCATTTGGAATATGTTCTCAGCCATAGGGTTTGAGTTTAGGGTGATCCTGTGAAGAGCCAGAATTTAGAATCTATGATCCCTCTGAGTCCCTTCCCACTCAGGACATTCTGTGATTCTATGATTCTACACATTTCCCTGCTAAAGGCCTTCGCCTTATATAATGTTCTTAATGGATTTGGTTTGTAGGCCCTCATGGCATTAACTGCAAAGGGTTGGAAGCCTGTCCTTAACAGCTGAGGGGCTTGTAAGAAAATAAAAGCAAAAATCCAAGAAACAGAGTCCTAATATAGGGATTCTAAAGTGACACATTTTTTTCCTGAATGAGACTGGTTTGAGGCCAGTTAAGGTTGTATTTGGAGGCAGATATTTCTATGTCAGATGAAATCCTTGCAGAGATACCTGACCTTCAGCTCCTGCTCAAAATTAAACAGATACTTTCAAACATTATATCAACTTCTCTCCCTCACACCTCAATTTCCAATGAGTAAACAAGTCACAATACTGTTCCATAAACTTACAGCAATGGAAGACAGATAAAGCAATGTTTCAAAGACATGGCCGTGATAATAGATGTCCCTAAAGAATACGAGGAAATTACTGACTTTGTCTTGAGAAACAGTACTCAGATCTTTCTAATAAATAAAATAATAAAATTTAGCATCACGTATTGAACTACAAAGATTAAACCTAATCATTTAGCAGCTCTTCATTAAACGAGCACTTCTCTGCTTAACCAGAGTTGTGTTTCAATTTGCAAAGGCAGATCCTACACATTGATAACATTTTTTGTTTCTGGACATATTACCTGTACCAAACTGGAGGTCTACATTACTAAGAGCTACATACTGAGCAAGAGCAGTCTATCCCAGCACTCTGTCTACTTCAGAAGTACAGGACAAATTCCAAGGAATGTGGAAGCTTCCAGCTCTCAGTCTCCTCATCAGACCTTCAAGCTATTTTAGCCCACATTTCTACTCTCCCTCAGCGTGCCAAGCTTGTGCTTATCCCAAAGTTTTCAAATTAACTGCATTTCCATGCAAAGAGGAGCCCCCCAGGGCTGTAAATATACTGGCACTCACCCTTGAGTTTCTCCAACAGTAGTATTGAAGCAAGCTATAGTACAGATAGGATACAACCACAGATAATGAAGACGTCTGTAACCAACCATTGTTTATAGCTCACAATGTTATTTTCCCCCATACATGAAAAAAGTCAGGGGCAGCCAAAATTCAATGGATGTGGAATCTTTTACAGAATAAATATCTGATACGGAATCCAGTAGTGGAATTTTACCTAGTATTTAAGAGGGAAAAGTCCTATATGAACATAAAACTTAGAAGGAACCTTAAGAGGTCATCTGATCCAGTCTCTTGGCCTCAGGCAGGATCAACTACACTGAAATTATCCTGCAGAGATGCTTGCTTAACCTGTTCTGAAGAACCTTTCATGATGGAAATTCCACAACTTCCTTGAACCATCCACCTCAGAAGTCAGACAGTACTAGTACTCTGCTTTCTCCAAGGCATGATGTCACTCACAATATCATCTGCAAGACAGCCAGGATAGGTGGCTTGCTAACAAGGAGGCAAGGTGCTGTAGCCAGCTGCTCTCATACTGCTCCCAAGCAAACTTGTTAAAGTAAGGATTTATTTATTTTTAACAGGTTGTCGGAGTAACACCATGGGAACTGAAACGCTGTGCTGTGAAACAGATGGCCTGAAACAAAGGAAGACTCAAAATATTGAGAATTATTAACATCTTGCAACATTAATTAGATTTTCAAGTCAGAGTCATAGCTTCCCTAGTTGTGGTGGAGATGGAATAATAATCAGAGGTAATTCATAAGGAAAAAATACAAAGAAGCATTGATGGAGCCTCAAAATTTGCTGCCCAAGAATATGAGCAAGACATACTTGTGAAATACACAGAACACCCACTGATGCAAATTTGTTTTACGAAAAAATGTTCTTAGCCAAGGATTAGGATGCAGGAGAACAGATAATCCCATTGCTTTCTCATTTTAAATAGATTCCAAATGGGAACAATTGTGAAAACTCATGTTCTTAAAAATGAGTTCATAATCATTGTAGCAATCCAGTTCAATCATCAAAAATCTTAATGTGTGGACACAACAGTACACAACAGGATCTACCCACAACTCGCAACAATGTCACCTCAGTGCTTTTGTGTCACATTTTGTTTCCACAGAATATATACTGAGCTTCAAATCTGGCACTTGCCTTCTCAATATATAGATGCCACCTGTCTGCTACTCTCCTCTGCTACTCCTGCTTCCAAACCAATGGCTTTATTCCAACTCTCAATTCCTGCTTCTATTTACTCCTCTCTTCCCCACTTCTAGTATAACCCTTCACAGTTCAGTTCTATTCCATGACAGGTAAGCTCTACCAACATCACAATCTGCCTTCAAAACTACTGTTATCTCACTCATTTCTCAGCTTACTGAGAACCTTCTACTCAACTGATATCTTTACCCAACTGAGAGAAATAGTTACACATGTTCTTCTTCATCTGCTGTTTCCATTTCACCAGTTCTGATTTTCCTCTCCTATCACACTCCCTGTTATTTGAAGGCTACGTTTACTCATTCCTACCGTTTCTCAAGAAGAAGAGAGGGATAAATTCAAAAGATCGTTATCCTTGCTTACTACCTCCTCTCTCTCCACAGCTGAATAATGTTGCCCACAAGCATCTTCCATAGAGATTGCAATTTTATCTTTCTAGATCTGATCTCTTACTGATGACTCTGAATTCTTAACCACGCCCAGTTAACTCTTATGAATGCCTGGCTACCAATTCAAGTTCTATACAGCTGGCACACAGCCCTTAGATTTCACATTCATCATAACAGATACAGAACACTAGAAGTTGTAATACAGATATCTTTAACACCAATCACTTTCTCAGTCTTGTGTCCCAGACCCATCTCTAGTTCTTCTGTAAAGTACGTAAGGCATAGACAGCATTTTCTATCAGCTGGTCCAGCTAATGCTCTCAGAATTTGGAAACACCTATCAGTTTCCCTGGTGAACCTATCACTTCACCAGTGTTTGTTTTTTTTTTTTTTTCCTGTTTTTTTCTTTTTTTTAAACCAAACTTGTGATGAGTAAAAATTATTTTTCAAGCCTATGGCTTTTGACCACATCATCCTTCTGTACCTGTCCCATGAAACATGATTTATTGCTCTTCCTTTTCCCATTGTGACATGGAGTCTCCTTTCCTATAGTTTTTCACTCAGTATTAAGTAACTGATGCTGAAGAGGTCCTTTGCACCAGCTTCTGCTCTCTGTGTAGTGAGCAGATGTTTTTATGCTTTCTTCTGTGCTGTTTATTGTGCTCATATGCACCTAGAAAGTGACCCGTTTTCCAGGAACAACTCCCTCTGTCATTCTGGTTACAAAACAGAATAGACACAAGCTACCAATATACTAAAAAAAAAAAAAAAAAAAGCTACTGATCAGGCAGATGCATCTTGTTTTGTGTATTTAGACTCCTCCGGCTGAGCAGTTCAACCTTCACTTCATCTCAAACTAAGATCACAAGAGCTCTGCAGCAACGATGCAGTCGTAACTCCTCTGTCACAGTAAGATCCCACAAGGCCACAAACAAACAACTTACATACTACAAATACAGAAACAATCTTAAAAATGAGCCTGATATCCTTTGTTCTCTATGAACTTTTTCCATCTGTCCTAGACATTCCTACCTGAGTTTTGCAACTCCAGTTGAACTCTCCCAGTACAATGCTATTACTTATCACTGGGAAAAAAAAAAAAACAAATATACAAGAACTACAGGAAACCAGAAGACAGCAGCTGATGCAGCCTATTGTTTATTAGTTTTGGAATTGCCTACAAAGGTAAGAACTTCCAACTTCATTCAGAAGTCTTCCCTCACCCTTTTTCTGCAGTCTTGCAAAAAAAGCCAAAAACAATAACCACCCACAGCCACCCATAAAACCCCAAAACAATGCTTTTGATCTTCAGCTAGTATCTCAAATTAAGAACAGGTATGTACTTGGATTCTCTTTTACAAGTATTTTCATAGAGATAATACATATGCCTTGTTCAAACAATACCTTGTACTACCCCAAGATATAAAGCACTGGTGCTTGAGTAGAGTTAAATTGCACAGCCCAAACTAGGACATAAAATATCTCAATTGCCTTACACCCAGGTTAATTTACTAACTCAGATAATACAATAAACTGTGGTGTTTCATGCTAATACAATCCAGTACAAGTACACATCTCCTGATAACTCTGCTCTCTGCAAATTGAATTATTTAAGCTACCAGAAAAGTGCTAAGAGGTGAAAAACCATTCCTTTGGTGGTAGGACATGCTAGTAATCATAAGTCTGCATAAAAAAAATGCTCAGAGGAAAAAAAGTTACAAGTTATCAATTACGTCAAGCAAATTTGCTTGCATGGAATTCATGCCACTACATAAATCTTGCATCAGTTAAAGTTGTAGAAATTCTAGCTGCACATTGAGCACCAAAGCTGAACTGAATTTTCTTTGCAATATGCACACTGTACCTTTTTAAGATTGTAGACTTTATTAGGGGAAGCTTTAAGCAATTACATTTTGAAAGAAACCAGACTACAAAGTTATAAACACAAAACTGTTTTAATTAAGACTATATAAAGATGTGCTCTTGACTTGAGCAGTTTCTTTTTACTGTGACATTCTGGAACAAACAAATCCCAAGTAAATCTCTGATGTTGATTATTATACATAAATCTCAGAAAAGCAGTAAGATTCAACCATCCCACTTTCATATATTAAGGAGAAATCTTTAAAGCAAGTCTAACAAACAAGTTATTCACCAGCATGCTTTGTCCCAATAATTACTCACCTTAGAATGAAACTATGCTTTTAAAATGTAGATTTCCTGAAGAATTTATTGCAATATATTCATGACATTTCATATAAGAGTATCAAGCACATTTCTATTCCTCATTGCGTTTATCATTTCTTCTTTCTAACACCTTTTCTCCCTTCTTTGTGTATGAGGCGAGAAATAAATAAGTACAATTTTCATACTTCTGAATACATTTTCTCACAACTAATCTGTACCAAACAGTTTAGGTCAAAGTTTATAAGCTCAGTCATGCCTGTTGACTGTATTGGTACAATGCACAAAAGCAGTGTAACCAGTACAGACTTGTAGAATACAAAAAGGAGTAAAGCTTTCCACCAGACTGCATACTTGCAAAACCAATGCCATGCTTCTTCATACATTTATATATATATATATATATATAAAAATGTGAGGATAACTGCTTCCAAATGACCTGCAAAAACATTCACAAAATTGGTAGCAGGTCTCTGACACTATAAACATCAGATCATTCTTCTATAGGCTATTAAGAAGCACTAAATCCACACACTTCATTATTGATAAATGTAAGCATTCATAAGAGTACTCAAAAACAAAAACCTAATATTTTTCTTGGAATACAATTTCTATGTTGATCAAATCTGAAAATTTAATGTTTCTTAAACATATTTATTCGAACTAACTTCACAAAAGCCCTTTTTGCACAGGGTCACAAGCTAGCTGCATTAACCTGCTGTTTTGTCATCACTACAAGAAAAACAAACATCCACTTTGACGTCCACTTCTGGAGGCATGTGCACAAGACAACCTGACTACAGAAAACACAGCAAGAAGATAAAAATAATTTCATCAGTCAAGCCTTGTACCCAGAAACTAAGTGATGGAGGATAAAACACCTTCTTTTGGTAGAGCACAGAGATCACTTTTTAATAAATGATTTAATTTCTCTTATAGATATGTGGCTATAACTCATTAAAGAAATCTTAAGATCTTCCTTCAGTTCGGTAATACTTACATACATGCAATGGCTTAAAGAAGGGGGAAAAAACCTCACAGATGTTTCCTCTCTGGACTTTTACAACTGTTGCTTTTGTCCTCTTCAGAAAATAAGCTGTGACAGCAGGCATTCCACAGGATTTAGACTATTTCAAAAATCCACACCTGCTTGCTTTTTATTTGCTGAAGAGATACTTGTAACACTATTGCTCTTTGTTACTGAAAGAGAAGAAGCTACAGAACCAAGGGCAGATTGAGAACATGAAGCCCCTTAGCCCAGAGGCAGGCTTCTGGGAGAGCCAATAAGCCAGTAGTTTTGCTAGAGGAAGGAAAGAGTAACTATCATCAAGTATTTAAATACATCCAACTAAGTAAGGCGGGTCTGCAGATCATTAATGAAAGGTATAGTAGTAGCTCACTGGAAGGCTTCCAGAGCTCCAGGAAAACAAAACCTAATGAAACAACAGTAATTGAGAACTTCACTTGCATAAACACACAAGCAACCCACAGACCCAAATGAACGTTCAAAACCCACTTTGTTATATCAGAAGCCATGGTGCTAACCCTCTGCCAGCTCTGCATACTTTATAGAAGCTGTTCGTTGTTTGTCACAACATTGGAATGCTGCCTTTTAGATTCAGACTGTTCCTTTGAAAGCCAGTAGCAGTTGGGATTCTGATAAATTAGTTAAAAAGAGGGGCAATAAGCATGTGGCTACAGAACGGAAAATGGGTATAGCCAAAAAGGGACAAGTTAAAGGACTAAGGGGTTGCACTACAAACAAAACTATTAATTTTAAAGAAAATCTGTTCAATTGCAATATTTAACATCACGAGCTAAAGGAACACAGCCTGAAGTTAGAGAAATATATAAAACATGTCTCTAGTGATGTTTTATAGTGGAAAATGTAATTTGGCACTCGCTACAGAATGAGTTCAACATCCCTGCATCATTATCTGTTGGCTTGATTCCTAAATTGCTACATCTGGAGGAACAGCAAGAGATCTTGTTGCTGCTCTTTGATGCAAATAATTCCACAAAAGGACTGCCAAGGCGCAAGTTACAGTGTAAGAGACTTCAGAGCACAGTGATAACTTAAGGTATGCCAACAAGTTCTTGCCAAGCACATTTCGTCATTAGCTAACATGGAGTTCAAATGAAAAGATTTTTATTTTTCCAGAGTGAGGTTTTGAAATTTCATGTTGTCCCACTGCTTTGAAGACTTCAGGCAACGTGCTATCTTTCAGTATGTAAAACAACCACTGGTAAAGGCAGAAGTCAGAAACCTGAAAGACTCTTCGTGCTCATCAGCAGATGCTGGACTTCCTAAGCCCCTTACAGGGGTCACGACAGTTGAAAGAAAAGAAAGTATTCTCATCTTGCAAATTATTATGCTCTGATTTGTTATAGGACTACTGAACATGAGTCCTTGCCATCTATCAACCACGAACAGAAGCAAACTCTGAGACTTCTTCAGAACTTTCTAGGATACTTGCTGGCTTCATTCAAGATACTTAGTTTCTGTTTTACAATACTTTTTGTCTGTAAATCTTCGAATGACAAACCTCATTTGTTACTGCCTGCCTAATTTCAGTGAAATTTATCTATAGCAATATCAATTTTGTTCTGATTAAAAAGAAAAATAAGTTGCTGATCTATTTAAGAGACTGTGCAAATGCCTGCTACATCTAAGCATGTTAACAATCGTTTGGGCTTCTTAACGGGAATTCCTTAAACATGGAATTATTTTGAAAATGCATGATGCCCCCATTTCCACTGTTCTTCACATCTCCAGCCCAGCATCCTCCAAAAGAAATGGTTCAGAGTTAAGTGGGGAACTGCAGTACAGAACGAGTTGTGGCCCTAAAACTCCTGCAGAAAAGAAGGAAGGAATCACTGTGGCACTACAGCCACATCTCATTTAACTCTGGGCTCGTGTTCAGAGCTCTAAATCTTTCCTATCTGTCATGGTAACCTGTACATCACACATCAGAAGCATGAACAGCTTGAAACAACAGTTCTACAACATTAACTGCCTATTTTGTGCACTCAGCTGGAGAGACAGAAACAACACATTTAAAAATACTATTAAATATTTTGCCTTCCAAAACACTAAGGAAGACGTGTTACTGAAGAACACCACAACTCCAGTCCCTGTAAGATTTGCAGTAAACTCAGGTAAACTTACAATATATTAAGAACAAAACCAAATTAATCCAAGGTGACTCACACTCAGAAATCATTTTATTAAATAAGAATCTCAGCTTTCCACTTGAACCAGAAGAAAGCTAAAAAAAAGGTTAAAAAAAAAGTATTTAACTTTTTTGGGAGGTAGAAGATATGGGGAGAAGTCTTACTTAAGATTTTTACATTTTGAGATTAGCAGGAAATTAAAGTACAACTCACGATGGCAACACAAGGCAAAGCTGAAGAAGAACAAAGTTAAGCACACCATTTGGGTTTACTTGTCCTGAAAGAACACTCATGCCTTAAAAATCAGCACACAATAGAAGTGTCCCACAGAATTTGTATCATGGAACAGCGTGTTCTCAAATTATTAAAAATATTTTGGCCAAGGCTAGGGAAAGGGAGGTGCTGATGTTTCTACAATCTTGTGTTTGACCTTGTCAACAGCTACTGCAAAGTCATCCAAAAAGCACCAAATTCCAGAAAAGCCTGTTTCCTATGCAGCCATTTCATCAATCTCATCAGACAATCACAGAGTAACAAAGACAGATATTTGTGCTTTTTCATTTAAGAAGTTTTCTAACAAATAAATCCATACCACAAGACAAAGCTAACCAACTAAAAAAAAAAGGGATCTTTAGGGGAGACATTTGTCTTCTGTCAATTAAGAAAGGCAGCTTGTGGCCAACCCAACAACACTGTTTCATTTTACACAGAAAGAACAACATCTATGAAATCTACAGACTCACATCCATATATAATGTTACAATCGGAAGCAGCGCTCCTCTTTTATTTTCCATAGAGCACAGTAAGAACAAACTGCCATGGCTTTCTTCCACTGAGTGGAAACCATTAACAAAATACTGATTGTTTCTCAGATTGCTTTCAGGGAATACCAGCCATTCAATCTGTGATGTAATGTTATCTGGCTTGGCAAAAATGTAAGAAGTGAAAGAAGAACATATCCTTTGGGATTCAACAGGCAGTCTGCAGAGTTCTCCTTCCATCAGAGTGGAAATTGCACAGAACAGAAATTAACTCTTTCAAGTACTTATCTTCAGTTTTTACATAGAAGGTTTAAAAATTAAAAGCTGTTCTATTTTGCTGTCAGACACCCGCTTTGGCTGAATCAAACAAATAAAAACAAGCATGCAAAGACTCCCTATCCCTCCTCCCCCCCACCCAAGAAACTCCAACTGAACTTACACAAGGTAAAGTTTTTAAAAATTCAGATCTTTGTTATACAAAAGAAACCCATTGAGGAAAGGTTTCATGCACAAACCCTCTAAGTCATGGTAAGAAATCAGTGCTCAGCACTTCGTGATTTCTTCTAAAACCTAATTTCTCAGCAATTAAACAAAAAGCAAAGTAATCCCACCTTTTTAATAACTCTGTCCTTTGTCCAGTTTTTGGAGTTACGTCCAGCCTTTTCCCGTAGCCAAGATTTTTCTTTTGATGTTTTTATAACATTCTGAAGAACCGTTCTTAAAATATTCTTCATGTGGACAGTTGTATTAGTGATTGTAAATATACTGTGCAGAGCTAAAACCTAGAACAGTTCCTGTGCAACAACTACAGTGAAAAACTACTTAAATAGAGTATTTTTGGTCTGCTGGCATACAAATTCAAGCAGCAATGACGAGCAGAGATAAGATGTTCCAAAGAAACAAGACAGGCCACAGTTGTGACAGGAACAAGATAGGCGAGATCAAGTTTCCCCTAATTAGGCAAGGTTGCAGTAGGGGAGTTCTGCTGTCCTTTCATTGTGCAATAGTCATCTTTGTTTGATATTATAATGACAAACATTAAATATTCATCTTAAATAAATTTACATATAAGGCTCTGTCTGTATCAGAAGAGACAAGTGATTTCTCTGCTGCAGAGGGCAATGAGATGAGCAAAAGTTCCAAGAGCAAATGATTTCAACGTCTCCCAGAGACTTTTCCATGATACATTTCCTTAAATCAGTAAAATGATTTTAGAAGACCAATCAGCTTAAAGAAAACAAGAAAACCCACCACGCATTTAAAGTATAGTATTTTTAGGCATAAGTACTACTCCATTCTTGGCAAACTCTTTCTTCTTGCTGGATGTAATTCAAGCAGCAGAGAATATGAAATGGTAAACTGTGGTTCTGATTGCCTCTTCATGTCAAGGGACAGGGAGTGTTTATCATCATTCCTGTCAACACCATACAGGATCCAGAGTGGGGGACAGAAAGATGGCACCAACTTAGCTCTTACTCTGCAATTGCACAAGCAAAGCATATTCCTCGGCCCAATCCATCCCCTTAAAAGAGAAAAAGAAGAGAGAGTAAGCAAGCGACCTGGGGGGAGAAACAGAACAAAAAAAGCACACACGAAAACTTAAACAACCCATCCCTCACAGCAGAGATGTGTTACATTTTCTGAGCAGTGCCTTATGCATTAACTGCAGGAAGGGAAGAGCAACGGATTCTCAGCTCAGTTCGCAATCCACAGAATTGTGGAATTGCCCTTCTCTGCAAGCAGCAGTAGAAGGAAGAAAAAACAAGACTCCATATTTAGCCTGCTTCAACATTCAGAAACAGCACTGTCCTTCCTTAACGCATTTTGTCAGAAATGCAAACATTTTGATCCCGCACAGTCTTCCTCCTCAGCAAACATGTGTCACATAGATAGGTTTACTGGGAATATAATTAGTAGAACCATTTCACAGACATTTGGAATGCAACAACATAAAACACTAACCTATGAGGGACTGAGGACATTTTAAATAAATGAGAATCTAGACGGTATTTGTTAAAAGGGAAGGGTTGTTTTGCTTTTCAAAGGGTGGAAAAATCTAAACTGGTTGCTCTCCAAAAACAGATTGTATCTATCTTTATCTGCCAGAAAAACAAACTATCATATGAATAAATATTTGAGAGACAAAGCTGGGCCCATATTAACACACTGTGCCCCTCTTTCAACTATTGCTATTTGCAGAATTTTTCTGAATGGCAACTGAAAAATCCCAAAAGCTTATGAACACCATACTTGCAATAGAAAGGCTTAATATGCATGTATTTCAGAAGTATACAGGAAGGTCCAAATCTGAAGTCTGCCATCACTGGGAGTAATTGGGACCTTTTTAAAGAACAGGAACTAGAAAACGTGTATCACTGAATTTTCCTCTTCTTTTATCCTGTCATTCCCAACTTTTGAAATAATTGAAAACACCTGTAGTTACTTGCCAAATCAGATAAATAAGAGCAATACAAGCACAATGTAGCTCCTTCTTTTTTTCTCCTACAGTTCACAAGTACTGTCTCCAAATTCAGGATCCGATCCAGCACAGTTACCTGGCTGACTGATTTATAACTGCTACATCTAGGTACGTAATTATGGATCCAGGAGAGAGAGAGAGAGAGAAGGATACGGACACCACAACCATACCTGGTTGCCTCATATGTTATCAGCCTCAAAATCCTAAATTCAACAAACAAGGAGAATTTTTTGCCCAAAAAACATGAAAAGGTTTTGAGCGTTCTAAATGAAGACAAAGTTCTCTATTAACATAAATTACCTTTATATAAAAACATAGGTACAATGAGAGATCCAAGAGGACTTGCCCTGTGTAACAAAGCTCATATTCAGAAAACTATATACCCACTCAATTCCTACTCAAAAGGAAAGTAAAATACAGGCTGTGATCCTACTAAAGCATTTTAACAAAAAGACACTCCTGGCCTCTGAACAACGCACAAGATGATGCAGCAAATAGAACAAAATAAAAGTGAAATTCCAGAAAATGTACACAATCTTTACAGCAAATGCAAAATGGAAAACTACTTAACAAAACTATAGATTACAACTGGTAGATGTGAGCAACTAAGAATACACTGAAGTAATGGACTATAAAACTATAAAAAAAAGCAAGAGTTCAGAAGGATTAAAGCATAACACTACACTCGTGGTATCATTACCAATTTAAGGCTTACTTGTTTAAGTAACTTTTATTCCACTTTGCCTCTCTGTCTCAACATTCACATTATGGTGTTCTCTCCTGCATTTGAAGACACCTTTTCTCACAAGAAAACTACAGTATTCAACAAAACAGAATGACTTGGGTTTCCAGGTAGGGTTGGGTAAGGAAGACAGAAGGACTATAAGGCAATTCAGATGTTCTCATCCTTGAGCACTAGAAGCAAAGAGGATGCAGAGACCTCACCACTTGAAAATATTTATGTATAGTTTGATACACAGTAAGAAAAAGGTGATCAAAAGCCTTCCTCTACTTCTGAAAGGGTACAAGTACCTGCACACTCCAGATCAAGCTTACTTGTAATTTTCTGCCATCAGTTCTTCAGAGCTCTGAGCACAAACCGAATAGCACTTGGTGGCTTCAAGACCTTTCTCCCCAGTGAGCTACAACAACTGTGGATAAGGGGCTGCAGTAAACAGGGGTAATACTTGTTAGGTGGGATGTTAGAAAAGCCCAAGATACAGTGTAACCAATATAGTATTTCTGTGTCCAGTAAATTATTGAGTTAGTGTAAGCTCACATATCCCTTAAAATTTTTTCTCTGACTTACTTTGTAGTTTAAAAATAACAACAAAGATGTAAAAAAGGCTATTAGAAGTCTAAAGGTTGGTAAACGTGAAAGAGGACCAAAATTCCAAGCATTTATCTTTAGCTAAAAGTGAGAAAAACACATTAGCTGATATAAATTAACCCAAATGTAAGTATTTAAATTGACCCCAGCATACTTTAGGGGTCCAAAAGAACAGTTAATAGCTCAGAGATTAAACTGATTTAAACCTAGTTCACAAATCTACCTCCTGTCAGTATGACAGAATTAAATATTACTGCTATTCACCATCCAAAAAAGAAACGTAACAGAAGTGCTACGGCAAGTAATTGAGATGGGCTGGAAAAAACAGACTTTCAACTCTCTCCATGTGAAGCTTTGATCCTTATAGCATATTCCTCATCAAACCAGGTCTTAGTGATGTGGTGGTAAGTGACAATAAAACAGTTAATATAGAGTGGCATCAGTACTCCAAGAAGCTAGCCAGAGAAACAACTGAAAATATTTCTAAGTGACATAGGCTTGCAGATACCAATCCATGCAATATTGTTTTGAAATGATTGCATTGATGCTGACATGATTAAGTGTAAAGGAGGTCAATCATTACAGATCTTTTTCTGCTAGCAGAGAACCATGCTTCAGACTTGCAGTTAATTTTTTCCAAAATTTAGGTAACTCGGGACAATAAAGCAGTAAGTAAGGAGATGAAGCATCAGGCACGCTGAGACATTCAGAGCTTCACGCAGAGATGTTTCACAGTTTATTTTTATAAGACACTGTTTCAAAACCTCAATATCTCCAATACAGTCCAACTGTTTGGAGTCTGAATAGTAACTAACCCACTTGCAAACCCATTTGTTAGCCTGTTGAATCATACCAAACTGTTACACTTCAAAAAATTTGCTGTTTTTAGATACACAGCAGGAAAATCTAACCTCTTTCTCTATCAACATATCTGAACAGCAACCTGAACAATAAGGATGCTGCTTGACTGTTTCTAATAAAGCTAAGTATCTAACAGGGACAGCAGTTTTGATGCTGACCACATCATCACACAGCACGTGCTCTAAGATATTATCTCTACAAAACCCTAGCAGTCTGAGAAGAATTTTACAGACATTAATTGTACAACAGAAACGTACGAATACCGTCTTCTTACATATCTTCCTAAAGGAAGTAACTGAGATATTTGAAAACCCCCGTCTCTGGCTAAATGAGATAGACTGAGGTCAGGTTTTGATCAATATATTTGTTAAGATTGTACAAGATATCCAGATATGCCTTCTGAAGCTTCCCTTCCCTGCCCTCAACCCAAGTGGAAAGCTTTCAGGAAATGTTAAAAAAAGAATAATAATACCAACAGGTACAGCAATTGTCTTGAACCACGTTAGACAACTTGTATTAGGAGAAAGGATCAGAAAAGGGTTTTCTTAAACATATATTCAAAGTATTATCACCTCAATTTAAACCATACCCGTTACTCTAAACTAAGATGTAATCCAGCTCGAGAAATTAAAAAATATATATATTTTTATTTAGGTAAGACTATACTTGATGGCTATGGTAATCTCTGCTGGTCTTAGACTGCCCTGTTTCTCTCTTTTAAAGATCAGAGAGCAGTGCAAGCATTACTTTTTTTGTCATATTAGTAATGTAGCCCTTTTCTCATGTAACACTAACTCTCAACGATTGCCAGCTATGCACCCTCGGACATCTAGACAGATATATACTGTTTCTTTGCAGAGAAAGGTTTGCCAGTCTCAAAGAGTCAAAAAATGGGCTTCTAAAAGAGAAGTAGAACATAGAATTAATTCAGATGCTAGCTAATGCATTGTGCTTATGTGCATGAGACAACCCATAGGAACTGGGATTGGTGAAATTCTCCTACAAGAACCTGGAAGAGATCTCAAGCACTGCACTGTTTTCTTGCTTTGATTTCAAAGACCTGGGAAGTTACTCCTCTCTGCCACCTGGGCCACAAATTACACATCAAAGCCTTCTGGACATATCTCACCACGTTCATTCACTGCCCCACAGTTCTTTCAGGCTGAAAATCTCAACAATGTAAACCAGTAGAACTGATGACGCCCTTCCGGCAATCTCTGCATATCTGCCCTTCCCTGTGATGGCTCCAGTGCCTCTCTGACCCCGCATCGAGGCGGTTTCCGTGTGCTAAGCTGTCAGAAAAGTACCTCGACAAAAAAAGCAAACAACTTCCTGCTGAGTTAGCAAACTAAAGTGGCTCAGCATGGAATCAGACAAGCAGAGAGCCAGTGCAGGAGAGGGGCAGCAGGGAGGGCAGCACAGCATCCCCTGCAGTGGTTACCTCCAACCAGTGAAGACCCAGGCTCAATTGTGCTATGAGTCTTAGAGAACAAGGAAAGAACGGGCAGAAACCAGAAGGAATACAGCACTGCAAAGACAAATGACAGCAAACTGGTGACCTCTACCTAAATGTTACATTGGTTGATTAACTATGGTTACAACTTCTTTTATATTTGCTTCTCAAGAATTCCCCCAATATCACATATTTCACCAAAAAAAACTAAGTCCCTTACTTGCTCCTGTTCCAGGCAATATACATAAAGCATTACTGGATTCCCAGAATAGAAGTGGTGAAACTCTTACCTCTGAAGCCAAAACGTTACTACAGTGCAATGATCTAAAGGCTCATTTCATTGTTCTCCTGAACTTGTAAACAGCCAGAGAATAAAATTTAAAATAAGGTGCTCAGCTAATGCTTCCCAACACAACCAAAGAGAACTATCAGGCAGTGCTGAAATGGGGAGGTACCGCTTCCCTACCCCTCCTCTGCTGTCCCTCACACCCCAACAGTGTGTTCCTTCCTGAACCAGCACAGACAGTAAGAGCCACAATAATAAGCTGATTTAATGGACTAGCCTAGCATGATATTCATATATATGTGCACCTATACCTTCCATATCCTTTGAGTGCAATTATTTCTTCCACTTTTAGTGACCTGGACTCAGTTACTAAGGAAGGCAGTACAGTGTGCTCAAAGCAAACCATGGGAAGGAGCATCGAGGAGCAAGGAAGAAGGAAGCGGCCACTTCCACTGGTCACAGGAAACGGTTAGTGCAGCTCACCTCCATTGTGAAACCCCAGCCCTGAAAGGAATTCAGCTTCTCCAACATCCTACTGTACTGTGGCGATAAACACGTGCTCTCCACCACTAGCAAGGTCACACATGCTTCTGAGCTAGATTTAAGTCCAAGAATAGAGCCACTTAAAATCCAGGAAAAGTGGTTGAAAACTTGGATTCAAAACAACTCTTTTTCTTTAATAACCAGTTCATATACTTGTTTGTCCTCTGACTTGACACAGAATTTATACTTTGTCCTCTTGATGACAGTGTGTCAAAATGAATACAAATCCTCCCCTGAAGAACAGCGTCTGTTATTGCGCAATAAAATTTTATTACTGTCCCTCATTAAAAATTGCTTTCAGAAACTTAAAACACTGAGTACTCTCTGAGGATATATTCCTTAATACACTGCAGATTCTTATATGCTTCTGAGTTTAATCGATTCTAATGGCAGACTTCCAAACTACTAGAAAAATGTACAGTGTTTATTTACTTAGAAGTCTTATAATTTAAGAATCAGTGAGACACAGGATCCAAAACTGATGGAAAGGATGCTCACAGAAGTGGCAGAAAAACATTTTACATATATTTTACATCACCAAATAATAACATTTCCCAATTTAAGAAAAAAAAAAAAAAGAAATTGCACTTTGCTGGAGTCTGACAAGCCCAAGGTTAACCAATGTTCCAGATTGCCAAATTCAGTTAGAGGTGAGATATTCTGAGCAATTCTGTGCTAGGAGTTACTGCATAGTAATACTAAGCCTTTAATTTAAATAATGTTTAGAAATACTAAGTTCTAAAAGCAAGTTATGATACAGAGGGAGCAAGGCATTCCCCTTGACTCCCTTATTTATGCAATCATCAGTTTGCTTCTTCAAATCTCTATTCTTGATAATTACCATTTTTTTTGACTTTGAAACAGTTTCCTTGGAAAACAAGATCTAAAAATCTCTGAATCCTTAAGATAGAATAAAGGCAACCTCTGAATTTGACAGCAAGCAAACTCTACTAAAAAGGCACCGTCTTTATTCTGCGTATGGGCAACCCTTAGCATGATACAAGCAGCTCTGCAGTTAGACAACGCTAACAGGAAGAATCCAAATAATACATTGGAATGGTTTTCATAACACAGTGAGAAGGCCGGCATTTCACATCAAACTTCATTTGTTAGATTAACAGAACTTCATCTGGTGGAGCAGCATTTTGTTTTCTACTAAGTCCTCTCCAATGTCTGCAACTGACAACAACCTCATCTACATCAATTTTAAAGAGAAACTAACATACATGAAAATTTCCTTAAGATTTTCTCATATGCTTGTTTCATTAAAATCCACATCTACCAAATATTTTTAAATATTCTACTATCAAAGCAGTCTACGAAAAGTAACTTTCCATTGACATGGTGAAGCCCATGAGCTTATTTTTAACCACAGAATAGGGCATGTTTTATTATCCTAATAAAGCAGTGATGTGATCCAAAAAAAACATGAAATAGCCTTTGAGCATCACTGCAATAAATAACTCCATTAATAATGGCTGATAAACTTGCAAATTATTCTCTCAAGTCAGTTCAGATTTATTCAGCAAACAAGGATAGTATCAGTAATGCTGATATTTATACAGCTCTGAATTAATTGCAATACATTTTATCTCAGCATCACTGAAAATTGCTAATATTAATTTTGTTAAAGCGACATACCTTCCTTTGGACTCATATGACGTATAGGTCTAAATTTGTGACTTATTAGTAGCGACCATTCTAAGGAAGACAACCATGTATATTGATTTGAAATTACTTTGGTTTTAAATTAAAAATAAGCAAAACCCACTGTGGACTTGCTGGAAAAGGCTTTAGACTCAACACATTAAAAGTGCATACTCGAAAAAAAAACATAAAAAACGCCACACAAAAAAAAGAAAAAGAAATTACCTTCTTAATTCACCTGGAAGATAACTCAATTTAAACCTAACTTGTGCAGATAGCCATCTCTGGTTTGTACTTTATCAAGTTATCTGTCTTCGTAAATCAGTAACATATGCAGCAATTAGAAGGATATTAATGCACACTGTAATATTAAGATCCACTTGTGTATTCTCTAGTCTAACATAAAATATGCACCAGGGATTATCTTTCAAGAAGAGCTGCAGTTTCACTCAAAATTAACCGAAGCGCAGCCCACATCTCATTACTTTTTAGAAGCCCAACTGTGTTCAGAACCAACAATAAACCTCATTTTCTATCTCATAAAAACAAAGTAGAGTAAGCAATACGGACTTGCATGGAAAGGATGCTAAGGAACAGAGAAAGAGATATCCTGGTAGCACAAGAAATCATAGCTGATAAAGCCTCTCATAAGTAACCATGTTCCCACATGAAAAAAACCACCACTAACAACAAAACACAGGAAAAGACGAAAAAAAAAATCACCATTCCATTTTCTGCTCTTCAGACATTACTTCATTCTTAAAAGCCAATGTATAGAACATTAAAAAAAATTACCAATCTAAAAATGGCCTCAATAAAGTACTTCAAATGGGACAAACGCAAGTCACAAAAAATTACAAGTTTGCTACTTCCCAAACATTTTTGACAAAACTGCAGCAATACCCACGTGTTACGGTTCAATTCCTGTAGTACTATAGTCTGTCCTCTTGCTATTATTACATACTCTTGCTAATTATGGGGAAACAAAATAGGATCAAGGAGAAAACAGTTCCTCTGAATTTAAACTCAAGGAATCCCAGCACAGCTTTTCCCTTTTCAGAATAGGAAAACTCAAGTTTAAAATATATATATATATCTATGAAAGACAGCCAACCACATTTGGTCCAGTCCTACAGCCATATGCTCACATCATTCTGATATCATGCGCTGATTATTCCAGTAAATGGTTTATTCCCCATCCTTGCAGACCACAAATCAAATAGCTGGGATAAGAAACTGGAAGACTAACGGCACTATCAAAGTGTCCATTTAAATATGTATATTCCTGACTTTATGACAGACTGCCCATAACAGCATCTAAAAGCTCTTCAGAAAAGCAAAATATTTATTATTTTAGGATTCAGACTCAGCAAGCTCTAATCTGCAACTTTACTACCACTGTAGCAAGGTAATTTGTTTTCATTAAAACTCAGCTGTCAGTAGAAAATGCTTTGAAGTAGATTTCAAAAACATAATAAAAGTCAGAATCTTATAACACTTTGAAATAACCACAAGCAACTGCTATACTTCAACAAGTATGAAGGCAACAGCACTGGAAAAGAAAAAAAGAAAAGGAAGAAAACCATACAATCACTGGAGCACGGAAGGTATGACATTCACCTCACTCACACACGAGTCAGTAAAGGGAAGCAAATACATTTGTTATGACCCAGCCTACCATTGGCATAGGTTTCCAATAAGAATTTTATGAATGTAAAGCACAGCCCAAGTTGCAACAGAAGCTGAGCACACTGACAGTCCTAGAATCACACCACAGAATGGCTTGGGTTGGAAGGGACTTCACAGACCATCCAGTCCCAAGCCCCCACCGTGAGCTGGGTTGCCACTGCCATCTCAGTTTTGCTTTTACTCGCTGACACCCACCCGTACGCCTGTAGATCATGCGTGCAGCTCAATGAACTTAGATGCTGGCTTCCAGCGCACGCAGCTCAGAGAAATCCTCCTGCAGCAGCAGCAGAGCATTTCGGTACCCAGCCATGGGAGCCAGAGGGCACACCGCGCTAACTCGCCTGCCACAACGCCTGCTGACAAGCACTACCTGTGCCCTCCCATCTGCAATCCCACATCTGGGCCGAGCCGCGCACTTCCTGCTCTCAGCCGCGGAGCAAAGTTGGAGCGGTGACATTTCCTGAAAGACGTCCCCGCCGCTCTCCACGAGCGGCGTTGTGCTGCAGTGCCTCGAGCACTGCGGAGGAACTGTAAATAAAAGCTCTTTTCCCCCAGGAGTCGGCGGAAACGCGGGAGCCCTCTCCCGAGTACCTCACAACCGCACACCGAGCTCACCCGGAGCCGAACGCCATCGCCCAGTGCGGCCGGCACTGCGCGCCCCGGCACCGCGCTACCCTCGGGAGCGACCCCGGCCGTGGGGGGTCGACCCGTGAGGCGAGAAAAAAACAACATGCAGCGATGCTTGCCAAGTTATTTATTGTCTTTCTATGGGTCTAAAAATCCACGGTAAAGTCAAGTTTATGGCCTC
>JANHGO010000042.1:15171932-15185463 GCA_024606505.1 Aquila spilogaster | reverse complement strand
CCCCCCCCCCCCCCCCCCCCCCCCCCCCCCCCCCCCCCCCCCCCCCCCCCCCCCCCCCCCCCCCCCCCCCACCCAACCCATATTATGAAAGATCAACAGAACCTGAACAACCCATCTTTCTTAAAACAGCTATGAGCTACATTTTCTGTGTAGCACCATACACATTCACTGCAGGAAGGGAAAAGTAAGGGGTTCTCAGCTTCATTTGTGAGCCACAGAATTGTTACATTAGCCTTCCCTACAAGCAGCAGCAGAGAAGAAAAAGCTAGTAAGATTCCGTATTTAGCCTGCTTCGACATTCAGAAATAGTACTGTCCTCCCTTAACGCATTTTGTTGGTAACAAAAATGTTCCAATCCCATGCAGTATTCCTTCCTCCTCAGCAAACATGTATCACGTTGAGAGGTTTATTGAGAATATAATTGGTAGAATAATTTCAGACTTATAAAAAGCTGCAACTTAAAAAAATTAACCTGTTAGCAACTGAGAACATTTTAAATAAATGAGAAGCTGCAGGATATTTCTTAAAAGGGAAGGGTTGTTTTTATTTGGAAGGGTGGAAAAATCTAATCTGGTTGTTCTCCAAAACCAGATTGTATCTTTATCTGCCAGAAAAACAAACTGTATCACGTGAATAAATATTTGAGAGGAAAAGCTGGGCCTATATTAACACATATTGTGCTACTCTTCCAACTATGGCTACCAGCTGAATTCTTCTAAACGAACCCCCAAAACTTATAAAAGCCTTACCTACAATAGAAAGGCACGACATACACATTTAGACCAGAAATATATGGGATGGTCCAACTCTAAAGCTTGCCATCCCTATTGGATAATTGGGTTCTTTCAAAAGAAGAATATGAACTAAAATAAACATAGGTGTCACTGAACTTTCCCTTTTATCCTCTCATCCTCCCTTCTGAAATAACTGAAAACACCTGTGTGTAGTTTGTTACATCAGATAAATAATAAAAACAATACAAGCACAGTGTAGCCCCTTACTTTCTCTCATACAGTCCATAGATGTATTGTCTCCATATTGAGTATCTGATCCAGTGCAGTTATTTGGCTGACTGATTTATAACTGTTACTGTTAGGTAGGTAAATGTAAATCTAGGATATATGTAGACAGATAAGGATACCACAACCTCTGGCTGCTTATATTATAAACCTCAAAATCCTAATTTAAAGAAACAAGGGGATTCTCCTCCCAAAAATGTAAAGAGGTTTTGAATGTTCTAAATGAAGGAGGCGAGGTACATGCAGTATTTCATAGACATAAGTTAAATGGAAAAACCATGTAAAATCCAAGAGGACCTGCCCTGTGTGACAAAGCTCGTACTTAGCAAACCTATATATCTGCAGATTATGTAAATCACTCAGTATGAAAGTAAATGCAGTCTATGATCTTACTAAGGTGTTTTAACATGAAGTCACTCATGACCTCTGAAAACCACATGGAATGATGTAGGAAAAAGAATACAAAAGTGAAACTGAAAGTATAATTCCCTAAAATGTACACAACTTTGTATCACATATCTACACAAAATGGAAAATTACTTGACATAAAGCTATAGATTAAAATTGGTGGATGTGAGCAACTAAGAATACACAGAGAAGTAATGGACAAATATAAAGAAAAGCAAGAGTTCAGAAGGAATAAAATACAACACTGCATGCAGGGTATCACTAACTTTAAATTAAGGGGTTTTTGGTTTAATAACTTTTATTCTACTTTGCCACCCTATCTTACCTTCTCACTATTTTCACTTCTTTCCTCCTGCTATATAAGCAATAAATGCCTAATATGCAAATGTACAATTTACTTATTTTGAACATGCTTAACTACAAATGTGCACGATTGCACAGAGGCCCTCTAAGCCAAGCTTTTCTGCATTTGTGGAAAATTAATTTAAACAGACACCTTATTTCCAGATGAAAATTAACATGTTACAATTTGCACACAAGATAAAGATTTTTAAAAACCCAGCTTGTTTGTTTTCTATACATTCTCTTTCAGTTTCTCCAGTAGGATCAATAAAAAATCCATAGATAATACTGGGAAAAGTAAAAAAACCAAAACCAAACACACACAAAACCAGCAACAACAAAAATATCTAATTTTTCCCAGGTCATTGTAAATTAATAATACTTAATGAGGCAGGTACCTAGGTTTACTTACCACTTCCACTTAGGTAAACTGACAACTAAGTTTATGTATTTCTTAAATCTATTTTACTGAGTTAAACACAGTGATGTTGTATTACACTATAACAACTGTACCCTCAATAACCTATGCAGAGTATGATTTGTGGTGAGCATGTTTCCTTTTTCCAATCACAGCGTAAAGAAAATAAAAGTGAAAAAGAATTTGATTTAAACGTGTCAACTACATACGTTCAAATACATACATTCAAAACAGAAACTGTGGTTAGCATGCTCTTTTCTGGGGGTGGGTATGGGGCTGGGGTGTATGGAAGTGATTTTACCAACTGCCCTCCAAATTATAAACACAGTAGCATCCCTAAGTCCCCAGCATATCAGACTGTTTACTCCAGTATGACTACAGACACCAATATATAAAAACATACATAGCAACATTCACATTTTTGCATTCTTTCACATATTTGAAGACAACTTTTCTCACAAGAAAACTGCAGTACTTAACAAAACAAGGAGGATGACTGAATGACTTTAGTCCCCACTTCAGGTGGGGAAAGGAAGACAAAAGGTTTATAAAGAAATTCAGACACAATCAGAACACTCTCATCCCTGAGCACTGGAAGAAAAGAGGGTGTTGAGACCTCACTGCTTGAAAAATTTCTGTATCATTTGTGAGATAATAAGAAAAAGCTGACCAAAAGCTTTTTCCTGCTTCTGAAAAGAAACAGGCAAGTACATGCACACTCCAGATCAAGCTTACTTGTAATTTTGTGCCAAGGCCTCTCAGTTCTTCAGAACTCAGAGAGCGAACTGAGCAGTATTTGGTAGCTTCAGATGACCGGGGGAAGGGAGCAGCAGTAAATGGGGGTAATCCAGTAATGCACTGAAGGCTCAAATCACAAAGATTTCTTATGTTGAATGTTATAAACCACCCAGAAACACAAAAATACCGTATCAGAAACACTGTATAGTAAATCCTCCTATTTAGTGTGTCTTTTATGTCTTTTAAAGTGTTTTTTCAGACTATAATTTTGTACTATAAATACAAAAAATCCACTGTAAAAAGGATATCAAAGTAGTGTAAAGGTTGGTAAATGTTAAAGTGAATCAAATTCAAAAGTTCTTTATGTTTAGCTAAAAATGAGCAGAAGCACAGTAATTGATACATGAATTAATTATTCCAATATAAGTATTTGCGTTGGACTCCAAAATCACGCCGGGGTAAACAAAGCAGTTTATAATTCAGAGTTTAAACTGATTTAAACCTCCTTCATCACTTTAACTCCTATCAGTGCTACAAAAACAAATACTACTGCTCTCTACCATCTGAAAAAAAAAAAAAAAAAAAAGTAAAAATAAAGTGCTGCAGTCAGGAATTGGGCCGGGGGGGCATTGCAAGCAGCAGACTTGAAACTGATTTGTTTCAATGTAAAGCTTGGATTTTTATAGCATATTCCCATATCCAATAAGCTCTTGCTGAAGTGGTGATAAATGACAATAAAATGGTAAATACATTGCACTGTTAGCACACCAAGAAACTATTCAGAAAAGGACTGACAAGATTTCCAAGTGACATGGGGTAGAATAGACACCAATCCATGTGATATGGTTTTAAAATAATTGCATTGATCCTGACATGATTTAGAAGTGTAAAGGAGGTCAACCATTACAGATCTGTTTTCCACTATCAGAAGTACATGATTCAGACCTGCAGCTAAAATTTTCTGAAATTTAGATAATTTGGGACAATAAAGCACTCCGTAAGGAAATTAAGCATCAGGCACGCTGAGACATTCAGAGCTGCATGCAGAGATGAAGCTGCACACAGAGATGAGTTTCATAGTTTATTTTTATAAGACACTGTTTCAAGAATTCAATAATCTCCCAAAGTGTACATACAGTCCAACTGTTTGGAGCCTGAATAGCAATTAACCCATTTGTTAGCCTGCAGAATCATCCAAAATTTCAATTCCAAGAACTTCCTGTTTTTAAATACACAGGAGGAAAATCTAACCACTTCTCTGGCAATGTATCTGAACAGCAATAACACTAAGAACCCTGTTGGACTATTTCTAAGTATGTATTTGACTACGCTAAGTATCTAACATAGCCATGTACTATAAAAATTATCTTACAGGATTTGTATGAAATGGCTGTCAGTTCATAGATGCTAGTACTTTCTCAGATGCCCAAATAATAAGTTAGCTAAACTGTCAGTGGGTAACTTACAGTTTCAGGCAAGTAATCACTAGTGGAACTGTTTAATAGAGATACTAGTTTCCTATGCTGCCCACATCATCACACAGTATATGCTCTGGCTATCACATTCTTCTCTCTGCAAAACGCTAACAGCCTGCCAATCATTTTACAGACATCAATTATACCATAACAATGCACAAATATCCTCTCCTTATTCTATATCTTTTCAAATGAAGTGATTGAGACATTAGTAACTAAAGACATATTATGACAACATTTTGAATTTAAGTAATTTGAAAACCCCTATCTTTGGATAGATGGGATAGATTCAGGTCAGGTTTTGACCAACACACTGGTTAAGATTTTACAAGATAACCAGATACACTTTCTGAAGCCTGTTTTTTTTTTTTTTTTTAAAGTAGTAAGCATGGGTGGAGGAGGAGGTAGGAAAGAAGAGGTTGAACTATTTTGAAAGTACTGTAAGTATGTTGAAAGTATCACCTTCAGAACAGAAGTAAGAATGCCAACAGGTGCAGCACTGTCTTGAATCATAAATTAGACAAATTGCATTAGGAAACAGGATTAGAAAAGGATTTTCTCATGCAAACATGCATTCAAAGTATGTCTCCTCAACTTAAACTGTACCTGTTATTTTTAAACTATCACTTAACCCAGCTTCTTTGAGAAATTAAAAAAAAAATATTTATATGCAGGTAAGCCTGTACTTAATGGCTATGGTAAACTTTGCTAGTCTCAAACCGCCCTACTTCTTTTCCTTTAAACATCAGAGAGCAATGCAGGCAATACTTTTCTCCACATATTAATAACGCAGCCCTGTCTAGTGCTTTTTTCATCTAATACTATAACTCTCAACAATTCTCAGCTATTCACCTTAGTAGGTCTGGACAGATACATTCTGGTTTTTAGAAGAGCAAGGCTTGCTGGTCTTGAAGTGTCAAAAATTGGCTCCCAGGAGAGTAGAACACAGAATTAATTCAGATGCTAGTCAATGAAATATGCTTATGTGCATGGGGTCAACCCATGGGATTTGGGATCAGAGAAATTCTCCTAGAGCAGCCTGGTAGAGACCTTGGGCACTGTACTGTTTTCTTGTTTTGATTTCAGAGAGCAGGGAAGTTACTCTTCTTTGCCACTTGGGACATGGATTACATACCAAAATCATCTAGATATATCTCACCATATTCATTCACCACCACAGAGTTGTTTCAGGCTGAAAAATCCTAACAACCTAAACTGATAAAACTGATTACATCCTTCCTGCAATCTACACACTGCCCTTTCTTGTGCTGGTTCCAGTGCTTATCTGACCCTGCACCGAGCTGGTTTCAGTGTGCTCAGCTGGCAGAAAAGTATCCTGAAAAAAAAAAAAAAAAGGCAAGCAACAAGCAACTTCCTGCTGAGTTCGCATCCTGAAACAGCTCAGCACAAAATCAGATAAATACCAGAGCCAATACAAGAGAGAGGGCAGCAGGGAGGCAGGGCTACAGCAGCCCCTGCAGTTACATCAGGTTCACCTACACAAAACTGAAGCCTCAGTTTCCCCCATTCTCAATTTACAAACAATAGTTTAGTCATGTGAAAGCTGAAATCCTTTTGTCAAAGTAGACATAAGGATACATAGGTTAAATACAGTGTCTGCAACATATGCAAGTTTAGATTAGATTGCTTCCTGCTGGAGTTGGAATTCCTTAAATAAAATAGTTTTCTAACTAAAGTCTCCTCGCATAAATAGAATTCTGCTGCTAAGCAAAGCAATGAATTGGAAACTAAAAAAATCTTAATTGTACTTCCACTACTGAAGAACTAGGCTAAATTATGAATCTTAGAGTATAAGGAAATAATAGGCAGAAATCAGAAGGAATGCAATATTGCAAAGTGGGGGAAAAAAAATTATGGCACATTAGCAACTGCAACCCAAGCTTCATCGTTTTGCCTTTTTTTTTGGTCCCAACTTTATATTTGTATCTCAAGATTTCCTCAAAGACCACACATTTTACCAAAAAACCAGTATCCCTTCCTTCCTTCTGTTTCAGCGAAAATGTAAAGTGTTACTGGATACCCAATAAAGATGTGAAAACTGGTGAAACTAGAACTTATCTCTGAAGTAACAACATTACTGCACTGCAGAGATCTTTAGTTTCATTTCACTGTTCTACTCATCTGCTGAATAGCCAGAGAACAAAATTCAAAATATGTGACCTGGGGTACACCTCCACAATAAACTAAACTGAATAAACAAAAATACTGAAAGGGAGAGATTCCACTTCCCTATGCCCTTCTCCATTACAGATCTCAGCCAAGCAGTCTGCTCCCTCCTCTATCAACATAGACAATACAATAGTCACAATGTAAGCTGATTTAACGCTCTAGTCTGGCAAAATACATATATATATATATATATATATACACACACACATATATGTGTGTGTACATATATCTCTTCAGCATTCTTTGGATACAACTATTTCTTACATTGTTAGTGACCTGGATCAGCATACTTGAGACAAGCAGTGCAGTCCATTCAAAGCAAATGGTGGGAATGAGCAGCAAGGAAGAGGAAACAGAGCCTCTTCCACCGGCCACAGGAAATGGTTAACCCAGCTCATCCCTATTGTGAAACCTCAGCCCTGAAAGGAATTCAGTTGCTCCAACATCCTACTGCACCACAATGATAAACGTGCACTCTCCGATACAAGCAAGATTACACGTACTTGCTTCTAAGCAAGATTTAAGAAAACAAATAGTGACCTAAAATCTAGGTAAAGTGACTGAAAACTGATGTTCAAAATAATTCTTTTCCTCCACTAAGCAGTTCATATTCTTGTTTGTCCTTTGAGTTACTATAGAATTTATGCTTTTTCCTCCTGATAGCATTGTTGCTTTTGACACACAAATCTACTTCTGAAAGATGGTGTCTATTATTGCACAATATTATTCTATTATTGTCTGTCATAAAAAAATTGCTTTCAGAAGCTCAAAACATTGAGTACGTTCCACAGATATATTGCCTAATACATTAGAGATTATTATGTGCTTCCAAGTTTAATTAATTCTAGTGACATATTTCCAAACTACCAGCAAAATGTACCAACCTTAAGTGTTAATATTTTATAATATTTATTTACTTTAAAATCTTATAATTTAAGAATCAGTGAGACACTGGATTCAAGATTGATGGACAAGCTGTTCATAAGTGAAGGAAGATTTTAAAGATATTTGAAATCACCTAGTATCATATTCCAATTTAAGAAAAAAAAAATTTTTAAATCTCACTTTAATGGGGTCTGACACAAGCCTAAGAATGAATCTTCCATATCCCAGGCTAGCATATTCAGTTAAAGTATTTTGAGCTATCCTGTGCTAGTAATTAATGTATGGTAATACTAAGCTTTTAATTTAGACAAACACGTAAGACTTGTAAATTCCAACAGTGAGCCATGATGGAAAGGGAGCAAGACACCCCCCCCCCCCCCCAATTAGGCAATAATTTGTTGCTTCTTCAAACCTCCATTCTCAACAATTATTTTTTATTTTTGAGGATGCCTCCAGCTTGTAAGGACAAAAAAAATTAGATCTAAACACCCTGAATGTTTAAAAAGATAATAAATGTGAACTTTGATTTTAAAACCAAGCATTAGACTGCAAATTCTTCAAAAAAGGCACTGTCTTTATTCTATGTATGGACAACTCTTAGCATAACAGGGGCTGTTCCACAGCTGTATGAGATCTCAATATAAATAAAATAAGATAGACTTTTTTTATATAATATATTTCACAGCAAACTTGGATTTATTAGATTAATATAACTTGATCTGGTGGAACGGAATTTTGTTGTCAAATAAATACCTACTCTCTCTGAAGTCTGCAATGGGCAACAATCTCATCTATGTTAATATATGAAGAGAAACTAATAGAGAGTATCCTTTCCCTTAAAATTTTCTCATATGTTTCATTAGAATCCACATGTATCTATTAAATATATTTAAATATTCAATTAGAGTAGCCTATAAATAGTACTTTTCATTGACATGGTGAAGCTGATGAACTTATTTTTACCACAGAATAGGACATATTCTGTCATCCTAAAAACCACAGTGACATGATCCAAAAAGCCATGAAATGGCCTTTAAGCTTTGCTGCAATAAATAACTTCATTAATAATGGCTGATAAACTTGCAAATTATTCTCTACAGTCAGTTCAGATTTATCCAGCAAACAAGGATGATATCAGTTTTGCTGATAACTATACAGCTCTGAATTGCAATATATTTTATCTCAACATCACTGGAAATTCCTAATATTAATTTAAGTGTATTAAAATGACACATCTTCCTTTAGACTTTCACAACATAGAATTGTATTAGTAGTCACCTTCCTAAGGGAAGAGAACAGTGTACAGTGATTTGAAAATATTTTGGTTTTAGATTATAAATAAGCAATGCTCACTTGGACTTTTTGGGAAAGGTTTTAGACTGAATACATGACAACTGTGTACTCATTTGAAAAAAAAAAAAAACCCACCACCAAACAACAAAAAACCCCAACAAAAAACCCTTTTTCTTAATTCACCTGGAAGATAGCTTAATTCAAAAATAACTACTGCAGATACCCATCTTTGGTTTGTGTTTTATCAGTCATGTTATCTGTCTTCATAGGTCAGGAACATATGTAGCAATTAAGATATTAATGCACTGCAATACTCAAGATCCACTTGTATATTGTCTAGTATAACATAAAATATGCATCAGTCATGGTCATCTTTGGAGATGAGTTGCAGTGTCACACAAAATTAACTACACCAAAAAAAAAAAAAAAAAAATAAAAAATCACTAAACACTCTCCAAACTTTTCACTCTCACTTCTATTAAAAAACCAAAAACATCCACCTGATCGTGCCCAACAAGTCTTTGACCTAAGCCTCGCACAAATTCCCACAAGGTTCCTCCTAGATGCATTCAAAAATGCAAATGCTGGCTGCAACCTCACTGATGCTCTTTTCTCCCAATTACGGTAAAGGCAAAACCAGGAAAGCTCTGCAGCAATAGGTGCTAGGGGAATATGCAATACTAACTATTCCTCTTAAGAGATTCAGTCCATCACAATTTCTTACACAGCATCCACCATCGTCTCTCTTATCACTTTATTGATGGTGTACAGACCCTACATAGTTCTATGCCTTCGGCATGATACATTACCTCACAGATGCTGTAAAAGAAAGATACCCAAAATTTAGGTAAAAAATAGGAAGTGTAGCTGTAGCAGTTCCTTCTTCCACTGTTCTCATTGCAAGTAGGAAAACAGTGCTCCTCCTAAGTGGCTTTTTCTTGTCTGCACCCTAGTGTCCAAGGAATATGGCTAATACTTGTCAGCAGAGACCATTCTGGAACTACCATCCAAGAAGAAAAAGCATTAATTGCATTCTTTAAGGAAAAATTTCCAACACTCTTCCAAAAACAAAGTCTAAAGTCCCACCAAAAAAACCCTACTGCGGCAGAATAAAAAAAACAAAACCAAAAAATAATTAGGCTCCTCCAAACAGGTTATCGATTATGTGGCTGAAAGAGGAGCTACATCCACAACATTTTTGCAAACAAAATAAAACCGTGGCTGTTTTAACCCAAAAGATTTCCTGTTTGAAAGGATATCACATAGCTCTGGGTTTGCACATTTTATTCTAAGAATGCAATAAATACTAACCTTCTTTTTCAGTGAAAAAAAAAATCAACCCTATATTCAAGGCATACTTATAGCAACTCTTTTAGTAAGTTCCTTAGTAGAGGTGATATTCAGTGTAGCATCATAAGCTCATCATACACATAGCTCTTATGTCCTGAAGGCAAAGAAAGACGTTATGATGGACATGCCTTGTCAGCAAAGCAAAAAACAACGGGTGAGAAAAGTGAAGTCCACGTCATTATTACTTCTTGAAGCCCAACTGTGTTCAGGACCAAGAATGTAGTTATTTTTATATTTTTCAAAAAGAAAGTAGAATGAACAATATGAACTTATATGGAAAGGATGCTAAAGAACAGAGAGGGTGGTGTCCTGGTCACATATGAAATCATAACTGATAAAAACTTCTCAGAAGTAACCCTGTTCCCCAAGGGGGGCGGGGGGGGGCAGAATCGACAAAACACAGGAAAGGAAGAACACAGATAATTCCATTTTCTGTTCTTCAGATGTGACTTCATTCTTAAAAATGGTTGTACAGAATGTAAAAAAATTACCAATCCAAAAATGGCCTCAATCAATTACTTCAAATCTGATAAATGCAAGTCATAAGAAACTGGAAAAGTTTGATAACATTTCATTTTAATTTCTTGACACAAAACTGTAGTGATACCCACTTGTTACAACAGCTCAAGTCTAGTAGTATTAAAGTCTCTCCTCTTGCTATTATATACTTTTGTTAATTATAAAAAAAAAAAAACCCAAACAAAACCCATAAACCACACCAGGATCAGGGAGGAAAAAAGCTTCTGTGAATATGAATTCAAGGAATTCCATCATATAACAATTTACATCTCTAGCTTTTCCCTTTTCAGAATACAAAATCTCAAGTAAAAAAACCCAAAACATTTGGTCCAGTTCTACAGCCATATGTTCGCATTATTTTGATATTGTATGTTGATTATTCCAGTAAATGGGGTTGTTTTTTTCATCCTTGCAGTCCATAAATAAAATTGCTGGGATGAGAAACAGGAAGACTTAAGGCACTGTCACAGTGTCCACTTAAATAGACATATTCCTGACTACCTTATGATAGGCTGTCCATAACAGCATCTAAAAGCTCTTCAGAAAAGTAAAATATTTATTATTTTAGGATTCAGACTCAATAAGCTTTAATCTGCAACATTACTACCATTGTAGCAAGGTGATTTGTTTTCATTAAAATTCAGCCATCAGTATTAAAAATGCTTTGAAGAGTGTTTCAAAAACATAAGAAGTCTGAATTTAATAACACCTTCCAATAAGCACAAACAACTGCTCCATTTAAACAACCATGAAGGTAACATGAGACACTGGCAGAAACACTCAAGTAGGTAAAAAAAAAAAACTTGTTATAAAAGTCAGTCACTGCACTACGGAAGTTGTGTGGGTTTCAGGCTAATGTCATACACGGGTTAGTAATGGGAAGCAAATACATTTGTTCTGACTTAGCCTGTCATTGGCATGCTAGGTTTTCAGTAAGAATTTTATGTATGTAAAGCATAACCTAAGTTGTGATGGGAGCTGAAAAAGCTGACAGTCACCTTGTTTTTGTTTTTACAAGCTAACATCCATACGTTTATGAAACAAGCCTGTAACTCAATGAACTCTGTTGCTGGTTTCCAGCCTGCCTAATGCACTGAAATTCTTATACAGTATCAATAGAATATTTTGATACCTAGCAGTTGGAAGTTAAAAAGCATGTCATATTAAGAAGCCTGTTATAATACCTGTTTTTTAAACACTACCTGCACTCTTCAGTCTGAAATTTTATATCTAGTTTGAGCTATTTATTTTCTCCTCTCAGTCACTAAAAAAAGTTAGAACAATGAAATTTGTAAAAGATGTCTGTAATAGTCTCACTGAGAAGCATTCTGCTGCAGTGCTTTGGTTGCAAACGCTGCAGAGGAACTGTAAATAAAAAGCTCATTTCTACTGGAATTAGAGAAAACATGGGAGATACCCCATATAAGGGAGTATCTCATAAACCCACACTTGAGATCAAACAGTTTGAAAGAAATCAGCAAAAAGACTGTAATTGTTTATTACTCAAGTCTCAGAGGATCCTGTCATAAAACGAACAGTCATCAAGAACAACTCTCTTCTGACCACTGCATCAGCCACAGCGAAAGGGGGAGGGAAAGAGAGGGGAAGGAAACGGAGATTCTGTCACAGAAGACAATCAAGGTTGTTTGCGGGAAAATGAAAGGTTTTATCTTCGATAAATAAGCGACTGTTTCACAGAAGAGGTGGCAGAAGCCCAGGAGGGAGACCACCCTTCCCTCGGAGGTGGCGAGACTGAAATGAAGCTGCCGCCTGCACTCTCCGGACAACCGGCCCAAGGGCCGGAGCCGCCTGCCCCGGGACCGCTTAACCCTTCCCCGCACCCGGGCGGCGAAGAATCGGTGTGGGGAAGGGCAAAACCAACACAAACAAACATACGCACACCCCCACCCCACCCCCCGCGTACCCCCTCACGCAAACAGAAAACCCACCCGCGCCTCACATCGGGCCTCGGCGGCCAGCAGCCGGTCGTCCCGCCGGCCGATACCCGGACGGCGAAACCCGCGCTCCCCGCTGCCCCCCGCCGAAACTGCCGCGGGCGCAGGAGGGCGCCGGGGGGGCGGGGAAGGAGCCCTGTCAGGCAGACGCGAGGGCAGAGCCGGGGGAAGGGGGGACGCGGCCCTCGACCTGTCACGGCCGGTGCAACGCCGAGAGCAGCTCGGCCGGCGAGGGGGGCGGCAGCCCCGCGCTGAGGGGAGGAGCGGGAGTAGGTCGTGCGTGTCGTGTCCCCCCCCCCCCCAGAAGCCAGGGACGACGGTGACCGGCGGCCCCACCCCCGGCGGGGAGACCGACGGCGGCTCCGCAGCACCGTCGCCCTCTGCCCCGGCTGGCCGGGGCACAGGCGGGGATGACGGCGGCGGCGCCGCGCGCTCCATCCGCCGCCGCCGGCCCCGCAGGAAAAGGCAAGGCGTCCCACCGCCCGGCAGAGCGGCGCCAGGCCGGGAAGGCGACGACGCGAACTCAACCCCTTCCCACTCACCGGCATCATCTCCGCAGCCGTCCCCCAGCCAGCCCCGCCGAGGCTGCCGCCGTGCCGTGCCCGGGCCTCTCCTGCCGCCGCCGCCTCTCACCGCGGAGGACGCCGCGCTCGCCCTGGCGGCTGTGACAGGTGCCTCCCGCGCGCCTCGCTCCCCACAGCGGGCGGAAGGAAAAGGCGAAGGCGGCGGCGGCGGCCGGGCTCCCAACCCCCCGCTCCTCCTCAGCGCGGCGGCGGCGGCGGCCTCCCTGCCTCCTTCCCTCGGCGCTTCCTGCTCCGCTCCGCCCGCGCCGCGCCGCCCAGCCAGGGGTTAACCGCCGCCGCCTCCTCATTGGCCGAGGTGGGAAGAGCCGGGGGCGGGGCGGCGGCGGGAGGCGCGCGCACGGCCCGCGCACGGCCC
>JANHGO010000042.1:15154391-15171541 GCA_024606505.1 Aquila spilogaster | reverse complement strand
TCGCCCGGCCCCACTCCACTGCTGCGCGGGAGGGCGGCCGCTGTAGCTCCGCGCTGGGGCGCGGAGGAGCGAGGCGCGACCCGCCGGGCGTGCGGGGGCCTGGCGGGTGGGAGCGGGGCCGGGGGGGTTGCTGGTCTCCCGCGGGAAGGCGGGCGCGCCACGGCGTCAGCCCGTGCCTGGGAGCTACGGCGGGCGGGTGCGCGGGGAAGGTCGCCTTCCAACAGCCTCTCTCGGTCTACCGAAACGCACCTGAGTGCATAGCTGTTCTTTGTGGCTGAAATAACGTCATGGCTAGCGTCACCCTCGTTTTACCGCCCCTTCGCCCGCGCGTTACTTGTGACACCTGTCTGATGTACAAAACTCCCCCGAAGAGCAGAAGAGAAAGTGTTACTGTCCAGGACCCTGATGTCAGGCTCCTATGAGAGTTGGTCTCGTGTTTGCGAGTAAGGTTTAGTTTCTTCATTTTCGGGTGTCTCATTCTGTAGAGCTACAACAGCAAGATGAAAGTTAACAGCTTGGAAGAAGTCAGGCTCAACTACAAGTCAAAACATCGCCATATGTTAGTACTGCAACACATGCAATGTAGACAAATTTCATATTGCTGTGAGTCTTAAATCCTAATCTACAAAATACGCGGACCTACCCAATGCTTCAACTCTTTCTGTAAATGGCTGGTTTCCAGTCTTTGTTACTTTATTTGTAGAAGACCGTGACAGATTTCGGCTAGGAGTGAAAAGAATGGTAGCTTAGGAAGTTTTTGAGAGGAGCTTTGATATTGTTTGTGTAAGTTTTTGAGCTTAAGTGATAATAGCATATTAATCTCAAATATGAGCTGTATGTTAAATGTAACCTATTAATCTAAGATTCTATAACAGATAATTGTGTGAATTATCTTAATAGATACATGCCTAAGACTTCATTGCACATCCTTGTCAGTGTATTTGCAGGCTCTGGTGTCAGCTTTGTGATAGCTCAAACCTTCTGCTTCTTTTAGTAAATTGGTCCTATGGAAAAAATCTATTAGCATCACAAGGTAATACTTTGTCAGTTTAAAATTATTTTGCAAGTACTGTTCATAGTGCTACTCACTGACAATAATGCTATTATCACACTTAGTTTCTTGTAAACTGTGATTCTACCTCACACACAGAGCTTTGGAAATAGGTAAGACTATGATACTTCAGACCCAATAGAGAACGCCAAGATCTACCCAGAATAATAGTATTAACCCTGCAAATAGGCTGACCTGAAATGAAACAGGCTATAATATGCTTATAGCTATGTATCTTAAGAAAAAAAAAAAAAGGAATTTATCTTCATCAAATTCATACTGAACTTTAGTGAACAAAAGAAGAGCAGGGAATAGAAATTTACTTGTCCTCTTACTATTTGTGGTGAAATTCTAATTTTAACAACAAGGGAATGGTGCACCTTTTGTCACGCTTGTTCTTTAGGAGTTACCCTCTTCCTCATTAACCAGGTTAGATTTTTTGCCAGCGATTCTTAAATGACGGTCTGTAATTTCTTTGCAGGTATACTTTATAGCTGACTTCTCCCTGTTTTCAGTGATTGATAAGAAAAACTAAAATACTACCCCACTACGACTTTTCCATTGCAACAGCAGGAATGCTGACAAAATGAAAAGTGGAAGAACATGGCGTAGACAATTGCTACTGGGAAGGAAGGCACTCCTCCATGCAATGCTTCTGTTGGAATAATGGCCTCTAGTATAAAAGTTTGTCAACTTTGCGTTGCTTTTGGCAGATGCAGGTTCAGTCAATGCAGCAACCAGACAGACTGGATACTGTGGACTAAGAAGAAATGTCTTCAAAAGGTAGAGTACACACTTTATAAGCAAGTCTGTTCCTACTCCTATTTCTGCTTCCCTTAAAAAACCCACTTGCCTAATCTCTTCCCATCTCCATTTTCCCGTAGAAATGAGGAAAGAAAAAAGAAATTAACCAATATTTATAAAGCATAAGACTTAAAACTCTACCTGCAGTGTGGTAAATTAATTAACATCTCCTCTCCCACAGAAGAATCTTTTGGGGAACTGCTCTGTTAGCAGTCAAGGGACAGAGCAGCCATTATAAAATCTTCTGATTCCAACTTAACTACAAATGTTTTGTTTACTGTAAGCAGGAACATGGTCTCTTGTAATAATGTTGAATTTTTTTCCCCATTGCCCATGCATTTCCATACCAAATGACTGGTCCAACTTTGTAGAAATTATGTTGCCTGGCCAAAGGAGCCAGTGATATCTACAAGTAGGTTGCGTGTCTTAGATAAGTGAAGTTGTGTGAAAGCAGTCATGATTTGGGGAATGCTTAAGAAAATAAGGTAAGAGAATTTGGTTATGGAAGTAGATAAAGCCAGAGATACAGAACCCAAATTATTTGCTTCCAAATATGTTACCTTTGTAAGAGGTGCTCTAATTTTGTCAGACTTTTTCTAAAGGAAAGGGTTTGTGCTTATTTGTTGGTATAAGTATTAAAACGTTATGCAAATACCTTTTACACCTCTCTTGGTTCTTAAAAAACCCAGAGCAATACTATTTAACTTTACAAATTGAAGCTACTATAGGTTAACAGACATTTATTCAACTTACAACATCAAAAAATGAAGAATTACTGTTTATTAATTATGATACGGTTAGGTTTTGAGATTTGTGCTGAGCTCATCTTTAGCTAGAAATTGAAATTTGATTGAAATGTATAAACTATCATTTAGTGTTTTGCTAAAATACCTGAAATTTATGGATACATAGAGAAAAATTACCAAAATATGTTTTGCATTTAACCTAGATTTATTGGGAAAAAGGGATATTAACTGCAGTTAATAAATTGGCAGGCCTCTTATTTGATCATGCACAATATTACTCTTAGGACAAGCAGAGATTCCCAAAGATATAGGTGGGAGACTAATGAGATTTTCGGGAGCACTCCTGATGAAGTTCTAATCCCTACTTGTGTTTTTTTAAGTGTCTTCTAGCGAGATTTTCAAATGTAGATGTTTTTTAAAGTTTTTAAAACTACCAGGTCTGAATCTCCCCTACTTTTTTTTTATGCATAGAGAAAAGGAGGTAAGTGAGCTTTCCTACTGTGTCAGATCCAAGTTTTTTAAGTTTTGCATTAACTTGTCAAGATACTTTTCTGGAGCATAGGAAAATGTTTTCAGGCTTCAGAGGTGTCACAGGAAAATATGTGTTTGTTTTTAATTAATTTAACACTTTTTCTTTTCATGTGGTATATTTTAAATAACAGTTATTTATAGCCAGAAACAGCCTCAGAGGTCAAACGTTTAGAGTGGGATCCATCTTATCCGACTCTGGTAATCTAGAAGTTAGGCATGTAGTCTCAATCAGTCATCTAGGCTCCTTCTATAGATAAATTGGGATGGGGAGGGAAGAGAGAGAGGCAGTTCTGCAGGCAATTCATTCCTTGCTGAGATACTCATCCCACTATCTAAATCTCTTGGTCTTTGAAGGTGCCTATCTCTGTATTGATTTAACATGGAGCCTGGATGACTAGCTCAGATTAGAGAGCAGACTTTTGGATGGCTACAGGTAGGATGGGTTTCCTCACAACTGGCAGAATAAAATCTCTAAAAAGTGAGCATGGGTAGGAGCGTTGGGGTTTTTTTGTGTATGTGTATTACAAAAAAATTAATGTGTCCTTTCTAAATGAAGGAGTAGATTACTTTTACAGAATACAGCTCTCCTTTCAAAAATTACATTTTGCATTTGCTGTAATGCAGGAGGAACTGGCCGTGAGTAGGTAAGCAATTTAAAAGTTGAGTCACAGAAGTACTCCTAACTTGCCAGGCAGTTAATGTGCAGATGCAGTGCTATGTAACAGATGATACATACAAAAAGACTACGTATTTCAAGAAGAGTTTCACAGCAGGTAGCCTAAAATCTTTAGTGAAATACTGTGTAAAGTAAGCGTGTATATTTAAAGGAAAGGTATTTTAATTTGTTACTGTGGCCTTAAGTAACCTCTCATTCCAGAATCAAGCTGACTTCCTAAGGCTGCAACAATACGGAATTCATACTGAACAATAGTCATATGCTGCCATGTTTGAATTCATATACAGCCAATGCATTTTAAACCCCACCAAACCTGTTCAGAGATAAACTATAAATAATAATCTAAAGGAAACACTTTGATGTCTGTTTTGTATATAGTATTTGAGACACGTGAACAGGAGAAAGATACTTTTTCATCACTACCTTGTAATAGTCTATAAGTAATGTGTGCTGGACTAGATGACTAATGTTCTAAAGTTTCCATAGCACAATCCACTCAGTGCATCATTCTGAAAAAGAGTATAATAATTAAAGCAGGAGTGAAGCCATATGATCTGTGTATAGCATAGCTGTGTACACTTCCTGGGGATTTGAGTCTCTGATATGTCATGTGTTTCAGCCCTGCATTTGGTGGATTAGAGATGTAATTTCTTTAAACAATAACATAAATTGTATGCTTAATCCAATACACATGATGCAAAAGAGCATACTTAGTGGAGAATGCTGTTGGCAATGTGTTGCTATACACTCGTAAAATTCTTACACTAATAGGTATTGTTCATTTTTTATGTTGTAGCTACAGAAGACATAGCTCCATAAGACAGATCACATGGCATCATTTTTACAGACGGAAAATCTTGTTCTGCTCCCCTGTGGTTTATAATGATGAAACCATTAACTATATTCGAAGGGGTGAAGAAAACAAAAACTTAAATGTCCTGGGAGATGTTCTCTCTGCTTGTACCTTTAGGCTTATAACCATTTGGGCTGTCAAGATGTTTCTTTACAAAAATCTTTTTTCTTAAATTTTCAATATGCCCATGATGAGTAGAGGTATCTGTGACTAGCTAGATGATGAGTTATTAGTTGAAACATTAATTAGTGAGGGGAGAGAGTAACAAGTCAATCCTTAACTCTTCACTCCCTTTTTTTATATGCCACTTTGTTTTGGGTGTACGAGTTGGCTAAAGTTTGAGGGGGAAAAGGATGGCTCATGTTTTAAGATTTGAGTCCAGCCATTTCATTTGTTAGTATTCTAAAATTGTTCTCAGGTATCTCAGCCATGACTCAGTGAGTCAAGTACTGAAGTGTTTCTAACAATTTCTGTATGAAGTGATTTCAAATATTTCCTCTCTCAGCTAAAGGCCTAATGCAGAATTCTGTGATACATGATTAATTTTTACACCATGCTGCAAAAATTGTGGGCGGCTAATCTTCAACTTTACTATTAACCATCAATTCCTAGTTTAAGATGGGCAACTACTTTATTTACTGTAATTGAAAACAGTCTGGTTTCTTTTCTTATGTTTACTGCTGGATCAGATGCAGGTTTGTTTTCATGTTACATTTGTATTATTCCCATGTTCAAACCCAGTAATTCCTGATTTGAAGTGTGTGCTGCCTTCTAGAAAATGTCTTTTTCTTGGTTAGCTTACTTGAGGTAAGTAGATCTAATAAAAAACGTGCAGAGGGTGTAATGTAATGGAGCTCATCCTTCCTGCTGTTGTACCTGGTAGTGGGTGAACTTAGAGGATTGCAGCTTGGAAGGGGAGATTAGGAAAGTCCTCTGCTTGATTCTGAAGTCTGGGATATACTGGAAGGTGTTTTTCAGCAATTACTGAGACAAGGTGATGTGCAAAGGAGGCTTGGAGAGAAAACACGTCTCTGAGCAGACTACTACTTATAGTAGGAGAAAGAAATTATAAACCAAATTAAATGTGTCTTTTTAAAAAAATAGTAATCTGTTTATACTTGGTATTTGAACAACTATATTATTAAGACTACACTACTGGAAGTAACATTATTTACCTTTTTTTGTGTGTGTACTCATCACAGCTTTTATAGATCAGAATACACAAGGTAAATTTCCTCCAAAAATACAACAGAGAGTATGGAATCTGTTTAAATAAAACACCATTACAGTTGTGAAACAGGATGTGGTTATGAATTAAGATACACCTCTATGGAAAACATTTCTGCACTATATATATATATCACACACACATATATATAAACAACACTTTAAGTAAGTGATCACTTTGGGGGCTTTTTGATTACCAAAAATTGTGAGAGCGGGGTGTGTATACAATTTATTGTGAATCTGAGTTTTTCTGTCACAGACACCTTTTTAATAGTGCATTTTTATAGAAGGGCAGCTGCACTCAGATAATCTGACCAGCAGATGTAATCTAAGACATTTGCAATGACATTTTTTCCATGTTATAAACAAAAATACTGGGTTTGTGCCTTACTCATGCTTAAGGCTCATCTTTTCTAACCATTTGTTAAATATTCCTTTTCCAGGTAAAGTAATGATGTTCTAGTCCTGGGAACATTAATGAGACAAGCTGATTTTCCCTCTAAATGCCTTGGTTTGTAATCTTCCAGAAACATATTTCTGAGTAAGTTTTATTTTTACTGTTGCGATCCTACAACAAGGTTTACTGCAATTCATAGCTGCATAAACAGAAGAATGTCAACAGTAAAGGGAGATGAATTTTATAGGACATTGATGGAAACCTATTGAAAATGATTCCATGGAAAGCCCTAGAAATAGTGACAGTAGAAAATGTATCACTGGTATGTGTTTAGAATCTATTTTAGGTTGATTTATTCAAAGAAGATATAATACGCAGCTAAACCGCAGAAGATTTGAAAGACTGGATAGGAGTGTGTTCATCATGGAGGACTACACACAATAATAACCTACTTGCTTGGGGATGATTAGATGCTATTTTAAAGGTTTGTCTATTGCTTACGTCTCAAATTCAAAACCAGTATTTCTATTCTATAAATGAACAAGCCACAGCACAAAGTAAAGTAACTTGCATCTTTTCTCTTTTTCTTCCAATTGCTATGTGAAAGTTCTACACGATTTTTTTCTTGCCTTCTGTTTTTGTCCTTCTAGACAGGCCTGAGTACATGTTTAAATTAGTAGCCTTAATTTAAAAAGAGGTGTGATAGTTAGCATTAATAAGAATACATAATTTGAAAGCAAAGTAAAAATATTTTTGGCAAGATTCCTTTTCTAGTTGCATTACTCTAAAAGAATTAACTAAATCAAAGTATGCTGAGAAGTATTTGTGTCTCAGTGTTTACTGAAACAAGAGACAGATCCTTTGTTAAAATTGGTATGACTGCAATTCTTAGCTTACTGAAAGAAATGCATCATTTAAATTTTTACTAATTATTTTAAAGAAGTGTCTTTCAAGCTGTATGGGATATGTGGAATACAATGTAAGGAGTATAAGGAAAGAACTGTAATGTCAGGTATAAGAGAATTTAAACGGGGCTATTTTTCTGTAAAAGTACACTAAATTAAAAGGTATACCTGAAGCATCAAGAGTAAAGAGTCAATAACAGTGCTGCAAAAAAGTGTAGCTTGAGACTGCTGCGTATATATCCTCAAGATAAATAAAGGAGTTAATTATAAAAGTGGAAATGCTTTTGGTTAGACCCCTGAAAAAAGGGTATCCTTCCCTGTATTCTTGGTCCTATATCAAATGCCTGATCACATTCTAATCTATTTTATTAATCCTTCCTTTTTCCTCCCATAATACTCTGGTTGTATTCAGTGTAGTTGTTGCATGTTTATATAGCATTCCATATGAAATATCTCACAATGGTTTCTAGTGCATACCTAAAGAATTCCCCCTTAATTGCAGCAATTCTTAATATTATCAAAAGCATGCTAAATACAACAGGTTAAAACAAGAAATGAAGACTACAACTGATACTGCAGGAAAAATCTGTGTAGGCAGAAGTAGTCATCACAGATGGGATTCATTCAGTATACTGCTGTTAGTTCTACCACCCACATAATCCCTATTATCATTTCCTAGCAAACACACTTCATTGGCTCTGAAGAAATCTCTATTGTCTGTTCCAGCAGATAGCTGAAGTTACTGTGATGATACGGATATAAAGTAGTTAAAGGTCATGTCAATTAAAAGAAAGTTTTAGGTTTTTGAAGGTCATAATAATTAAAAGTATATTTTTATTCGATGACAACCAATAATATAATTTGATTTGAAGAACCACTACCAAACTTATCCTTTATTACTAGAAGTATTCTTCCTGCAAGTAGTGAGCATTAGGATATTGTGGTACAATTGTTCTCCCTGTTCCCTACTTGTTTGTTCATTTGTCCCACTTTTAATGAAGTGATACTGTAAACTTGAGAAAGCGATGTGCTGTCACAGAGGAAGGAAGCAAGGTTCTGCCTTTTTGCTGAAGCACAAGCTGACATTCCTGATTTGTATACAGGGTGGAGTTCTGCATTCTTTTTATTCCTGTGAGTGTTGACAGTGATGACAGTTCTTACAGGAGAGAGACTACTTTGATGATGTGCGTAGCTAGGTATGAGGAGGAAACTTGCATTAAATTATTGTAAGGGACATAATGGCTTAGGAAAGCTGGGTGAGTGAATGGGAAGCTAGAAATTCTGATTCTTCTGCCTTTTCTGGAGAAAAAAAAAAAGTTCTGCTGTAATGCAAGTTATAAAGCAGCTTTGATGTAAACAGGATCAGATGGATCCAAATCAAAACAGAAAAAAACCCTGAGTGCTTCTTTTGTTATTTTAGAGAGGAAAAAAATGCTAAAATTATGAAAAATTGCCTGATCTGATTCACAGATAGTTTTATCAGCACAAGTATGAGGAGCAAGGCACTGTGGTATAAGGGTGGAAACTCCACAAGCTGGTGTAGCTGCCAGAGTAGTCATACTATTAAACCACAAGCAAAGACGTCATAGTACCCTTAGCAGAGTTTAATTAAAACTTCCAAATAATCCATTCTTCTGATGGTCAGTTCATTTTGAGTTAGGGGAGAGTAATTGTTTCTAAGTAGTTTGCCTGCAGCAGTGAAGTAGACTACAGGAATTTCTTGTTTATGAGTTCTTCATTAATTACCAAATCAGAGTCACATGGCTTTGCATTCTTAAAGGCAATATTAGCTGCTAAATGTTAGTTGCTAAAGGTCATGGAATTATAACATGAAGAGCTTGCTGTTCAAGCGCTATCTTGTCACTTCTTGTTCCTCCATTTACCGAATTGTTAACCAACATATTTAATGCCTCAGGGAATCTCCATCTTACTATTCTTTCCTTCCTAGCAGCTTTACTGATTTCCATGAATGAAACAATAGAGATTTCACAGGTTGATTTCCTCAGTTAGCTTTATTTCAGCCATCTGGTGGTGATGTCACATATAATCACCTGTGTCTAACAAGCATCTGATAGTTTTCCTTCCTTGGGGACTGAAAGTACAATACACATACCAGCTCTGTATCAGACTGTATTTGTACTATAAACAGTGGTTTGCTATCATGATTCAGATAAACAGGAGACTAGTTCAGCTGTTTCAGTTGCTTTAGATAATTTCCTGCAACTTTACTCATCCTCCCAATTAACATGAATACACATTTGGGTTTTTGTCCAAGTTAGCCATTAAAGAGGTTAAGTAGAATGGGCCCTGTGACTAATGTTTCCTTGGCTCTGACTGTATTTTGCTGCTCCCCTAGAGTATTCCATACTACTTTATTAGCATGCAGGGGATATTCTGAGATTCCTAATTGTAGGACAACACCTGAAAATGCTCTAGAAATCTCAGAGCTCCACAAAGAGAAATCCTGGCCATAAGTAAGACCCAGTATTAATACAGCTCCCTACTGCTGAGCTTTCATGTTCTGTATTGATTTAAAAAACAATTACCAGTGCCACAGCAAAACTTGGTCAAGATGGTGCTGCAGGAATTGGATGAGGCTTTTCAACCCCTACAGGAGTTTGTTGTTCCACTAACATTGCAAAGGTAGTAAACAGTCCAGTTTTTGTCATTGTTGATGCCTTATCACAGGCAACAAATTAAAAATGCAGTTGCTGAACTATTTTACTACAAAGTTTGAATGTAATCCTCTTGTTTTAGACATGTCACCAATATACAGAGGCAGCAGTGAAATGGAAACAGCATGATCTGTCAATGAGCAGTAAGCATTTCCCCCACCAGTGTTTAATTATGAATCATGATTAATCTTACTGCTATAGATTAAAGTCCAGATCTTAAATAGTCATTTGCACAGAAAATGGGTTTGTTCAGGAGCTAAGGCTTGTTTATGTAGACGCTCACTTGGAACAAGAAACCCCTTTTGTTTTAAGTTAGCTTTAGAAATCACCTTAGCTAAACCAGAAAAGGCAGCACGTATTCTAAAATAAGAATATTCACTTAACAGTGCCCTTCTGCAATGCTTCTCTAACTAGGGCTACACTCCAGATCCTAGTGCTGCAAAGAAAACTTGATTACTTCATCCACACCTCACTGTATGTAAGAAATGGCACGTCTAATGCCTTAGCTAACTTTCCTGTGTTGCCTTTTACACTACCTGGTATGCTTCAGATATGTAGATAGTACTACAAGTGTTACTCATTATGGATGTGTTGATTTCTGCTTTTAAGTCAAGCTACTGTCTGAAAGTTGATTTCCTCCTTCTGTATCCTACTCAAGAAAAAAAATCTATTTTAAATATAAGCACTGGTTTTACCTCCCTTATCTTTTGCAGAGATTTGTGTGTTAAGAATCACAAACGGGAAGAAATACTCTGTAACCTTCATGGAAATTTCTGACACAGATTCAGTAATGGAAGAACCAGTTGCAGATAGCATTATTTCAGTAGAAATTGTAGCTTTCATAACCCAGACATTGCTGCCCATATGAACTTTCTTTCTCTACTAGAAAATCAAGCAAGTCAGATATCAAGAAGCATTAAGCGTTGAAGTAGGTTAAGTTTACCTAAAAGTGCAGTTAACTGTGCTCCAAGGGCAGGTTAGCAGAAGCTCCTCTTGCTTTTCAATTAACATCTAGGAGATCAGACAGCATGTTGATACAGCTCAGTCCCAGTGTGCTACGTTCTAGCTAAGGTGAAGCAAATCCTGCAGTGATTAATGTTTTTTCCCTAGCTTGTTTTCCTCAGCTCTGTAATTGGAAAATTGCTAAAGCAGGTCATTTGAAGTATGTGTAGTATTTTAGGAACTATAACTTAGTGATCATAAATTTGCATTACAAATGCACATATAGCTCCTTACCTGGCATAAATTTTCTATCTGAACCACTTATTAACTATACCACAACTCTGACCCACCCTGTAATCACCACTGGCCTAACATCTGTTCATTTGAAGCTCAATTTTCTTCTAGTTTTTGTTCTCTGTTCCCTTCTTCTGGATGCTTTTGGTTTTATGTAAAGAAACAAATAGTGAGTTCTTTCTACTTGTCATTCATTCTTCTGCAGTGAGGAAACACTGAAAAACCCCATATAGAAATGATGAAAGTGATGAAAGAATCTGCTAAAACGTATCAAGGGAAGATGCAGCAAGAAGGAAGACTGGAAGCTGGAAAAAATGTCAAGAATGCGTGAAAGAAAGATGTCACCTATTCTTTTCAAATTGAGTAATGCTATACCTGCCTTTTTTAAAAAGCTTTCAGAGAAATACAACTGATAGTTTTACTCTACTCACAGTAGGTATAGCTATTAAGCTTAAGCAGAAGTATAAATTTTGAAGAAATTAAAGGCAACACAGTGTTTGGCATGTTTGCCATCAGCAGGTAAGGTTCTCAAGTTCCTGAGTATTCAAATACAAAATTTAAGTTATGGCCACATACTGCAGTCAGAGAGATTGAAAAGCAAAACTTTAATCAAGCTGAAAGATTTAAGATGTTTCAGTGAAGTAGTTAAAAAGATGTACGTAAGCATTAAGTCATTAAAATGACTTAAGCCTCTTAAATCTTCTCAAAAGCAGATTAGGCTAAATTTAAACAAAACATGACATGAAGTCCAGTTTTGGTTTTATACACTATGTATCCTTGGTACTGAATTCAGTATGTACAGTTCCAAAAACTGATTTTTGTAAGATAGTATAGGTTCCTAGAGTCTCCAAAGTACAATACTAGCTATGGAGTTATTTTAACAGCTATCTGCAAAACCCACTAATGACCCATCCTAGTCATACATATATTACTTCTAATTTATCAGGAAAATTCTTTGAAGTCAGTTAAATGTTTGTTTATGCTCGTATTAACTGCTGCCACAGTGCGTGATTTCGTTATTCCCTTTAAATTCTGAGATTTTCATAAGCTCAAATGGCAGATGAGGGCCCATGTACTATCAATTTTCTCATACAATATGCACACATTATTACTTACTCCTTTGCAAAATTTGTGACTAAAGGAAGAGCCCTTCAGAATAATTCTTTAGCTCTACTGAATATGAAGGACAAAAGAAGATAGTTGCCAATAATGTACTTTTTAAAAACCTCTGTAAATATTTTGCATTGTGTTTTAATAACAATACAGCTTTTGCTTTTAAATCTTGCAGAACTAAGAACTCTTCAAAAAAAGTAAGGCTTTAAAAACAACTTTTTGTACCCTTAATTATTGTACTGCAAGTTGACAAAAAGCTGAGAATTAAGTCCTCACACTTGGCATACTATTAAATAACATTTTAGAAGGAAATGGAGTATTTCAAAAGTTCTAGCCAAAAAAAGATATAATTAGGGGAAAAAAAAAAAGAGGCTTAATGCTATTGTAAGAAATACTGGCTAATTCTATTAAGAAGTTTAGTTACAGAAAGTTGGTCTTTTTGAAAGTACTATTGAAAAAGTTTAACATGGAACTTGGAAGAACTGTAGAAAACAAAATGTCCATATTCTAAAAATTAGGTTAACAATACACTCCAGCATACTTTGTCCAACATGTTTAATTCGTTGTTGCTCACTGGATTTATTCTTTCTCTAATTACAGCAGATGGATCAGGTACAGTTTTAGAATTGACTTCCCTATGGCTGTAACTTGCTTCATTTACAGTAAAGATGACGAACCACCAAATTCATACTCCAAGAAGAGAAGGTGTCTTTAATGATGGCCAGCACCAGAGGACTCTGAAACAAAGACACAATTTAGACTGTTCAAACAGTAGAGCAAATCAACTCAGGAACATAGCTCAGAACCTAGAACAGACAACTGTATCTACACCTGAGCAAAAGAACCGGCAGATTCAGCTGCCCTGTCAAATAAAACAAAACCCTGAAACTACATACATAAACTTGGCCAATACTAAAAATCCTCTTTTGCAAGTTTTAAAAGCACTATCATAGGCAAACATCCATTCTTCCTCAGTTTTGGTATGGTTCTTTCTAAGTTAAAGTTTATGCTATTATCCTTAAGTCTACTGGACAGTATTTTCACTAATTACACATTTTAAAATGTAAATAATGTTTGCATATACAAAGTCAACTGGGAGCAAATGGGCTATCAAGGTGCAGAAAGTTAACTGAGATTGAGCAGCTCATGATAAACTAAATTCCAATGTGATGTCAGAAGAAACTGTCCGTAAATATCTGAACACTACTTTATAGAGGATATAAAAATACAAATTAAAAATACAAGTTTAAACTTCTTAGTTTCTTAACAGCTAAAATAGAAGCTACTCTTGAGATCATGCTGATTTTAGTAATTCCATTAAATGGTGGTTACTATTATTTAAAAGAATTCCTCCCCTCCACAATCAAGGCACACAACTTCCATTCTACTTCTGAAACCTATGCAAAGGACAACTTAAGACAAGAGGTAGCATCTGTGCAGATTCACAGATGTTTCTAGGTTATAAAACCATCAATACAATGCAAGCTACATATTTTGAAGTAGTCTTTAAACATTTTCTAAATCCATAACTTAAACCCCAAACTTATGTAAAATATGCTGAGCTCATTTTTATGGCACTCATTTAAAAAATACAACAGAGTATTAGATATTTAATACTTACTATCTGCCACTGCTTTTTTGCCTGGGAAAAAAAAGAAAAGAAAAAACAAGCTGAACAATGACAGTGTAAAAAAATACTTCCTATTTATTTTTTGCAGATAAACTTCAATTAGATTATAATACTTATGATTTGCTAACTTAGTTTGAACAAGGTTTAAACGTTCCATGGTACATGTCAGTAAATGTTGTCTTGATTTTTTAAAAGTTGTTTGTTTTTAATTAACCAAGACTCCAAGCATTTAGAAATTGTACCCATCAAGACTCCTACTGTAATTCAAAAGAAACGTATAAAGAATGGTACTGTTGTACATAACATATGGATATACATACACACAACATACAGATGTAAACTGAAGCGCTAAGAATACAGTTTGCTTTAAAATCTTCCCTTGTAAGTAAAATAGCTTATTTTACATTCCCATTGTAATTGTTCTCTTAAAATATGGATTCACAGTGATCAGACAAAAATAGATGGAAAACATTCTTCACAAGGAAGACAGTCATAAGAGGTTGTGCAATCTACACCCTTGGAAATATTTATTTGAATTATGAAAAAGCTTTTAAAAACCTGTATTTTTTTGCACACCTTGAGCAAAAACTCAAAAATATAAGGATTGTAAAAAAACTTCTAATCAAAATATGTTCTAGTTCAGAACAGTCTTAATTCCCCTTCAGGACAAATCTACAGGAGAAACCTCTGGCTATACGTTGCAAGTTAGATGCGTGTTTTTAAAACCAATTCCTATGTTACCTAATCTTCATAATGTAGGCAGAGTTAAACTGGTATTTGAGTATTTTTGTTAGTATAACCTTCTACACTGAGCATATTAAAACTTGTAAATTTTATGGCAAAGACCTGGCCTTAAGTAAGAGTGTTCATTTCTTATTTGCTCAATATTTTCAATGACTGATTTCTAACCGTTAAGGATATTCTTACCTATAAACCTTATCTATAAAGTAACAGCTAATGAAGACTATAATGTGTAACTTACCACCATATGAAATTTTGTAATAGACATAAGCTGTTAATGCTACACCAACCCATATTTCTTGATACACGGTTGTGAAGTAGAATTTCATGGCTCTCAGTGACTTTGGAAGCATGGTCTGCACCATCTGAAAAGTATAAGAAGTTTTACAATGGTTAGTTTTGCAACTGTATTCTTACCTGCTATGTTTTTAATATATATACACAGATATACGTATTTATATATATACACACTCCTGATATATATCAGCAGCAGTTTACAGGTTAAAAAAAAAAAAATCCCCAAACATGCAGAAGTACTTATTCCAAAGCAAAGCAATAAAAATTCAGAGTTAAGGTTACTATTTATGGGCTAAGACAATAAAAAATAATAAATTACAGCTGATGAAAGGGTTCAAAGATGACTCAATAGAGCATTTACAGAGCAGCAATAGCTAGGCTCCTCTCTCCCTATCAGTGACAGCTCTTTTTAATGTTTCCAAATTGTCTCAGGAGGAAAGTCTCATTCCAGACAAGCTAGAGGCTCCTTCCTTGCACTACCAAGTTAGTTTCCCTCCCTCCCCCACAGCTAAGATGTCTCTCCCAACATGGTAATTTCTACTCAAAATAGCAAAATAAATGTTAAGCTACTGACTTCATTATTTATTATGAATATTTTATTTTCAAAGTATGCCCCAAGAGCAAGAAGCCTATTGATGTTTTTCTCTTTTCTATACAGCTTTGTTAGACAAACAGAAAACTGCAAGATGTTTTAAAATAAAGCTTACCCTATCTCCCATACAACACGTCAGTACAAACCTGCACCACATTGCACTGAAATATTACGTGTTATACTGTCTTACATACAGCACTTCACCCCAATAAAGTCACTATTTACACTTATTACAACCCAATAAAGTCAACTATGTACACACATAGATGGTATCTGGTAAATCAGAGTCCCAGGAAACAAAAGCAGATTTAAACTTCTATGAGGTGATACTTACTCACTTATTTGCCATTACTAAATGTAAAGCATCCTTTGGCAAGCATCAAAGAGAAAAGGATGCATGGGTAGCCAATGCCAAAACAACTGGAAAAATCTAGGTAATTCTTCAAAAATGAAAGCATTTTCATGGTAATCAATGTGTAATTATAGATAAACCCACGTGTATCTTTATCTGTTTATGAACAGACATTTCAATCAAATTTATTATTGTGGACATTTCCAGAAACAGTGTTGTGCTTTCAACAGTACTATTAAGAACACTGCAACTGCCCCAAAGTTTCCAGTATTTGTAGTTTCAGATGAACAGTACCATAATAGCAGTCATTCTGCTATAACAGAATATCAAGACATACTAACAAACAAGGAGGCTGAGCAGAAAGGAAGGAAAGGATTTTCCCACCGCTACGCAGAGAACAAGCAATATTATTTCCAATTAACACCCTGCTAAAACCCGGCAGAGGCCTTTCCCCAAGGCCTCGGCGGGGGCGACGTCGTTGTGGCCTTTTTTCCGAAATCTATCCGGAACAACGCCGTATTTGCTTTCTCACAGACCTCCCCGCCACGACCCCACCTCAGCCCTGGGGACCTCACCCACAGCCCCATCCGCACGGGGCGGGGGGGAGGTGGGTAACGGCAAAGCTCGAGCGCCGATGGCCGACACCTTCCCCCGTCCCCCCTTTTCCCCAGGCTGAACCAAACTGCCTCCCTGAGACACCCCGAGCGATGCCTGCCAACAACCGGCGGGGCTCGCCTGGGCCGAAACCCACCGTTACAGCCGGGAGCGCGCGGCCCGCCAGCGAAGGTCACCGAGCAGGGACGGACTCCGCTACCGCCGCGGGGGATGCTGGGAAAGGAGGCGCCACCGAGGGAAGACAGCGCACCAAGAGAGGCGCCGCCGCCGCGCAGCGCCCCCTACGGCGGCGGAGGACGAGAGCGCCCTCCCCTGCCCCGCGGCCGCGCCCGACGCCCTGGAGCGCGCGGCGGAAGCAGCGGCAGCCGCCGCCGCCTCGCTCCACGTACCGAGTCCCGTCGTTACCGAAATCCGGAATATAACTCCTTAACACCAATGTGAAGTTAAGAAGCAGGCACTTCGTTTCTTGCAGCGCTGGGGACACGGGGGATCACTCCTCCAAAGGCGTGTCCGACTTAGTATCAAAATCCATCCGTTCTTATAGACTTTTTCTGTCGGGTCATTTTTGCATAAGTTCTTTACATAAAAATGCATACTATGCTCGCTCTTAAATGTAACCTTTATAATGATTAGTCCTTTGATTATATAACCTTATCAATATTCTTATTTAAAAACAATCATTGGTCAATTTCACTTAGCTCTACTGATT
>JANHGO010000042.1:15068465-15154291 GCA_024606505.1 Aquila spilogaster | reverse complement strand
TGCCGGTCGCCGGCTGGCGAGGCCGCGGCCCAGGCGTTCCCCCGGCTGCCTGCGTGACCGCCGAGCTGCCGAGCACGCCCCCGTGCCTCGGTTCTCCCCCCTGCTCCCGGCGCTGCCCCGCCCAGCCCGCGGGTGTTGCCGCCTCGCTCCGGGTCCGAACGAAGGGACGCTGGCCCTCTGGGGGTTGTCTGCTCCCGTGTCTCGTTCTGTAGAGGTGCAGCAGCGAGATGAGAGCTAACAGCTTGGGAGAAGTCAGGCTCAGTGCTAAGTCAACGCAGCACCATATGTCGGCACTGCAACACACGCGACGTAGATAAATTTCACATTGCTGCGAGTCTGAAATCCTAATCTGAAAAATGCATCGCCGTGCTCGGTGGTGCTTCCCCTGCCTCTGTAGGTGGCTGCTTTCCAGTCTTTGTGACTTCATCTGTACATCACCGTGACCACTCTCAGCTTGGAGTGACAAAAATGTAAACCAGGGAAGTTCTTGAGAGGACCTCAGGTACTGTTTGTATAATCTGTAAGCTTAAGCATGACAACAGTGATAATTATTGCGTATTGAACTCAAACCTGAGTTTGTTCATTAAGTTTAACCTGTTAATATGAGTTTCTGTAACAGATGGTTGTGTAAACTGCCTTAATACATACCTGCCCCAGATTTCAGTGTGCATCCTTGTCAGTGTAGTTGCAGGGTTGAACTTTGTGACAGCCAAAGCTGCTGCTCCTCTTAAGAAATTGGTCCTACAGCAAAATCCTACTGATAATGCTGTATCAATTTAAAATTGTTTTGCAAGCATGATTTGGAGTGCTACTAGCTGACAATACTATTATCAGCCTAATTTCCTGCAAATTATGATTCTACCTCTTACACGTCTTTAGAAATAGGTAAGACTATGATACTTCTGACATAGTAAAGAACTTTCTGATCTGCTCAGAATGATCCTGCAACTAAGCTGACATGAAATAAAATGGGCTATAAGGTGCTATAAGGCGCTCATAATCTCCGAAAAATAATAGCAAAAAAAACCAACCCCACAAGTGGGGGTTGTCTTCATCAAATTCATACTGAGCTTCAGTGAACAGAATAGCAGGGAATAGAAATTCACTGGTTTTAGTGGTGAAATTCTTAATTTTAGCAATAAAAGAAATGCAAGACTTTGTCACACTCATTCTTTAAAAATTAATGTCTTCATTAACCAGGTGAGATCATTTTTTAGTGCCACATATTCTTACAGTTTATACATTTTTTGCAGATATATTTCATAACTGACTTTTTCCTGTTTTTATTAATAGTAAAAACTAAAACATCATAAATAGAGCCTCAGTATTACTTTTCCATTCCTTTATGAAGAATGATGACAAAATGAAAACTGGGAGAATATGGCATAGACAGTTGCCACTGGGAAGGCAGGCACTCCTCCATGCGGTGTCTCCATTGGAATAATGCCCTCTGGTATAATGCCTTTGTCAGCTTTTAAGACGCATTGCTTTTGGCAGGTGCAGGTTCAACCAATGCTGCAACCAGACAGACTGGATCATGTGGACTAGGAGGAAATGTCTTCAAAAGGTATAAGCCATACTTTATATAAAAGTCTTTTCATACTCCCGATTTCTACTTCACTTGGGGGAAAAAAAAAAACAAACCAACAAACAACTATCACTCCAGCCCTTCCCATCTCCACTTTCCCATAGAAATGGGGAAGAAAAATTAACCAGTCTTTACAAATAGTGAGGCTTAAAACTATGCCTGTACCATGGTAAATTAATCTTGCAGACTGATCTTTCTGAGAATGTATCAGCCAAATCTTCTGATTCCAACTTAAAATGTCTTTTATGTGCTTTGTTTACTGCAAACAGGAAAATGTTCACTTGTAATCATGTATCATTGTTTTACTTTCCACGCTTGGCCAAGGGGCCAATAATACCTACGAGTCAGTCGCAAGATTTAGATAAGTGAGGTTATGTGAAAGCAGTCATGTTTTGAGGAATGCCTCGGAAGATAAGGTTAAAAGAATTTGGAGTAGCTGTGGAAGCAGATAAATCCGGAGATACAGAATCCAAGTCACTTGCTTCACAATACACAGCCTTTGTGAGAGGTGCTTTAATTCTGTGGGCCTTTTTCTAAAGGAAAAGGTTTATACTCATTTGTTGGTATAAATATTAAAACATGTTATGCAAATAACTTTTACAGTCTGCTTGGTGTTAAAAAAAAAACACCAAAAAAAACCCAAAAAACAGCAACACAACTTTATAGTGAAGCCACTATAACTTAACATTTATTTGACTTGTAATCATTAAAAATGAAGAATTACACTGATTTCTTTTTGAGATTTGGGCTGAGTTCTTGTTCAGCTGAAGTTTGAAATTTGATTGAAATGTAGGAACTATCATCTTATTTTGTGAGAACACTTGAAATTAATGGGTATACAGAGAAAAATTATCAAAATGTTTTGTATCTAAGACAGATTTACCTTTAAAAAAGGTGTATTAACTGTAGTTAATAAACTGGCTGACCTTTTATGTGATCATGCACAACATTCTCCTTAGGAGAAGCAGAGATTCCTAACAATACAGATGTACAGATGGGAGTCTGAACAGCTAATGAGCTTTTTCACAACCATTCCTGACAAAACTTTTTTTCTTTAAGTATCTAATGGCCAGGTTTGCAAACGTAAATATTTTCAAATTTTTAAAGCTACCATGTCTGAACTTCCCCCACTTGTTTTTCATGCATAGACAAGAGGAGGAAAATGAGCTTTCCTGCCTTGTTGGATCCAAGCTTTCTTCAGTTTTGCATTTGTTTGGTTGAGATGCTTTTCTGGAACATAGGAAAATGTTTTCAGGCTTTGGAGGTGTCACAGGAATTTTAATTAATTTTAATTAATTTAAGACTTCTTCTTTTCATGTGGTATTATTTTAAATAACAGGTACTCCTATTTATAGCCAGAAATAAATGTTCTCAGAGGTCAAACGTTTAGGGTGGGTTACATCTCATCCAACTGAAACAATCTGGAAGTTAAGCATGTGGTCTAAATCCATCATCTAGGCTCCTTCTGTAAATAAACTGGGATGGGAGGGAAGGGAGACAGGCAGTTCTGCAGGCAATTAATTCCTTTCCGAGATATTCATCCCACTATCTAAATGTCTTTGAAGGTGCCTATCTCTCTATTGATTAAAGATGGAGCCTGGATGACTAACAGAGATTAGAGGTTTACAGATGGTTATAGTTAGGGTGGGTTTCCTCACAACCGGCAAAAGAAAATCGCTAAAAAGGGGGTTTTTGTGTGTGTATATTACAAAAATTTTAATCTGTCCTTTCTAAATAGCTTAGTGGATTACTTTATTACGTAACACAACACTCCTTTCCAAAAGTAGATTTTGGATTTGCTGTAAAGCAGGAGGAAGTGGCCATGAGTAGGCAAGCAAGTTTAGAAGATGGGTTTTGGAGGTACTTCTATCTTCCCAAGCAGCTGATTGTAGGTGCAGTGTGCTGAACCAGATGATATAGAAAGTTTAAAATCTTTACAGAAATACCACACATAGTGTGTATATTTAAAGAAAATCAGTTTTAACTTGTTACTGTGGCCTTTAGTAGCCTTTCATTCCAGAATGAAGCTGACTTCCTAAGGACGCAACAATAAGGAATTCACACTGAACAATAGTCATAAGCTGCCATGTTTGAATTCATACATAGCCAGTGCATTCCAACCCCACCAAACCTGTTCAGAGATAAACTATAAATAATAACCTAAAGGAAACACTTTGATGTCTGTTTTGTATACAGTCTTTGAGACACGTGAATAAGAGAAAAATACTTTTTTATCCCTACCTTATAATATCCTAGTAATATATGCTGGACCAGATTACTAATGTTCTATAGTTTCCATGGTACAACGCACACAGTGCATCGTTCTGAAAAGGAGTACAATAATTAAAGCAGAAGTGAAGCCATATGATCTGTTTATAGCAGAGCTGTGTGCACTTTGTGGGGATTTGAGTGTCTGATACATCATGTGTTTCAGCCTTGTATTTGGTGGATTAGAAATGTAGTTTGTTTGAACAATAACATAAATTGTATGCTTAATCCAATGCACATGATGCAAGAAAGTGTACTTAGAGAATACTGTGGCCTCACTGGGAATATGTTCCTATATGTTCTCATAAAATTCATGATTCCCTGAGTCAAGTGCTCAACTTTTCTTGACAAATTCTGTATGAAACAGTTTAAAATATTCCCTCCCAGACAAAGAACCAATGCAAAATTCTGTGGTGTTAGTTCAGGTGTTTTTCAGCAATTACCTTTTCCTGTGTGAATTGACTACAGATTGTACTGATCTGAATATATGAGGTAAGTAGACTCCAGAAACACAGTACAGCATCAGATCTGTTGAGATAACATGACATTACAGTTGAGAAACAGCACGTAGCCATAGTTTAAGATACATGTTTGTGGAAAACATATATGCATTTAAAAACCGAGAATAATCACTTTTAGGGGCTTTTGCTTACAAAACGATTGTCAGGGCATGGCTGTTTTCTGTACAGACGTATACAATTTATTTTGAATCCAAGCTTTTCTGTCAGATTCACTTTTTTAATAGTGCATTTTGATAGATGGGTAACTACACTCAAATAATCTGACCAGCATATGTAATCTAGGACATTTGCAATGTTCCTTCCATGTTATAAACAAAAAATTCCCAGCGTCACCCTTTCTAACTGCGTAAGTTTTGCTCTTCCAGGTAAGGTAATGATGTTTAGTCCCGGGAACTTTAATGAGACAGGTTAATTTTATTTTTTTTCTAAGTGTCTTTGACTCACAGACTTCCAGAAGAACATTGCTGAATAATTCTTATTGTTAGTGTTGTAATCCTTTGATAAGGTTTACTGCAGTTCTTAGCTGGATAAAGAGAAAATCAACTGTAAAGGGTAATAAATTGTATTGGCATCAATGGAATCCTGTTGAAAATGATTAAGTGTAAAGCCCTAGATCTTGAGACAGTAGAAAATGTGTCACCAGTACATATTTACAATATATTTTGATGTACTCAAAGATGTCATAACATGCAGTTGAACCTCAGAAGAATTGAGAAAATGGGAAGGACTTTGTAGGTTTATCTATCGCTTATATTTCAAATTCAAAACCAGTATTTCTGTTCTGTACAAGCTGTAGGACAAGGTAAAGCAACCTGAATCTTTTCTCCTTTTCTTCCCATTGCTGTGTGAAAGTTCTGCACAATTTTTCTTGCCTTCTGCTTCTGTCCTAGACAGGCCTGATTACATGTTTAAATTGGTAACTTTCATTTAACAAGAGGTGTGATAGTTAGCATTAATAAGAATACAGAATCTGAAGCAAAGGAAATTACTTTTGGCAAGACTCCTTTTCTAGCTACAAGAATTAATTAAACCTAAGTATGCTAAAAAGTATTTATGTCTCAGTTTTCTGAAACAGACTCAGATGCATGGCTGAAATTAGTACGCCTCTAATACTTAATTTATTGAAAGAAATGCAAAATTTTAATTTTTGCTAACAAGTTTTGAGGTTCTAATTTGGACAGTAAGTATTGGTGAGTGCTGTCCTTGGCCATAACAGGGGGATGGAACTTGATGATCATTAAGGTACCTTCCAACCTAAGCCACTCTCTGATTGCTTTTTTCAATCCATATGTGATATATTATGGAATATAATGACTTACAAAGGATTCTAAGGTAAAAACTATAATTTCAGATACAGAAGAATTCAAAGAAAGCTATTTTTGTGTACATTACATTAAAAGCTAACACTGGCATATATACTGAACGGGAGTATGGAGTTAATAAAAAAATGGAAATGCTTCTGGTTAAGAAAAAAAGAAAGTGTATATTTGTTACTGTATCATATGTCTTGCTAACATTCTAATCATTTTATTAATTTCTTTCCCCCCTCCCCCCAGTAATACTTTGGTTGTAGTCACAGTTTAGTTGCTGCAATTTTGCTTGTTTATAAAGCATTCCATATGAAATATCTCACAACAGTTCTACTGCATACCTAAATAATTTCCCCTTAATTGCAGCAATTCTTTAATATTTTCAAAAGTATGCTAAACACAACAGGTTAAAACAAGAAATGAGGACTACAACTGATACTGCAGGAGAAATCTATGTAGGCAGAAGTAGTCATCACAGATGGGATTCATTCAGTATACTGCTGTTAGTTCTACCACCCACAGAATCTCTCATTATCATTTTCTACCAAACACAGCTCTGTAGAAATCTCTCATCCAAAGCTGAAGTTACAGTGCTGATATGTGGAGGGATATTAAGTAGTTAAAGGTCATGTCAATTGAAAAAAAAAAAAAACAGTTAAAGTTTCTGAAAGCAATATTTTTTTTTTCATTTCATGACTACAATTCCTGATTTGAAGAAATACTACCAAACTTATCCTTTAATATGGAAAGTATTCCTTCTGCATGTACTGAGCATCAAGATGTTGTACAACTGTTTGTTCTTTTGTTCCAACTGATAGTAGAAATCTGAGACAGCAATGTGCTGCAAAAGCATACAAGGTTCTGCCCTTCTGCTGAAGCACAAGCTGACGTTCCTGATTTGCACACAGGGCGGAGTTCTACATTCTTTTTATTGCTATTCCTCTTATTGCTGTGAGTGTTGACAGTGATGACACTTCTTACAGGAGACAATACTTTGATCATGTGCATCGCTGGATGTGAGGAGGAAACTGGCATTAAATTGTAAGGCACGTGACTTAGGAGAGCTGGCAGAGTGAATGGACAGATATACATTCTGAATCATCTGCTACTTTTCTTAAAAAAAAAAAAAGTCTGCTGTGCTATAATACAAGTTATAAAGTAGCCATGCTGTAAACTGCTGGAGATGGATCCAAATTAAAACAGAAAAAAAACTCTACGTTTGCTTTATTTTAGAGAAAAATGCCTGTAAAATCATTAAAGTTTGCCCAGTCTGACTCGCAAACAATAGTATCACAACAAAGGGAAACATGCTACTGTGGTATAAGGATAGAAACTCCACAAGCTGCCATAGCACTTATATTGTTAAACCACAGCCAAAGACATTACACTACCTAGCAGAATTTAATTAAAATTTCTAAAGATTCTATTCTTGTGGTGGTCAGTTCATTTTGAGTTACAGGAAAGTTATTGTTTCCGAGCAGTTTGCCTGAAGCAGTGGAGTAGAATACAGGAATTTCTTGTTTAGGAGTTCCTTATAAATTACCAAATCTGACTCACGTGCCATTATAAAGAGAATATTAGCTGCTAAATGCTAGTTGCTAAAGGTCATGGAATTGATAGTACAAAGAGCTTGCTGTTGAAGATCTATCTTTTAATTTCTTGTTATTCCATTTACCAAACTGTTAACCAAAAGAGCATGCCAAAGAGAATCTCCTACCTCACTATTCTTTCCTTCCTAGTAACTTTGCAGATTTCCGTGAATAAAACAATAGGTTTCAAATGCTGATTTCCTCATTTAGTTTCACTGCAGCCATCTGGTGGTGATGTCACATATAATCACCTGTGTCTAACAAGCACCTGATAATTCTCCTTCCTTGGGGACTGAAAGTACAATGAGTACATAACCAGCTCAGTATCAGGGTGTATTTATACTTCAGAGATTCGCTATCGTGATTCAGATACATAGGAGACTATTTAAGCTGTTCTACTTGGTTTAGATCATTTCCTGCAACTTTACTCATCCTCCCAATTAACATGAATACACATTTGGGGCTTTTTCCAAGTTAACCATTAAAGATGTTAAGTAGGCTGGGCACCGTGACTAATGGTTGTTGGCTATGACTGTATTTTGCTACTCTATTCTAGAGTATTCCACAATTCTTTATTAGCATGTAGGGGATACCCTGAGATTCTCAATTGTAAGTCAAGACTTTGGAATGTTCTAGCAATCTCAGAGCTCCACAGTGAGAAACTGTGGCTGTAAGATTTGGTTTGGAGGCATGAATACAGTACTTTCATGGTAAAAAAAGACCCTATCTTGCATTAGCATTGTTTTTATTAACATAGCTGCCTGGTCCCGTGTTCTGATATTCTACATTTAAAACAAAACACAAATAGCAAAACTTTATGAAGGTGATGGTGCAGCAACTGAATATGGTTTATCAACCTCAATAAGAGTTGGTTCCACTAACATTGCAAAGGTAGTAAATAATTTTTGTCATTGCCAACACCTTATCATAGGCAAACAAAATGTGTAATTGCTGAACTATTTCAAAAAGTGTAAACTTAATTCTTTCCTTTGAGAAATGTTAGCAATATAAAGATGCAACAGCCAAATAGATACAGCACGATCTATCAACGAGCAATAAACATGGGATCCTAAATAGTCATTTGCATAGGAAAATGAGCAAGTTCAGTAGTTGGGACTTGTGTGGATAGACCTTTACCTGGAATCTTCCTATTCTGGATTAGCTTTAAATTGGCTACACATCCTAAAACAAGAATACTCACTGCAGAAGTAGTCCTTTGCAGTGCTTCTCTACATAGGGCTGCATTCCAGATGCGAAGTGCTCCAAAGAAAACTGATTGCTCCTTTCACACCTCACAGTACATAAACAACACAACGCCTTGTCTAATTTTCCTCTGTTGTCATCTATACTGTGCACTATCCTATAGCACTGAGGAGCAGATAGTATATCAGTAGTACTACAGATATTATGTTATGGGTGTGTTGGTTTCTGCTTTTGAGTCAGGTAACTGACTGTCAGTTTCCCACTGTTTCCTACTCACATAAACAAAATCTATTGAGGGACACAGCAATTTTACTTCCTGCCTTTTGCAGATCAGGAATGTTCTGAAACCGTCATAGGAACTTACAACAGAAGTGTAACAATGGAAGAACCAACTGCAGACAGCATTATTTCAATACAATGTGTAGTTTCCACAATCCAGACAGTGAGTCCTACATGTAGCTCCTTTCCCTATTAGAAAATCATGTTACACGTCAAGTTTTAGAGTTGAAGTGAGTTAAGTTTACCTAAAAGTGCAATTAATTGTGCTCCAGGGGCAGTTTTTGCAAAAAGCTCTTCTTGCTTTTCCACTAATGTCTAGGAGATCAAACATCACGTTGATGTAGCTCATCCCCAGTATGCTAGGTTCTAGAGCTAAGATGAAGCAAATCATGAAGTGATTCATGTTTTTTCCCTACTTTGTTTGCCTGAGCTCTCTAATTGAAAATTGCTAAAGCAGGTTATTTGAAGTATGTGTAATATCTTAGGAACTAAGTCAGTGATCATAAATTTGCATCACAAATGCACATACAGCTCCTTACCTGGCATAAATTTTCAATCTGAACCACTTATTTACTATACCACAACTCTGACCCACCCTGTAATCACCACTGGCTAATATCTGTTTGTTTGAAGCTCCCTTTTTTTCTACTTTTTATTTTCTGTTCCCTACTTCTGGAGGCTTTTGTACGTAAAGACACAAATACTAAGTTCTCTCTTCTTCTCATCCATTCTTCCGGAGTTAGAGAACAAAACAAGGGTGAAAGCATTGAAAACTACCAGAAAAAAAAAGGATCTGATGAGAATCAGTTGTAGAACAAAGAAAACTACACAAGGGAGAAGAAAAGGCAAGACTGAATGAAAAAATAACCATCAGCTTTTCACATCAAAACAAAAAAAAAACCAAACAGGCCCAATGTGAAAATGACATAGCCCGTACTGAACAGAGTTTTCAGAGAAATACAATATAACAAACTAAAGCAGAAGTATGAATTTTCAAGAAATTAAAGGCAACCCAGTATTTGGAAAGTTTACCATGTCATCATGTAAGGTTATCATGACCATACAAATGCAAAGTATTTAAGCTACTGTCAGATACTACTATCAGTGAAATTGAAGCACAAAACCTTAAGCTGAAAGATTTAAGATGTTTCGGTGGTGTAGTTAAAAAGATGTACGTAAGCATTTACTCATTAAAATGACGACTTAAGCCTCTTAATCTCCTCAAAAGCAGATTAGGCTAAATTTAAACAAAACATGACATAAAGCAAAATTTTGGTTTTATGCACTATGTATCCTTGGTACAGACATTCAGTATGTACAGTTTGAAAAGTGATTTTCATAAGGTTTTTAGAGTCCCCAAAATACCGCACTGGAAGTTGACAAAATCTGGCAGTTAAGTGTGATGTAGTCTTAAATGACATTTCTAAAGGAAATGGAGTACCTAAAGGTTCCATCCAAAAAAGATGCTCTTAAAAATGGCGTAATGCTTTTGTCAGAAATATCAGCTAATTCTAATAAAAAGATTCATCACAGAGGTGTGGTTGTTTTCAAAGTACTGCTGAAAAAGCTTTTACACAGAACTTAGAAGAACTGTAGAAAAAAAGATGTTATTCTAGAAATTACATTTACAATAGACTCCAGCATACTTTATCCAACATGTTTAATTTCTTCTTGCTCAATGTATTTGTAAGTACAGCAGAGGGATCAGGTACAGTTTTAGAATTAACTTCCCTATGGTTGTAACTTGCTTCATTTACAGCAAAGATGATCAAACACCATATTCATTCTCCAAGAGAACAGATCTTTAATGATGGCCAGAAGACTCTGAAACAGAGACACAATTTAGACTGTTCAAACAGTATAGCAAATCAATTCAAGAATACAGTTCAGAACCTAAAATACACAAGTCTATCTAGATCTAAGCCTAAGAATTGGCAAGTCCAGCTGCTCTAACAAATAAAACAACTTCCCAAATTAAACACAAGCTATGCTAATAAGAATCTTTTTTGCATATTTTGAAGTGCTGTTATAGCGAATATCCACTCTTCCTCCAATTTTGTATGGTTGTTGGTATCGGCTATTTCTAAATTAAAGTTCACTTATGCTATTATCCTTAAGTCTACTAGACTGGAATTATTGTCACTAATTCTACATGTAAAAATGTGAATAATGGTTGCATATATTCAACTGGGAGCAAACAGACTATGACAGTACAGAAAGTCACAGAAGTTCATGAAAAATTAATTCTGCCATGTCAGAAGAAATGTCCTTAAAAATCTAAATGCTATTTTGTAGAAGATATAAAAAATAGAAATTCAAAACACAAGTTCAAACTTGCAGTTTTTATGGCAGTTAAAATAATAGGTACTCTGGAAATTTAGACCACTTAAAATTCCTATGAAATGGCCATCATTATCATGATTTAAAATCGTTTTCCTTACCTTACCACGCTATCAAGACATACAACTTCCAATTTGCTCCTAAAAGCTATGCAAAATAAAACTGAAAATGGAGGTAGCATCTGCATAGATTCACAAATGCTTTTAGGTTACAAAATGATCAAAACAACTATAACTACATATTTTGAGGTGGTCTTTAAACACCTACTAAACTGATTAAATAAAACCCAAACCTATGTAAAATACGCTATTTTTACTGCATTCATTTAAAATAATACAAGAGGGTATTAGTTAATACTTACTATCAGCCACTGCTTTTTTGCCTAGAGAGAAAGAAAAACAAGCTGAACAATGAGTTTTTAAAAAATTTCCTGTTTATATTTTGCAGATATACTTCAATTATAGTACTCATGATCTGCTGACTGAGCATGAGCAAAATTTAACAAATGTACTTTTTATGGTACATTTCCATAAACATTACATTGATTTTTAAATGTTTCCATCAACCAAGACTTCATGCGTTTAGAATTTATAGCCATCAAGATTCCTACTGTAGTTCAAGAAAAACATATACAGAAAGGTAGCTTTACATATATGGACACTGTAAGTAGTACTACAAAACAAAGATGTGAACTGACCAGTTTGGCTCAACTTCTTTTAAAATTAAAATAGGTTATTTTACATTCCCATTTTAATTGTTCTCCTGTAAGAGTGATTTACAGTGAACAGATAAAGATAAATGGAAAAGAATTCTTCACTGTCACAAGAGGCTGTGCAATCTCTAGCCTAGGAAATGCTCATTTGAGTTCTGAATAAGGCTATGACCAACCTGATCTAATGATCCTTGCAGGTATTCAACAATTCTATAAATAAATGTATTAAATACAAAACTGTGCCTCAAACTGCAAGAAGGTATACAGGTATTAAAAGCTGTTTTCACTTTAAAATAATGCTTAGTGTACAGTTCTCCCATATTAAGGTTTTGGCCCTCAAACCCCACACCACTGCATCTCTAAAGCAGCATGCCCTGAAGCCAAACTTGAAACAAGTTTTGCTTTAACTTTCATTTCAAGCAGAATTCAAAAATTAAACTACTTTTTTCTCTCCAGCTGTTCAGCTTCTTATATTTACTGAGGCTTTTAAGTCTAGTGACACAGTTCTGGACATACCACAAGTTTTTTGGACAGAGAAATACTGATTTAAGGTCACTCAGCTGTTCCCACAGTGAGGGATTCCTTACCTCTATTAAGCTTGTCTACATTTTACAACATTAAATTCTTCATGACAGCTAGTAAAGAGTTGGACTTGGCAATTTTTCAGTACAGCCCAAATTGAATAATAGGACCTTTAAGATACCATAATCTGTTGCAACCTTCCCCACTCAAATTTACTAGCTTTACAGTAATGTTTTTTTTCTCTCAGAAAGTGATCCAGTATCATCAAATGAAATACAATTCAATGTTCAGTGATACACCTCACATGCTGAGAGGCATCAGTCCCAACTTACAGTACTTTAATACTGTAATTGCAATTTTTGCCGATATTAAGCAAAAAAAACCTATGAAAACAAACAAACAAAAAAAAGGACTCTCAAAGAAAACTTAAAGTTAGTTCTAATTCAAAACAGCCTTGCATTCATTCAGGAAAAATCTACAGGAGAAACCTCTGGCTACACACTGCAAGTTAGATGTGTTTTTAAAATGAGTACCTACATGACTCAATCTTCATAAAGCAGACATAGTTACACTAGTATATGATTGATTTCGGTAGTGTAGCCTTCTACACCAAGGATGTCAAACTTAAAATTTTACGGTGAAAAATTGGTTTTAAGGAAGAGTATTAATTTCTTATTTGCTAAACATTTTCCAGGGACAGATTTTGAACTGTGAAAGACGCTCTTATCTATAAACCAGGGTTTTAACAGGTAACAAAGATTATAATGTTTAACTTACCACCGTATGAAATTTTGTAATAAGCATAAGCTGTTAATGCTAGACCAACCCATACTTCTTGGTAAACGGTAGTGAAGTAGAATTTCATGGCTCTCCATGACTTTGGAATCATATTTTGCACCATCTGAAAGTTATAAGAAATACTCCAATATTGAATCATGCAATTATATATTTACCTATTATACGCGTATTTATGCATGCGTGTATGCACTATATGCTGTATGCACAACTTCTATATGTATCTTAAACACACATTTTCACATACACACACACACCCAATACCTCACCAGCAGCAGCAGTCTATGGGTTCAAAAAAAAAAAAAAAAGAAAAAAACCAAAACAAAAACCAAAACAAACCATGAAAAAGTACTTATTCCAAAGCAAAGCACTGGAAATTCACAATTAAGGTTACACCTTATGGGCTAACACACATATACATTACAGCTGATGAAAGGATTCAAAGATTAATTAACAGAGGATGTGCAGAGCAGCGATAGCTGGGCTCCTCTCTACCAGTGACTTGTTTCTAGAGTCCCCCAGGAGTAAAGTCTTGTTCCAGGCAAGCTAGAGAGGCTCCTGTCTTACACTACCAAATTAGTTTATCTCCGTCCCTGACAGGTAACATACGCCTCTCAACATCATAATTTCTACTCAAAATAGCAAAATATGTGATAAGCTACTCAGTGCATGATTTATCATGAAGATATTACTTTTTAAATGTGCTCCAGCAGCAGGAAACCTATTGATGTGTTTTCCTCCTTCATATCCAGCTTTATTAGTCAAACACATTAAAGTATGTAAGTATGTAAGATACCTGTTAAAATAAAACTTTCTGCCTTTCAACATCTCACCACACATTTGCGCCATATTACATAGCAATACTGCATGTTCTATTGTTTTCTACCTTGAACACTTAGAGCATGTCACCCAAAATAATACAACCCATTAAACTCACCTGTATATAGATATGGACATTACATATTAACTCAGAGCCCCAGACAGAAAACCAGCATATTTGTTGTTTTCTTTTTTAAATTTGTGAGGTCATTCACACATATTTAAGCATTAAGCATTTTCATCAAAGATAAAAGAATTCAAGAGTGTTCCTTCTCCAAGAATGAAAGCATCTTTATGGAATTTAATGTATTAATACAAGTCCATATTTTTCTTCACTAGTTTACTAAGAGGCAGCTCAATGGCATCAATTACAGATGTATTTCCCGAGACAGTGCTGTGCTGCCACCAGTGCTGTTGAGAACACTGAGACCCCCCTGCTTCCCAGGTTTCTAGCATTAACTGCTTCAGCACAGTGAATTCATCGAGGTTGAACGTGCCTTCTAATTCACATTGCTCCCCCTCCCCCCAGCACTGCGGCCCGCTCACCCCTCGCAGCGGGTATCCGCCACCCGCCTGCGGCCCCTTCTGCACAGGAAACAACGGCCGCCAACCTACAAGGGCTGCTCCCTCAGTCTGCACTAACGGCCCAGGCCCGATCCGCAACCCACCATTAGGCCGGGAGAGCGCGGCTGCCGCCGAAGGTCACGGAGCGGGGACAGCCTCCGCTACCGCCGCAGGGGATGCCGGGAAGAGACGCGCCAACGAGCGAAGATCGCGAGTCAGACAGGCAGCCGCGCCGCACAGCGCCCCCTGCAGCTGTGGAAGACCAAAGCACCAGCGCGGCCCGCTGCCGGCCGGCCCGTCACCTCCCCGCGCCCATCTCAGGCGCTCGAGGGCCGTGCTGCAGCCCTCAGAGAACTGATTTCATTAAAAAAAAAAATCCATGCTTAGGCCACAGCGCGCCGTGTCCCAGCACTCCGCCGTGTCCGCACCCTGCACTGCCCAGGAAGGAAGCACACACCGGGACAATACTGGGAAGGGCCGTCACGGCTCCAGACGCCTGGAGGCAGCCTGTCCTCAGCAGGCAGCTGCCAGGGCGCCTACGTGCCTGCGGGCTGCTTCGTCAGCTGAGGGAACGACAGGTTGATCGGGATTCCAGAACGCCTCTCGGCCATTGTTCTAGGGCTGTAACACGGACTTCAAGCCCCTGACACCCAGCCCCGAACTCATTACGACACAAACATGGCGGCGCCCTACCCTCAGCGGCGGAGCTCGGGTCACGTGCGGTGGGCGGGGCCTTCCCGAGCGCGGGAAGAGAGCGCGCTGAGGGGGTTTGAGCGTGGGTGTGTGCATCGTGGTGTGAGGAGTGTTGGCTTTGCTGGTGTTACCGTTATGCTTCGGAAGCTCACAGTGGAGCAGATCAACGAGTGGTTCACTGTTGGCAAAGATGTGACCGCCGTTGAGTTCTTAGGGGATGGCGCACAGGCTGCAGCCTCGCAGAGTTCTTCGTGTTTCCCCAGCCGCTTTGCTGTGCAGGAGTCATCGGTGGCAGCGAGGTGAGTGCGGTTGCTGCGCCTTGGCTCTCGGTCAGAGGGGTGTGGGGCTGTGCGTGGAGTGCTGCAGCCTCAAGCCCAGCTGAATGCTGAGCCGCTGGGGTGTTCCCAGCAACGCCGAGTGATGGGTTCCTTGAGCCTCGTGTGCCTGGGTAGGAGTATGTCCCTACCTTTGGGTAGGTGCATCTTTTTCCACTCAGAAGTAACCTGACTGTGAGTCTGACAGTTCTGCTGACAGAGAGGAGTTATTTTCAGTGAATTCTCTTCTTGTCTCTAGGGAAGACTGAGGGAGAGAGGTGTGTGGAAATTAAATAACCCTTCATCTAAGTGTAGACAGAGCTTCTCATCTACGTGTGCATTTTTACATATGTTTAGTGATACACGTGTGCTGCTGCAAAACGAGCAGTACATCTGTAGGAAGATCTCTGGTAGATGGGTTTTGCTTCCATATGCACTTCTGTTTTACACTTGGGGAGTGTACTTAGGGAGTCTTGGCATAATTTGAACAATCTTGATGGGGTATACATTCGAATGGGAGGCACTTGGATTTTTATTCATTGGCTTCCTAAGAAGTTTGGAGGGTTGAAAGCAAAAGATTTTCTCTAACCTTGTTGAGGTTGCTTGTACTGTAATAGTCACTTCAATATTTCCTTCAAGACTTCTTGTTAAAAGCAAAATGATTGAGGTTTCAGATGCTTGTTCTATACATAACTTCAAGTCTCTTATATAACTGATCATTGTTAAAACTTATGTCCAAGTTCTCATCCAAATTGGCATGCGAGAGCGTGTAGGATTTATACCAAATCAATCATGGAAATAAGAAGTGTGTTACGATAATTGCAGTGTTATGTACTAAGAAATAATACTTCACAAGAGCTTTATGAAATATTTTTGCTAATTGAATGTGAAGACTTTGTGCTTTAGAAAGATATGTAAGATGTGTTCTTTTTGGTTACCAATGATGCTTCATTTTCTGAGGCTTTTAAGCTTATCGTGTTATCTGGGCTGCTTCTAGAATAGCAATATTAGCAACTGAGCTTCTTAGGAAGAAATAATAATTCTCAGAGATTGTGGTTAGAATTTTTATCCTTAAATAGCCTGTTAATTAACTTCTTAATTCCTCTGATTATGTTTTACTGAATATAATGAAATGGCCCCTTAAATCCTTCCTAACAAAACAGTTGTTGTTCTGAGTAAAACACTTAAAAAGCTGAAGTGTGAAAAGATCACTATTCTCTCTTTGATTTCTTGCATGTTGTAGATCTAGCTTTTGCCGAGGTAGCTTTTTTTTGTAGCTACTTTATTTGGCTAAAAACATAGCAAGCTGTTTGTTCTGCCTGACACCTGTGCAGGTGGGAGACTTGTTGCCCTTTGAAGTTAGTCACTCCTTCTCTGCCAGTGGAATGGCTTATGCCAGCTGCCTGCTGGTACCAAAAATATCAGTTTTTCCCATCTTTACTCTTTCAATGCCTTTTTTTTGAAGTAAAGAATACATTGCACTTTGATGAAAATATTCTGTACAGTTACCTCCCGTGCCTGTATTTGGAGAAACAAATTGAAGTAAGGTCTCAGAGGACTGCATTTTCTCAGCCTTGGTATAATTTTTTTCATATGCCCTCTACTTCCCAGTTTCGTTTCTTCCTTTTGATTTCCCCTCCAAGTGTTGATACTAGAACTGGTTGAGGTAGCCTAGTATCAGTAAAATGTGCATGGAAATATGCAGGTCTTTTTGTGCTTTTCCTTGTTGTTGCTCGAATTACTGAATTGTGATGTCTAGATCTTTTTAATATTATTCACAAACTGCTTTTCAGAATATGTTTCAGTTGATGGTCCTCATTTCTGAAATTGAAAGACTGCATCTGAATTATGGAATCATTTGAATTGGAAGGGACCCTTAAAGGCCATACAGTCCAACCCTTTGCAGTGAGCAGGGACACCTAGAGCTCCGTCAGGTGCTCAGAGCCCTGTCCTTGGATGTCTCTAGGGACAGGATTTCCACCACCTCTTTGGGCAACCCATTCCATTGCCTCACCGCCCTTACTGTGAAAAACTTTATCTGCCCTCATCTAGTTTGAAACCATTTCCCTTTATCCTATCACAACAGACCCTTCTAAAGAGACTGTCTTCTTCTTTCTTATAGCCCCCCTCTGGATACCGAAAGGTTTTTTTTGTCTAAAAGTGAAATTTATGGAGAATGAATAAGTTATGCCAGTGGTTATGGTGTGTTTTAGTTAGTTAGTTTCTTCCTCTTTTGTCTACGTGTTTTGATTGTGAAGGTAATGGACCCTCTATGTTTACTGGCCTATCATTTTCCATAAACTAAGATTTGGAAGCTAATGGGGGAGGGAAGAGCACTTACTTTCCAATAGAAAGTTCAGAATGGACATGTTTTAAAAAACTTATTCATATGAATTACTATTGCAGCGATGATGCACGTTTGACTAAATAAAAAATATTTTTTGAAACCAGAATTTCAGATGTTAAAACTCACTGTAATATGAGTTCTGCTAACGTCTTGGATATACTCAGCACCTGTTACCCTCATCCCTACAGAAGAAGCTTTTCAAATTTAACTCATTGGAGAGCTTTGGCAGTATCCATGCCCTTGTGCTGGGATACGCATCTGGATCATTTTAGATCTGCACAAAAAAAATGTGGTAGTGTTTATTCTTCATCAGTGGGACAGAGTAAGTGGAGATAAGCGGTTTTATATTTGTCCCCAGAACAGTAGCTGCATGAAAGGGGGACAGAGAGCTTATACCTGATCTGAGTTTGTACTTGTGAAGTTTTACACATTTAGCTCACAGGAAGCAGAGGGACCCAGTGCTTCTGGTGATGAGCTGCAGTTTTTATTATTCTAAACCTGTAGTAACTAACTCTGGATGTGTAGTACTTTGTTAGCTTGATGCAAGTTTTGTTTTGTTTTCCATGTATTTTATCTTTCATACTTCATGATTCTTCTCTGAGTTTTCCAAAAGCTTCTTAAAATAGTATTGGTTTATAACCTTTTGTAGTTATATATCTTTTATAAAAATACATGCAATTTGTTTTACCCAACTGACATTGCATTATAAGTAAATTCCATGTTGGGTGAAAGATGCATGTGGAGCAGAAGGAAATACCTTTGAGCTGTGCGTTACTGGATTGAGGAACTCAGAATGAACGTCTTCTTCAGTATGTTTGAAAACAGTATCATATGAAGCATTTTTTCTCTGGTTGCAAATTAGTGCTTTTTGTGAATTGAGAAATGAGAGACTTACCCATTTTTGTGATGTGACAGACTGATGGAGAGGAAACCTGCTGATGGAGAGCTTAAATAAAAGGCAAGTAAAAGTTTGTTTTCTGTGACGATGGGAGCCCAATTGGAAATGCAGCCCTTGGGTATGGTGTATGTTTTCCCTGATTTTTCTGCTTTAATTGTCTGCTCTGACTGTAACTGCTATGTGTGCCATCAATACTTTAAAACGTAGTCATAGGTAATAGCAACTGAAAAATGTCAAATTTCTTAGAATTTAAAATGCTCACTTTTTGCTTTTGAAATGATCTATTGACTCTCCCGCTATTTTAGAAAGTACTGTGACATCAAAGTGCTGAAATGTACAGTCTGGTTTTCAGGATTACTTCAAATAACCGAGGAAGTGCAGCCTTCTGAAATGAAATTATATATATTAATTTCTTAGCGGGTAGAGAGCTGGATGTTAAAAGTAAAAAAATAAAAAAGTTAAATATCCAAAGCTTACATTTAGTTGTTGGATTTCACAGTATTTCATCATGTGCAGTGCCCAGTTCAGAAAAATGAGGAAACTACATGCAGTGAGTTATGTTGCTTTTGTTTTAGGACTTACTTTTGAAATTGAGAAATAAATATTCAGCTCCAAAGGTATTTGTCCATTTAATATAACATGAGATATACTAAGGAAATCTTACATCGTATAAATTTCCTATAGAGCTTAAAAGCTATGCAGTAAATACAGTAGCAGTTGCCTAAGAATTGAGTGGTGCTATTCTAAAATTCAGAAAGCAGTCTTTTCTTGCTTATGCATCTATGTCTACATAGATGATGGAAAAATAAAATACTTGTTTTATCAGCAACATCTACATTTTTGGTTAAGAGGTTCCTTCAAACACAACATCTTCAAGGAATGTTGAAGGTAAGAGGAGAGAGTTCATACTAATAGCTTATATAATACATACTAGCTGTAATCAAGGATCTTAGTTTCTGAACTTCTAAGATAAAGGGAGCATGTAACATTTCTTATTCCTATGTTTGTGGGTGGCAGTCACAGTGAAGGAAAGCAAACAGCTACAGAGCTTTTTGAAAGAAATACAAAGCAGCTTAACTTGATGGGTAGTAATATGGTAGATTCCAGATTCTATCAGAGAAGGTGGGAAACATACTTTGTGTGTTTTTGTCAACGTAACTTGAAACTGTAGGGATTTCCTCTTTTTCTGATTTGTTAGAACTGTCTCCATGCAGGCTGAAATGTTCAGAGCAGTTTGTATTCCACACATTTACCAGTTGCTCTTGTTGATTTTCTCTCTCAATGGTAGTAAGAAAATCTTTTAAAACTTGCTTGAATATGTAGACTATTTCCCAAGGTAAAACATCATTTTCTGCCAAAACTTCACGAAATCTGGAAACAAACAGGCATTGAAATCTAATCATTGGTGCTGACAATGCTCCTTTTCCTTGCTGATCTTATGAGGAGAGGGGAAGGAGGAAGAAGTGACTGCGCTCTTATGTCAGTTATTCCTTGCTGCCAAGTTTCCCCATGCACCTCCCCCAGAAGATTGTAGAGGAAAAGAGCTCTAACAATACGTTGGAAGCAATCCAGCTATTTTGAGGATTGTTGTTATTCAGTATTCTTTTTTTTTTCTTTACCATCTGGGTAACTTGATTTAAACTGACTTTGCCCTTAGGTATATTCTGGGCTTTAAAAGGCGCATAGGCTTCTTCTGTCATTTGTGTGCCCCTGGAAAGTATATTTAAATAGAGTATAGGAGAATTTTTCATGGTAATCCTTTTTTCTTTTTTTTTTTCTCTTTGCCCACAATGGAATTTTTTTTAACATTGATTTTTCTAGTGTTAAAAATTCAAGTATTTTGTACAGTGAGGCTTAACGGTACATTACATTAGTTTGATATTTTGATACTTGGCTGCAATTTAATAAATAGTGGGGATTAGTAGTGGAAGCAGAATTTAAAGTATTGAGAAGTGGTGTATCTAAGCATGCAAGGCTTCCCTTGTTTAAGATGAGACTGGGAGAATCCTGATTTAAAAAACAAAAAACAAAAAGCAACTTTTTTGTGTACAACATAATAAACCATAGGTGCAATCTCTAAAACACCTATAAAGATAAATTCAGGTTGCTGTTCCTTCCTAAATTGGAAGGAAGATCAGAGCTGTATATGAGCTTGGATTGGGGAGCAGAAATAGCTTACTTAAAACGTACTTAAAAATTCAGTACTTAAAGTAAGAGGAATAGGAAATGGTTACCTGCTGAGAACAGTTCCAGTCTGGCAGGGTTGGATTTGAGAGCACAGAACTTCAAGCTGCCGCTGCTCAGTAGCTGGAATTGTTGCTTGAGGATTTTGGTAGTTCTTCAACCAGTTATAATCCATGCCAGTTTTCTGGACTTTTTGTTCATTTTCAATCTCTTGCACAAACCTTTCACGCTCTTTCAGGTGCCATTTCAGTTCCCTCAGCAAGGTTTTTGTAACTAGTTCTGATCCAGGATACCTTGACGATTTGTAGGAATCGCTTTTTGGCCATTTCATCCAGCCAAAAAGTGGCATCTTTAAGCTATGAGGGAAGGGGAAGAATAAACTTTGCTCATTTCTGTTAGACGGGTAGCATTTATACCTGCAGACTTCTTTTTAAGCAGTTGAATATTTAAAGGAAACTTTATTCCTCATACTAAAGTACTTTGCAGTAGAACAGAAAAGAAAACCATTATCAAATCTGACAAGGCTCACATTTTAGAACGTTTTACGTATTTTCTGAATTAACACTTAGGAATCTGGAGTTTACAGCATTTGAAAACGCCTATTCAACATCCTGAAACTACTTATATACTACCCATATAAAGAAGTTTGTGGTGTTTACAAAAAGTTAAAAAAAATTGAAGTAATGCTTACATGCTAAGTAAAAAAGAAATTAAATCGTTCAGTGCTGTAATTCTGTGTGTATCCTGTTCTTTGAGACTTCTGTATCACTTTTTGTTTTTAATAAATTCTTGTTTACATAACCTCTAGATGCAAATCTAGTGGAATAGATTTCTAAATTGCAGTTTGTTACAAATCATGCAGACAGAAGCACATGAATTTGAATAAAAATAACATAAATTTACCTTTGCAGTTGTCTGAACAGTGTTGTTTCAGGTGAGTTTGCTTGAAGATCTCTTACTGTAGCATATCCTGTTCCCACGCTGCTACTACTGATGGAAGAAAACAAGGTTGTTTTTTTATTTACTCAAAACTGTGCTTCAAATGTATTTCTGTACTGCATATGGCAGTTTAAGTTTTTTCTGCTTTTAAGGTTCTTTTTCATCCTCTGTACCCAAGAGCAGTAGTAATCCATTTAACCTAACGTGGTCTTTCTAATACTTCTACAAAGTCCATTAAGATTTCCTACCTTTGATTTGAGTTCTGCCGATGGCAGCAATTCAAAAAAAGATGGTGACAATTTCAGATGCTTGTTGCTAAATCCATCTGAAGGTATTGTTGGCAGTGAGATGAATAATGATTGTCTGAAGCAACTGCAGACGTGCTTCTAGCTGAAGTTAAGGCTGTTGTATGATGTGATGCTTGGCTGTGCATAGCTGTAGGTCACAGTTTAGAGCTGTATTTTTATGCCTGTAGAGTGCTAAAAATAACTATGTTGCTTTTATCATCAAACTAAACTTTCAGGCCCTAGAGATGCTGGAAGACTTTTCTCCCATTGTGGAGGGGGGTCAGACTGTTCTACTGTCACTTTTAAACAGCTAAGAATAGTCTTTGTCTAGTAAAGATCATTTAAAGCCTTTGTTAACAGAGTGTTGACAGAAGAGAGCTATTTGACAGTTGCTTGGGATTTTGTAGCTGTATTAAATACTTTCTCCAGATGAATTTCATCTATCTCATGCTACTGTACTTTTTCATTACTGTGCATAGCGTAGCTGTTAGCATTTTTAATTAACATTTCAAATGTGTTTAAAGAAGCCAGTCTGTAACACCTACAGGGTGCCATGAAAGAGGCATTAATCTAATTAAATCTAATTAAAATGATAAAGAAATGCAAATTGAAGTCAAACTGCTGTAAAAAGCCCAGAATTGAGTCTTACCATAGACTTTGCTTCTTTCTCAACTGGCTGTCAGTTGCCTTTTCTCTCTTTCCTTGATGAGTTTTTTGAGCATATCCATTTTTAAGATTCATTTTCAGGGATGGCATCACACGCACTAAAGGTCGCTGAAGCAGCCATTTTCCGTTCCAGTTATCTGGTCTCTTCCTATTAATTTTAAAAGGTGGACATACTAAGTGCCTTCTCTTCTGCTCTTTCTCGTTACACTGACTATCTTTGCTCCTGTAAGTATTTTTTGTTCCCACTTTTTTGCCTCCACTGGTGTGTTGAGCTGTTGAAGGAACAAGGCTTCTGTAAATTTGTTCTAGATGTCATGCAACATAAAGGATGACGTGTAGGGCTGTTATTAAAACTGATACTACTTATACATTGGAAAAATTCAAATGTCAGTATTAATCCTCTTCAACTGGAAGGTTTTCACATTGCATTGTATGTGGTACTATGAAAAGGAAGGAAGCTAGGTTTATGATGACAGAACTGTCCTGACAGATTTTCAGATGAAATTAAAATGTTCCTTGCCACTTCCTTTACAGCACAGTTGCCATGTCACTTCTTGCTTTCCAATTGGATACGGTGGGGGTAGAGAAACTTCTGTACAGCATGAAACCTTTTAAAATTAAGGAGATATGTACTGAAAGGTGTGGATGTGAATTAAATGAGAAAACTACAACAGTGGCTTTTTTTTTTAACCTAATCTTTGGTTGTATCACAAAGCATTGAGTACCAGGATACTGAGAATTATGCTTACCTTTCCACTGGAAGGAGAGCAGTAAAGCTGGAAATTGTATTGCTTCTAGTTCTGTACATGTTCGAGATCTGCATTTGGGAAGAGATGACTGCTTGTGTGAGTTTGACATTGGAAACTGGAAGGTGAAAGGAGAGCAATAGTTTTGCAGTGCTGTATTGGGATGGAAATTTTGACTTCCACAGATATCTGGGTCTGTTCCCTGAAGGCTTTGATGAGGTGATCATGGTTAGTAGTTGCAGTTGTTATGACTTAGCCCTGGGGAATAAGCCTCTATTTTGATTCCTCTCATTAATTTCTAGGCAATTTTATAATAAAATTACAAATGGTATGAAGTTGTTACTGCATACTTGTGGCAATCTTAAATTTTGGTTTGTAAACTCAGGGACACTGTGTTTATAAAAGCAATTTAGAGATGTAAGGTTCGGAATCTCTTATTTTTGTTTTTGTTTCCCTTTTCTGAATCTTTCTCTGCTGGTATTAGTGTCTAAAACAGTGTAGTAGTCAGATGAGACCATAACATTATTTATATAATGATGAGTAATTTTTCATCTTTAAAGAACTGTACTTTGCCACTGTAGCAGAACAGTTGTTTACACGAGAAATATCAATTAGTAAATTAATCCTAATGGTTCATGTGTATAATATAAAAATGTCAGTTGAAGAGTATTTTTCATTTTATTTTCATTCCACATCCTGAGTATACTTTGTTTTCTGAACTTTCTAGGCAAGGGATGTGATGGATTTTGAAAGTGTGTTTCTGCTTTTTATCCTGTGGGCTTCCTGGTACCGAATAAATTTATTCCAAAATCTTAGTACATCCCTTTTCCTGCTATACTTACTCTTTACCCAATCTCAGTTAATTAGGAGGTTTGCATCGAAGAGTTAATACTACTTGAACTATGTGGGCAATCCACCAGTTTACAGAAATGTTTTTTATATAGGCAGTGGATGAGCAGTTTGTGTAACCTGGTTTGGGGAGAAGAGTGGGACATCTGATTTTTCTCTTTCTTGAAAGAGCAAAGTATTTATTTCTAGCGTTCTGTAAATAATACCTGTGCATATAGCTTCCAGAACACATTACTCTGGCTGTGCATGTTAAATACGTGCACGCTTCTCAGAAGCCCTTTTCAGACCTAACTAGAAATGGAGGCCTGGGATGAAGCTCTGATGGTGTGGCTTTGTGGCTAGGTTCACTTTGCTCCTTTGCCTTCAGATCATGTGAAGAACAAATGCTTCATCTGAGGCTGGCTGAACAGAGATAGACAGTCTAGGACAGAAGTTTCTATAGCAGAGCCTTTCCAGCGTAAGGAGTCTGTTAAGCTTCAGCACCCAACAGAACAGCTGAAAATTCTGCAATACTGGCTTCTGTGCAGAGGTGGATTAGTTCTTAAGCGGTATGGTGGGTGCACTTGATTTTTCTCATGGCTTTTAGGCTGTGCTAGCTAAAAAGAAGTGACAGCAGAAGTTCTTTTTATTCTATCCTGTGCTTTCTAAAATCTTCAGAAACTGAAACTCATCACTTTAGCACGGTGAACTTAGATACTTATGTGGTGTTTGGCTAATTAAGCTTTAAATTCTGATTATGAACTTTTGGTACTACTGCAGTGAGTGATTTGCTCTAGTGCAGAAGGCATGTTCTTGAAGCAAACCTATACTCTTGTAAAGTTTGAAATTCTCAGAAAGAATGGAAGTTCTCTGGGGACCAACTGTTCTTTCAGTGTAGTTTCTTGAGAACATGCATTGTTCTGTAACCACATTTATGGTTACAGAACTAGTGAAACTACAGCGATTTCAGAGGAAAACAAAAAGTAGCCTTGAAATGCTTCTCATTTAACCAAGTACTGCACTGTGACAAACAGCAGGAATGAAGAGCTGCTTATTTTTTACTTCAGATGATTTTAGGGCACCTGTATCAAATGAGATGCTTCTGACTTGCAGTTGAAAGAGACAAATGTAGTTTTCTGAATGAATGAGATACTCATAATAACACACCAAGAGATTGTCGTAGTTCTTTATTTGCCCAGAAGTATTGACAGAATGTCATAATGACTGGTAGTTAGCCAATATTTTAATACATTAGCATGGTGATGTACATTGCTTATTTGTTAGCACTGTTAGGTAACACAGATCCATAATATTGTTTGCTGCCTCTGTTTTTGCATAGAACCATAGAATGATTTGTGTTGGAAGGGACCTTAAAGCTCACTTAGTTCCACGCCCCTACCATGGGCACTGACACCGCCCACCAAAGCAGGCTGCCTAGGGCCCCATCCAGCCTGGCCTTGAGTGCCTCTGGGGATGGAGCACCCACAGCTCTCTGTGCAGCGTGTTGCATTCTGTGACAGGCTGATGCTTGAAGCTGTATAGGAAGGTCACCAATGCTACCAGTCACCTGAGAAAAGTGATCTGTAGTTAGCAGATAGGATGGTGTGCTTCTGTTTGTAAGTACTGTCCCACTACTTGGATTTAATAATAAACTTTGCAGCTTGTTTTTCTTTTGATATGACAGAACAACTCACTGGAACCATTTCAGGCTGCAGACAGACGGTACGTCTGCCTCCTCAGATCTCTTCAGGCAGCATTGGACTGCTTTCACTTGTTAACAGCTATGAACAAAGCTTGCCACGGGCCTGCGCAAGAGGCCTATTGATAACATTCCTTGCTCGGTCCTTTGCTGTGACAGCTAACAACAGCAATAATTCACTTTTTAGAATGTTAACTGACAAAGTTGTTTGCTGTCACTGTATTCCCATTCACGTGATGAGTAAAACCAAGACGTGCTTAAAGCTGCTGTCTTCCATTTGTACTTTCTGTAATGTTAATGTCCTTGGTACTGGTGGCACATCACTAATAGGCAGGGGAGTTAGGTGTCAGTTGGTAATTAAGATGATCCTGCATTTGATATTAATCTATGGGGCAGCAAAGATGATGAAGAGTCCAGGGGGCAAAGTGTAGGAGAAGCGCAAGAGATCACTGGGTTTGCTCAGAAGGGGCTGAGGGCAGGCCTCATGGTGGCCTGCAGCTCTCACAGGAAAGAAAGGGCAGTGCTGAGCTCTGTTCTCTGTGACAGCAACAGGGCCTGAGGGAATGGCATGGAGCTGTTTCAGGAGAGGGGCAGCTGCGGGTCAGGGAAAGGATCTGTACCAGAGGGTGGTGGGCATGGAACAGGCTGCCCAGGGCAGTGGGGCACCGCCCCCAGCTGCCAGAGTTCAGTGTGTCTGGACCGTGCTCTCAGACATAGGGTTTGGATTTGGGGGTGGTACTGAGTTTTGGATTAGATGATCCTTGTGGCCCATCTTAACTTCTAATTCATAACTATGGCAACATTAATTTGCAAAACTCACACACTGAACAGTCAGGAAGGCTTCGTCACGTAGCTTGTCACCATGTGCTCTGGATACTAGTTGGCCTCTTCTGAACAACCCTACTTGCTCTTCCTCTGCAGAGAGGAGCTTGTAGAGCTCACCTGTGGGGAGAGTCCAATTCTTTGAAGTCTGACAGTTTGTCCCCCTCTTCCTGACTGGCATAAAATTGTAGGCCTGCAGGGACAATAAATTTGAGGATTAGGGTGTGTTTTTCCTGGCATTTGTGGTTGTTACTCATCTTGGATTTTGACTATGGATGATGTGAGATACAGAAGGTCTCACAGAGCTATTAGCTTAATGTAGCACAAATATTCTTGAAATGTGAAGATCTGGATGTAACTATGCATGTGTATATGTAACTATGTGGTAACATAGTCTAGCCAAATCCACATTTTCTTTGGAATTTTTTAGATTTTTCCTAGTAGTTCAAGTGTACTTCTTCCCTCTTTAGCTAATTCAAATCTTAAAACGGGTGTCTGACTTACTGCTGTGATGAAGAGCTGTTGGGAGCATTTGAGATGCCTTTGTATGAAGACTTGATCACTGAGTAGCTAGCTAGGTATTTAGAACAGCACTCTTCGGTGGGGAAGAAAGCAGGTATCACATCGGTTCTTAACATGTTAATAATTTTGTGAAATATGTATTTTAGTATTCAGTGGTTAAGCTTCGCTTACTCTGCATTCATGTAACCAACCTTTTTTTTTAGACTGAAACATTACAGCTTTAGAGTGACAGTACATTTTCGTTTAAAATTGGTGTATTTCTGCAGGTGAGATTAGTCTTCTGAAAGTCCAGAATGCCCAGTGCCAGTTAAAAGGAGTCATTTTTAGGATGTCCTTCAGTAATACCAGAGGAAGGTTACTTACTGTCATGGCAAATGTTCAGTTATGTAAAGTGTCACATTATTTTAGTTTCAGAGAAGAGACTTTGAAATGGTCTACAGTATATATTGTACTAAAATTGTACAGCAAAATATTGCTCTATGTGCTCAGTGTTCTTTAAGTGATCTTTCTCTCAGTAGGTGGTCAGCTCATGTGGTAGGAACCGTGACTTAGGGCAGTCCCTCTCTTGTCATCTGTGAAATGAGTGACACTAGTTTTACATTCAGCTCCACTCTTGTGTGAACAGAGATTTTCATGGCAAATGAGGCAGAATATAAATGAGCAAAAGTACATATGTAAGAATCTTTAAAAGCTTCCGTCATAGAATAGTTTTTTTCTTCCCTGTTATTTGTCCTCCTGATAGGAGCTTCTACCCCAAAATTAAATAGCTAACAGAATTACCTGGATTTTTTTTCTTTTTTGATAAGCAACCTTCTGAATCTTTCAAGCATCATTACGTGTTTGAATATTTTCTTTATACAGCCAGGCTTGCATTCAGTGTTGTTCTTCTTTACAGAGATTAACACTGGATGTTTCTCCTAATTTTTTTTTTCCCGCTTCCTGTCATCACTTCTAGAGACGTTAGTTGTTCTGTGCATATATTGGTGGGGTGGGTTGTTTGCTTTTTAGTATATGTTGCTGAAAAGAGCCAAGTAAATCAGCTGTCACTTGTGACTGAGATTGGGCAATTGACTCTGGTTTTGAGAAATGAGTGAATGCAAGAGTGCGTTGTTTCAAATTATATTCAGATACTTGAAATTATGTTCAAATAGAAAATTTACTGAGTATTAATCAGTTATGATGGCCTTGTTGACTTATTAGAGGTCATTCTGTAGCTTGGAGAAAAGAAAAACCTTTCTCTCTCTGAAATTACTTAAAGAAAAGCACCCTTAGTATATTTGAGAGCACTTAGAATTGGGTATGTCGACAATTTGTGGTGTTAAACTGTTTCCCTTCTATTAATTCTGCCTGAAGTGGCAGCCACATTTGATTTTATGTTCGTGATGCTGATTTGACCTTTAAGCCCAATAATGAAAATATTTAGAAATATTTTCTCCCAGTCAAATCCTGAAACTTAGTGTAGGCAGTCACATGTGCAAAGATCAGTCACGCTTCAGAAAAGGGTTATAGTGGTTAAACTGTGTGGTAAAAAGTAAGGAAGGTATCCTGTCATCTTGTAACAAACAATACCAGTTATCTTTCAAAAAGAGGCATGCTAAGCGCTGTCTCTTTTCCTGTGCAGGAAAGAGACTGGTCACTGCTGCTCAGGCTTGAAGTTCCTGCATCTGCTACTTCTGGGTATATTTTAGAAAAGAGGTCTTGAGTTGGGTACAGCCTTAGAGGTGGCTGATGTGTTTTGTTCTACAGCTGTTAAGACATTTCAACAGCAAGTAACTCTTGACAGTGACATTACTGGCTGATTATGTTTTCAGTGGTTTATAATTTTGCCAGCTTTTGTCCATTCAGGGTGATATCTTTTCATGTCATGTTTGCTGCACATTCTGCTGTAGAAATCTGTCCACTTTTGAGGATGAAATTTGCAAATGTGCTCTGGATTTGAATAAGGTCAGACTCACTTTTTTTTTTTTTTTTGGTGAGGAGAAAGGAAGGAAAAACAGAATATCTCAAAGTCTCCTGATTTTTCTTTAAATGAAAATAATGATTTGAATTTTTCTGTAATTGTGTTAGGATCAAGAGAATCTGGAAGGCCTGAGGAATATATGCTGTTTTAGGGCAGGTATCCTGGAAGGCAGGCATTCACTGCATCGTGGGCAATAGAAGTGGGGATGAGAGAACCGACATAGTGGACAGACACATGCTTCATACGAAGTTTCTGGCAAAGCCCTTTCATTGTTGTTGTCCTCTGCTATGATAGGATGGATTTGAATTTTCCATATCTTGACATTGCTCTGCTGTCAGCAAATGCTTTTTGAAACTCATCAGAGAAATTCTCAGTTCCGTTCTGTCTGTGTAATAGATGATGGCTTACCAATGATTACGTGAGTTACATTGTTCTGATGACTTACAAGACTGCTGGAGGGCTCCAGAAGGAATTTTTTTTTTCAATTTACTTATACATTCATATATACTGTAAGCTTTTTATTTTATTAAAGCTGCAAAGTTCAGCATTAAGACGCTGTGAGATGATGTAATTAAGGTTGTTTGTTCATTTCATATGCCCATATGCGATTTCCCAATTACATATGATTTTCTCCAAGACTGTAGCCTGAATCAGTGCATAGACTGAGCAGTGTTCATTACTAATGAGTGCCTATTAAGCATTTTCTTTATTCATTGCGTAGCCTGAGGTTTATTTACTGCATGCTGCTTTCTGAAGACAAAAACCTTAACGTCTGAAAGAAAATAGCTAGATATCCAAATAAAAACCTCATGTAACCTCACAAATCAGAGGTCACACTGTCCTCGTTTTCCTGGAGTTAAACATGTATTGATTGGGAGCATGTTCTGTGAGCCTATCTTAAAAAGCTTAATATGTTATCTCGAGTATCTATCTGAATATATGCATTATTATTTAAAACAGGGTTTATTAAGTAATTTCAGCTGCAGTTAAAATGCCCGTGCTCAATTTTAATAGCTTTATCATATTTTTGTTTTGTTTGTGTTTAATAGTTATTCAGTAGAATATCTTAACAAGTGGGCTGACCGTATGACTATGAGCTCTTCCAAATAGTGACTGAGGTTTCGGGGCTGTTGTGGAGTATTTCCTCTGCCAGGTATCTGATAAGGGTTGGTGTGGCCAGCCTCCTGTAGTCTGCTTTCTGTAAGCTGGCAGCTGCTCCTCACATGGCAATTGTGCATATGCATGCAATCCTGTTGAACTCTGCAAAAAAATATTAAGTAGCTAGGGAAGCATTGCCTTATCTCTGTGAACAAAATATCATTAAAACAGGATATGAGGCCATTGTGTAGGCTTTTGTGTTCTTCCTCTCATGTTTTGCTGACAGCAGTATGGTGATAAATACTTGGTGTTTCCTGTGGGAGGAATAGTGACTGATTTCATTGAATCTAATTGACTGTAGCACAGCCAGGCTAGCATAGAGTTTCTCTTATTAGAGAAGGCGGGCAGTTGGCAGCATCAAGATACTGTGAATAAAGTGTATGATGAGACGTGTGACAGTGTTATGTTAAAATCTACTGCTTAAGTTTAATTGTTTTTTCAAGTCAATTGTGCTTAATGTTTGGATCAAGAAATAGAGACTTCTATTGCAGTATCCATTTATAAAATGTCTCAAAGGTAAAACCACTGAGAAACAGATTTGCTGTGTGCAACGTAGCTAAAGCTTGCACTGGGCCCAGAGTTTAAACAGAATTGTAAAACCCTAGTTTTGACTTTGTGTTCACAGCTATGCAATACTTAGGTTCATCTATGATTTGTTATTAAGTACAGTTGTTGCATGTGTGCTGCTTTATTCTCTAGTGAAATCCATGTGTTTTTCTTCATGCTGTGTGTAGAACAGAATTTTTTTTTTACCCCTTACCATTCTGCATGTTATGGATAGACTTTGTCTTAATGGCATAACTCTGAATTTCTATAAAGTTCTCTTTTTGGTACCTTGTTCTTACACCATCATCATCTCTTGGCTCAAAGAAGTTCTTTCCTGAAAGCAGTCAGGATACTGCATTTATTCCTTTCCACCTCTGATGTTTAGGGAATCATGCCAGAATTGTGTGTATTCTCTCAGAACAGCTTGTGAAACTGAGCTAGTTAATATTTCTTCAAAAGAAATGTTAGACTTTCATCAGGAGAGAAATTCCTAGGTATTTAAGAACTTACAGGAGGATACTTTGGGAACTGAGTTTTTTAAATCCAGACGAGATTTATTGTGGCACTTTCCTCAGGCTAGTATCTTAATGCAAGGACGAAATGAATCTCTGAAGTTTGTTAAAGTAGGTACTACATGACATAGTATGTCTGATTGTACTGTATAATGCTGTTATTCTCAGAGAGATCTGTGACTGTTGAATTAGGATTTATACATTGAATTGTCATTTCTTTTCTGCTTAGGCTGCCTCCTAATGAGAGAAGTGAAACTGAATATGCTGAAAAATGCAGACAAGTGGAGGCCCAAAAGCGAAATGCATCTGGAAATGATCAGTTTGTCTATGAACAAGGTAAAAGTGAAGGGGGGGGGGGGGGGAAAAACACTTCCTACTATAACTTCAGCTGTACCTGTTCTTTTTCCTCCATCTTTTCCTTCTGTCTTCCCGCAAACAAAACTGAAACCCATATACTTATTTCCTGTTTATCTAATGCTGTGTTTGTACATTTGTGCAAGACATTGTGGTTAAAAAGAAAACAACCACCTTATTTTCTGAGAACAGTAGTACCTGATGTTGCTTGAATCTGTGTACATACATCTGCTTTATTACATTGATAAATGTGGATATGTTAGATATATATCTGCAAGAAAGACGACTCTGTATTTAGTATGTCTTTTTTCTTCTCTTTTTCCATTTTTCTCTTGTTATTTCTGTGTGTACTTGGTGATTGTTTTGTTTGTCTTTAGAGAGAAATTTGATTGCACCTCTTTCCTAGGAGCTCCGGTAAAAGCAGAAGGAGGCTGGCTCAGTTGTCAGGACAGCTTAGCTTCAAACTCTTAACTGTGCTCCTTAATATCCAAATTTGTTAATATAGTTGATTTCCCAAGGAAAGGACATCTTTGTGGCTGGTTTGTTTTGTGTGTCATTGTCTGACTTTGTTTTTTAATTTAATCCCTTTGCTGATTTCCTGAAATTTGGAACATGGAAAAATTTTCTATAAATTAGTGTCCTTCCATGCCTTTGCAAATGGTGTGACCTCTGGAATTCAGGTAGATCCTGCAGCTAGTTTGACTTCTTATCAGCTGAGAGGCAGCAGGTGTGGTTGGCCTGTCCGGCATGTCTGAAGCACAAAATATTGTCTCTTGTTCATTTGATGTAACATAAAATTTGTGGGAGACGATGAGGCACTGAAAACATTGAGTAATAGGATTGAAAGAAGCCTAGGGTGGTGTTGTTCAGAAATTTGTTAATCTGTTTTTTTATGTACTTTACTAGGGAAGGAAGGACAGCGACAAATTCCATATATTCCCTAATTGTTTGATTTCTAAAAGTATGTTGGTTTAGGTTAATTTAGGAAAATGCCATAAATCAGTTAATGTCTACTGGTTATTAAATAAGACTTCTAAGATAGGATAAGAACTTAATTTTGCAGTGCTGGTGGCCTGCTTAATTATGAATGGAATTGATATTTGCAGTGTTTCTGTGAAAGAAATGGAGTTATACTATATGCTTGTTAGGAAATACTTCTGCATAATCATCCTGGTATGTTATTTTATAAATACTTGTTTTTTCTTGGACTGCCCTAAAATGTTTCTCCTTGACGTTCATACCTTTTAATGTTCATGCTTGCATTCATACAGATTTGTACGGTTGGTGTCCTTAGAATTTATGTAATTGAGACCCACATACAACTATCAGTTCCATCTGTCATGGAGTGTGTGTTCTATTTAATAACACAAAGAATTGTCAGAAGTGATCAAAGATATATGTGGACCAGGTCTTAGCTGCCGAATGGTGTCCAGTACCTCTGCAGTCAAGAAATAAGCTGCACAGCATGAAAGTGAGAAGATGATTTCCCCTGAAGGTTTTGGAGTTGGTATCCCTTTTCTTGCTTCCCTCATCCTGAGTTGCTGTTGGAACTGCAGATGAATTCCTAGCTTGGGCAGGAATGGACAGCTTGTTCTAAATTTTCTAGAGTTACTGAAACTGTTGGTCTGTTTTCTTGTGCTTTGGTGTTTTAGGAAGTTCTGTGAAGTTTAAAGCTTGTGGTTTCCAGCTTCTTTGAAGGGGCACATGTTTTTATACTTAGAGGACAAACAAAAGTGCTTAATTTGATTCTCTGTTGGGAAGGCAGGTTGCCAGGGAGGTGTGCTTGAAATTTTGGCTTCCACAGAATGTAGTAGAAATGATACTGCTGTGAATAGGAAGTTGATGTGGATTTAAAAGCAAAAATAAAAAAATGTTTTGTATTTATTAGCTGAAAAAAGAACATCCAGCAGTAATTCTTACCTAGCTCATTAGTCCAGTTTTGTGATTGGTACTGGCTATCTGAGTCTGAGAACTATTAATGCTTCTTTGATGTAATGAGATCCCAGAGTGCTGTGCAATGTAATTACCTTATAGGCCTATGTGTTGTTTTTCTACACATAGAATCATTGAATGGTTTGGGTTGGAAGGGACTTTTAAGATCATGTAGTTTCAGCTTCCTTGCTATAGGCAGAGTCACCTTCCTCTAGAACAGGTTGCTCAGAGCCCCATCCATCCTGGGCTTGAATGCTTCCAGGGAGGGGGCATTCACAACCTCACTGGGCAACCTGTTCCAGTGTTTCATCCACCCTCACAGTAAATAATTTTTTCCTAATATCTAGTCTAAATCTGCCCTTTTTGAATTTAAAGCCATTTCCCCTTATTCTGTTGCTACATGCCCTTATAAAAAGTCCCGCCCCAGCTTTCCTGTAGGGTCCCCTTCATGTATTGGAAGGCTGCTATAAGATCCCCCAGAGCATTCTTTTCTCCAGGCTGAAGAGCCCCAGCTCTCTCAGCCTGTTCCCGTAGGGGAGGTGCTCTAGCCTTCTGATAATCTTCGTGGCCTTCCTCTGGACCTCCTCCACCAGCATGGGACATGTTCCTGTATTAAGCATCCATTTCTAAACCATATGCACTAAGAGCACTGAATGTAACTGTTACCTGGAAAACCTGATAAAGCAGCACAGCCTTCCCACCTATACAGGATTATGCTGACACCAGGATCTTTTCTTTAGCAGCTTGAGATTTCTTCCAGCATTGGTCAAATCCTGCAGTTACTGATGTCTCAGCAGTGACATGCTTGTGCCACAGGGAAGCCAGTCAGCCTTTGACAGTGTTGCTGTGACTGAATGCTATATATGAATTTTACTGAAGTATATATTTAGAATCTTTACCAAAAATCCTTTAAAAAGGACACTTTTCGTATTTTCTAGGGGTGTTGTTATTAAGTTCTTTCATCTGTTTTGTAGTGTTAAGTAAATAACTGCACAAACTGTATCTTTTTTCATATTATACAGATTCTAGGTAAAGAATCATTCTTTTTGGAGAGTGGTGTGGGTTTTTCTTAATACTTTGCCAAAGTGCATTAATGAACTGTCCAGCATTGGACATTTTGTATTTAGGTTATGAACTTTATTTTACAATGAATATTTCCTTTCTAAAAAGATTAATAGATTTTGTTGCCAGTACTTTGTGTATTATTAAAAACAAAGCAACAGCAACAAAAAAAACCTCAGCGTAAAAAAGTAAAGTTTTTAACTTTTATTATTTATATGTAAAAATGTAAGTAAACTTCACTGCTACACCTGGTGAAAGCCTTTGGAAATACATAGCAAATCTAGAAATTGCTCTCTTAACTTCAATATTACTTTTTTTAAGCCAAACTTTTTTATTTCACAAAACGACTGCGTACCAAAACTTTGCCCTTGTTTTCCTTTTCTATACCTCCCTCCCCACCTGTTGAAGTTGCTGTTTTGCTTCTCACAGTTCTGTCTCAGTCTGACAACAAACTTCTGGCTTTCATGATAGAACTGTAAAATTTGGTGTTGCATTTCCCAGTGTTAACTGTGACTAACCACATTCTGCAGTCTCTTGGCAGCAGTGTCACATCAGGAGGTCATACTGTTACTTAATAGTATTGTTTTGATTGCAAAGAGGTAGAAAAATAATGATCTTCACTACAAAGTATGGTTTATTTTTTCACTGTGGGTCCTGTAGGCATTATGGGAAATACAAAGCTGAAAATATAAATAAGGCATTTTTTTTCAGTACTGTTTTAAAAAAGTTTGTGGGAACTGGGGTAGATTTTGCACTTGTAATGTAAACTGTGCAAAAACTCTGTACTCTGAATTAAGAGGAAAGCACAGAAAAACTACAGCGTTGTATATATCCTTGGCTGGGGGCTGACATGCTGGAAAGGAACTCAGCAGAGAAAGGGCCTGGGAGTCCTGGTGGACAGTGGGCTGACCATGGGCCAGCAGCATGCCCTTGTGGCCAAGAAGGCCAATGATAACCTGGGGTGCATTAAAAAGAGCATGGCCAGTAGGGTGAGGGAGGTGATCCTGCCCCTTTGCTCTGCCCTGGTGAGGCCCTGGAGCACTCTGGCACTTCTGGGCTTCTCAATTCCAGAAAGACAGGGAACTTGTAGAGAGAGTCCAGCAGAGGGCCATAAAGATGCCTGGAGCATCTCCCTTGTGAGTACAAGCTGGGAGACCTGGGGCTGTTGAGCCTTGAAGAGAGAAGTCTGAGATCTCATTTATGTGTACAAATAACTTAAGGGAGGGTATCAACAAAATGGGGCCAGGTTGTTTTCTGTGATGCCTGTCAACAGGACAAGCTTAAACTGAAACACAGGAAGTTCCGTATGAATATGAGAGAAAGCTTCTTTGCTGTGAAGCTCACAGAGCATGGAAACAGACTGCCCAGTGAGGTGGTGAAGTCTCCTTCTCTGGAGATGGTCAAAACATGCCTGGATGTGGTCCTGAGCAGTGTGCTCCAGGTGACCCTTGTCAAAGTGGGGGATGGGACTCGATGATCCCAAGTAGTCCATTCCCTCCACAACCTTCTGTGATTGTGACACTGATGGTGGTTAGTACACCAAAGCAACATCCTCCCAGAGCAGCTTCTAGTAAAACAACAGTTTCTTAAACACAGAAAATCACTTTGATCTGTTAATACTAAAAATTACTGATTCTGTTATGTCTGTGTGTGATTTCTACTTTGTAGAAGTTAGGTTTTCAAGTACAGTAATTACGTTCCCCACTCATCTTTCTCCTCATATGTTGTTGTAACAACTTCTGATTATTTTTTGCCAGATACTTCAGTGCCGAATTGTGAGCCAGTTGTTAGGAATTCTATACCAACAACAAGTAACTATAAGTATGCTTATATGCCTGTAGCCAGACACAGGGAAGAGGTAATTACATTGTACTTTCATTGTGGAATAAATCTGAGAATTATTTTGTTGTTGGTTATTTTTTTTTAATTTAGTTGGGGGTTTTGTGTGTTTTTTTGGTTTTATTTATTTTTTTTCCAGAAGGGAACTGTTCTTCCTGTTTTAGGCATTGTAGGAGAGGCTTTGTTCATTGTACAAAAGCTTTGTGCACTGTACAAAACCATTGCACAAAAATCCTTTTGGGAAGAAACATTGCTATTATGTTTTGTTTATAGAAATATATGCGAACTACACAAATGTGAATGTGGGCCTACCATCTTTTCTGTGACCTAATGCCTTGGACATTATAGAAATATTCCATAATATTCTACGAAGTCTTCCTGAAAGCTATTGATAATTCACGTTTGAAATCTGTTGTGAGTTGTTTTGTACACTTATAAGCTTTTTGAAAAAAATGTTTCAGATCTTGTCTCTGATAGAAAGCAATTCAGTTGTGATTATACAAGGAGCAACGGGCAGTGGTAAAAGCACGCAGCTTCCACAGTATGTTCTGGATTATTGCACTGAGCAATCTAGATACTGCAACATTGCTGTCACTCAGCCTCGGAAAATTGGTGCCAGCAGCATTGCCAGGTGGATTAGCAAGGAGCGATCATGGACACTAGGTGGATTTGTAGGCTACCAGGTATTAAAAATAATAATAAATAATTCAAATTGTATTTAAAAATAAGGAGTAAAAAGCACCCTTGTTTCTTGTTTACATGTTTTTTTTTCTTGGTTACTTAGTAATCATATCTAGTGTGCTGAAGAAATTTTTTGGAGTCTGCTTTTAAAATGGGATTGCAGCTTTTTAGCTGTATGCTGTTAAGCATTCGTAAGCAAATGTGTAAGCTTTTGAAGTTAAATAGAAGTACCAGTTACGTGCCAACAGAAATATTTAATTGTCTATGTTCTAGTAATTGGATGCATTTATATCATTAATTACTGAAATTGTTTCAGAATTATATTCCATCTTTCTCTTTAGAGGCTTCCAAGCTTGAATGAGTGAATAAAGCTGATGCCTTTATACTTTATTTCAGTTTAGAGGCCTTCCAGGTGCATATTCCTGGAATACATTAAATATCTGTTCATGTCTGTATTCTTTTCATGATGTTAGGTAGGTTTAGAGAACGTATCCACAACGGAGACAAGGCTGCTGTACATGACAACTGGTGTCCTTCTTAATAAAGTGGTTTGTGCGAGAAGCTTAACTGAATTCACACACATTTTCATTGATGAGGTAAGTCAGTGGAAATACATTTAAATTTCAGATTAAGAAAACCTTATCTTTTCTGTCTCTCACCATGCTAAAGAAATCAAAATGCAGACACCTACTTTTACAGATAAGTATTCTTTGTATAAGTTTTCCAAACTAACAGTTTTTGAAATAGTCTTCTCTTTGAGTTCTTAGAGCATTGAAATTTAGGACTGAGGTTTTGTATACCACTAGGCTGTTACAGCTGAAGATATGGAAATATGGATTAGATAGAAGATGCAAGAATTAAACAATTAAATCTACTTAGATAGAGAAGTGCTAGATTGAGTGAAGTTTTGTGGCCCTTTATGCGGGAGAACATATCAAGATTTTTCAGGCTTAGTTTGCTTGAGTGCTCTAACCTGTACTGATCATATCAGCATGTAGTGCTTTCAGCAGCTTTCGAGTCCTGGCTTCTAGTTCTGTATGTGCCTTTTTCTTCCCCAGCCAAAACTCTGTTTCCTAATTCTTTCCTGCACCACACCTGCACCATTGCTAATGATCTTGATTCAATAGTCACTATTTTAGCAGCCCTCAACTTCATCCTTAAAGGTCTTGGACCAGCCAGAGTACTGCAGACACACTGGAATGTACTTAATCAAGACTTAAATTCAGAAGTGCTAACCTCACAGCAAGTCCTAGCAGTCAGCCTGAGAAGTGCTTCAGCTAAATGTTTTTTGTAGTAAGGCAGTAGTGAATATAAGAATATACATTACACAGAAGTATGCTAATTACCTGAAAGGGATGAACGTTCACCTTTTAAAGATTGAGGTCTGAAAAAATATCTGCTATTCTTAATTGTGCATAAACTGTAGTAACTATAGAGAAGGATATGTTAATCATTGATAATGTTGAGTAGAAGCCATTGTTTTTACAAAGGAGGCTATAGTCATCTGAACAGCTGTGTTGCGATTTAAAATGAGACTAAATTGCTTAGTCCTAAAGATGTATTTTCTGCTATTGTATTGTTCTAAATTACAAAAGTGTATAAAACATGAAGACAAGCAGCATAGGAAGAGACATTCCAAAAGAAGAATGTGAGTTAATGAAAACTGAATTGTGGATGATATCTTTCAGGTGCATGAGCGTACTGAAGAAATAGATTTTTTGCTCTTGGTAATCCGTAAACTGTTGCATACAAATTCACTATTGGTAAAGGTAGGTTAAAGCATATTCTGCTCCTTTCTTGCAAAAGTAAACTCTTTTTTTAATCTACGGACAGCAAAGTTTTAAAAATCTTCCTTTAATATTAGTTATATTTTTAACTTTAAATATTATTTAATTTGCTGCTCTTCTTAAGCAAGTAAGCTAAAGGGCATTATTTTCCTGGCCAGTTATGTGTCCTAAGAACTTTTTCTTTTCCTCATGTTAAAATGCATTAGCGTCTGAAGTTTGCTTAAGGCTAAAAATGGAAGATGGAGATTCGACTAGAGTTATGTATGGGGTATTGAGGGCAGTGCTTATCCTTGGTTAAATATGGTAGCACTAACTTCTGGAAGTGTTAACAAAAAATAGAACTGTTGGATTGCATTTTCTAGGCAGAGCTGTTAGTATAATTTGACTGAGATCTGTCTTTGCATGCTAGGAAACTACTAAAACAGTTTGCAGAGATTTAGCATGACATATTGAGTTTTCGTGGTCTCAAAGTAACAAACTCAAGAATTGTAAGAAGTTAAATATGGGAAATAGGCTAGTACAGAGCATCTCTGTGCAGCTCTTTGAGACTGCAGACGTTTTGCAAGACTGTGATGTATCCCTTGAGTGCTTCAGTCAAATGTTAACCTAATACTAACTATTCTGTTCAAAACAAAGGTAGCTTAAATCTGTATTGGCTTTTTTGTTGTAAATGCGAAGGAATCTGTGTTCTGATTAAATCTCCCAAAATTGTCTTTGAACGGCAGTGTTTTTTATCTTGCTCTGTAGTCGATTCTTCAGACGATAGCTTCATACTGTATAAATGCAAGACAATTTAAAATTTGTGGGTGCTTTCCATTCTCCCACAGTTTATTTTTCCCCCAGTTTTTTATGCTGGGGAGAGGGGAACTCTTGCACGTATTTGCTGTTTTAGCAGGTTGGAATGGGTCATTTATTTTAAAACCATACACTCAATACAATAAGCCCAGTGTTTCCTACCTCATCCCCTTTTGAAAAAACTCAAGGGAGCTTTCATAATGTGACTTAATTCATTCAAAGAATGAAAGATTCTCTGCTTTCATGCCTGGATTTGTGAAATACAGGAGGCCTGTTTCAAGGGGAAAGAGTTACCTACAATTCTTGGTAATACAACAAGATCTCCCTGTTGTCATTCACCTATCAGTGATTCTGAATTTTCTGGCAGACTATCATAGGGCAGACATTTGATTGGCTCTGAGATTTCTCTTTCTGGAATGGGATTGTTGTAAGAAAACCTAGGAATTTTGGAGTGGCTCTACTGGGTCAGTCTAAACATGGCCATTTCTGTTGGTGTCTCGTAATGGCTGCTTGGGTAAGAAAGTAAAAACAGGATAAAGATAGTGTTATTTTCACAGAGCACGATTCAGGGTTCTAGAAAGAGTCCATTTGGGAACACCTGAATGTTAGAAGTGGTCTCATTGTGCATATTTTGATATGAAGGGATGGGATTCTAGGCATATCTCTGCTGCACAAGTGTTTCTGAACTGCTTGGTTTTGAAGAACTGCCTGCTTTAATGGCTTTCTTTCCTATGTGTTGCTCTACACTAACGATAGTAGATGCTTCTTGCTGAACTTCCACTTGGCGAGTAAATCAGAAGGTTTTTTTTTTTTTAGTAATGGGGGATCCTTCGTGTGTGCTATTAGGAATTTGAGATTTTTCCTTCCAGTTTGAAAGAACTCAGTGTAGATTACTATAAGGAAACTTACAAATATGGTCTGGAAGAAGAGTTAATTTAATATTCCTTGCCTGTAACTGCAGTTAGAGTAATTCAGATTGGATTTAGCTTTAATAGCCTTCAGACAGGGTTATATTTAGCCTGTTTTTCTAGAAAAGGTGGTCTCAGCCATGAGGCAACTAATATTGTGGTGATATGTGGTTTCATATAATGCTTGCACAGTTGCATCCTTTCAGATTTCTCCTTTCAGGTTTGTGATAAGTGACATCATGATTTAATCTGCTCTTTATGTTTTCCTTATGCCTTTAAAAGTATGTGCTTTGGAGCTTTCTGAGCTCTGGGGTGTGGTGCTCACCTCAGTAACTGCATACCTCTTTGTAAGAGGAGTGCTCTTTCATTGCATTTTTGTTTGGGATGTTGATTTGTATATTTTTCTTTGTTTTTGAATTTATGGAAGGTGTCAGGAAAGAAAAACAAAAAGACTGACAATGTCCCTGTTTATAAATAGTGCTTAGAAGTACCTCAGGAGACCTGAGGATGTCAAAACTATATACCAGGTTATCATAGCTCCTTGCTTTTGTCCTTTTCCAAGTTTAAGCGATCTAACCTTCTCCAGCTGACTGTGCTGGGCATTGGGTCCACATTGTGTATAGAGATTTTATACAGTAAATAACCATAGCTGCTACTTCATTCTTCTCCCTTCCCTCATCCTGCACAGCTTATGAATTTTATAATTGCACTTTTAAGAAAAGGCTTTATCAGGTAGTGAGTGTTCTTCTGTTTGGGTGTGAATAGAGATTAAGAAATTTAGCAGAGTCAGCTACTAGCAAGGAGCTTAATGTAATGCTTGAGAGCTTTAAGTTGGATACATTTATTGAAACTAAGGGAAAACTTGGCGTATTCAAAAAAATACAGTAAAATTTTTAAGACTCAGATATCACTACAGCTTCAGGAATCTTATTTACAATCTTTGAAGACTAAGCCTATCTTTTAATTTAAGTAAAGGCACTAATATCTAATCGAACTTTTCAATGAAATTGGTTTAGAATACTTAGTGAATGCTTTCTTGTTTTGAGGTCCATGAAGTGATCATAAATTAAGAAAGAGTGCTAAATATTTTTGGGTTGAACTATAAGCACAGGAAAAAATCTTCACATTTTCAGCCCTAGGTGTCTGACCTGAGCCGTTCTCTTAAAGGTGCTTGCTTTTTTCCACTTCTTGTATCTAGGATTTTAAAGTATTCAGTTTTGGTGGTCTTAAATTTTCCTAGGATACATGACAGCAGAAACCAAATTAAGACCATTGTAGCATAAAGAAGTAGAAATTCTAAGATTCCAATGTAGTATGGTATTTTGCTTCCAAATTTGTTTTACATTTGCTGTGCAATTTTTAACAGATCATACTGATGTCTGCTTCCATCAACTGTGAAGAAATTGCTGATTACTTTGCAATTCCAGTTCAAAATGGTCTGAATCCAGCCTGCATTTTTAAGGTGGAAGGCAAACCTTATGCTATTGAAGACTATTATCTTGATGATTTGAAGCACATCGTTCATTTCCAGGTATGGGAAATAAGATTTTACATCACTGGACATAGTAAGAAAGAAATTAGAATAGTCAGCTAAAAAGCTGTGTAGTAAAATCATGAATAGATGATTTTGTATTACAGTTCTAGACACAAATTAATATATGTTGATATAGCAATTTGTCTAACTTTCAGTAAAATTTAACAGATAGTAGAATAAACTAGAATAAAATAAAGGTAAGTAGAATAAATACAGTTAGAGTATGAGAGTAATTAATCGATCTTGATAATTCAGAGCATTTTTAAAACACTAATACAATAAAGAAAATAAGGGATGAACCTAAACAGTAGCAGTTTGAACATAGTATTATTCTTTAGATTCTCAATTCTACAGAAGCTATATTTAAAAGCAGGAAAAAAAATCACAGAAGTAATCCCTTACGCTGTGCACAGAGCAGACATTTGTTACGCTTGAGCACAGGCAAGTCAAGCTAGAAGGCTGTCAACTGTTGAAGTTTTAATGCAGCCAAAAAAAATACAATAAATGTATATAGCACTTGGCTTGTCAGTGTTTGTACATTAGCATGGCAACTCAGACAGCATGGAGGAGATTACATAACGTGAGTCTTTCTAAGAGATTTTTGATGATAGATGACAACAAAAAGATAACCAAGAAATTTAGTAAGAAGTCTACTTCAGTCCAGTTGCATTTGTCAAAGCTTTCAGCTGGAGGTCGACCGTCACACCTTTCAGCTCAAAGATCGCGAAGAAAAGGAACTGCTTTTAGTCCTTATGCTTTTTTATTATTTTTTTTTTCTGTGTATCTGAGCATTTAACTTTGATTTTTAATTTTCATTTGTTTTTTAATGTTGTGTTCTCCCGGCCATAGCTATTTTCTTCTTTAGTAAGAGGAAAGGAATACGATTGTCCAAGAATTTATTTGTACCCTAGGGCAACCAAGAAACAGAAACACTCTTGAATGGTTTTTCATATTTACAAAAAAAAAGAAATTGAGTTGGAAAGCACTGATGTTTGGTCTTACATCATACTCCTTATGGTGCTCTGTGTGCGGAGACTTTCTCTGAAAAAAGAAATATATTAGGAATATACTTAGAAAAATGGAAGGTCTAAGAAGATTTATGTAACAGGAAATTGCCTTAACTCAGGCTCTAATAATTTGAGCTTTACCATATGAAGGAGGAACTCATCTTTCAGCGTGTTAAAATTCAAAATCGTGTAGCTGCCTGAGGTACAGGCTTCAGGCTTCAGTTCTAAATATTTCTGTTTTAGAAAAGTCACATAGAAGAATAAAGCATAGTTAATAGAAAAAATATTGTCTTGTAGGTAATATAGATTTTCTTTTCCTGAGTTTCAGCTTGATTTTAAAATTAATACTGTAAGATCAGATGTCACAAATCAACACTCATTGCTTAAAGCATCTTGACTTGAATCAGTTCCGTTATTTTACTGTCTTGTATGCCATGAGGTCTGAACCTTTGTCTGTTCTCCAAGAAATCTTAGAATAATTTTATGTTACAGGATAAATGTAGAATTATTTTATTCTGCAGACCTCTTGGCTTCAATATTGTCGCTCATTTTTGTAGGTGATAATATTTTAAAACTATTCTTGAAAATAATTTCTTTTCGTTGAGCAGTTCTGACTCGAGGTAATTTGGGAATTCACTGACATTAATGGTGACTTGAAAGATAAGCAAAAATGCCAGTCATTATTTTGTGTTCTTCTCTATGCTTGTTTACAATAATCACTTTTCTGTGGCAAGATAGATGTTGCTGGATCAAAAATAAAGCTTTCTGCTTGAACAGCACCATTTTTAGAAAATCAGAGAAGGAAGGGAGAAACATTCTTCAGTGTAGCCTTGTTGAATGGATATTGGGTCATTTATAGGTGCTACTGATACAATTTTGAGTGGAAGTTTAAGTGCATTTTCTTTTCTCTTCATGTAATGACCTCTCAGCACATTCTTCTGGATGCTTAAATGAATCATTTTATCATGTCAGAACAGGTTTTGATTTAAAAATGCACAAAGGCTGTCTCTGTAGGCAAACTTAAGGCTATTTGTGTTCTGAAAATGCAAACTCATTGCAGCAGCGTAGCGCTGGAGATATCAAATGCAAATTAATTGTTAATTAATAGTTAACTAATTAATTGTTAAATTAGTAGTTAATTGTGAGATCAGACTTCTAATATTTAAGCAAGTAGGATGTCTTGATCTTAGTCTTTGATAGATCTGTGAAATCCTATGTATCTACTTAGGCAAAAAAGAGTTCCAGTTTTGGTTTGCAAATGTAAAAACTCCTTCATATCCCCACAACTGAAGTCAGAGTCCAGATGAAAGATAGTAAACTGCTGTCGGAAGCAATTCTGATGATTCTGTATTACTTCAGTCAGTTTTGACTAGGCTTTTGGACTTACGGTTTCTCACCTTGTTACCTTTTATTAAGAGTGATGTGGCAGCCTTGTCATGTTAAGGAATACTAAAGGTACAGTAGGTAACAAAACCAAAGAGACAAACTGGACAATTATTTAAGCATGGATAATCTCAAAAGTTTTTGTTTTAGTAACAGAAAATAAGAAACTTAGATTATTTCATATTTTGTATTATGAAATAAAATATACCATCCTATGGACTTAGCAGGCTTCAGTGGAAAAATGTGACCATAGTGGGTATGAAATGCAGTTAAAAAGCTCAAGGACCGACAGGGGTAAACCTAGGAAGTCTACCTGGATGGCTGTTTCAGGAAGGGCTAGAGAAGTGGAAGAAGTACTGTTGAGCCATCTTATAGGTAACTCTTTTGATCCTCTGATCCAGCCTCTATCAGAACAAAGATATTTTCAGGGCTTTCAGAAAAGCAGTTTTTATGCAGATACCAAGGTTACCTAGAGTTAACAGGATATAGTATTACAAGCAGGTTGTCCTGCTAAGGGTTGGAAAGCTGAAGACTGAAGTTTCAGTAGTAAGACCTGATCCAATCCAGTGTTGCTGCTTTTGTGCTAACAGTGGTGCTTTTTTGATTCCATCATGAGCTGCTTTGAGAAACAGAATGGGTAGAGAATCAGCTGACTTAATTTTAATTAGTTTAGATAAAAATCTTGGATAACTGTGCATGACTTAAAAACTTCAGGTTGTCAGCATGGAAGGAATGAAAATATTTTACTTGAGGATGAAGAGGCAGATGAGGGAAGAACCTCAGCAGTGTAATATGAGGGAGAGAAGTGCGGACTGACTAAAGGTTTTCTCATTGTGGGAAAGAATATTATACTGTAAAAGTCAGAGATCATGGTTAGTTAAGTAAAAGGTTTTGAGAATGAGGAGAAATACTGAAAATTAATTATGAGCTATTACCAAAAGCCATTTTCTCTGAGAAGAAAATGTGTAGTGCTTTTGACCATCCCCACAGCCTGTCTCGTTCATTAATCATTTTCTTTTAAGAACTGAAACATGATGAAGTCATTGAATTTGCTCTGAAAACTTGGTGGTTTGTGTTCTTAAATACTAAAGCCTTGAATATGTGACAGAATGCTAGAAAATGTTGTAGACAAACTTAATTGAAGTTATATTGTGTATAACATAACTGTAGTTCCTTGGCAGAATATGATATAAAATACAAGGTCCGTTGAAAGTAAAGATAATTTAAATGAGAAGAGATACATAACTTATTTGCATTAAGGTTGAGGTGTATGTTGTAGGATCATGAAAAGGACTGTGCCTTCCTTACACAAATTCCTCTCCACATCATCCTGTTTTTCTGTGTTGGAATTAGTTGCACATGCTTACTTCTGGATAAGGAGCATGTTCTCCACATTAGGAAATGTGGGCTAGTGCTCATCAAAGATAGTTAAATATCAGAAGTAATTTTACAGCATTAGAGTAATAGCATAGTGTAAGGAAAATATGTGTTTAGAAGGTAACTAGTGTTCTTTGTACATCTGCTGTTCTGTATGAGTTTTAGTTGAAGAGCATTTGACAAATCGACTTATGTAATCTAGCTTGTTTTACTGTGTTAACCTTAAAACTTCTTTCTCCACACAGCTTCCTACTCAAAGAATTGATAAGCCAATGATAGGAAGGGAAATATACGAGGTAGCAGTGTCTTTGATTCAGTCATTTGATGAGTTGGAGATGAAATGCAGTGGGTAAGGTACATTCCAAGTTCCAATGGTTCTTTGGGGAAATGAGACACTAATTAAGGAATAAGGCCTAAAGCAACCTACGTAGTGTAATTTTTAGTGGTACCTCACTTTTCCATGTATCAGTGGTTTTATTATATGATTTAGTCTGATTTCTTCTCTGTACTGAGACTTCTCGTAGGTCTTACTGAATGGTCTGTGTTTCTGAAATAAAACTTAATCCCTAAAGCTTGGCTATCCAAGACAGCCATTTCATACAGAAGCTACTTTCTTTGCTTCTGATCACAGCTGAATTTCTTATATGAGGAATAAATAAAACATACATTAAGCCATGAAAAAATAGAAGCAAGACATTAGTTTCCACAGATTGTTTATCCGATGCTTTCTTTTGCTGTCTTTTGAAAGAAGTGATTTTTTTTTTCTGAGATACTCCAGAGATTTTGTAATTTGATAGTTTCTGAAAAAATGTAGTGCAGTAGCTTCTACAACTTTAGTCTTAATACACATTATTTGTTAGGGTTTTTTTTTGTTTCATGTGTTGTAATTGATTGTAAATATATACTGAAGGAATGATTTTGTTTTTGAAACTTCACCTTTTTTTTTTTGTTGGAGTGGGAGAAGGAAAGAGAGTGAGCTAGCTTTATTTTTCAAAGCCATAGATATACTTGTGAACACTTTATCAATAGTATTCTGAACTTTTGTTCTAGACTATTTCTTTTGATCTTTTTGATGAAGCTGTTTTACTGTAAAATAGAATAGCCAAATGTAATGTTGTTAATAAGCTAACTTCTGCAAGCAAGCATGAAACTATTAGCATTACAGCTCTCAAGTACTGAAAGGGCTGTTGTGAACATCCTTTGCTACCTTCCACTGAAAACTCTGTAGTTCATTATACAATTTGATGGTAGAGACTCTCAAAATGCGCAGAACATTTTTACATCAAGAATAATTACTATTAAAATAAAAATTCTGTATTATGTTAAGGCAGTTTTATCCTCATGGCCTATCATAGAAACTTAGAAGATATCTGTTGGTTAATATCATGACCCGTAGTTCTTGATAATGTTACTTTTCTTACATGCTAGGCTTTAACTAAAGGAGTACAGTGGTGTTTAAACACGAGACTGTATGTATACCAAATAAGTCTATATGTAGTTGTGTGATAGTGTAATACTTTTTCTAGTTCTTGGATAACCTAATTTTGATGAATTTAACTGGTAAGTAGGAATGTTTCTGCTTCAAAGACAAAACTAAACCTAATTATCTAGACACAATTTTTATGTACATATTTTTCAGCAAACATAGTTTCAGATGTTTTAAATCCCATTTCATGAGGAAGCTTGAATAGTGCATGTTATATAAGATGTACAGTTTTGCTCGTTTTTTCAGATACATATTGGGATAATAATAAAGTAGCTTGAGGCTATAAAACTAATGAAACCATATGTTCTTGTTAGGGAGGGTTCTACACTGGAGCGTGGAAGTGTACTAGTATTTTTACCGGGTGAGTACAGGTCTTCATAACTTTCTAGCTCCTTATTTGCCATTTAACAAGATTTTTCCTGTTATTTTTTTTAACTGTTTGTTAAATACGTTTAACTGGGGCTGGTTTGTTTATTTGGGTGTTTTTCTTTCAAACTTAGTTTAATAAAATTAATTTTACAGTTAATGTGGAGAAATTGATTTGAAATAGCTATTAAATATTTTATTAAGTCTTAGGGTTCTTTCAGAGATGCATCTCCTGATCTACACATAGTGTAGTCTCTTCCCTGGATTTTTCTTAAATTCTTGTAACAAAACTAAAGGTTCACTTTTTTTTTTCTCTAAGTTGGTTAATATAGTAGCAATGCTTTAAAAAACAAAAGAAAACAAAAACAAAACAAACAGAAACAATGATGTAGAACAATGTAGCAATTAATTCACAAAGAACCATTATGTATAGGTTTAAATCCTATTTATACAGTAAATTGAAGTTATCTTATGCTACTTCTGAAATCTAGTTAAGGGCTTCAAGTAATGATGACAGCCAAAATGAAAGCATGCCGTAATCAGTAATTCTTTTCGTAACTCAGCTGCAGCATAGAATTTCCAGCATCACAACCTTAACTGCCTATTGGTTTAAAGTTTTCTTTTATTTAATCTAGCGAAGTTTCACATCTATGAATAGTTTGGAAATCCTTCGGCATGTTCTATTGGAGGGTCATGTTGAAACTGGGGGGCAGCTCTGTTCCTTGGGTGTAGAGATGTCTGTCCTTACCAGGACTTCATATCTGTCTGTAAATCTGAATCTCACTGCCATGTTACGCTTAGTAGTAGGCATGGTAGCTCTAGGGCTGGAAGCATAGTGGACCAGCGGAGATGTATACTGCACTGATATTGTAGCTCCAAGTGGAGATTGCTCCCTGCCAGCTAAATGGCATTACAGCTTTCTTTCTCAGTTACCTTCTCTATAAAAGCCCTCTAGGTAGAAGAAATTGCTTCATTGTGTCAGTGTAGGACTTATGAGAAAAATGGAATAAGTAAAGTACAGTGACCATCTTTGTTGCCTCCGGCTTCCCGTTTTAGTGTTCGTGTGGTGTGCTTTCAGACTTTCTAAGGTATTCTGAGTACATTTTAGCCTGAACCAAAACTGCTAGTGTATGTTCCCATATTCTTATAGTAGGTGGTACAAAGAGCCACGTTAAACGATGTAGTTGTTTTTTTTTTAACATATGCATTTAAAAGTTCCCAATGGGACTACATTGGATTTGCACAACAGGTCGTAATTCCGGTCCTTTTTCATCTGAATGCTTCCTGTGGCAACTTTGATTGTTTCTTGTTTATGTACCTTGATGTATGTTCTTTTGACTCTTTACAGGAAAAAAAAAAAAAAACAGTAAAAGCACTCAGGCTGTGTTGGTTGAATCGTCCCTGCAAGACTAACAGATAGGCTAAATGAAAGCAGCAGTAGTTTATCATCCTCTTAAGAGCTTGTACAGGATAAGAATGGCCTCACTTCTGTTCTTTGTATTTACTTCCTGATGGCAGGAGTTGCATGGCTTCAAGTTTTATGGTGCCCTTTCAAAGGGATTATGCTGTTACTGTCCTAAGTTTTTATCTGTTCTACTCATGTTAACCTCTGTGTTTTTGGTTTTTTTTTTTGTTTTCCACTTCTTCATGCCCCACTCTCCTTATTATTCTATTTTTGTTTTGTTTTTGGTGGGTTTTTTTTGGCCAGGTTTTATTACTAGAAACTTTTACATTCAAAGATCTGCTTCTCCTGTTGACATCCCTTTTTTCTGCTGGAGTTTTGCCTCCTTCCGAATTGGTCAGCAAGTACTGCCTACTGTGTCTAGTAGGTAATCACTAGATTGATAAATAACTACTATTAATATTGTTTGTACAGTCTATTTCTACTGATCATGGAAGAAGTCTCTAATTACTAATAAGTGTAAGTTGAGTTCAAGTGCTGATTTCATATTCAGATATGGAATCAAGGGGTATGGCAAACAGAAAGCATTAGAGAACAAGATAATCAGGCAGTACTTAATGGGGTTGAGTAGGTCTGGCAGACTGAGTCCAAACAGTTCCGTGTCCTGATTTTCTTGTCTGTACCTTTACATGCCTTAGTTGCATTCATGAACAGATAATTTTAAGGTTATAATTATATAGTATAATGTGTTTGTGTGCGTATGTGAGTAGAATACATGCTGACTTGTACATATTTTTGTCTTCAGTGCTAACGGTATTTTGCTTAGTGCTTTATTAATCACTTGGACTACAGGTTCTTCATTGTGCTAGTCAAAGAGGAGTACTGGAGTGCCCAAAGAAAGAAAAGATGCGAGTTAAGTGAGAATTGATTTTAAAGTTGTTAGTGGTAACTAAAAAGAAAACTCTGATTACTCTTTTCTTAGGTTTGAGTGAAATAAGCTACATGCACTCACATCTCACACGTATGTTTAACAAAAGGTAAGTTAAACCACATTTATTTATTTTAGATGGGTTAAACTGGAATGTCAATCCTTTATCTATGAGAGTCCTAAGTAGAACAGATGGTTTAGCATAGAAATATAATTATTTTTTATATGCTTGCATCAGTAAATATTCACTAATACATTTTTCTTAGGTGGCAAGTGTACCCTCTCCACTCACGCATCTCATTAGAAGAACAAAATAATGTATTTTTGAATCCTGTTCCTGGCTACAGAAAAGTAAATATTCTTTAACTGTTATTTTTTTAAGCCTGTAAAACCTTTTTCTGTGAAGAATGTTATCTGTTCTAACTAAAATTACTGTATGAGAGCAAAGGATGCTTTTCTGTTTATTTTTCCCCTCAAGATATAAACTGTTGTTCTTATTAAGCTGTTGACTTTACTGGTATTTAGACCCGAAAGAGATATGCAACTAGAGGAAGTTACCTTTAATGTGTCACGTGGCACTGATTTTATCCTTCAAGATAGTTTGTGCATGTTGATTCTTTCACTTGTGTGACAGTGACACTGCATAGCAGAATGGCCCTCCTACATGGGGCTCTCTGTCTAGCTTTGTGCCTCACATTTTGGTTGGGGTCTTGGTTTCCTTTGTCACTGCTAATACTGTGATACTTTATGACAGATGTACAAAGAAGTATTTGTGTTCTTTCTCTCTTATATACTGTACTACTTTATTATGCTTTTCAGCTAATAGGATAAGAAAATGCAGGTTTTCTGGTGTTGCAGCATTTGTATTTTGTATGTAGAGCAGAAATACTGTATTTCTTCTCAAGTTAGATATTTCATGTAGACATATTAATGTAAGTAGTTCCTATCTTTATGCAGTCCTTGTTCCTTTCTTGCTTCAAAGGTTATTCTAGCGACAAACATAGCTGAGAGTTCTGTAACAGTTCCTGATGTTAAATATGGTAAGTCTTATAAATTTTCCAACTGTGCATTCATTGTATTTGTAATATTTTCTTTATTACTCCTTGCCTGAATCTTCGTAGCATATCACGCCTCTACAAAGCTTTTTGTTGGAATTTAATTCTGACGGTTAGTGAATTCTTTCTTTCACAACAAGAAAGTTTTACATCTGGTTATACATACAGATAAAGCTGTTGGTTAGGGTGCAAGTTTCAGTCCTGTACTGGAGGAAAAGCACACCCTTATTTCAAATGCACTAACAAGCAGGGTTACACCTTACATTTCAAGTAGCTTAAGCTTTTTATTTCCATTCTGAATATATTTGATACTTGTGTCAGATTAACAGATTCTGTTTTAGACTATGTGCAGAATGATTATCTTTTAATGCGTCTGCATAATTTTTATATCTAGGTAATAAATCCATTTGCAGTTGTTAGTATTCTCAGTAGCTTGCGTTTAGTTGTTCAAAAACCAACAAAGAAAATACTGTTTGTGAAAAATAAAAATTTTCCCTTTCTGATAATATAAAATCAACCACTGTATTGCCATAAAGATAAATTACTTCTTAATATTGCTAAGATTGTATTGTTTTTATTTGCAGTGATAGATTTCTGCTTAACTAGAACTTTGGTTTGTGATGAGGTAACTAATTATCAAAGTTTGAGACTTTGCTGGGCATCTAAAACAAACTGTTACCAAAGAAGAGGTAAGGTGGCAGTAGGGAATGGAAAGGAATTTGTTGAACAATTCCACGTTATTGTCCAGTCAATTTATTCGGTGAAAATTACAGATAATTTTTGTCATGAATGATTTATACAAAAGTGTACTTCCTTACCAAGTCAGGATTTAAAAATGATTAAGCTACTATGCCTGAATGTTGCATTTTGTTAAAGTATTTCTTGTGGAGGAAAGCTTTGTATTTTACTGGAAAATATTAAAATCAATGGGCCATAAAACTTTAAATGATTCTTTGTTATTTAGTAGTAATTTTTTTTAACCATAACTTATTTTTTTGTAAAGAGGGAAAGCATCTGTTAGCTGTTTATTGACTGCTTGTGATTTTCAGCAGGAAAAGAATCATGCCTATTTGTCACTCTTAAATTTGTGAAAGATCCACAGCAGTATCTTTACAGTGTTTGTTGTAGCATAAGGTTGCATAAGAGCTTAGATTGCCTTTTCTTGTTAGTACTCTTCAATATCAAAGTCTTTATTTTCAGTGGAAAGGAGTAATTAAGTGAAACCTTCAGATATAAAAATATCTTCATTTTTTTCATACTGTGAGAGCTTCACATTTACAGCTTTGTTTCCATTTGGTTCTGGATCAGCGTTGGTTATGGCAGCTGACTGGTATACAACTAATAGCAACATCTAGTATAGCAGGAAACTTGGTCTTGCTGTGTGTGTGACTTAAAAATGTGGCCTTACTTTCCAGTGGAGTTAGCTCTCACACTGAATGGGGTCCCCTTGAGTTTGCTGCTGTTTCTCAGCTGTTTATGATGCTTGTAGATGTTTTTACAGTATGGTTTGGGCAGTTTACAATTTGATGGCTTGTTCTTCTGTGCGAAGGTCGTGCTGGACGTGTTTCCAATGGATATTGTTACAGGCTTGTACACAAGGGCTTCTGGACAAACTGTATCCCAGAGAAATCACTACCTGAGATACTGGTAAGAATTTTTGGGGATGCTAAAAAAAAAAAAAAATCATTATGTATGTGGTTGTAGCACAGACTTTATCTGAGGTGAATGCATTGTTTGAGTACTTACCAGTAGCTATACAACTAAATGGAATTGAGTTGATAAATAATTGAGAGAGACCATTCATTGTGTTGTTCATAGGAGATGAATTGCAGCAGTAGAATGGATGTGACTTTGGAAATTAACATTCTATTCAAAAGTATCCTTAGTTATGGGAAATTATTTTCAGCTGTTACTGAATTATAAACTTGAACTTATTTTAAGGATCAGTATCTTCAGTTAATTCATAAATTAAACACCTCCCTTGGGGAAAGGTAAGATTAACGTTGTCTTCCCTTCAGACTTCTCCACTGGGAGCTACAGTATTAAAAATAAAAAAACTTGATATGGGAGAACCAAAAGCCTTGTTGGCAACAGCTCTTTCTCCACCTGACATAAGTGACCTTGAACGTACCGTACTTCATCTGAAAGAGGTAGGCATTTTTTCTAATGCTGCTGAAATCCAACTCATGAAAGTGTGCTGCATTCCTTGTTATTTAAGGTGCCAGTAACCTTGATTGGAACTTGAAATTAGAACAGCATCTAGGGAATATTTTGTTATGTTTGGCTATTATCTGGTTACCATAGTCTTCAGCGTAATTTCTGCTGTTACTGTATTTTCAAAGGGATTGTAATTTCATCAGAGAGTAAAAGCAGAATCCTGGAGAAATTGTAATATTTGTGAACTAGCATTTGCGATTAGAAGGAATAAGAAAAATGTTAGAGAACGTGAGATCTGTAAGTGAAAATGTATATTAAACAAGTAGCACCTTACAGCCTGAACATCCCCCTTCCTACCTGCACGGGGAAACTGGCAATTTATCTTTCCAATTATAAATTTAGTTATGTGTTAGAACACCAGTTGTATTAAAGTATTTTTTTTCTTTTTGAAATGGAAAAGAAATGATATTTGTATCCAGTACATGTAGTAAAAGCTTCAGATAGTAGATTTTTCAAGTTGATTCAACTTAATTACAGTTGCTTTGCGATTGTTTGTTTCTTGTGTTGTTTTCTTACAATCTTAGATTTACTTGATCGTATTTTACAAGCAAATAATTTGTATTTCTGTAGCTAGGAGCACTTACAGCTTGTGTGGAAGCAGAAAATCCTCATGATGGTGAGCTGACTTTCTTAGGAAGGGTATTGGTACATTTACCAGTGGATCTGCATCTTGGAAAACTGATCGTCCTTGGACATGTCTTTGGGTGCTTAGAAGAATGCCTTATTATAGGTAAAAGAGGAACATAAGAAGAATTTCTGTATTTCCATAAAAACAAGTAACTTACAGATTTTCAACTTCTTCTTATTGTAGCTGCAACACTCTCTTTGCGGAACTTTTTTGTAGAGCCTTTCAACCAGCCTTTTGATGGATACAGGTATTATAATCTTTGTTTTGTCTTCCTGGCTGTTCTTGGAAGCACAGAGCAAAGCTGATCGCTAAACACCATTTTTAATGTCTTGAGTTTAAATTCCTTCCAAAGGGTCAGAGCAGTTGACATACTGAAATATTGCTATGTGAACTAATCAGTATCACAGAGCTAACTCATCCTTTTCTAAGTAGAAGAACTGATTCTTCAGCTTTGCCTTTCTGATGTGAACGTGTGTCAGTGTCTGTTAAAAATAAATATAAAAAATGAAGTTCTTGTTAGCCTGTTCACACAGCTTACCATCAGTGAGGAAGTGTGGAAAAATAACAAATAATTACACTAATAAACAAGTTCAATACACTTAGTGTATTGGAAGATGCTGATAGTGTAGCTGTAAAAACACTGCATACAATTTTTATTACTATATTTGTTATAACTATAACAATTATAGTTCAGCTATAATAAATTTAAGATGAGAAAAAATATTATTGATAATTCTTTGTGGGTATTTTTGCTAGGAGCAAACTGCTTTTTTCTGGGAGTAGTAAGAGTGACTGTATTGCAATTGTGAATGCATTTAAGGTAAGTCTTTCTTCAGTCTGATTTTTCCAGTGGAGTCTGATGAACTGAGGTGGAACCTTCTCACTTTTGTGTGATCAGTGCAGTGGTTTTCTTTTGAAGTTGTTAAAAACTTCACAATATACTTACCTATTCAGTAATATTTTGAACAATTTTAAGGCTATCTTGCACTATGTAACACTGTTAGTAGTACCGATTGAGTCAATTTTCAGTACTGTGAAGGAGGTGTGGAGTTTTGCACTGGAGTAAGGCATCAGGAAATGGTTAAAAATAAGTTGCACAGCTCAGTTTCTGAGTATGTTTTCTACTGTTCTCCTAAGCAAGTGGAAAGCAGGGTGAAGAGTGGAGAAAGAGAAAGCACACTATTTCATTTCTGCTTGCTAGAAGTAGAAGCAGGTTTTGAGCAAGGCATGGACATGAGACTTAGGTTTTCTTGATGCCCTCTGATCATGAAGAAGCTATTTTACATGGGATGCAGATTCTTTCCAACTGTCTTTTAGTTGGAACTGTCTTCCAAGTGTCTTTTAAGTTGATGTCTCCTTGCTTCCAGCAGAAGAAATGGTGGTTAATCAGTAAACAGAAAGAAGTTACTAGCATCAGTCACATGAATCACAAAATGGTTGAGGTTCTTTTTCTTCAGTGTTGTTACACTTCTATAACCCAGCCACTTTTTCAGACCCTCAGTAGAGCATTCTTAAAATTACATAAAATAGAGATTGAAAAACACCGCAGGATGTCTGAAGTCCAATCTTCTGTTGGTGAGATCAGTCAAGTTTATTCAGGGCTTTATCCAACTTAGTATTTGAAACCTCAGAGGAAGGAGACTGCACAAAATGGTTGGGCAACCTGATTTACTGCCAAAGCGTCCTTTTTTTGAACAAATATTGCTTAATACCCAATTGAGTATTGAAAGTAAAGCTATGGTAGAACTAAGATTCCTGTTACTGGCTCACTTTTGAGTACAGTGTCAACTTCTGAACTCTGTATTGCTAAACAGACTTTGAATTACTGGAAGACATGGAAATACTGATAGTATCACAGAAGGCCCTGAGATTATTAGGGTGCTACAACATATGTGGGAAGGGCATCAAGGTGAATTTGTTCAGCCCTAAGAAGAGAGAGGGTGATTGAAGGACAATCTTGGTTGATAACTTCAAATATAACTAATGTCAGAGTGTAGGATTAGAGGGTAGGGGTCAGACCTTCTTTTGGAGGTGTCCAGCCATAGGGCAAGAGGTTGTGGACGCAAGTTGCAACAAGGGAGATTCTACTGAGATACTGCAGTGTAGAGGGGTAGAAATTGTCTGTAAGATGCAGTCAGACAATAGAATGGACTGTCTGCAACAACAGGTTATGGAATCTCCATCCTTGGAAATATTTAGAACTCGATAAAAACATCAGAAATGTCATCAAAGTTGGCCCTGCTGTGTGGAACAGCGTTAGCTCAAGGACACCTCTGATTTCTAAATCAGTATTTTAAAATGATCCTCAGCACAGGTGTGGAATACTTCCAGTTTTCAGTATGCCATGAAATTTTTGTAATTATTATTTACGGTTATTACTTGAATACTAAGCTACTTCTTTCTTAGGCATGGCAGATCTGCAGACAGAATGGGGACCTGAGGCATCCCAAGGTTTGTTAAACTTCACTCCTGTTCAGTACTGAAGTTGGTGACTTCAGTACTGGAGTATTCTGTATTCTTAGTACGGAATTTAGACTGGCATTCTTTCTTTATTATGATTACCATTTTCCTAAGTAAATAGGGGCACAGGCTTTGAGGTGTCATAGTGAGTCTTTGAATCCAGTATTTGAAGACAATGTCTTATGTAGTCACTTTCTTAGATGGATTGATAGTGGCCAGAAGGTTTGAAATCAAGCTGAAGAGAGAACTTGAGCTGTAGTTGAAGGAAAGGCACTTTTGTAATCATAGGTGTCGTTTGGGGGAAGCATCTGGAAGGAAAGAAAATCTTTGTGTATCAGTCTCAAAACTCCAGTAGTATGTGCATATTAACTGCCTCTAGTTTTTTTTGTATGTATGAGATAATATGCTTTTGATTTCACCATTTACGTCAGACCATAATATGCTTTATGAATATCAGTGTACAACGTCCACTGGGTTACAGTGAATATCTGAATTTCTAGATCTTAAGAAGCTAGAGGTTTTCCTCTGTTTTGAGGTAGTCATCTTAAGGGAAATTCTGTACTAGCAATACAGAAGTTTAGAATTTGGGTTTATATGACAAGTCTTAATGTCCCGCAGCTGCACTGCTGATAATCTAAGTACAATTTTAGTCAGATTAATTGTCATACATTATCAAAATACATGATCAGTAGTAAAGAGAGCTGTGAAGTGAGATCACTTTTTTTTCATTGTAACTATTTGTGTCTACTCTGAAGAATGTGAGAGAACATACTAGTAATATAACAAACAAGTTTCTAACTACTTTTCATTTGCACTTCTCACTTTCTTTTCCAGGATGAGCTTGAGTGGGGTCGATCAAATAATATTCATATCAAGAAAGTCAGAGAGGTGAGCTGAAATAGGCAGTCATTTTTATAAATGAGATGTAATTTTATTTTCTGCAGATGGTAATATTGTGAATAAGCCTACTTAATGTACAACTGTGTGTGTGTATATATATACATATATATATATATGTATGTATCTTCTTTAAACTGTGAATACATAAAATTATCTTTCCACTCCCAGAGAAATAAAAACTGTTGAAAGTGGTGTTAAATTATTAACTTGAATGCTTCCAGGCACTTGGCCAGGTGTCACATAAGAACTTAGTGGCGTGCAAAATAACATCTAGTATTACATATTTTAAAAGTACTAATGAAGATGCTAAGCAGTATGTTAAGTGAAACGCATGACTAGTGTCACTTAAAATGTAAGAGGGCTCAGCTACCTGCTTAGACTTTACTAGGAGTTTTTTTTCACTCGTGGATGGATTTGATATGTTGAATGTGTAACTTAAAGTTGGAATTTCAGGTGGCAGAGTTAGTTCAGCTTCTGAAAGACAGAATCAAACCGTTTAACATGGATGTTAATACTCAGCCGTCTGGGATGGATCGGGAGTATGTATATAAACAACGTTTCATTTTGCAGGTAATTAAATAACTCTTTGGGGAGAGACATTACTTACAAAGTTTATAATTGGGTTTTTACATATGTCCCATCAACAGATGAGCATTTTGAGATACCCTGTGTTTCAAAGTTCTTGTAAATTTTCAAGATTGCAGCTGGAAAATTTTTTTGGTAATTTAGAAGGACAAATAATGTTATGATTTAGAGTATTGGACCTCTGGCAATCCCTTTCCTTCTGACAGTTCATTAAATTAAAACAAAGTGATACGGAGATTAATTAAACTTGTATCTCAGTTTATCTTTGTTTAAATCATAAAAATACTCTGAAAACAGATGGTTTGAGTTGAAATGATAAAGACTAACATCTATGAAAAAAGATGTTTTTGCTTGTTTTGAGTTCTGTTGAAACTGCTGCTGGCTTGATTAGTTACTGGAAGGGAAGATAAGATATTGCTCAGCTTCCGTAACTTGCTTTCAAATTTCAAATGAAATTTCTTTTCTTATTTGGACTGATTAGTAGTGATTTTGTTTTCACAGAGCTACTTACCATTTCAATGGCAATTGGTTTAACTGTGTAAATAGTGAACTTTTTGGAGCTGAATTGTTAAATGCTGTATGATGTAATGTGAAAATTGAACAGCTGTCATACGGTATTGTATATGGATTTCCTTAAAATTGGTGTTCTTTTTGGAAGGAAGGTAATCCATTGAAGTTTTCATAGACATAGTCTGTGTGCAAAAGTATTAAAATACTGTTACAGAAGCTGAAGTCTTAAAGGGATAGGATTTGCATGAGCTAATCTATAGTTGGAAACAACAGTGATTTCTGCTAAGAGACAGGAAAAGAATTCCTATGAAGATCTACCGGTATCCCTTCCCATATTGCAACTGTATCTCTTTTTGAGAAACTGAGTATTGTAATGAGCTGTAATTTAAAAAATATTTTCTTGATTTCAGGTTGTAATGGCTGGTGCTTTCTATCCAAACTACTTCACTTTTCAAAAATGTGATGAGAAAAATGCAGTGAAAGAGCTCGGTGGCAAAGATCCAAAAACCACCGTGTTGGTATGTTATGAAGGTGAATGGTGTAATTAAGTGTCAAGTAATAGGAATATGCAGTATTTCTTAAGGTTTTTTTGTCTTGGGACAAGATGGAATCAGGATATGTATTTCTCACTTGGTATGTTGTCTGCTCTCCCATTTTCCTTTCTTCATTTACAGTGAACATTTTGTGGGTGGGCAGTTTAAAAAGGACTCCTACTTAGAAGTGCCTCTACACATTCGACTGCTGGTCTCATGCAGGCAGCCAACTTTCATAAAACTAATAAAAGGTTTTGAGAGAGTGCATTTCTATGAAGTTGAAAGAATTGTTGCATCTTCAGTGTCACTGTTCTGTAATCTTGTACTTGGTACTGTATGACATGCATGCTAATTATTTTAAGGTTAATTAGATGTTACATTCTGTTTCTTTACTCTGTAGACCTTTTTATCTGAATAAGTACAAGTTTGAAATTATTGTCTTCACTTGTGCAGAATGGCTCAGATTAGCCTAGGAAAGTGTTTCTTTTTTCTTAATTTGCTGGGTTTTAGATGATTGCTATTGCAGCTCAAGTGAAGGAGAAAGGTAACAGCTAATTATTCAGGTGAAGTTAAGAGTGCATTAAAGTGGTTCAGCGTGTCCACGTTTAACTTGACTTTTTTTAACAGCTGAAGAATATTCCTCCGTATGGTTATCTATACCATAATCAGTTGCAGTCACAGTTCAGACAGTGTGGACAGGTAAAATCTGTTACGTATGATGGATCAAGGTAAGCACAAAATATTTTAAGCATCATGCCTTTCTGTTGGTCTCAGTTATGAGTCTGCTAATCAGTTTCCTTCCTTCTACGTGATGTACTGACAAAATGAATGTTTCTAATTTAATTTGTTAGAAATCAACAAATTGTTTTTGGTTTATTGACTAGAATAAAGAAAGAGAGCTTTGAAATTGAATGTGTGTTGGTTGGAATCACATTTGATAAGCTAGCTCCTTAGAGACCCATTTCTTCTGTGTTTTTTCTGTTGTGTAACAAAGGACCTTAACTGTAGCTGATCTGTGTATATTTGTTTCTCATTTATATAGTGAATTCAGCTCATTGGTACCATCAGATGGCTTTCCACAAAAAGCATGTGACTTGGCGGTGTTAGCTGGTCTGCAGGCTGACTGTGGACTGAACTGCCCAAAGATGATTCTGTGTAGACCTTTTTATGCCTTTTCCCTTTTTTAAAGAAAAAATCTTATTCACATGTATCTTCGCGTTCCTTCTATTCGTATTAAATATAGTGAATTTGGTACGTTCTTGTGAGACTGCTAGAAAATGTTTTTTTAACAACAACAATTATAAGAAAAGCTTTCAGGCACAGAAGAGTGATAATCGAAACCCGTGAGGAAAATATATTTTGTAGTTCTCTGACTTGCTATGCTAAGGGCAGAGGGGAAAAAATGGTAGCCTTTCTGTTTTTATAGTTGTCTTGGTTTAGTTTTGATTTTCCCATCAGGTATTCATTATAAAATTTTCTTGTGTGTTTTTTTGTTTATTTTTTTGTTTGTGTTTCCTTTTTAATAGGGCTTTTGTGGAGTTTTCCCATAACCCGGCGGAGGGTTTAAAGGTTCTTCCTGCAGTGTACATGTCAATCAAAATGTCACACCTGAAAATTCCTCTTGAACTGGATGTTCATTATCCAGATGATATCAGAAAGGAGTTGCGACATGTGACAGTTGCAAGCATGGACTCTTTAAGGTAACCACATTCTGTAGGGAACTGGGGAGGGAGAATAGGCTGAATTTATATTTGTGCTGTGATATAAATTTATTTTTAAAAACAATTTGTATATAAAGTATGCCTTATGCAAAAAAAAAAATCCAACAACCTTCACTATTTAACCTTCATTCTTTGGATTTCTAGTAAGCTGATGACACAGTTGACTCTTGGTATGCACCTTCCTGTATCTTTCTGTGTTTGGTCATAAGAGCATCTTAGTTTCTCCTGTGGTGTGTTGGCTCTGTAGTCATGTTATGTTCTAATCAAATTAATGCATTTTCACATAAAGGTTAAACACATAAATGAGTCTTGGTGCTTACCTTTACTTTACAAAGTGTGATTGTCATGACTTTTGTCATTGGATTTGTTTTTTAATTCCACCCCCCTTCTGCTTATCTACATGCATACCAGTATGGCTCATCAGTGTAAGAAGCAGTGAAAACAAACAAAAAATCCTCTCTGTTTTCACTTCTGAATGAAGTATTTAACATTTTTATTCCATACACTTCAGAGTGAGCTTGGACTATTGGAAGCAGACAGTGGAGCCTGTAGAAATGTCATTTGGTACTTCACAGCTGTTAAAGATGATTCCAAGTCGTATCCTGTCCATCAGTGTAACAGAGGTAAGAGTGTTCTATGTCTGAAGTAGGTCATATCAGTAATCAGTACCTAGCTAACATCAGAGGTAACTACTGAACAAGCTTTAGTGAAAAGAATGGATGCTAATGCCAGTAGATCTTAGCTGAAAGAAGTTAGCCGAAAGAATAAATGTAGAGAAGATGAATGGTAGAGGTGTAATATTTGTATACTCTACAAAAATAGGTATCAGTAGTGCATTTGGTGCATTTATTGGGCCTGGTTATTATTACCTGGTAGTTTTATTCAGAAGTTGCAGATGTGAGAAATGAGTTAATGGTACTGTGCAATCATTTCAAGAAAGCACTGCATGCATAAAACATTGTGTTAAGGGAAAATTGTATGTATATACAAATACTTAGGAAATCTGAAGCTGAAAATGTTTAGATCTTGTGTTAACTATTGTCTCTTGAACAGTTTGAGTAATATAAAGCAATATATATGCTGCTGAAATTAAAAAAAAAAAAAAAATAATAATAATCCAAACCACTAGGATAATGGAAACTAGTGGCTGAACTATTACATCGGCTCTTGGTAGAACTGGAATGTTTTGCAAGGGCAGAAAGGAGTAATTTCTTTAGTATATTCTGATAAGTCTCTTAGTCCAAAAATGCTCATGGATTTGATGACCAAACATGTTGCAATCTGTGCGGTGTACTTTTTTTTGCTATGTCAGCTTTAACTAATGGTCATATGTATCTTGTTCTGCAGTAAGCATTCTTTTTTAATCACATTCAGTATAAAATCAGAAATGGTAGATAAGTTCAGTAAGCAGCTGGAAAAAGATACTACTTTTGTTCAACTTGACTGAAATTATGGTGCTGGCAGTTTCCTGAAGAATGGCTAATTGTAACGTACCAATGCCAATTTGCTTGTATATGTAGCTAACTCTGGTGTTCTTTCACTAACAAGAAAATTGTGCCATAGCTGTTTACATTTATTTAATCAGTCATGTACCTCAAATTTTTAATGTGTTGTTTTTATTTGTAAATGTTCTCTTACTCTTCTGTATTTTAGTAATACTTTTATCAGTCTACTGATGTGAAGAGTGTATTGTAATTACACAGCAGGGAGACATTTAAAAACATGATATTATGAAGAATAACCTCTTGTGAAGGACGAATGCTTCACCACAGTACTGCAGTGTGAGAAAACGTGTGTGTGTCAGGAGTGCTTTCACATTTTGCTCAAAGCTGTTTTGTACTTGATGTGGAAGAATGTAATAATGTGATCTGATACTGTCTAATTTTTCTACTCCTAGATAGTAGAAGTTGGACACTTCTGGGGGTACAGGATAGATGAAAAAAACAGGTCTGTACTCCAGACTCTGACTGCTGAATTGAACTACCAGAACTTGACAGATCTGTCAGTGTCTCCGCATCCAGAGTTGGTTTGTCTAGCACCATTCGCTCGTCTTGAAAACACAGGATACTATAGAGCTCGTATTCTTAACGTTTTTGGAGATTTTGCAGAGGTACAGTAGTACATTATGTTGTATCAAAATGGTAAGAGGTAACTGGGTTAACCGTAACTATCTTGGAGTTATTTTTAGTAAGAATTTTAACTAAGCATTATTTTCATGACAATTATATTCCACATAAGAGAACAAATCTAGAAAACTAAAACAAAATCAGTATACAGTGTCACCAGAATAGGTGAACTAGCACATTGGTGTATTTTTTATTTTTTTTTTGTAGAGGCTGAAAGGGACCTCTGGAGATCATCCTGTCCAACCCTGTGCTGAAGCAGGTTCCCTATAGTAGGTTGTGCATGAAAACATCCAGGTGGATTTTGAGTATCTCCAGAGAAGGAGAGTCCACCACCTCTCAGGGCAGCCTGTTCCAGTGCTCTGTTGCCCTTAAGGAAGTTTTTCCTCATGTTTGTATGGAGCTTCCTGTGTTTCAACTTGAGCCTGTTGCTCCTTGTCCTGTCAGTGGGCATCACCCAAAAGAGCCTGGCCCCTTCCACATGACTTCCCACCCATTAGATATTTGTAAGCATTGATAAGATCCCCTCTCAGTCTATTCTACTCCAGGCTGAACAGCCTCAGGGCTCTCAGCCTGTCCTCATACCAGAGATGCTTCAGGCCCCAGTGATCTTTATGGCCCTCTGCTGGACTCTCTCTTGAAGTTTCCTGTCTTTCTCGAACTGAGGAGGGAGGCCAGAACTGCTTGCAGTACTCTGGAAGTGGTCTCACCAGGGCAGTGTAGAGGAGCAGGATAGTATCTCTCATCCTGCTAGCCATACTCTTTTTAACGCATTGCAGGATACCATTGTGGCTGCCATGGCCACAAATGTACTGCTGGCTTATGAACACAGGATTATTTTAGTGTTAAACTGAGATGCTGTTGTTTAGTGTGTATGCTGAAGCAGAGCAAAGCAAAACAGATAGCTTTTCCTATTTTTTCTTCAGTACTCTCATCCATTTATTGGGATTTTTTGTATCAGTGTTTGTGTCTGAGTTCTTCAACGTCAGCAGGTTTCATCAGAACATCTTAACTGTTTTGTACTAAAATCAGTAATAGGAATTTGTGCAGGAGTTCAAAACTGGTGATAATTGCAAAGTCTATTACTTTCCTGTTCAGCTTGTAAGGAAGAATCTTTTGATTTTGTGCAGTCTGTTCCTCCATTTAATTTCTTGTTGTTTTTTTTTTAATTTACTTTTAAGGTAGCTGTGTGTCACCAATATAAACAAATGATAGAAGCTTAGTATTAACTCTAAAAGTCATGAAAAGCAAGTGAATAATAATGCTAATCTCGTCATTTTTTCTTTACATTTGTAAATGGTCAACCTATGCATGTTAACTATTTGCCTGTCTAAAGGCATTTACTTTGTAGTGCCACTCATTGTTAAGGTTACACGGATTTAATTGAAAGCAGTTAGAAATTTGCCTTTTCTAGATTTAATAGATTTGAATTACCAGTGGATGTGTAAGCCAAGGGATCGAATAATGCATGTTATAAAAATGTGACCTATTATTTTTGGGTTGTCTTAACATATTTTCCAGACTCTGAAAATGATTCTCTTTCACTTGATAAGATTAAGCTCAAGCTGTCATTTTACTTGCCACAGAAGTATGATCTTTAATGCTGTAGAGTCTCTACTGATACTCTTTGGTTCTTTTTTCCCCCCTGCCAGGTTTTTTTTGTAGATTATGGTGATAGATCAGAAGTGCCTTTAAAAAAACTGAAAGAGATTCCAAGCAATCTTCAAGAGCTTCCTTTCCAGGTAGGGATTTTTTCATGTCTCATCTGGGAAACAGAATTGCACTTCAAGTCGTAATGCTTTTCATAATAACAAATCAATGCATGTTTTAGTAGTGTCCTACATCTTACAAATCATCTTTACTAATATTACAACTAGTTTGACAAATGTCTTCCCAGGTATGTATACACAGAACAAGCAGTTCTTCTGTGTAACTGAATTGCATTGTATATGATTGTAGAGAAACGTTATCCACTCTTTGTCTTTAGGGGCCATGCGGGGGACATGAGAAACATTAAAAGCAAAATGAAAACACATGATCTTGTTGCCCATCTTAGGCATTAAAAAAACAACATACAAACAACAATAGCAAGAAAAAAAACAAACAACAGAAGTCCCAACAACATTGTGTTATTTTTCTAACAGTATTTGAATTAACTCTCCTCCTGTGTTGACAATTTACTGGGTTTTCTCTCCCACCTGTAATCACAAGAGCAGTAGAAATCAAGAGCAAATTGCTCAGACAGCTGACTTCTGCTGCTTCTTGCATTTGGTCATCAGTTTCTTTGTTGTCCTTCAGTTCTATGAGAAGTAGAAAGAGAATGTTGTTGTGGTTCCTCTGTAGTTTGCTTACATGTGAAGCTCGGGACTAACAGGTTGAGCAGTAGATTAGCAGTGCTTTGGTTTAAGAACCTCTGAGCAAATTAGAGTTTCATTTATAGAATGAATGCCCAGAAAACAGCCCAGAGAGGAGAAACAGTTAGTGATTAGTGTAATTACTTACCCTCTGCTTAATCTTAGCTGTTCCCATCACAGATAAGATTTCTTGCACTGCCACTTATCTGCACGGTGGAAGTCTGCAGTGGCAATGTCTTCTGTATTGTTGCTGCTCACAGTATTTTTGCTTTTCCTCTTGTGCTATTCTGTTAAGTCACAGGGCAACTATGCAGGAGATAGCTTTGCTGTATTTAAACAAGACAGAAGTATCTGTTTTTACTTTGTGTTCTTTTAACTACTGTCTTCACTTGCATTTTTTCAGGCAAAATTATTTTGAAAATTAGTGATCTGTAAAGCAAGTCTCAAGGACTTTAGTCAGTATCTAGCTTTTCATAAAAATAATTCTTTAGAGCTATATTTACAAAGACAATAACTACTTAAACTAAAATTCATCTTTCCAGTCCTCATTCAGATATTTTAAATTCATTGAAACAAATGTCATTCTTTATTGTTCTAGAGTATTTGAAGAAATCAAGAAAGAAACCAGCAAAACAATGGTTTTATTAATTTCTGTTCATAATATGCTAAGTCATTTTGATACCTCTTTTCCAAAATGGCTGGGAAACAAGGGTTTCTGTTTTAAATTCATTCAAGACTATAATTATAGGTAGCGATTCTGGAAAAGGGTTAAATGAGAACTGACTTAGTCTTGTCTGCTATTCTGTATTACCTTAGTTAAAAAGATCTGTAGATAATAAAGTTTTTCAGGAGAAGACATTTCTAGACTAATAAGATTTTTATATGGATGGTGAATTAATACCAATTCGTCTTTTATGCTCAGTTTGCAACTTCTTACAGCATTGAGTTGATGGGAGATTTAATGTGTAGCTCTGTTGGCAATGACAGAACAGGAATTAGGACAATAGTTTTGCAGCAGTCTTATGAATTAACATAAGCCTTTGGAATAATTATGAGGTTGTTTTACAATATAAAAAATGTCAAACTGTTGAGAGAATGAAAGATTTTGTGCTCATTCTTTACTTGGCAAACATTGCTCTTAATGTTTTTGCTTTAGGCTTTGGAATTCAAGATATGTAAGATGCGACCATCTGCAAAATCTCTTGTATGTGGGGAACGGTGGAGTTACAGTGCTAGCCGGAGATTTGCTTCGCTAGTAAATGGTTATACTCTTCTAGTGGAGGTGTATTCACTTGTGCATAGTGTTCTGCATGTAGATGCTTTCCACTACACAAGGCACAGGGAGCTTGTGAATATCCGAGATGTGCTTATTGAAGAGCATTATGCTGAACTAGCAGAAGAGTCATATGAATCACAAGTACGTATTCATTAAGCTTCTTCGACTCTGCTTATACTGTTCTATTTCAGCTCTAACTATCTGAAGTTGTTAGAAGTTGAGCTGAAGCCTTGGGACTGTGCCAGATGAGACTGGGCAAGATTAATACTTGAATGGGACGATATATAATTTTTTACTTCCGTGCGTAATTCATACTGTGCTATTAGCCAAAAGCACTGGTACTTTGAGACACCCTTTGAAAGAGATTTATCTGAAGATAATGGGATCGTTCAAGCTGCTCATTGGAACTTAGTCTGAACTGCATTTTCATGTTTTATATAGTCAGAAAGGTGATGAAAACATTTTTTTTGTCTGCATGTTTTTGTTGCTTTCTTGGACACTTCTGTCTAAAATCTATGAGAAACATACTGTTTCATGGTTTTAACTCTATTTCATTTTTATGTAGCAAAGCCATGATTTGCTGAAAGCATTTTCTTTTAATGGAATAGAGGAAAAAGAGAAAACACCTGTATCTTCAAGAGAGGAAGAAAAGGATCTCATTGAAAGTTGCTTAAAGTGGTTTTCTGACAACAAATCTGATGCACCAACCCATAAGGTAATGTGAGTAGTAGTGGTTTCAGTACGACATTACATATTCTTTTTCTCATATTATTAGAACACAGCAGTAAGCTGAAATTACTTTTAGTAACCATGCCATATTGTTGCTGTTCATAGTACATCCTGTGAGTAGGGAGCTGTAATGCCAGCACCACTGTGAACTTAATCTTAACTTAACTAAAGGCTTTTAGCAAAGTTTTGAGTTATAGCCTAAGAGCTAACTGAACTGGCTGTACAAGCACATTCCAAGGCAATGCTTCCAGCCATTGCAAAATGAAGGTAAAATTGAGAAGCTGAATAGTGTTTCAGCACACAGTCATCTTCATAATATATGCTGCATCAAAAAGCAAAATTGTGACTCAGTTTTTCAGGAAATTACTGAGGGGAAAAAAAAAAGAACAAAAAAGGTGTTTGGTTGTTCCTTAGCTAGGTGATAGAAAAGTAGTTCAGAGAATACCACAACACATAATAATAGTGAATCAGTGAGGGTTTCTTCAACTGCCAACTCCAAACTCAGAATTCTCTTCTACTTAAGCAGTTTGAGACTTGTACTCACTACTAAACTGGAATATACAACAAAAAGATTTGCATCCCTTTCTGTATTCTGATTCCAAGTTAAGCCTGGTCTACATAATAATTCTTCCCATTTCAAGCCTGACAGAATTTAGGCTTTTGGGCTCCTAACAATGCTCGGGTTGCCCAGAGGAGTAATCCTGCTCAATCGCTTAATTTTCTGAAGTGTAGTATTTTCAAATTTAAGACCTCATATAAAGAGCAATGACTTGGTTTTGTTAGATGCTCTACGAAGACTAAACTTTATGCTGCTTAAACCTGTGGGAACTCATGGATTCCCAGCACCCATGAAGAACAACATTACTTTTGTTAGGTGTCTCAGTGTGATAAGTTTGCATTAGATGGGTGATGATGAAAATGTGGCCTCTTTATCAATTCACTGTTGCTTAGTGTGTGCACAAGATCTTGAAACGTGTTTTGCTTTTTCATTTATAAATATTCTGAGGAGAGAAATGCATGCTGGCTAACTGGTGACATTCCTCATCTTTTCAAAGGTGACAGTTAGTGGCCCATTCAGTCCTTACGAGGTGAGATGCCACAGTATGACTCAGGTATCCCAGTTCAGGTATGATAATGCTTTTATTGTGAAGCATAGGTGTGTTCTAAACTGTTCTAAACCGGTGAAATTCATCCTAGTCAATCTTAATTTTTACAAGACTTTTGACAATTGAAAATACAGAAATGGTAACGTGTGAATTGTATTTAAATGCACGCTATTGCTGTGTAAAATTTTAGGAAGAATAGTTCTATTTAAAGATGTTTTATTGTCTTACAGAGAAATTATTTAAGTCATATACATCTGCTAATTTGAAATTTTGTTCTCTCTTCCGGTTATGCTCTGAAATGAAAAGGATTCTTTTTTGTCTTGTTTGTATGCTTTTTCTGATGTTTTTTGCTGTTGTTTCTTTGTTGAAAGTACTTATTTCCTCTCCAGAAATGCTGTCATACGAAGGAGAAGCATAAACTCCGTTGTTGTCCAAGATGCTCCAGAACACTCCTTTGAGCAATTTCTGGTTGCTGTGTTTTTATCGTTAAATGCAAATGGTAATGCTTAATACAAATGTTTCAACAGTTTTTTTCAAGACTTGTTTTTAAGTGAATAGCTCCGAGTAAACATGTTACTGTAGTTGTATATTACATCATCTTGAGGTTAGCAACTTCATTATGTGCTCTTTAAATTTTTTTGTGTGTGCTTCTAGGATCTACCATGTTTTTAGAGGAAACATCTTTGATGCCTCCAATTCCTGGCCTACTTGCTCTCCTTAGTATGCTGTTTGCTCCTGCCATAGAACTTCGGTATTCATGTGTTTTTAAAGACTCTTTATGTAATTTACAACCCTCATAAATTTGTGTCAGGCTTCTTTGCTTTCTTTCCAGCAGTTAGTATATTATCTTCATTTGTTTTTATACAGTTCTTGTATCATCTTTTATTGGTTTTGGTATAGCATTTGCTAAGATAATTTCTTTTGTATACTTAAGAAGTGGCACTGCAGGCTTTCTTTTCATATTGAAATAATACAGTTCTTGACAATCATGCTGTAAGTCTAGAAGGTGAACTGTAGAACTGGGCAGATTTTTAAATCTATGTGAGGAGAGAAACTTGCATGAGTTCTGTAAAATCTGAGTTCTGGCAGCTGGATTACTTTTGTTTAAATTCTCGTATCTGTAAACTGCCATTTCAACTTAGGGAAATCAGCTTTCCTTAAGTTTCTTTTTACACACGTATCATTTTCTCCCAAATTCTGTGATTGTTTTCATAAATAGAAGACTAGAAGTCCAGCTTTGTTTCATTGCCATATTAAAAAAAAAACAACATTGTGACAAGGTATGAATGTGTAACAATTGCTTTCACTTCTTAAGACTACTGTCTTGTTTGGCATGGCTTAGACAAATTCATTTAAGTCTGTCTTTGAGTTTAGTTTCCTAATCTGTTGGTGAGACTGTTTTCTTTGTTTGTACAGGGTTGATAAAGCTTACAAGTATTTTACTGGTGCTCTGTGCGGTTTGGGTTGGAGTCAGACTCGTAGGGCTCCACTGCTTCCAGAAAATGACATGGAGCTGACATTTGATAGGCGTTTTGATACACATGACATATTGGAGGTAAAAATTCATACCTACTAAATTAATGTATTAAGAACAATTTAGATCATTGTAACTTTCTAAATGTTTTACCATCTGAAACCTTAGCAGCCTTTGGAACAATTGAAGCTTTATTATTATTTTTTATTTAAAACATGCGGTTCCTGTTTAGAACCTTGGACTTCTATCAGAAAAAGTTACTGCCCATGTATTTTGCTGAGTAAAGTCAAATATTTTAGTACAATACTCTGTAAACTTCTTGAAACAAAGCACTGATTTTTTCACTTAAGTTGTCAATATTTGTTATGGCTTTTTTAGAATTACTGTTTGGTTGTTATTTTACAGATCAGCATAGTATTTTTGCTTTGCATTTTTCAGTTTAAAATTAAAGTTCTTATAAGTCAGCTATATCGAGCTCCTTCTTCCAGAACAGAGCAGTCAAAACAATAAAAACCCTTGTGCACAAGTTAAATACAGCTTAGTGTGCTGCTCAAGACCGCATGCGTGCAAACGTTCTTCTGACAGACCTCTTGTGTACAAACTGCAAAAAAGTTCTAATAAGGAATGCAAGGCTTCTTATTGTTTGACTGATCTGCTCTGCTCTGGGAATCTGATTTTAGGCTGTGAAAGACCTCACGTACTCTGAGCAGTTCTATGTGCAGAGCAGGTATGGTAGATTACCAGTGGATTCTAGAGGTTTTTTTTAAGGAGGTCGTTGTCATGCTGGTGTGCAGATACAAGGAATTTTTCTATTTTGAAAGCATTTATTTGTGTGATGTCTGTATGCATTACACTTTAGCCATAATGGTAGCGCCAGGCTCTTGTGTGCATAAGAATTATGGATAGATAGAGAAAATCCTTAAAATGTTTTAGAATTCTGTGTTGGTAGCTTGTATCTTCCGAAGCTTATCTGATTAATCTTGAAGATTGATTTCAAGTGTCTGGAGCTTTAACCTCTTCTACCAGCAGTGGTGCATCTGGAGGAAGAGGTGTTTCAAAGCTTCAGATGCTTTTGCTTATATTAATAATATTCCAATTGCAATTCAACTTTACCAGTGCCACAACCACCTTTGGTACGTGTTGATAGAGTGCAGCACAGAACTAGGACTGGTTTAGATGCCTGGCTGGCAACTGTACCACCTGCAGGGGTGTTGGAACTAGATAATCTTTGAGATCCCTTTAATCCCCAGCCATTCTCTGGTTCAATAGTTTTTTTAATATTTTTTTATATATATTTTACTTTTATATTCTGTCACTGTTACTTTTACAGATCAACATCCTAAGAGCAACTATTAATAAGCTGCTCCGTGAATGTGCAGTGGGCTCTGAAAAAGAGAAGATGCCACAGCTGCAGGAAAACATTCGTCAGTTACTTCTACGGTAATTATTTGGTAGAAATAAGAACTTGTGTTTCTCTGTCTCAGAAAAAAAAAAAAAAGTAAACGATTGCTTGAAGCATAGCTCGGAAGCATAGCTCAGATTATAGGCTTTGGGAAAATGATAATATAGGATGTTTTCATTTAGTGATGCATTTAATTTAATTTGCTTGTTTGAAAAAGTCGTGTGCTCAACAACTTTAGACTGCTTGTGGAAGCACTGGTTCTTCAAGGAAGCTTGATCACTTAATAGTCATAAACCTAGACTGTAAAACCTGTTCTGCAAATACCAGTTCTGTGGTATCTTTACTTTTGTGTACTCAATCCTATAGCACAAAAGCACATAAATATTTAGAATTTTCTCCCTCTAGATTGATTTTGAGTTTTGTGTTGCTTTTCCTCCCTAAACAGATCTCAGCAGGAGAGGTGCTGGCCAGCTTAATTGCTGGAAGTCCTAAGTTACTGAACTTAAGTAAGACCACCTGTCTTTCTCCAGCAGACCTCCCAGCTTCTATAACTGAAACAGTGGCTCTGAAAAGAGTGTCAGGAGTCAGTGCAGCCAGTCTTGAGAATTGTTTCAGCTTGTGGCATGTGACCAGTGTTCAGGGGAGCCGGGTCAATTAGGTGTCCCTGTAGCAGCTCATTCTGTGTGTTATTATGCTCTCTAGTATTGCTCTCATCTTTAGTAAATGGGACATTTTCCTACAGTAAGCTTTTCTAAAGTAACTGCCAAAATGAGGCAGTTTCTTATGCTGTTGCGGATCAGAAGCTTTTAAGCTTAACTGCTAATACTGTAGGTTATGAAAAACTGCTAATACCTTAGGTTATGGAAATGATTGTCAGAACAGCTGTTCATGCTGATTTTTCAGGTGTTTCTTGGTTTTGAATACAACTGTTCAGTTTTTCTTCCATCTGTGAAAAGACTAAATGCAACGTACTTTAATTTTCAATACTTGAAAGAAAATTAAATATATTGCGTTGTATAATGTGCGAATGTAGGGGCAGCCAGTCTTTCCCTTTGAGGCAGTGGAAATGAAATGCAATTAAAAAGCCATAGAAAAATCCCCAGAAGATGTAGGGATACCTTACATATGTCAGCTGACCAGCAGATGTTGGATCAGGCAAGGGATCAAGGTGGTTATTTTTGTTTTGGGTGCTACGCCATGCATGTTACAGACTTGAAGACATGCCAGCTGCTCGTGTTGCACAGAGACATGGCAGCTTCAACCCAGCTGTTAGTGATTGATTTGTACATCCATAAAGGGGTGGTACAGGTTCATAAAGGCTGTACCTTAGAGATGCTTGCTAGCAGCATGTTGGCATTACACATAGGCAAAATTCCTGGTAAAGTACCAGCCATTTAGTGTACTTCTGATGCAATATTTAATTTCTTGTTAGTGTCCAAGTACCTTAGGCCATTTGGTGTCTGCATTGCCTTTGGACACTCATCTAGTACCATGTTTAGTCTTCAAATCTAAGTGAAGCTTGTTCACATGATTCATGTGGTAATAACTGTAAGGAAGTAGAGAGGCAGAAGGAAGCAGAAACACAGAACCTCTCTGTAGGCGCCTCTTTGGCAGTAAGAGGAGCTTATACTTGGATAAAAACTCTTAGATGCAAAGTTCAGGCCACAGAAATGCCACTACAGTGTTTTACCTCCAGAAATCCTTATGCTGCTACTAATGCTGTCCCAACAGTCCTACTATTTTTCTACTTTTCTTACCTGTCTGCAGATTCTTCACCATGCTTTCTTGACTGAGCCAAGGTTATGTAGCCATCCTGTGTTTGACCTTGAGACACAGACAGTTAAAGTAGGGGTGGGGGAGCTTATGGCAGGGTTCTGCAGGGTGGGGAGGTGTCGTACTATCAGGAGACCAAATCAAGTAATTGTTGAGTTTATTCTGGATTATTTTTTCAAACTTTCTGAAGCAGTGCATCTTTTTGTCTTCTCGAAGAAAGAAACGATCTGGTTGTTGTCATATCTCTTTCGTATATTAAAAATCTATCTTAATTATGAATACTTTTTAATCTCATTTTAATGCCTCAGGGAGAAAGAACGGTTTTATTAGTAAGAGTAAATATGTAAAAAAAAAAAAAAATAGCTTCAACAGTCTTTCATTACATTCTCCTTTTTTTAAACACTAATTATGTATACAGCATGTCACCACTACTTAAGACTAAAATGTGTGTTTGAAAAACACATCTAGACAGAATTAATTCAAGTCTGCTACTGTTGTAGTTTGCACGGCTTGAGGAAATAACCGGATCAGGCAGATGATCTATAGTAATTGGGTTTTCATGCAAAACAAAATGCCCTAAAAATAGCATTATTATATGTTCTAGTGGATAAGCATACATAAAACTTATGGAATAAATGGCAGTTGCAAATTGTAGTTCTGTGTCAATTAAAAAAAACCAATTACTTTCTTCAGAAAAAAAAGCAAAAAGCAACCAGCAGAGTAAACAAACAACTGCAGTTACTGTCCCTCTAAGTTTATCTTTTGACTTCAACTAAAGGGGCAAAGTACAGGTAAGTGAACTAATTAGACTATATTAACGTGTAAAATTAAGATTTCTTTCAGCATGAGCATCTTAGAGATACCAAGTTGTACTTGCTATAAACGTTTCTTTGGATTTGATTAGTCCAATGCAAATGTATTTCTTAAGGTTATTTTTATGTATTTTCAGTTTGATCTGCAAACCAAGACCTGGAGTTGTTCCTGAGTGGAATGAGACACCATATGTGTGGAACCAAGTGAGTGTAGAAATATAACTTAAAAAAAAGTATGAAAAGGAACAAGATATCCCAGCATGTTCAGCTGAGTGGTCAAAAGTAGAATTTTCTGTGGATGGATGCCTCTTGATGCTGAGGGAAAAAATACATTGAACTTAAAGACACAGAAAGCACTGCAGAGTCCAAATTTCAGGCGCTAACAGCTGTTGTTGTATGTATCACCTTCTGCTGATACCATGGTTTTGTAAAATCAACTTAAAAAAATAGCTGTATGTATATAAAAGTTCAGATGTTTCAAACAGAACACTTCATGTTTATATTTCAGTTGAGATTGTAGAGGCAGCTTTACCTTTGAAAGTTAAAATTTTGTGTTCTTCCAACAAGCAGCACTACATTATTTTTTTTCTTCATTTTTCTTGTTTAAGATTTATCTGGATTCAGTGCATTTTAGTTTTGTTTTGGGTTCCGGGGGATTTTCACTCTTAAGCCGACAGAAATGTGGCTTGTTTTGGAATTGGTGTGATGGGATCAGAAGGTAATTTCCTCAAAATCTGGGAGGGTTCCAACTGGAAAGTATGGCTTTCTACTCCATTAGAAATCTTACCTTTCTAAAAAGGCCTCTGCGGGCCGCTAGATTCCCTGTGTGGATGCCATAATAAACAACTGCATTTCCTTAAATAGAAGGGAGTGATGTATTGCTGAGTGCAAGAGTAAAATTTCCATATGCACCCTCCCATCTCTCTCCCAACACAGTGCATATAAATGAGAGATTTAGGTTTCTTTGGAAAGACTGACAACAGCGGACCAGCACCACAGGCCCATGTTTCCAGTATGCATCCGGTGAGGGGTTGGAGTATGTCTTGATATTGTGTCTTAAGCCAAACTGTTTTTGTTTTTATATCTCAAACTTGTTTTTCCTTGGTGTGTTGCCAAGATAATTACCTATTCAGCTATGTTAGTGTTCAGCTTTTTATAACTAGTTAATGGATAAACCTTTTATCAGGATTTTCCCCATTGCATCTCAATTGTTGAGGGGTCTCATAACATTGTCATTATATAAAATACTGCCTATAACGCCTTGGAACTGGTTATGGAATAGTATTCTCATTTATTTCATAGTTATAGCTTCTATCTTGAAATGCCTGTATGATTTTAAACAGTCAAAACTTACTGGAAGTGAAACAAGAATGTATTTTATTTAACTATGTTTCATAGGAGAGCAGTTATAAGATTGAGTTCAAACTTCTGTCTTTCTTTTGATTAGGTGGAGTCACGGCGTATCATTGACCAATCTGAAGAGCAGCATAAAAGAGAAGATTGTCTTTATCAGCTGCATAAGCTTGTTATGTTGAATGTTTAAGTATTGCTAGAAGTCTTTCAGAGTAAGAAGTATTACAGCCAGTTTAAAAATGTTGTCTTCTATTTTTAGTGGTTAGACATTTGTTTCACAAGGTTGTTCTTCAGGATTGTGTATTAAAACATAGCTTGGTGCATTTTTATATTATAAAAGCAGAGGTATACTGACTTTGAGCGGATACACTTATTCATAGAGCAGGATGCAATTTTCTGTTTAATAAAAATACTGAGCTGGTTTATCTTTTTTGTGAAAGACAAAGTTAGTTAGCTTTAATTGTTCATTTTCTGCCTGAAGGCTCATGAGCCACGGTTTATGATTCAGTCTTGCAACTGAAAGCTGCATTTTCTTTTTGTCATTACTTTGATATTTTTTGTAAAACCTAAAAGCTAGGGGTCAGAGGAAGATTTAGGTTGTATTCGTATCAAGAGTATAACTTTGTGTCAGGTGCATTTTTCATTATTGCTTTTATAACAAAAAAAAAGCATGGTTCCTTTTCCTGTGTGGCAGAAGAATGCTTTTTAATTACTGATTCATTGCACCTTTGTTTCATCCTGTCTGGTTATTTTTCTGATTCATGAGATCTGTAGCTCTAAAAATGAGGTCAGTGGTTTCAGAATAAAATGTAGAAGTGAAATAAAATGGATTTATCTGTTCTGTTGTGCAGTTGTGCTTAATAAAAGCTAAATTTACTTACTGATGCTGTGTGATTGCATTCATGAAATGCATGAATACAAAAGCAGTATTTGAAAGAATATTCATCTTTTCTGTCTTAACTCAGTGATTCAAAGATCATTTAAATCCAGCTGTCTTCTGAAGAACAGATATCATCAATGGTCACTGTTTTAAAAATAAAAGGCAAGCAGATTTGGGGGATGTGAGGTAATGGTTAAATTAAGTAATTATTTTATGCTGTATATGGAGTCAAGAAGGGCGGCTTTATGTTAGGGGATTTCAGTAGCTCCTTATGAGCATTACTTCCTCATCCATTTAGTAATAGTGTGTATTATAAAACATCACACTTTGTATTCATACTTTCGTATGAAGAAATTAAGTGCCTTAGATGGTATTTCTCAACAGTGTTGTATCCAAATTCAGTGTGTTGCAACTAAGCACCCCTAGGGGCAAATAAAATGAACAGAGCATCAAATCTTGGCTCTGCCTGGTAATGGTGGGAATCTCTGTAGGAAAACACAACGTTATTTATACCATCAATTTTGGTATTGCAGTGTGATTTCTTAGGATTCTTTCTAAGTAACATTGAAGTTAAGATTTGACGGAGTAACAGTGTGTATCTTTTTTTATTCTGGCTTTGTTTCTAATCTGTTGAGCATGTGTCTTGCTGTTGTGGTGAGTTTGTGTGCATGTGCTGCCATCTGCTGGCATTATTCATGTGCTTATTGTTGCCCTTTGGACTTCCACTTGTGTGATGTAATGTCTTCAGTAAAGAGGTGATGGTTCATGTCCTGATAAAGCTGAGAGGTTTCTGCTCTTGTCCTTAAGAATGAAGGAGTAGCTAACTTCCCTCCTGCCCAGTCTAATAACCCATAATCTGCCTGGGTAACTTGATTGAAGTGAACTGGTTTTGTTTGTTGGTTTTTTTTTTTGCTTGATTTTTTTTTTTTTAAACTCCTACAGTCGGTCTGTAACTATGGCAGCTGTTACTCCAAGTACACAAGAATTGCTGAAAGGTCAGAGAAACTTAATCTCTCATTCTGAGGTTGATTCTGTATAGTACTTGTAAGCACTTGCTTTGTAGTTATTTCAGTATAATCGTGCTGTTAGGAATGCTTTTACAAAGTGAAAGAGGAAAATTATTATTAAAAATAAGCAACAGATCTGGACATTATATTTGCACATAGCTCCTTCCCTAAATTAGGTTGCTTGTAGGGATGTGGGCAATTTAAATGAACTAAGTGGATATCCTGATAAGACTGTGGATGCCTGCAAAGTGGCAGTATGTGTATTCTGCAGTGAGTTTGACTGTAAAAACTGAGATGGTTATCACAGAATTGTGATAATTCCACAGAATTAAGGATGTATTGCAGATGGGTTTTTTTTTTTACACAGCTCTGGTTTTAGCGGTGTTTGATGGTTTATTAATACTTTTACAGTAGATTGTAAGGTTAGGTTTTATTATTCTTAGTAGCACTTCATCAACACTTAATCTTTAGCTGGTTTAATGCAGTGTTTCAATGGAATCTATTACAATCAAATTCAGTGATTTACGTAAAGCTTCTAGAATGGCTGGGTTCATCTGAAGCTTACGTCCTGGGAATTGGAGGGGAAATTTCTTAACTCAGTTTTATGTGCAAGGACCTTCCCCCTGGTGAATTACCTTCCCTTTTATCAGCTGTTTACACAGCCACATAAATGATTTTCTCAGGGAAAAGAATTGCCTTGGAGAGACAGCGCGGATGTTGCTGCTTATAACTGAGGGTGAAACTTGTCTGAGATTTGTGGATATTTGATCTTGAGGGGAAAGAAACACAGTCATGCACAACCAGTGGTGAGATTTTGAGGCCTTTTCAGTTTTTGTAATTTTATGTTTTATTGCAGAAAAAGTAGCGTTCACTTAGATGAAGATGAATTTAGAACTGTAGCTCTGGAGATACCTGAATCGGTCCTTGAGACTGCTGGGATGTTTGACTGTCCTGTTCACAGTGCAATTCTTTGGGCTGCGTTTCTCATACCCTCCAAAAAAAAGCAGCGACTGCTTTCTCCTCTGAAAACTGCACTTTTTCATGCAGTGCTTAGGAAATTTGTCTCGAGTCTCCTTGCCCCACAAGTACTGCACAAATCAATGTGATGGGTTTCTTTTTCTCCACTGTGTTTGCTCTTTCCACAAAGGATTTTGAAGACTTACCTCACTTTTTTTTTTCTTCTAAAGACAGAATAGAAGACCCAGGGGTAACTTTCTCCTTGAACACTTGTGTTTAAAAAAGGAGAGAGCAGCTGTCAGCAATGTTTAAGCATTTAAACACACACACATAAAAACTAGCTGCAGAGAGTTTTTCTTTTCTCCAGTTAAAAGGATGGATCTCTGTGAGTTTGACTTGGTCTGGACAGCAGTCATTGGCATTCTCACCAATTAAGATGGGTATTGAACGGATGTACTTTAAGGAATGGGTGGTACTTTGGTACTTGGATTTTATTTATGCAGTAGAAGGTAAGAAGTGTGTCTTTGTGCTATTTCTTTCTTCATTATAATTAACTGCGAGAATTATCTACACATAGAATATGCACTGCTTAATTTATGTAACAGGACAGGGGAAGACTTGATTAAAATTGTGAAGTATCTTGAGGTACTGGACATGCTGTTCAGTTCTGACTAGCATTTATTTAGTGCTGAGTGATAAGGGAATGTGTTGTATACTTTGTTTTTGTGGATTAGTGATTTATGGAGTTGGAATCAAAAGGAACTTTGAGGCTAGAGAAGGCATTTACAGGAGAATGACTCTTGACATTGTCTTGTTCTTCAGTAGTTATAAAGTTAGAAGCTAAGGGAAACGTGTGGAGAGTGCCTGTTATAAAGGAGCGGCTGCAGTGTGGCTTTCTGTCTTTCAGGGTCAGGAAAAGAGGTGTGAATCTCCTTGATTGAAGCAGAGCTGGGACACTGCACAGGAATCTGGGCTTTGTAGTCCAGGTTATCAGGTGGAAGGACATGGGTAGCCACTGGCAAGCAATCTGGTTCATTATGTTTGTGTAGTTCTGAATTTGTCAGTGGCTAGTGGTTAAACACCAACTAATGATTTAAACAAACAAATAAACCCCTACAACCTCAACTACACATTACTGAGGAGTGTAGTAAACACCCTAACAGTTGCAATTAAACATTACATTACTTTTAAGAGCTCCTGCCGCCCTAGAACCTGGCTAGTAGTTAAAGTACAAACTGCTGTCAGTTACATCACGCTCCACATCCTCAGTGGGCTGATCCCATGCACGTACTTTATGAACTCACTGTGACACTCATTCACTTTTACTGGTTGTATGCCTGAATGATTTTTAATATTATTCTGTTTTTCTAAAGCCTTAAAAAAAAAGTCAGTAGTTTATCCTGCCGGCAGCCTCTGGGATTCTGCTGTCACGAGGCCTCTGACTCATGCTGCATGGTGTTCATGTATCCTGTTTGCTTTATTCTAGTTGTTTTAGTCCTTGAGTCAAACCATGTATGTTACTTTGACTGCATCTATATACAGCCTTGCCAGTGCATACGGCCTGCTGCTAGATGATGCTGTCGAGTTCTAGGATCTGTTGCAAACTCAAACATAGAAACTTCGTGCTGAGTCATTCAAGTGCTGCTCTAGAGTGGCCATGTCTGATTGCTACACTTTGTATCTTTGGTGGTCAGGGCAGCTAATGCAGTACCCCATCTTCCATCACATGACCAGTTCTTTCTTGTTGAGGAAAGAGGGTCATTGGGTTGACCTGTACGCTTCAGGCTTGTAAATGTCCTCTTGAACTGATGTGGTTACAAAAGGCTCACGGCTGAGGAGGGATGAGAGTACCAATAAAAGGAGAAGAGGGAATAGCATAGTGAATCTGCCATTCACAGAGAAGATTTATGTAAGGTCCAAGCCCTCCTACGTACCTAACTCATGGAAAAGAATAATCTTGTCCGTGGTCCAAAAACATGTGGAGATGAAGACTTTTCTAGAGCAATCTGTTTGTATATATCATACACTGTTTCAATCTGGTGACTGCTGAATAATCAAAAGAAATAACCAAATTCCTCAAGAGCTAGTACACATAGAGATAACGCTAACAATATTTAGAATCCTGGTTGCTTAGCTGGTCCAAGAAGCAGTATTTTTCTTCCCAGACTTCAGCTGACTGCCATTTTGCCACTGATGTTACATAAATGGGAGCAGCTAGTGTTGTATTGTTATTCATATGTACTAGGGCCACAAGAAGGTAATTGTTTTGGAAGATACATATTTCACATTCATAAATCTGAACTGAAGGCTGAATCCTAGATCTGCTGAGGAATTACTTTTTTTTTTGCCTATTTGAATATCCAGAGTATAATCTTATATTAAATGCCATTTCATATGTAGCAGTTGGCACAAAACATGCTTGCGTTCTTCCTTTCATTGATGAAGGCTGTGTGATCTTTGCATTACTATGTTTGTTGAATATCCTGTGGTTACAGAACAGAAGTCTCATGGTCAAGTGCAACAGTTTATGTCAAACTGATACAGTGCTACTCTGCTAAGGAATGCAGTCCAGTTAACTTGTAGAAAGGAGAATGAGCGTTTGTTTTTTCTTTTATGAGACTGCAGTACAAAGAACTAATTTACAGGATTATAGGTTCCAGTTTCAGCTTGTCATAGGTCACTCTCGTCTGTAAAAAGCAGAATAAGATTGTGAGCCGCTGGTGTTACCCACTGCAGGTGCAGCAGTTCAAATAAGGTGTATGGGTTCTACAGCCAATTTAGAAGATTCTCTGACAGAAATAACCTTTTTGGCTGAGTCACATTTTAATGATCTTATGTAACTCCAGGAACCTATCATCAGATAAAAAAAAAATCACTAAACTCTCAGGTGAAAATGTTGTTTTAGTTTCATATCCAAAAATAACCTGAATGTTTTTTTCTACTTTGTATGTGTTCTCCTATGAATAGAGTTGTCAGATGGAGGACTGCCTACCCAATCCAGGGCTGAGAGCTTAACTCCAGAGTATTTACCCAGCTGCGTTCCTCAGTTTGTTCAGCTTAGAATGGACGTAACACAGATGTATCTCACAGGGCATTATAACATGTTCTTGTATAGATGTTTTAGCAGTGGATAGTAATGTATGAGAATATTCAAGTGTTTCTACTGTGAGGCAATATAATAAAGATGATCTGAGCACTAGTCATTTTGCATTATCTTCCTTAGTGAACTTTAATGAACATATTTTGTAGAGTTTGAAATGAGCTACTCTGGTGAAAACCCATACGCTTTGTGCAGTTACTCATCAGAAGTCACCAAAGTATATGAGAAGTCTTCACTTAAACTTATTTTTTAGGAAGGAAAACTGTCCTGAAAGCCTGTGGAGTACTACCTTGTAGCAGTGTTCTTTGCTGTCTGTTCACAGTTTGAAGTATTTTGGTGTGTGTTTGTTTTTGTTGTATTTTTCCTCAGCTCCCACTTAGACTCACTTGGCAGACTTCCTAATCCTGTTTGATTCACAATGTTCAGAACAACTGCGACAATGTTAACTAGCAGAAAAATTGCATCACTGGGCTGATTTTTTTTATTTCTTTCTTTTCCCAACTTCAGAGCTAAAGGTCATGTTGACAGATTGCAGGGCTGGTACCTGGCTGCTGGAGCAAACCGGCTGGGATGGCAGGAACTCCTTCCAACTAGTGAGTGTCACTGTACTCCTGATATATTGGATGCTGTTATCTACATAAGGTTAAATACCTCTTTGCTTTTCTGCTTCCCAAACTCCTTGCTTTGCGCTCCTAACAGCTTTGGATCTCATGTCTGTTAAGTCATTCAAGGCCACCATTCTTCTCTGCTTACGAGAACATTATTTGAAATGTAGCCTTGTCAATTAAGTTTTCAGGAAGACTGCTGGATTCTTCCAGATTTACGCTCTTAAGACTGTCTGGGCCTTTTGTTGAGCTATTGGAAGCGTTGGAATAAACCCATCTTGGAAGGGATGGCTTGAAGTTGTATTGCCTCCCCTGTTAGATAATATTCCGTTACTTGTGACATCGTTTCAGGAAAGTACATCTGTTGCAACTCTTTGTGCTCCCTTTTTTTATTGTCAGCATCTTTTATTTAAGTTGAGGTGTTATTTCCATGTATTCTTTAGATTGTTTCTATGGTGCTGGTACCTAGTCATCCATCCATCCGTTTATACAGTGAGTCATTCTTATGCTAGTTTTCAATGTACTTTAGATCCATCAGTATCATTCCTAATGATGCAGTGCAACATAAAAAGTGATTATCAGCTAATAGTATACAGCTGTCATTTTTAAATAGGGTGTATTTTTATATGGAAAAAAAAAGGCAGCTCTAAATAATTGAGTTTTAATTACCTAGGTTTTTTATTGGGAAAAAAAAAAACATTTTTTCTTGCCAGGGATGTTTTCAAATACTGATTATTCTGTAAAACAAAGTTTTGAGATTCTGAACTATAGTAATTGTACTCATTGAGTTTCATTCTGTTAAAAGCAAGAGGCGTTGTTTTATTCTTTTCTTAGTCAGAGATTTAAGTTTTTTGAATTGGGTCTCTTTTGATCAGAGATATAAAAGAGAACATTACATAACATATAACACAAATGTATTGTTCCTTTTGACTAGATCTCATCAGATCAGATCTGATTAAAGCGAATGATCCTTTTCATGTGATGTTTTCCTGAATTACTCGGAGTAACACTGTAAAGGGAAAAATACAGCAGCTAAAAATACTTGGCGATCTGGGATGGGAGCAAAGGAATAAAATGGGATATATTGCTTTGTGACTACGATATGCAATTAGAACTTGCTGTGCATTTTTCATTCTTACGAAGAAAAATGTTTCTTGCAGGTGAATCAAAACATTAGTTAATTTGGAAAGTTTTGTAGTGGATATGGTGATAGCTAAACAGCAGCAGCTGGTATTAGTAGGTAGTTCACTTCTGCCCTCAGTCACCTTTGCTGGCTTTTGTTCAGTTGCCTGAATTTTATATAGAACTTGGGCAGAAAACTGCTGACAAATTCTTTTTCTTTCCCTCTTTCTTTTCCCAGTCATATTTCTCACAGAATTTGGAGTTTAGATCTCTGTAGACATCATTGGAGCTGTTAATTTAAGACCTTCCCACCCCTTTGCCTTTTGCTCCTGTCTCTACTCTTGACGCATTTAATTGTCCAATATGAAAATGAATGGTCTTTTGCAGCAGAAAACCTGTCCAGGCTGAGAACAGTCAGCACTTCAACCTTTTTTTTTCCCAGGATTATTTTTAACCCTCATTTTGATCACCATTCACTCTTCTGGACAGCTTCACATAAAGTGATGTGGGATGCAAGTGGTCAGGCTGGGATCAAGTGTTAGGTCTAAAAACAGCTTCATCAGGCTCTGCTCCCAAAGGGGGCAAAATCTGAAAAGCTAGGGAGAGAGAGCTGAGAGGCACTTCAGCTGCAAAATAAAGGAGGTCAGGATAAAGAACTAGGGAGAATAAGACTACTAGGTACTTGTTCTCACATAGACAAACTCAGAAAAATAACTAGTCCTTTTCACAAGTTAGAGTTGCTAACCCCTTAAGACCTTTATATTTATAGATGTATTTATGCAGTGTATAGATACAGGCTTTTTTATGGTGAGAAGGGAGATGAGGGCTGTGGTTGGCTCATTGTTCTGTGCAAAGGGCTGGCTTGATTGCACAGCATGGATCTGTCTTACAGGCTTTTTGAGAGCTTTCTAGTCAGCATCACTGACTGTTGCATGACATCATCACCATGAGTAGTAGCAGTAGGCATTAAAGGCCACTCAAGGGCAGGAGGGGGTGAAGCTGCCTTCATAAAGTGAGAAGTTGTCTTCATCATAGACCTTTTCTGAGGGACTTCAACAACCCCAGCAGCTGTGGGGAAGACAGTGTGGGCGAGGGACAAGCAATCTAAGAGATTTCATAGATATCAGGGACAGCATTTTGAAGGGAGTCCAACAAAAATACATACTGAATATGTTTTATTCTAGCTGCAGCACATGCATGGCGTTGTGCCTACACTTGCATCTGATGTAGTAATGCACTACTACAATTGCATTTTAGGTGAATCATTTCATACTAGGACAACTTGGAACTACAGAAGTAACTCAAAGAGCATTAAGCTCCTTCTCCACCCACTTTTGTAGAGTGAAGACGTCAGTCCAATAGATTGCTCTTCTGACACATGCTGCTCTGTTTGATTTTTAAAAACAAAAATCTCAAATGCAAGGAATGCTACTGGGAGATGTGGTTAGTGGGCATGGTAGGGATGGGTGGATGGTTGGACTAGTTGCTCTCAGTGGTCTCTTCCAACCTTAATGATTCCATGAATGTTTATACTATGGGAGACAGAACTATGCAGTGAAATTTTCAACCATATTACTGACTTCTAAGGATAAAGGCAATGAGTATGTGAAAAAGAGGCAACGCCTCAAGTTCTTACCTGTGCCAGTGTGTTTGCAGGTAAGGATGTCAGATCTGTGGAACTGCAGGTTATATAAGTCGTACCTCCCTAGCTCCTTTACCTGTAAAATTGCCCTCTAGTGCAGATGTCAACTATTTTTACCTAGACACTAAACCCCAAAAAACTGGCCTCAACTTGTATTTAGCTTTGAAGCATAATGCTTCTACTTCAGAGGTGAAGAAGGGGTTGTGTGTCTGAAAGCTTAAGAGGACTGTTACAGGAAATTGTAGGAGAATCTGAGAAACACCTCGCCTGCTGTTGGTCACAGGTGATGTGTAAGCTGAAACTCAAGTCTATAATGCAGACTAGGATGGAAACCAATTTTGTGATCCCTGTAGTGGCAGTTCACCAATTTCACTGTTAAGGTATTTATTAGAAATACAGCACTTGGTTGCATGTATGAAAACAACCACACTATACACTTCACTTGTAAGAGAGAAGCAGGATCCAGCCCCCTTAGGGCAAATGTCCTCAAAGGGACACGAGCTCAAATGAAGGAGTTCGTGGGCAGAAGAGGAGTACAGAGGAATGCTTGATTTAACTGAGAGATACGTCTGGAAGTGGCTTTGCATCTTTCTGCCGTGCTGTTTGTTCCACTGCTCTTATCATAGTACAGAGCGACCATTCCACCCCCACCCTGACCGCTGGCAGCAGGCAGTACTGTGCCAGGTCTCCCCGTTTGTCCTGCGGCTTGATGCACTGCCTGAAGGTGGTTCTTCTTTTCTTGCGAGAAGACTTGGATGGAAGCAATGGGTCCACGTTAGGAAGCGGAAACGGAGGGAGTAAGCAGGCACCAGGAACGAGCCAGGTAAGCACAGCGGCTTCCCGTCCTCGCTTTCGGGACAAACAAGGGGAAGGTCCAGCCCTCCCCGTCCCGCATCTCGCACCGCCGCCCCGTGCATCTCCGTGCAGCGGCACCAAGGCGGCCGTGCCCCGCCACATGCCCTTGTAAAAAGTCCCTCTCCAGCTTTCCTGTAGGCCCCCTTTACATACTGGCAGGCTGCTATAAGGTCTC
>JANHGO010000042.1:15044181-15068365 GCA_024606505.1 Aquila spilogaster | reverse complement strand
ATGGGTTCATGAAAGGCAGGTCCTGCTTGACCAACCTGATCTCCTTCTATGACCAGGTGACCCACCTAGTGGATGAGTGGAACTCTGTGGCTGTTGTCTACCTGGATGTTAGTAAGGCCTTTGACGCTGTCTCTCATGGCATACTCCTTGAGAAGCTGGCGTCTCATGGCTTAGACAAGTGTACTCTTCGCTGCGTAGAAAAATGGCTGGATGGCTGAGCCCAGAGGGCTGTGGTGAATGGAGTTAAATCCAGTTGGCGGTGGGTCACAGGTGGTGTTCCCCTGGGCTCAGTATTGGGACCAGTTCTGTTTAATATCTTTATCAATGATCTGGATGAGGGGATTGAGTGCACCCTTAGTAAGTTTGCGGATGACACCAAGTTGGGCGGGAGTGTTGATCTGCTCGAGGGTAGGAAGGCTCGACAGAGGGATCTGGACAGGCTGGATCGATGGGCTGAGGCCAATCGTATGAAGTTCCACAAGGCCAAGTGCTGGGTCCTGCACTTGGGTCACAACAACCCCATGCAGCACTACAGCCATGGGGAGGAATGGCTGGAAAGCTGCCCGGCAGAAAAAGACCTGGGGGTGCTGGTCGACAGCCAGCTGAGTATGAGCCAGCAGTGTGCCCAGGTGGCCAAGAAGGCCGACGGCATCTTGGCCTGTATCAGAAATAGTGTGGCCAGCAGGAGCAGGGAGGTGATTGTTCCCCTGTACTTGGAACTGGTGAGGCCGCACCTCGAGTCCTGTGTTCAGTTTTGGGGCCCTCACTCCAGGAAAGACATTGAGGTGCTGGAGCGTGTCCAGAGAAGGGCAGCAAAGCTGGTGAAGGGCCTGGAGCACAAGTCTTATGAGGAGCAGCTGAGGGAACTGGGGTTGTTTAGTCTGGAGAAGAGGAGGCTGAGGGGAGACCTCATTGTTCTCTACAACTGCCTGAGAGGAGGTTGTAGTGAGGTGGGTGCTGGTCTCTTCTCCCAAGTAACAAGTGACAGGGCAAGAGGAGGCGGCCTCAGGTTGTGCCAGGGGAGGTTTAGTTTGGATATTAGGAAAAATTTCTTTATTGAAAGGCTTGTCAGGCATCGGAACAGGCTGCCCAGGGAAGTGGTTGAGTCGCCATCCCTGGAGGTATTCAAAAAGTGTGTAGACAAGGCACTTCAGGACATGGTTTAGTGGGCATGTTGGCAGTTGGACTCGATGATCTTAAAGGTTTTTTCCAACCTAAACGATTCTATGATTCATAAAAATGAAGCCTGTCTTCCTACTCTGTTAGAAATCTTAACGTTTCTTTCTGTAAGGGTCTCTGCAGGCCACTAGATTTCCTGACGAACAAGTGCATTTTCTTAATTGAAAGGGGGTGAGGGGGTGAGGAATTACTGAGTGTAGGAGTAAGATTTCTTACACGCACCCTCCCTGTGCCTCTCCCACCACGAGGCATAAAAATGATGAGTTCAGGTCTCCCTTCTTGAAAAGATTGGCAACAGTGAATGAGCACCAAGGGCACATACTTCTAGTAGGCATTCACTGAGGGGGTAGAATATGTCATGATATACTGCCTTAAGCCAAAGTGTTTCTGTTTTCATTATTTCAAATTCGGTTATCCTTGGTATGAAGATAATCTCCTATTCAGTTATATTGGTGTTTAGCTTTCATAACAAGTTAATGTATAGGCCTTGGATCAGGATTTCCCCCACTGTATCTGAAATGAAGTCTGAAGAATCTCAGGACATCTTTCTTACATAATCACATAAAATACTACCTGTAATGCATTGGAATTGATTATGGAATAGTATTCTGACTCAGGCAAACCATGAGATACAGCATTTTAGAGTACTGGCTCTTATGTTGAAATGTGTGGAATAGAACTGAAATTCCTGTATTAAGTGAAACTGTTAAAACTCTTCAAGACTGTTTTCCTTAACTATGTTATATAGGAAAACATTATTAAGAAAGCATTCTGACTTTCATCTTGTTTCTTTTGATTAGGTGGATTCTCAGCATATCATTGACCAGTCTGAAAAGCAGCATGAAAGACAAAATGGTCTTTATCAGCTACATAAGCTTGTTGTGTTGAATGTTTAAGTATTTCTAGAAGTCTTTCAGAGTCGAGTTATTGCAACTAGTCTAAAAATTATTTGTCTTCTATGTAACTCTTGGGTGCTTGTTCTGCAAGACTGTTCCTTAAGATTAGTGTAAGTGTACTGAAATACAGTTTGGAATATGTTAATGGTTTTTTTAGAGTTAAGGTTTGGGGACCTAGAGCAGACGAGTTTATAAAACAAACTGACATAAAGCAGGATGCAATTTTCATTTTAATAATACTTCTGAGCAGGTTTATCACGAGGTACATTAAAGACAAAGCAAATCTAGGTTTAGTTGTTAATTTTCTGTCTAAAAGCTCATAAGCCATGGGGCATGATTTGTCTTTAACTGCAAGTTGCATTTTCTTTGTCATTAGTCTTTCAAAAAGCCATACGACAAAGGTGTTTGGGGCTTTTTTTAACCAAAAACTAGACGTCAGAGGAAACTGATGTAGATTATGTTCTGATCCAAACTATAATTTCATATACTGGATAAAATTTGTCATTCATTTTTCATACATACATAATTTCTTTTCCTGTATGGCAGAAGAATGCTTTTGAATTACTGATTTGTGGCACCTTTGTTTCATCCTTTCCTCTTATTTTTGCCCTAATTGGTCCTAAAATTAGTCCTAAAAATGAGGTCAGTGGTTTCAGAATAAAATGCAGAAGTGAAATAAAATGTATTTGTCTCTTCTCTTGTGCGGTCATGCTTAATAAAAGCTAAATTTAGTTATTAATGGTATGTGATTGCAGTCATGAAATACATGAATACAAAAACAGTATGTGGAAAACTATTAATCTTTTCACTGTTCACTCAATGATTTGAAGATCATGTAATATCCAGTCATCCTCTGAAGAACAGACAGAATCAATGGTCACCATAAAAAAAAAAGTGGCAGATTTGGGGAAAATAAGGGGGTGCTTAAACTAAGAAATTATTATAAGTTGTACTTAAACAGAGGGGCAACTGTATAATAGGCAATTTCAGTGGCTTATTGTAAGCATTACTTCCTTAGACCCATTTTACTTATCCTTGTGAATTACAAAACATCGTACTTTATACAGTGAGATAAGTTTAATAGAAAAATTGCATCTCCAGTGGCTTAGACAACACTTTCTCAGCTGAGTGTTGTGTGCAAATTAAGTGTTGCAGTTAAACACCTCTGGGGGCAAATGAAACAGGCAGAATGCCAAATCTTTGCTTTGCCTATTAATGATGGGAATTTCTGTAGGAAAAGGTAGCTTGGTAATACCAAAAGGTATGATATAAATAATGTAACTTACTGTGATTCCTTGTAAGCAACGTTGAAATTGAGAGTTGAGAGGAACAGAATATATTTTCCATATTGTGGGTTTGTTGGTGGTTTTATTTTTAATCCTATGGATAATGTGTCCTGGTGTGTTCCTGTGCCTGTGCTGCCATCTGGTGAGGGGCTACTGATGTGCTGCTTGTTCCCCTGTGAAGGTCTATGGCATGTTGTCATGCTTTCAGTAAAGAAGAGGTACTCCGTGATGGCTCATGTCATAAAAAAAATGAAAGGTTTCTACTCTTGTCCTTATGATGAGAGGAATAGATAATGCTAAGTCCCCCACAGTCCAATAACCCATAACCTGCCATTGGTCAACTGAGACATGAGAACTGTGTATTAACTCTTAAAAGATCCTGATTTTGTCCAGGGTACGTAATACGCCTGCAGATGTGATACATGACAGATTATCCGTGAAGGAAACAGAGCATCTTACAGGTTAGCCTTGCTGGCAAATGTTATTTATTGCCAGATGAAAATGTAGTACTAAAATTTTAAAAGCAGCAGTTGTATTTTATTGTTTGATTTAGGTTTCAGCAGCATTGCAAAGTCACTTCAACAAGTTTAAGGTAAACAGCTTCAGGATTTCTCCCTTCAAGGTTAATAATATGTAGCATTGGAGAAAGAAGTACTGTAAAATAGTAGTGTCTTTGGATGGCTACAGACCTGCTCTTAGTCAGCCTTGTGCCTTCCAGGGGTTACTTCCATAAGAAAAAAAGGCCATGACTGCTTGTCAAGATCCCTTTTATCTCCAGGTGCTCACCAACATCTAGCAGAATGAGATTTCACTTACCACAGTTTGAGTGATCATCCACATTTATGTATTTCTTCCATCACTGAGTCCAAGGTAGAAATATTTGAATCTATAAAAGGTCAGATTAATCCTCTTGAATGCCTCCAATAGTAATAATAGTGACAAATTGTATTGATAGGTGCCTCTAAAGTCTGAATACATGTGCATTCACTATTATTCATAATTTCCCCCCCAGCTACAATGAAATCAGGTAGCAGTGTTAAATCAGAAGGAATTTTTTTGCCATTGCATGTAACTTATTTTTGAATTTACTGCCACAGGCTGTGCTAGAAACCAAATATATAAACAAATCCAAAAAAGACTCGGAACTCCAGGGAAGGCAGATCCTTCAATAGCTGTTAAAATTGAGGAACTCAAACTCCCTACCCTACTGAAATCCAGAACCTGAGAAAATACACTGAAAGAATGCCTGTTTTTATCCTTTCCCAAGCGTTTCCTTTTGGCAGATGTAAGGGTGAATATTCTTTACATATCCTTTTGAAGATGGTGTAACAGATCAGACTAATAATTCTATCTGTGACTAAAACATTCTGGAACCAGCAATAGTAGAATTACTTAGTGTGGATGATCACTAATAGAATGAGATGTCATTTAACTAAATCTACACTAATGTCCTGGTTTTGGCTGGGATAGAGTTAATTTTCTTCCTAGTAGCTGGTATAGTGTTGTGTGGTGCTTAGTTATGGGCTGGGGTTAAACAACAACAACTAAAGAGAATTACTCAGGATATGTAGTCTGTGTTTCTTGTCTTACTCTCTTCTACTGCCTCATAACTCTGCTTATATAGGATTCTGCAGTTAAAAGGAGGTGGACGCACAGCTGGTGTTCTCTGCCCTCAGGTCTTCTGTAGGAGGTGAAGGACTTCAGGGTGCAGGTGTACCATGCAAATACAGATATGCCTGGCCAGAAGGATTCCAACTACAGCATAAGGTGTATGCACCTCTGTAGCTGGATGTGATTACAGACAAATACATTCTAAAAAAATCCTCTAGTTGCTAATGTGGTCAATGACTTCTCATTTCTTCTGTAAATTAGTATCTGAAAAGAACTTCAATTAATTATGAATAATTTGAGCTGATAATAGATTTGGTAAATAGCACAGATACTCTTTTGATTTACACTGAAATCTTGCGTTTTTCCTAGATTACTGCGTACACTGGTTACATCTAGATTAGAACAAATAAATGAGGTTCACAGAAGACTTTTGTCTGCCAGCCTATTCATTCAGTCTTCAGATCAGTAAATAATAATAATAAAAAGGATAGTGTTAAAAAATGATAGAGCATGTGAAATGCAATACCTTTTGGAACTACAGTTGAAGAGATACACTATATGAAGCCTTGACTCTGGAGGAAATTTGAGAAGCCTAAAGTGGAGAGATAAATGTGTGTGCTGTATCTGAGAGAGTTTATCAATTTCTCTTTGTGAGGCTGTCACAACAGACAGTGATGTGGAATTTGTTGGGCTGGAACGATTTTAGCCTTAGTTTGAAGTCTGTCATTCTTGCCCCAAGAGACAGTGATAACATTACTATTCCTCAATGACAAAAAATATGTTCATAACCTCTTTGAGTTCTTTTAAGCTATTATGAACACACAGTGTTGGGTCAGCCCAAGCCAGCTGATTGTATTCAGCATCAATACCCTTCTTATTCAGTTAATATACCTTCAATGCCAATTAATATATCTCAGAGGTAGGATTCATCATCTTACTGAATTTAGCTATCTAAAAGACAGGCATCTAGTCTCAACTAGTTAGTTTAATAATTAGTAGTTAGTAAGTTAACAATTTAATAGTAACCAGAATTTTCTGAAAGGCATAGTATACATCCAGCATTCACAATGGTTGACCATGAGCTAAAAAATACTTAAGTTTTTTGTTTGGTTGTTTTGATATTTCAAGTTCTGCTGTGTTTGATCTGCTGACAGAGAATACCGAGGTCAGGGTATATGCTGTGCCATCAGTTCCTCTCAGCTGATTACAGTGACAAGGGGCACAAGGGTGGGAAGCAGATGCTGTTAAGTTGCATACAAATGCTGCAGTGGTTACCAGACTGCAGAAACTGTGCAAGTTTAACTACCCTTTCTTTGAGGGGTGGGTGGGACCAAAACTCTTCTGTCAGAGCAGAGACCCACTGAGATGACAATGGCATTGAGGTATTTCGAGGTTAAAAGGTGCTGAATCCACAAGAATTGGGTGGCTGCCATAGGTGTCACGTCTCAGAGAAACAATCAGTAATGCTAAAAGCCCCAGTGCAAATGCTAAGAAAAACACTGATGCAAAATACTAGTGGAACTACTAGGTAGACTACTCTACAAGAAGGGCTGCTCACCTCTGCTTTTTTTCAGGATTCAGTTGGTTAATCCTTGCCTTTTTTTAGTTCTGCCGGAAATCTGAAGGGTTAGGTTCTGTGCATCACTGATCACCATTTTGAGACAGGGAAATCACATCTCAAAGCTGGCTGTATTGGCTAAGTCACCGCGTAGGTCTGTGGGTATTTGGCCAAGAAACTATCCTGTCTCAGCCTTGAAAGCATGACACAAAACATGCTAATCCAGACATGGCAAGTCTAGAGCAGCACTCAAATGACTTGGGAGAAGTTTCTGCAGTTACCTCTCCTTCACCTGCGGGGTGTGAGTTAGGAACAGATCCTGCACCTGGTACTCAAGAGTACAGTCTGGCTCTAGGCTGTAGGCACTGTAAGAGTGCAGGCTGAATATGGCTTTAGGCAAAGTAAGGTAAGTGGTTTGGCATCAAGAACTAAAATACAATTGGAAGAAGGCAGACAGGGTACATGAACACCGAAGTGCAGCATGAGTCCCAGACCTCGCAGAGACTGCAGGCAAGATAAACTGCTGATGTTTTTTAAGGGCATTAGAAAATGAAACAAAATTAATAATAAAAAACATCCTGACATACAAGTAGAAAAAGGGAACAAATGCCAGGATGAGTTAATAAAGCATGTGCATCTGATCAGCCCCACGGAGGACATGGAGTATGCTATAACCAATACACCAGCTTGTTGGCAGGAGGTGAAGGCCAGGGAGAGAGTGCTGTGTGCTGATGAGGTTAAAACAGTTCTCCATTCTTGAATACCTGTGGCACAAGAAGAAAGTCTGAAGGGATATATAGACTATCAGTTGAAGAGAAAAAACATCTGTCGGATATAACGTAGCTTTTGAATAACAAGTCAGAAATATCTTTCTTCTTAGATTTTTTCTTACCTGTCCTGTTACCCAAGCTGCATTAGCAAACCTACCTGTATTGAGGTGGTTTGGAGAAAATGCTGTCCTCAACAGGAGTCTGTTTTCTTCCACTGAGGTCTACTATGCTAGTCCTCTTCTGCTGATCCCACCTTGATGATTTTCGGGGTTGTCTTTTCCGCAGCCTGCCCAGCCCATGTTTCACTGAGTCTCATCCACTCCAAAGAGCCCTGTCTGCTCTGCCCTCGGGCATGGTGATGTCACCTTGCAGATATTGTTCTTCCTTGTTCTGGGGAAATCACTTCTAAGGAACAGAGAGGTGTTCCTTTTCTTCTGTTCATAGCTGTCTTAATCACACCACTGTTCCATTATTTTTTCCTATGTGGTGTTCATTATGCTGGCTCAGTAGTTTCTTAGCTCATCAATTTTGCACTCTGTTCAAACTCAGTTGAAACGCCAGCATAAATAACTGGCTGAGTTTAAGTTACAGTAACAGTTAATAGAACAATATGACAGTCATCACATCAAGGTGTTACTAACAATGGGGAGGGGGGAAGAAATGCGGAAATGCATCTCTCCAGAACTGAGCTCAGTTTCAGCTCAGTAAGTCTGTATTGTTGCTTTAAGATCTTGTTTGTTTGGCAAGTCATTTTTCAACCTTGGCATATCTCAGAAATTCTCTGGAACCTCACAACAGTGAGAAATATCTAATGTTTCACTATTTGTTATTACCCTTTCTACAGATAACAAAGTGAGAAAGCGCAAAATAGGAGTGGTGGATTGTCAAATGTGGCGTTTCCCTTTCTCTTGGCTGGCCTTCCTGAGCCAGGCTTCTTGGCTGTATCCAAGGAAATAAGATCCTTCCTAAGAACTGCAATAAAAGCAATGTTGTTAAATTCAAGTTCCCTTCTGCCTTTCTGAGGAGTAAGACCTACTTAAAAGTTTAGTGAGGGAGACAGAAATCATGTGAGAGTGCCAATTAACACAACCTGCATTCTTGGCTGCTTACAGTGTCCAACAGTGTCAGAGCCTTACACAGCATCAAAGATGGCCTTAAATGTGCAACCAAGTGTTCTGGGGAAGTTCACAATTCTGTATTTTGTTGAGGGTTAGAAAGAACCATCCTACCCTTCCCATGGGCCCTTAAAGTACTGTACTTTAAAAACTAGCTGGGTTCTAGATTGGCTGGAGCTCTTAAAAATTATGTTTAATTGCAACTGTTAGGGTGCTTGCTACAGTCCTCAGTATTGGGTGTGTCTAGTTGGAATTCAGTCTTTTATTAGTTGATATTTTGGTAGCCACTAACACAATTCAGAGTTGCATAAATAAACAACCAGAGCCTTTGTTGGTGGATCCCCATGTTCTTCTATCGGGTAACACGGGAACCTGGACCACATGGTCCAGATTCCTGTACACTGCCCCACCCCTGCTTGAATCACAAAAATTCCTGCCTCACATCTCTCTTTCCTGACACTAAAAGGTAGAAAACCACGTTGCAGCTACAGCTTTATAGTGTAGGCTTATAGAAGTTTCCCTTAGCCTCTAACTTTCTTTATAATAACTATCAGAGACAAGACATCAAAGGTCATTTTTCTGTAAATGCCTGCTAGCGCTAACAGCCTCTCCAGGCCAGAATTTCCTTTTTAGTCCAATCCCATAGATCACTAATCCACAAATATACAACACATCCCCTGTTTACCCCCAGCACTAAATAAAAGAGAGTAAGAGAACTGAAGACCATGTCCATTACCTCAGGATCCTTGGCTATTTTGGCCAAGTCTTCTACTGTCATGTTACATGAATTGAGCAGTGGTGCATATTCTGGGATTGCATAGATCTTGTGTTTAGAGAGACTATAAAGAACAAAGTTTTATCATAAAAAATCTATTGTAAACTATAGCCATTGAACTACTTTTTACAGCAGGTAATGTGGCCCTAAGTCATAATCTCCCTATGTTTCAGAACAGTTTGCGGTAGCTTTTAATTTACTTCAGACAAAAACTACTTCAGATTATATTAAAACCAGTTACTGAAATTATCCTGAACTGGGAAAACTTTTATCAAAAGGTAGCCAGCTTAAGTTGGCTGCACATCAATACTTAAAGTGAGGTAAATACAAGAATTATGTAATACCATGCTTGCTAAAAGATCTAAATTAAGTATAACTGGATTTATAGTTGTCAAGCAATCGCATGAGACTACATTGTTGTAGCAGAAGAATACAGAGGAAAAAAATTAAGGACTGTCTCAGTTCAAATAAATTGAAAAACAGTAACTTGAAATCTGGCAGCAATAAAACTAAGACAAAAACTTACATTTTAACGTGAAAATAATAATCATAGCATCATCAGTGAATGCTTTCAGAAGCATGACACAAAAGTGTTGAATTGAACTTGCTATCTTGCATGTATGGAAGTATGCAAGAAGTCCTTTACATTCTGATTCTAGTTTGCGATACAAAGGTTTGCAACATAGTATTACAGAACATCCATCTCTAGAAGCGTTTTACTATTGTTTGTACACTTCAGCTGAAAGCATTCATTTAGCAAGTGTGAAATCTGACTTCCAGAAGCACTCGTATACTCTCTGGAAGCTCACAAGTATTGCAGGCTGTGCTTCCCTGTGTAGGTTCCTCATCCTGTAGCACTGGCATCCTATGGGGGGTCTCTGCTAATGTATTGGCTTCAGTAACTATTCTAATTTTAGGACTTGCTATCAGCAGCAATCACTTTGGTTTTTTCCCAGTGTATTTTCTACCTTCTTATCTTCTACTTAATAAATAAAATCCAGGAAATATGTATTCCTTAGAGAACATGTAAAATAGTCACATTTGAAGTGTGCCTGATCAATTCCCAACTTAACTGGTGGTTGGGCAGGAGTCTGCACATGATTGCTATCCAGACCAAGTAGAACTAGTTCAAGAGAGAGCTAACATTTTAAACTAGAGCAAGCAGAGGAACTTCCTACCTCTATTTTATGTGATCTCTTGAAATATGTGCTGTGGAAGATACTGTCCATATCAAGAACCCTAATCAAATCTTTTCTACTTTCCTGTCTTTTAAATGTGCGCTTTTTGTCCTTATTAAAAAGCTAGACCAAAAAAGCCCCAGAGATATATATGCATTCTCTGTGCTGTTCATTTACTGACTATGTAGTCTAGATTTTCACTACTAACAGACAAAAAAAAAAAAAAGAGCTTTGTAAATGTTGAAATATTGTGGACAGCTGTACTATTCCTTTTTTAAACACAAGTATCCAGGGAGAAAGTTAGCCCTGGGTGGTTTATTCTCTGTTTAGGAAGAAAACAAAATGAGAGAAGCAAAAGATTTTAAAACCCTCCATGGAGCACGTGAAAACCAAATACAGGAGGGAAAAAAGAAAACTATCACAGCCCACACGTGGGGCTCATCACTCTGACCGGCAAGGAGAGAGGAGACAAGTTTCATAAGCATTGCATGAAAAGGATGCGAACTCATCCAACTGTGAGAGAAGAAGTCTTGATTGCAGTTTTTTGGGGGGAGAAAGCAGTCCCAGCACTTTTTGGAGGGTAAGAGGAAATGGATGCCTGCATTTGGAGCATACTGTTTACCTCCCTCCTTCCCCTGAACCAAGTGGCAACCCCACTCCTCGCTGTCCCCAGGTGATTCACTGGGAGGGAGGGACTTGCGTGGGAGAAGGAGTGAAGGCTATAACCCTTCAGGAAGGCACATGGTGCATGCAGCTCACTCCTGCCCCGCTCACCTCAACTTGTGTGCCGGCTCACCAGTCCAATGGTGAGTCCCACAGTGAGCATCAGCACCCGAGCTCTGCTCTCTTGTCCCTTTGGAAAAGGCCCTACGGTGCCCCACTGGCTCAAGAAAGAGCCAAGAGCTCATCCTCGTACCAAGAAACAGCTGCCAGGACTTCCTCGTCATGGCGACCCCCTAACCTTGCTTTGTGGTCAGTGCTGAATTTCCACAAGGAAGCCGAAACTCTTTTGAAATTGTTTGATTTCACAACTATGGGTATATTAAAGGCTGGTATAACTCCCAAGTGACTAAAATGTCCAGGTTTGTTACTGATTTTTAATAATTCTATCCTTTTGTCTTGCGCTGCGTAAAGGTGTTCATCATAACAACATGATTCTACTGAAATAACTGTAGAGCAAGTGCTCTCAAGCACAATAAAGAATCAATTTAGGAACCAGAGATAACACTTCCCTAATCTTTTGGCACCCTCTGTGTACTTGGGGTAACAACTGGTACAGCTAATAGACATACGATTTTAGGTTAACTGCACTCTGACAAGAAGTAAAAATGGAAGCTGGAGCTAGGCAGAAGTCTGGGCACTCCAGGCACCAACTGACTAGCAACAGGCTTTCTGTCGGGAGATCCACAGCAGATTCTTTTCTGTTCCCCAGCTCCCTTATCAACCTTGACCAAAATGCGTTATGGGTGGCCCTTAAAGGTACAGAACCCCCTAAGCAAAACCTTGAAGCTTAGCTAGGTGGTCAATCTCTGACTAATCCTTACCTTCCCCTGCCATTCACCTTTTTCAACCACCAGCTCAGGAGGAAAGTTACACATTCTTGCTGCTTCCGTCATTTTTCATCATTTTCCCCCATCTTCAACACTCTTCTGCATTCAAAAATTATCTTTCACCTTCATCTACCCACTGCACAATCAAAACCATTCCACCTCCCAAAATCCTTCCCAGGTATATGAGATTCCCTCCCATCTTTATATGCACACGTAAATTATCTTGCTGCTTAAAGTATAAGTAGTCTACCAGCCGTATGCAGAGGAAAAGAGAAAACCTGTGTTCTTCCGGCTTGCTTCTGTTGCTGTTTACCCTTTTCAATGTTATAGACAGCTACACTATGAATTCTTTAAATCAGGCCTAATATCATTCAGCATTTATGAAGAGTCCATCACCTTCAAAAATACTACTTAAATAAATCAGAATTTTAAGACTAGAAGAGGTCATTATGATACTGTAGCATGAACTGTATACCTCAAATCGGAGAATGTACTGACGGTCAGTCTTGAAACACACATCCCAGACAAGCCTCTTCATCACAGCATCACAGAAAGGTTGAGGTTGGAAGGACCTCTGGAGGTCATCTTCTCCAACCCCCCTGCTGCCCAGGACCATGTCCAGATGGCTTTTGAGTATCTCCAGGGATGGAGACTCCACAAACTCCTTGGGCAACCTGTGCCAGTGCTCCATCACCCTCACAGTGAAAAAGTGTTTCCTGATGTTCAGACAGTACCTCCTGTGTTTCAGCTTGTTCCCATTGCCTCTTGCCCTTGCACTGGGCACCACCAGAAAACCATTTTTTTCAAAAGAATGAGAAGTGTGCGGCTAATTCCTGTTATGTATCATGGTCACAAAGAAACACATTTCCCTTCATTCATTTATTTCTAGCACAGATCTCAAAGCATTCTTAATTGTTGTATTTTTTCCCTTTGCAATGCTACTCTGAGTAAAAAAAAAATCATTAAAATCGCATGAAAAGAATCATTAGTTTTAAACTCTACAGTGTTCCTGGTTTCCAACAGCCGGGTACCAGCCATACAGTCTGTCAACATGACCTTTAGCTGCAAGGTTGGGAAGGAAAAAAAAGTTTAATGACTGCTTGTTTACATTGTTTCAGTTGTTCTGAACATGGTGAATCAAACAGGATTAGAAAGACTGCAGAGTGAGTGTTAAGTGGGAACTGCGTTAAAGAAACAAACAACCCAAACCCTCCAAACCCCAAATAGACAAGCAAAGAATACGGCTAAAATGTCATACTTAAAAGAAAGAAACACGGCTTTTTTAACAACTATTGGCAAATTAATGAAAAAAGAATTTCATGACAGTTTTCTCCCTAAAAATAAATTGTAAGTGGAGGATTTTCATGCGTTTGGGTTAGCTTTTTCTGATAAATAATACGCAGTACATTGATTTGTTGCATGCAGCTTACGGGTTTTTTTTTCTGGTTTACACCATTTTAAACTAAAAAAATATTTTTCAATGTCTTTAATGACATATCTAGCATACAAGTCATCTTTATTATACTGCCTTACAGTGAATATACTTGAATATTCTCACACGTTACTTCTCACTGCTAAAGCATCTATAAAAGTATTTATTTTTATAATGTCATGTGAGATTTGTCAGTATTATCCCTATTTTATAGTTGAAGAAACTGAGGTATACATAGCTGGATTAATGCCCTAGAGTTAAAGGTCAGACTGTTGTCTCAGTCCTCTGATTAGGTGAGTAGTCATTTGCCTGAGAACAACTCCAATAATGTGACGGTAGATAAAAATTAGAAGAACTATTCTGGGTGATATATTTATTTATACTAAATTGAAACAAAATTTCCTTCCCATCTGAGACTGAGTTTTGGTAAGTTTTTTTGTTTTCTTGTTTGTTTTTGTTTTGTATGTCTATTTCTCAACAGTAGAATATTTTATGCAAAAAAAACCCCAAGATTTAATGCACGTAATTACTTGCTTTCTTGTACAGTTAAGATAATCTATGATGGTTTTTACCTGTAAAGTTCTGTCTTGGGAGTCTCCAACCATTGCTGGGAAGCTGAGCTCCATTTCCACAAAGTTAACTGTATTGCTTCTATGCACCTTTATAAAAGAAAAAAAACCCATTGTTTAAATAAGAATGATAGAAGTTTTGTAGAAAGCACAAGAAGCTAGTACTACAAACCCAGGCAGTCAGACCTAGGCCAGTAACTCACTGATTTTCACTTACTTTTTTTGATTTTGTTGTTCCCAGCAAGCTAGGTGAATATATGCGTCCATACTTGAAAAGGGTGAAGAGTCATCTCATGCTGACATGATGCCCTAAAATATTTGCTGCCCTGAGACCTTTACTAAGACCTGTTTTGTTGACTTGCCCACTGCAGTCTTGCCTAGGATGCGGCCCTACATAACTTTGCTTGGTTTGGAGTGCCGTGATAGAAAGCTAAAGGGATGAGTAGTTCATAGAGTCAACCAACTACAGAAGGAGGTATTTTATCGGGCAAAGAAAATATTTTATTAGCACATCATAACAACAGGCCAGCCCTGTAATTTAGTGAAGGAGCTATGAGAGCAAGTTTGGGGAAGGGAATAAAATTGTTAAATAATTCTATATCCACTAATAGCTGCCACGCAGATTACACTATGTAACTTACAGTAAAGGCAGCAGTGCTAGTTCTTCAGCCTATGTTTCAAGTAGAAGCTAGCATAAAATTACCAGTCTTGCTTAGTAGCGATGTAGAGTTCACAAAGGATAAAAGGTGCCAGCAGGGGAAAATGGTAATTTAAAAAAAGGCAGGTAATGAGTTTTTAAGCCTAGGCTTTTTTAATGAAAAAGGGAAGATATTAAGAGAATCCCGTTGGTCTGGATTCTGCTTTCTATAAAGGCAAAACTAACAGCCAAGCTGCTTTGGCAATGACACACACCTTCACAAAGGAATCACATCAGAGATAACAGGTTCTTGGAGATACGTCAGATTATTAAAAGCTTTAGTAGTCTGTGTTATTTGAACAGAGTCGAAAAGGCTATTTTCTTTAGAGACGACCTTAAATTGGCCAAAGAACATATATACCGTATATTAAACTACTATACCTGAAGTTGGTAGTACTACTGACCTACCACCTTCGTTTTTTACACACTAGAGTGACCTATGACAAGCTGAAGCTGAAACCTACATCTTGTCAATTTATTCTTTCTTCTGCAGTCCTGTAAAGGAAAAAACAAACCAACCAACCCTAATTTTGCTTTTTTAGAAGTTAGCTGGACTGCATTCCTCAGTGGGGTAGCACCACATCTGCCTTTGGCATAAACTGTTGCTCCATACTTGACTAGCTTTAAATGTCCTTCACAAAATGCAACAAGAAGGTGACCTCTGTCATCTTAGTCTTGGCAACTCAGCTTTCCACCCTATAACACAAAGGCAGTCTATTGATTAATGAAAAACACAGCAGCAGCAGCACACCAGCAAAGACCTCAGGAGCCAGGATAGTTCAGGAGAATGATAATATGAGGACAGATATTGCTAGTTTGTCAGCTTCAAAACAGTAACAAAGTCATTAATATCTGATGGCTGCTTACAGGCCTGTATAAAGTAAATGGGTGCTGTCAGCCAAGCACAGTCAAAGCGACAGGGTTACTCTTTACAACACTTAGAAGTATGATTTGATATGTATTGATGGATAGATTAAGAAGTAATTGCTGAGATGGCAGAAGCTGGCTGTGATGGCAGAAACTCCTTCCAACTAGTGAGCGTCATTGTATTCCTTTTCATATACAGGATGCTATTAGATACAGAACATTAAATACCACTTTTCTCTTAGATACCACTTTGCTATTCTGATTCCAAAACTCTCTGCTTCAAACTCGTAACAAATCCAGAACTTATGTCCACTAAGTCACCTAAGGCCATCATTCTTCTCTGTTTGCAAGAAAATAACTTAGATATAGCCTTGCCAGTTGGGTTTTCAGAGATACTTTTGTTTCTTCCAGGCTTACTTACTAAGATGCACAGCCTGGGCCTTTTCTGGAGCAACTAGAAATGCTGGAGTAAGTTCGTCTTGGAAATACAAGCTCTAATCTTGAGTTCTCTACCCTCTTGGGTAATATTCCGTTGCCTGTAGCATCATTTCAGAGAAATACATGTGTTGCAACTCTCTAAGCTTCCTCATTATGTTTCTTTTTCTGCTCTCAACATCTTTTATTTAAGTGCTATTCCTGTGTATTGTCTGGACAACTTCTCTGGAACTGTTCTGTCCTCCACCCACCTGTTTGTGCAGTGAGTCATTTCTGTATATAATTTGCAATTTACTTGACATCACTTCTCTAATCTAGCAATGTAATTTAGAATTCTGTATTCCAACATATGAAGTGATGACTAAGTGTATGCAGTTAACAGCACACAGGTTTTTAAAATAAAATATATTTTTATATGGAAAAGAAAATACAACTGTAAATAAACAATGCTGAATATTTTGGGGGTTTTGCCAGAAACGTTTTCAAAAGCTGATTATTCTATAAAAGGAAGTTTTGAAATTCTGGCCAACTCTAGTAATCCTACTCAAATTGAACTTCAGTTTTGTTACACTGAAGATACGTTGTCTTCTTGCCTTCTAAGTCAGAGCTTTAAATTCTTTGAATTGGGTCTCTTTGGTCAGAGATATGAAAGAAAATATTACATGACATATACAACTTACTATTGACAATTTTATGGTTCCTTTTGCTTTAGATCCGATCGTCTACCAGACAGGCAGAAGCATATTCACCAGAAAGTCCTACGTTCTTTCTGGAAGGAGTCCTGTAGAACCTAAAATGATCTTTCTGGAGAATTTAAAACTAATGATTCTTTTCATGTGATTTTCATTGTTGTTTTTACTCGGAGTAGCATTGCAAAGGGAAAAAATACAACAATTAAGAATGCTTTGAGATCTGTGCTAGAAATGAATGAATGAAGTGGAATGTGTTTCTTTGTGACCATGATATATAATAAGAATTCACAGCACGTTTTTCATTCTTTTGAAAAAATGGTTTCCTGTAGCAGAACCAAAATGTTTGTTTATTTAGAAAGTTTTGCAGTGGATGTGTCGTGTCAATATACATAGTTAAACAGCAGCAGCTGGAGTTACTACACAGTTCATTTCTGCCTTCAGACATTGCTGGGTTTTGTTCAGTAGTCTACAGTTTATATAAAACTTGGCAAACAACCTGCTAGCTGGGCAGTTTCTTTTCAGCACTGACACAGGTGAGTGAATATTGAAAAATTACAAGATTTTGTGTCTTGATAAATGTCTGTATAAAGATGAGGAGAAACAGCTTTATTCCATTATACTGTATTAGGGAGGAGGAAAAAAATACTTCTGCCTTCCAGAAATACCTTCTGTTTCCCTTTCTTTTTCCCCAGTCAGGTTCCTCCCAGGATTTGGGATTGAGGCCACAGTTCTATGGGCATCTCACCCAGCGTAGAAGTTGATTTAAGACCTTTCCACCCTCAGCCTTTTGCTTCCATCTCTATTCTTGCCACTCTTGATTTTCCAATATAACAATCAGTGGGCCTTTGCACTAAGCTGGAACAGAAAACTAGCCCAGGTTGAAAACACTCTGCACTTCAACCTCTTTTCCCCAGGATTATTTTTTAACTCCCACTGATTTTGATTACCATTCAGTGTTCGGCCATCTGGACAGCTGCACATTAAGTGGGATGTGAATGAAGAGACTAGGGTAAAGTGGGAGGTCCAAAACCTGCTTAATCAAGCACTGCTTCCAAGGGAACCATGACTTAAGGGACAAAATGTGAATAACTAAGGATAGAGACCTGAGGGGAAAGTTCACCTATTTGTTTCACCTAATCCAATCCAGATAAATGACTAGTCTTTTTCATGAGATAGATGCTGTTGACCCCTTTTGCAAGACCCTTTTTCTGAATTATTAGGAATTCTGTGGATCCCTATCTAGTGAAAAAGGCAATTATCATATGCTAGCACTACTCTTGTTTCCTGTCACTTGAGCACAAGCTAAATTTCAGATATCCTCATAATACTCTTAATTATGGTCTTGTAAATTGTTCATGCTAAAGCCCATTGAGAGCTCTATGACAGACATGACTTGGAATGTATTGGTGGAATGTACTCATTTAAATACATAAAACATCTGGGAAATACATGTTTCATGTGAACTGGTTTCTAAAGAGCTCTGTATACTGAAATTAATTGCAGATATAGTGTCACAAAGCCATCTATTTGCAATTGTGTTAATCTTCACTGATTTATAACTTCTAAAAATTCAGTTTCAGTATGATCACAGCAATACCCAGAGGGAACTGAGCCCCCAGTTCACATTTGCAGACACATTTTATGCTGTGCATTGCATTAAACCATTTTTTTTGTCTTAGAAAAAAATAATCTCAAATTGCTTTCTGTTTCTTAGGAGTAGCAATAGTGATGGGAGCCCAGGTGACATTTTCCTTGATCTTCCTGCGCAAAGAGAAAAGCCCTGGGCTGGGCCATACACGTTCTGCAGATTAACACCCTTCTGCATGGCAGGCGTTGTTGGCAGGACTCGAGCTTCTAGAAAGCCATCTTTGGGGAACAAGGACTACCAGAGATGGGTTCCATGTGACATCTTTGTCAATGGGCTTGCAAAATTATTGAGGGAGACTTTAAGTTAGGTCCATCAGTGGGTGGAAGCATACACTGGACAGGGCAACAGGGGAGGTTCTCTCCCATCCAAGGAAGTTGGACAACCAAGGGCCTGCCTCAAGTGCATGTATACTAATGTATGCAGCTTGGGAAACCAACAGGAGAAACTGGACGTCTGTGTGCAGTTGAAGAGTTGTGATGATACAGGAATTAGAGATATGATGGGAGAGTTCATGTGAAGGAAGTATGGCAATGCATAGATAGAGGTGCTCTTTCACAAAGGCAAGGAAGGTGAGGGCTGAGGCTGGTTTTGTGCTCTATGTAAAGGGTGCTATGGACGAAGGTTTACAGGCCTTTGGAGAGCTTTCTTGTCAGGATCACAGTGAGGGCTGCAATGGCAACATCATGATCGGTGCCTGCTCTAGGCCACCTCATCAAGGACAGGAGGTGGGTGAAGCCCCCTTCAACTAGGGAGAAGTCATGTCTTGATTGCAGGTCCTGGTTCTCATGGGGACTCTACAATCCCAACATCTGAGAGGGCGATGTGGAGGAGGGACAAGCAATCCAAGAGATTTTATGGGCATCAGGGACAATTTTTTTGGCAAAGGTGCTGGACAGGCTGAATACAGGAGATGCTCTCCTGGATCTGCTGCTCACAAACAAGAAGGAGCTGGTCAGGGAATGACAGTCAATGGCAGCCTTGGCTGTGGTGTCTGAGATAGCAGTGCTTAGGATTCTCACAAAAAAGGTGCAGCTGTTATTACTGGGGAAGCAGGAACTGCCACGACAGGGATTTTTCTGAGACAGCAGGTGAGTCTCAAATAAACAAGCATTGATTTATGCTGCAGCTACAAAGTAATCCATCTGTTACTAACTGAAAATTAAGCATTAATCAAACATTAGTCAAGCCTTATTAGGTATATGATACCATGAGTCTGATGCTGAGTTCTTGGCTACAATTGCTGCTATCTTCAGTTCTTGGTCTTCTTGCAACTAAGGAAAGCAAACAGGTATTACAAAATATTTCCTTTCAATCAAGCAGTTCTGTGGTATATCTGGGTGCAAGGCAAACAGGATGTGTTTCACAAACAGGCCTTCATATTACAGAAGTGAGGAAAAGATGGAGTATACTAAAGGCTGTGACTTTAGGGGAGCAGACTTTGGCTTCTTCAGCAATCCAGTAGGCAAGACACCTTGGGAGACTGTCCTGAAGTGCAAAGGAGCCCAGGAGAGCTGGTGGATCTTTAGGGACAAATAAAAGCAGAATAATAGTCCACCCTGAAATGCAAGGTGGGACCTCAACAGGCTGGAGGAATGGGCTGACAAGAACCTCATAAAATTCAGCAAAGCCAAATGCACAGTCCTGCACCTGAGATGGAGTAACTGCATAAATCAGTACAGGCTGGAGACTGAAAAATTAGGTAGCAGCTGTGCAAAAAGGGCTTGGGGGTTCTATGGACTAGTCAGGTATGAGTCAGCAAAGGGCTTTTGCAGCAATGAAAGCTAACAGTATGCTGGGCTGCATTAGCAAGACAATTACAGCCAGCAGATCAAGGGGAATGATTACTCCCCTCTACTTGGCACTTGTGAGGCCATGTCTGGAATTCTGTGCCGGGTTTTGGGCCACCCAGTGTAAGAGAGAGTTTGACAACTTGGAGAGAGTGCATAAAATTTATTTTGTTGGACTAGTAAGTCATAGAAATTGGAAGTGGAAGAAATTGCTCGGACCATCCCATAATATATTTTTACCTTGAAATTAAGTTATATTTTGTTCAAAAGTTGCAGTACAAGGTCTAAATTAAGTTCACGCAACTGGGAGCCAAAAATCCTCACCACTGTCATGGAGGAAGCATGTTCTTCCTTTGGCTTACTGAGTAACTCAGGCACTTAAGCTACATGTTTTGCCTCACGGTACTTGCGTGGCAGCTCATTCTGAGCTCATGCAGACTGCTTTTCAGCAGTTACTGTCCCCAGTAACTAGTTTATTGGTTTTTAGCCAGTTACTCTGCTCATTTTGCTTTATAGTTGGCCAGTAATAACAAATCTCATGACAACAGACCTCAAGACTTACCCAATTTCCTTGAAACCAACTTCAGCCTCCTTATACTTGATCTCACACCTGATCCTCAAAAGAAACTACCATATACCTTCCAAACATGATTCTTAGAAGTAAAACCAGTATCTGAGCTACACACCAATACAGGGCTTAATACAAGTAATTTTGGTTTATGCCAGCGCTTAATCTGCCCCCCTTCCCACAATTAACCTCTTCGAGTTCCAGAGTCTGTAAGGTACACATCTCTAGCTTTTTCTGCAAAATACCTGTAACATCACCTTTTTCATCACACCTCACTACTTCCTTTACCTGCAAAATTGCCCTCTAATCCAGATGTATCAACTGTTTTTACCTAGACACTAAACCCTGAATTTGTATTTAGTTTTGAAGCTTAATGCTTCTATCTTGAAGCATTTGAGTTGAAGAAGGGCTTGTATGTCTGAAAGGTTAGGAAGACCGTTACAGGAAGACAGAGGAAGATTTGAGAAACGCCTAGCACATTGTTGGTAACAAACAGGTGAAATATAAACTGGAGCTCAGATAAGCCTACAATCTAGAATAAGATGGAGATGAGTCTTCTGTTCCCTAAACTGGTAATTCACCACTCTTTCTGTTATATTTACTACAAATAACAGCTCTTACCTCACCAGTTCACCTTTGTAGGTACTAAGGACTGGAGGAACTACTGGTATTGTAAGACCAGAAGACATCACTGTTTTCCATAGCCATATAAATTTCAGCATTACTCCATCTATTTTGATGACACTAGCAATTCTACTACAGCATTACCATCACCAGGGCTATGGGCAATAATACTGCTACCATTTCTCATGGAGAACTGAAATATGTAGATACGTATACCTTGTCACTGTTTCCTAAACCTGTTTCTTCTATGTTCTTCTCTGCACCAGCAAAGACTCTAAAGTATCCCTACTGCATGGAAGAAGTCCATTTCAGGATCATGGAATTCAGCTCCTGGCGATAACCAGCCTTTTGCAGATATGGCCAATGACAGCAGAGATGATCATCAGGATAAACCAGACAAATATTCAGAGTTTCTGAGGTTGAAGTAATAAGCTTCCCCCTCCTCTTTGTTCTCATTTCTTTTTCAAAGGTCCCAGCTACATGACAGAGATGGTAGCGTCATATGCAAAACTGGGCATCTCTGCTGACCATTAGCTTGTTTTTCCCTCAGCACTTTTGGCAAGACTGTTGAGAAACAGAAGAAGCTATCTTTCACAACTGCATGTTGGATCTGGCTGTATCAAGAACCACTTTGTGGTCACAGGTTTCCAGGAAATACCCGTCCTTGAGAGTGACTGTCCTCAAAGGGACAGAAGAGCTCAAATAAAGGTGTTTGCGGGCTAACGCTACCATACAGTCTACACGAGAGGACTGTATATGGATGCTTGATTTAACTAAGAGATCAGTCTGGATAGGTTGTGGTTTTGCAGGCTGCTGACCGTTACTTATTCCACAGCTTTCATCTTTGCTCAAGGAGACCTTCCCGGCACAACGCTTATTTGCCGTATTACAGTTGTTAGCAGGCACTGCTGTACCAGAGTGTCCCCGTTTGGCCCAAGGCCCGATGCGCAGCCTGAAGGTGGAAGCTCTTTCCTCTCTCGTGAGAAAACCTGGATGAAAACCGAGGGTCCAGATTAGGAAGCTGAAATTGTGGGAACGAGTCGCCCCAGAGGCCAGGTAAGCAGAGGAAGTTCCCGCCTTCTTCCCCAAGAGCTTTCTGGAAAAAAGAGGGGACGACTGCAGGTCTTCCCGCCGGGCCTGACCCCGCGCCCTGTTTACCCCCCTCTCCCCCGCGGGCCTAAACCGCGCCGCTGGCTCTTCGCTTCTCCTTCAAGTATGAAGGACCTTGACGTTTCGCCCCGGGGGCTGGCGCTGCCCCGCGGCCGCAGCGGCGCAAAGTACAAGGGGTGGTGCCGCAGGCCGGCGGCGGTGCCGCCGGGGCCCGGCCCCTCTCCCTCACCTCCCCCCGGGGATTGCCATTTAAGTTTCCTCCTTAACCTGTTACTTTCTCCGGGCGCTGACAAAAGCCCCGGCGGCGGGCTGGCAGGTGCCTCCCCGCTCCCCGCGGCGCCGCCGGGCGCGCTCCGCTCCCCCCGAAAGGGCTGAGACCTGGCCTGACATTTAGTGCCTACTTGAATGTCACAACGCTCCTCGCAGCATTATGCACGGCTCCTATTCATAAGAGGTCGATTAGAGCACAAAATGGCAGGTCTCTTAGGCACTTGAATCTCACAAGTTTGACACATGGTATGCATCAGCTAACTTTGATTAAAAAAAAAAAAAAAAAAAAGAGGGGGGGAGTTTACAAATTACACCGCGATTAGCCGGGATCCTAAGGGGGGAGGGAGGGAGGGGGGGGGACCGCGTTTAAAGTCACTTCAGCAAAGTTTGCTCCGCAGCAACCCTTTAAAACAAAAAGTTTCTGGGCAAGTTAAGGGCAGGGTCGGTGCGGGCTGGGGACGGCGGGCGGGCGGGCGGCCCCCGGACAGCGTCGCGGCCGCCGCCGGCACTCGCCTCCCCTCGCCTCGCCTCGCCTCGCCTCGCCCGCCCGCTCCTTTTTTGTAAAGTAACGGTTTTAAAAGAAACGAGAGAGAAAGAGGAAAAACGTAGGGTTTTCTTCAGGCTAAGTTCTATAGCGCCATTCAATGGCTTCTCCGCTCCTTTCATTATTTTCTGCTTTTCCCCTGACAGCCCTGCTTGCAAACGTCACTGCTATGGATATTTAATTATACTGTATTTTTTTAATCACGGTGGAAAACGCAGGCCCCATTGCGATGATTAAAAAGAAATAAAAAAAAAAAAACCATACTCCGGACTGACTTTGGAGCCTCTTTGATGGCTCACGGGAGCCTCCCGGATCCTCAAAAACCCCCTTTTTACCTTTGTCTTTCTTACCTTAAAATTTAAAGCAAAGCGTAGAAGAAACTCCCGCACGTAAACGGAGCGTTGTAAAAGATTGTGTTCAATGAATAATGAAGCATGTCCACATGATTGACTTGATCATTTTCTTGTGCGGAGGGGGAAAAGTGCGGCGCGGGGCTGCCGCGGCCGCCCGCTCCGGGTAGCCCTCCCAACTGCTTCCAGCACATCCCGAGCAAAGAGCGCTTTATTTTAATCTGTCTCTTTTCAGAATAACCCCCTTCATTGATACTGATCACCCAACATCACAAGACATCCCCATCTCTCAGCGTGGACTCCCCCTATCTGGTAGGTGAAATGCATTGTACCATTAAAAAAGCACTCCATTGTCGTCTTGGCATAATTCACAGCAACTAGATAGGTCTTGCGGCATTTAGCTTTGATGAGCCAAAAGCTGAACCCTTGATATAATAATCTACAAAGAATGGTCTGTGATCGTCCATTTTTTCTCCCTGTCTAGCAACTAAGAAACCATTTAACACGGCGCAGCTTGGTCGTGACCTTGAGCCCGTGTAAACACCCCGAGGAGCCCGCGCCGCTCCGCAGCCCCACGGCCAGCGCCGCTGCCCGCGCCCCGCTCGCCCAGCGCGCCGACACGGATCTGCTTCATTAATATTCCTGCTCTGGTGGGTGGGTGGAGGGAGCGCTG